>JAQQTO010000038.1:11940000-13140000 GCA_029884595.1 Ormosia semicastrata
AAGATCCTTGGAATGCAAATCACGAGAGATAAGCAAAGAGGGATTTTGCAGTTATCTCAGGCAGAGTACATCAACCGTGTTTTGAAAAGATTCAACATGGGCAACGCCAAATCGGTTAGCACACCTTTGGCTAGTCATTTTTAGCTTATCCAAGGATCAGTCCCCTCAGACGGAGGAAGAAAGAGAATTCATGGCTAAAGTTCCATATGCTTCAGCCATTGGAAGTTTGATGTACGCAATGGTCTGTACGAGGCCAGACATTGGCCATGCAGTGGGAGTTGTAAGCAGGTTTATGTCAAATCCAGGTAAAGCTCATTAGGAAGCAATAAAGTGGATTTTGAGATATTTACGAGGCACTACAGAGAAGTGTTTGTACTTTGGTAAAGGAGAATTAAAAGTGCAAGGCTATGTAGATGCAGACTTTGGAGGTGAATTCGATCACCAGAGAAGTACTACCGGTTACATATTCACCGTTGGAACAACAACTGTTAGTTGGATGTCGTAGATACAAAAGATTGTTGCTTTATCCACTACAGAAGCTGAGTATGTGGCAGTAACAGAAGCCAGTAAAGAATTGATATGGCTTTAGGGATTGTTAACAGAGTTGGGTTTCACACAGGAGAAGAGTGTTTTGCACAGTGATAGTCAGAGTGCGATACATCTGGCGAAAAACTCGGCATTTCATTCCAGAACAAAGCACATTGGTCTTCGTTATCACTTTATCAGATCTCTGCTTGAGGATGAGGTGTTAATATTGAGAAAGATCCTAGGAAGTAAGAACCCGGCAGACATGTTGACAAAGGTGGTGACTATCGACAAATTGAAGTTGTGCTCAACTTCAGTTAGCCTGCTAGAATAACGGTGAGAGAGAAAGGTTCTTTGCATGATCGAGGTGTGAAGACCAATTGAAATCGGTCTTCAAGTGGGAGATTGTTAGTCAAACCTCAACCCATATTAATTGCAGAATGAAGAAAGAAGAAAAAAAAAGGAACGGTGCGAGCTTTTTTGTTTTCAACACCACCCTGAAACCAGGAGGCAATTTTTTCAAAGAAAAGTACGCCACTAAATAATCAAAGATGGCATAAGTGACAATTTTTGGAGAAAGCCGTGGACCATCCACTGATTTGCAATAAAAACATTGGCCACTTCAAAGTGCCTATAAAAGGAAGTCGAGAGATGAGGAAAAATTCATTCCAACAAGTAGTGAGTTTCATCCAGAGAGAGGAAAAGAAGAAAAATTCCAGTGAGGGAATTTTGTGAGAAATATTTAGAGAGAAATATTTCTTTGGGTGTAA
This sequence comes from Ormosia semicastrata, assembly GCA_029884595.1. Taxonomy (NCBI): domain Eukaryota; kingdom Viridiplantae; phylum Streptophyta; class Magnoliopsida; order Fabales; family Fabaceae; genus Ormosia; species Ormosia semicastrata. The sequence goes on from JAQQTO010000038.1 coordinate 11,941,296, forward strand.
TTGGGTTGTGGGTTTTGTGAGAGAGTGTGAGTGTTTGTAAACACAGTATATATTTCTTTTTTTTTCAGTAAAAGGTCTGCAGCAGCCCGGAGATGTAGGCACAATTGGCCGAACTCCGTTATCAATTTTTGTGTGTTATTATTTCGCATTTATTTTGCTTTCTACAAATCTGATGATAAGGAAATTTTGCGTAATTTCCCAACACATATTTCATTGCTCGATATTTTAAGCATGTTCCAATTGACTAGAAATTAATAATTGCATAAGCACTTATAATAATAATCTCTACAAGTATGTAATTTTTACATCAAGGAATAGTCGAGGCTTAATATTTTGAGTAAACAACATTGACTATTTTAATTTTTCATTAGCAATGAAACCTTTCTAGCTTGGAATTTTATTTAATTTCATCCATGGTTTCCTCGCATTTCTATTTGTTTACTATTTTACTCTTCTTAATCATTCTTTTGAGTTGCTTGATGAAAGTTATACTATCCAGAGAACTGGTCTCAATTTATTGTGTCCACCATACTAAATGCTATTATATTTTATACTACTAATTAAAATAGTTCATACTCCTTGCAATTAAATTCTAACATAATATATTATATTTTGATGATATCTACAGGTAAAAACCCCAACACTTTTTCCAATAGGTGCCCAAGATCTCAGCATTCCAATTTTGATTGGACTGCAAGTACTTTGACTCACTGAATTTACGGGCTTTAACAAATAATTAGAGATTATTATTTGATTGCCTTATAAACTAGAATTGTATGATAGAAAAAATCATATTGTTTAAATTGCATTATCATAGTAATCATTATCGTTGTACCTCTAATTGATCCATGTTTATTTTAGTCTTTGTTTATTAATCTGCTTTGGCAGGGCAAATTGCCAGGCACCAAGAAGTTCCTCACTTGATGACCTAACACCTATATGATTATATGTAGTTTTTTTTTTAAATCCATGGCTCTGTGCACAGGACCAACCTGCAAGAACATGCGAAACTGTGATAGAGTTGATAGCCCCATTGTACTGCTTCAATCTGTTTATGCATTTTCTTCTTTATTGATTGTTTGTGAGTGCCCAATATTATATGATTGTGGTTACAAGGCCTATGTTCTCTTACAATAGTTCTCTTTGAAATCAGTATGAGATATGCGTCAACTGTCAAGGACAAAGTTTAAGTTGAATCAATTGTCTCCTTTTCGTCTTTTCCTGCATTTATGCTCAGGCTATTGTTCTGAAGTAAGCTGAACTGTGTTAATCATAGTTAAACTTTAAATGTTGCGTGCAGATGTCCTAAGCGTGTTATATTTTTTGTTTGTAGTCTATTTCTATGAAAATATGTTCATTTATTTTTTATTGATCTATGTAACCGACCCCACCTAATGAGAAAAGGCTTGGTTATTGTTGTATATTATTAGTTCAAGGATTTAGTTAAAGCTTATGAAGTTTTAAGTGATCCTAAGAAGAAAGAACTGTATGACCACTAATGTGAAGATGTCCTTTAAGAGGGGGTGGGGGAGGAGATGACCCATTTCATAATCAATTTGATATATTTCAATCAATTTTTGGTAGAGTAGGCTTTGATGATGATAAATTATCTTTTTGTGGAATTATGTTATGCCAAAAATGTATAGGGTATAGACTTCACTGGACTTATATACATATGATTTTTTCACATAACATCTCCAATATGTTATGCTTTTTTTGTTTTAGGATAGGATAGATGTGTTTATTTATGGTTGCCATATGAATATATTGTCTCCCCTCTTGAAAAAGAAAATTGTATTAGGATAGGATATATTGTCTTATGTTGTTTAGGATAGGATCTGTTGTCTTATGCTCAGTTTGATTATTCCTTTAGGATGAGGTGTATGACTGATGATGAAACTCTACTGACACTATTTTAAGTTGATCGTTTTGATATAACTTCTAAGAAGGTTATTAATGCGCTTCTCATGTTTTACTTAGTAATTAACAGTTGTTACATTTAGGTTAGGTTGATACTAACTGCTTGGTTTATTTGTGTGGTACATATAGGAAATGCTTACTCATCTGTTTCCAGAAAATCTTATATATAAACACTAATGTTTTTGCTGAGGATACTGTATTTGGAAAGGTAGTTTATTTTTCTTGAGTTATCATTGGTTTAGTTTTTTGTTTGATATGAGTTTTTATTTAATTTATACATTCTTCTATTTGTAGTCTCTATCGAATGAGTTTAATGAGCTTGAGTTGTGTCTTAGCCAATTAGTTGGTGAATGATTTGGTGCAAAGTTGACTCATGCAAAAAGGAGTTTTGATGGAGGTCTTGACGTGCAAGTGGTCCTCAAAGAAGTGAAAATTGAGAAAGATTGATATGTGTGAGATGGATTTTTTTTAATTTATTGTGTTTATTGCTGTACTGCAGAGGTTTTGTTTTGGTCAAATTTGATAGTTTAGGATTGCAGTAACTTGTCAGTTACCTTATGAGTTGTGAGGACGTGATTTGTTGTTATTTATGAATATTCATCATTTTCACAACCTGTTCAAGGTTTTAGTTATCTCTAATGATGACTAATGAGAGTTTTTTAAATAATTGTACTTGAACAAATGTGTCTGCAATGTATCTTTTGCATTTTTGTTATTTATAATGTGTGATAAGTACTTATTTAGATCAGACGGTGGAAGTCAATGTGTAATGGAACTAGAAAGATTGTGTAGCTTAAAGTCCTGCTGACATTAAATATTTGTCTCTCTGTTATTTTTGTATTTTTATCTATGATTATATAACGATATGAATTACTCTTCTAAAATGCAGCACTTTTTAAATGTTAATGTTCTAATTGAATAGGAAAACGAATGAAGTTTATAATAATAAAACTTTAGCAGTTCAATATATATGTTGTTTAGTTTGGTCGATTGTGTTTGTTATGACAAGATAGTTTTGTATCTGTGTGATTTTTATTGCCTGTGCATAGCACGAGTATCTATACTAGTATTAATAAAAAGAAAGAATAAAAAATATAATTTTAATGAAATAATTTTTTTATTTTTAGTTGTAATAATTAATTAACAAATAATATTAATAAATATATAAACTTAGGAATTATAACGTTAATCCGCTAATTGTATTAGGAAATATAACATTAAAAACTAATACTATTTTAAGTTATATAATGTTATCCAACTGAAAAACCCAGTTTTACATTTCGCAGGTAATTCTCTACTAAAAACTTCAGTTTTACAATTCAATGTAAATCCACTAATGATGTTATATTTCTTAATTTTTTATATATCTATTAATACTATTTTTCAATTAATAATTACTGTTAATAATAAAAAATTTATCTTTATTAAAGTTATATTTCTTTTTTTCTCTTTATTAAATTAGACAATTGTATTTAAAATAAAATAACATATTTACTAATGAGTTTAAAGCTGTTTTTTTTAATAAAAAAATAATGAGATTTTGGTCCAAATTTTGGTATTTCTTACCACATACAATTTTCTTTCTCAAATCCATGAATTTCCCTATGGGATCGAACAACATTAGTGTCGAACACAAGTTTCCAAAAGTCTAGTAAGATAAGAAAGTGGAAAAGATTGTAGCCTAAGTGGGCAATAGTTGTTTTTCTCTTTCTTTTTAAAATTATTGAGCAACATATAGCAATGTGGTTAATAAGTGTAAACAGATGTTGTTTAGCTCTAGAGGTACATCAATGGACTCCCTATTTCTAGCAATTGGATAAGGTGAAAATTTGATAGATGACAAAGATTAAAGAATAGTCACTTGATGATCAGGTAAAACAATAAAAATTAATTATTATAAAATTGTCCATGAAAAATAATTATTTGCTAAAAAAATTTCCATCACCAGCATGAGAAGAGAAACCCATAAATCAAGAAAGCTCAATCTTCACCAATGGTTCTCCACGTCCATAGCCACCGCTGCATTCCACATCCATAGCCACCGCTCCATGTCCCTGTAGGTGGCTTTGATTAATCTTCTGGGTTCTCAATGATGAGGCTCATTGTTTCTTCAAGTTATGATCTTATTTGTTTGTAGTGATCGGAAATTAACATAGGTTCTTGGGAAACTTGTAAAAACTAAACTTTTACTGTCTGAAAAGCCTTGTGAATTTTCTCGTGGCTTAATGGGATCATTGAGATGTTTGTCTTTGTTGATGTTTTCTTTTTGGGTTATTAGGATGTATGAATTTGAGAAGGTACATGTATTCAAATTATGACATGTGTCACTCTGACATGATATTATATATATAAAATATTATCATGTAACAAATATGTATTCTCAATAATTGTCATGTGACATATTATGTTATAATTTAAATAAAAAGTGTACATGTGATGTCACATTGAAAAAATCAAGTCACGTTAGAAAAACAAATTAAAGACTAAAAAATAAATAAAAATTTGGTACACAAGTTATTGGCAATAAAGTGTTGACAATGTTCCTCTTAACAACCACTTTACAAGGGTTTTGATTCAATGGATGGATGGGTTGATGGAGCTAATGATTACTATTGTGGGACTGAGAGTGTGAGCAGGAACAACTAAAGAATTAGGACATTCCTCACATTATTGCTCAGGCATATATAATTGGTAAATTTTTGTATTTATTTTGTATTTTATTTCAAATTTCAAATTTGTGATTGATATGTAATTGGTTTCATATAGTTGACTATATGATATTGATTATATTCATTATATATTGATTATAGTATACCTTAATTTAATATATATAAATTATCAAATTAACACAAAAATTAGCAACTTACCAAAATTTCATAACTTCGTAATTTATAAATTGTTTTAAATTATTTTACCTTTAATTACATATATAATATCATTTACAATTATTTGAAAATTTTCAACCATTAACAAGGTATATATCATTTGATCCGCAATCTTTATTAAGAGAGTGAATTAAGAAAGAAAAGTGAATTAATTAAAAAAAAAAATTAGTTGACATGAGTTATTACCATAAATAAAAAAAAATTACTGCTTTTGAGTTATTACCCAAAAAATTGCTCCTTTTTATTTTTCTTTATTATCATGCATTGATTGCGTATGATATTACATGACGATTCAATATTATCATACTAAAAAATAAAGAAAAAATGTGATATAAAAATTAGAATCTCAATGATAAATAATGATCACAATATAATTATTTTTAAATTAAAGATTTTAATTAAACTCATATATTATAATTACTTAAAATAAATAAATATACTAATTTACATATGGCGAAAGAAACTATGATAGTATCAGTTTATTAAAGTAAATACATGGTTGTGTTTTATACAAATTTTGTTTCTTTTACACCACAACATGATAAAACTAATGTAAACTAGAGTTTGCACTTATGCGATATGCGAGATAATATTAAAAGTAAAAAATTATAAAATAATACAAACATAATAAACTAAAACTTAATTTTATTAAAAATGTTTTTCAATAATGATACATTAAATTATAAATAAAAGATAAATTTATTATGCACAAAAAATTTCTAAATTCAATTTCAAATGAAAATAAATAAATATATTTATTATTAAAAATAAATAAATATAAAAGATAAGTTTATTATGCTCTAAAACATTATCTCATTCAAAATAAATATATATTTATTTTCATTTGAAATTAAATTTAAAAAATATTTTTGTGCAAAATAAACTTATCTTTTATTTATTTCAAATTTCAATGAGTTTGTGCATAATAAACTTCATTTGTGCATAATAAGTTTATTATGCACAAAAAATTATTTCATTCATAATAAATATATTTATTTTCAAAAATGATATTTATTTATGTATTTATTTATTTTCATTTGAAATTAAATTTAGAAAATGTTTTTGTACATAATAAACTTATTTTTATTTATAATTTCATCTATCATTATTGAAAAATATTTTATTGAAATTTTATTTTATTTTATTATGTTTGTATTATTTCATAATTTTTTACCTTTAATATTATCCGTAAAAGTTAAATATTTGTTATAAATAAAGATATAAGATTATTTTTTTACTTAATGTTAATTTTATTTATTATATAATATTTAATATTATCTCACGTATCACACGAGATAAGTACATGTATCACATGAGAGTTATACACTATGAAACGGAAAAATTTGTGGACCGGGCCATACGACATAATGCTTGAGGACATACTAAATTCAAAATTTTAGGACACCTTGTTGACACATGAGACATGGATATATATATAATTTTGATTATAAATATTCCAAACACAATTTCAACGATAACACATTACATCTTCATTTATAACTAAAAAAGAAACCAATAATAATTGAAAATTGAATCACCATATACCAGAGTGAAACTCACTTGAAATTTGAACCACTAGCACACAGTGAACATAATGTATTGAAGAAGAATAGAAGATTTTTCCTGAGGGTGGGTCGGATGATATTAGGCTTATGGGCCGTGATATTAGTACACTACCACACAGTATTTTTTTTTTAATTTTAATAGATTGTGTCTAATATGTGTCTGCAGTGTGCCTGAGATGTGTCATGGCCGTGTTCGAATTGTGTTTGAGTCAAAAAATAATAATTTTTTTAATTAGACACACTCAGACTCGTGAGACACGCGTGTTATATGTGTATTGAAATGTGTTTATATCAAACACGTGTCCAAGACATAAACACATCAATAAAATGACGTGTCCATACTTTCTAAGTTATACATATATCATAGGAGACTTATACGTGTATTGCAGATATACTAATCTAGTGATAGGTATTACAGACAAAATACTTGATCCAACATTCTTCACAATGGCAGAAGACCAAGTTTGAATGACGAATCACTCACTATTCCAATAATTCAGTTAGAGGATAATTGTAGGTTGTATTTTATTTATTTATTTATTTTTTACAATTATAATTGTAGCTTCTAGTTTTTTTGTGATGATTGTAGGCTAGCTTCTTTTTGCCTATGATTGAAAAAGAAAATGATGGGTATTTGTCATATAGAATCATAGCCTTTTACTGTTTTTGGTCATAAACCTAAACCCAGCCACATCAAACCCAAACCAGACCAATAAAAAAAGCGGGCCTACTTTCCATTTCTACTCCTTTCAAAATGGCCCCACCATCCCCTTCCTATGGCCCTACCATCCATTTCGCGTTGAGAGCCGGCAACGTTGACGCAGTGGGTTCTGCGGGCTGGGTTAACTAGAGTCCTTCCTATGGCCCAAGCCTTCTGGGTTAGTACTAGTAATTTGGATTTAGAAATGAGAAAGGAGACGCTGCTGCATGTCTTTTGCGTTCTTAGCCTCTGGGGTTTTTAGCACAGATGGGCCTCCACTGGACCTCTCTTTCAACTGGTGGGTTTTTTTTTTTTTTCTTGTCTGCTTTTTTTTAGGTTAAATTAATCTATAGGTCCTTGTAGTTTCATTAAATTTTTAATTGAGTTCCTATAGTTAAAAAGTTTTTAACAAAGTCCTTATAATTATAAAACTTTATAATCGAATCCTCGAAAACTAACACCGCTTAACTCTCATTTCTCCTCCTTCCAAGTTAAGGCTGAGACATCCGACTATTTTCGAATGATCATAAATTATCGAATTTAGAAGATCAGTTAATCGAATGATGTATAAAACTCGAAGATCTGAAGGACAAAAATTTTAATTCGACGAATGGATATTGACATTAAAAAAAATCTTCTTTATTTTTAAATTGAAATTCTAATTCGACTGATATTTAATGGAAGTTAAACGATATTAGTTTTTGAGAACTTGGTTATAAGGTTTTATAATTATAAGGACTTTGTTAAAAAAAATTTAATTATAAGGACTTAATTAAAAACTTGATGAAACTATAGGGACCTACAGATTAATTTAACCTTTTTTTTAATCTGTGTAATTTTTTTCTTATCGTATGTTGATGTATTTTCTATTTCTGACACTGCTGTACTTGCTTGGGCTGATTTTAATGAATTGAATTTCAATTTCAAAAAACTAAAATCTGGGTGAACGTGGGTGGGTTTTTTCTTTATTTTTTATTGATTGAATTTGAACAGAGATAAGAGAAAGGAACAAAATAGTTGTACTATTAGCACATCGTGTCAAATTGAGAAATTTAAAATTGAACTAATTTGATTAAAATAAAAAAATTAAAATTAAAAGTTAAAAATTGAAAAAACTAATTAAATTGAATCGAATTTCGATTTAAAATTTCAAATTTGATTTAATTCAAATGAAAGAATGCTTTTATATATATATATATATATATATATATACACACACATTAATGTTTTGCCTAAAAATTTACTATGTTACATACTTCTATATTTTTATAGGTTATTTAGGAATTTTACTATTATATCTCAAGCCAATCCTAATTCTCTCTCTAATTTCATAATTTCAACATTGGATTTAAACATGTATTATAAAATTAACAATTAATTTAGACTTGTATTTGCATTTTTTTTTATTTATATTTTAATACATTTTATTTAATTAGTTTGGAATTTTATTTATTGTAATTTGATTAATTAAGATTTATGTATTCTAAAATAATTTGACACCGATCCAATCCAAACAGCAGCAACATTCATTATTATGTCTACGATAATTAAAACTAACTTATTCTCTCCATTTTTTTATCTATCTTTTTAAAAATTTATTTTGTTACAATTTATATGCCAAGAATTTTAATAATGCATTAATTAATTTTTTCAATTTTATTCTACCATTTATTATTTTCACTAAATTTAATATCTACACATATTAATTAACTTCTATAATTTTTTACACATATTTAATGGAGTGAAAAATTATAATTTAGCTATGTCAATTTATATTTCACTTAATTTGAAATTATTTAATTGTATTGAAATTATTTAATTGTATTCTTAATTCCTGTTCAAAAATATTAAAAGACAAATAAAAAAAAACGAAAGGAGTTTAAAACATTGAAATAGTAAACAAAAATTCAAAAAAAAAAAATATTTATTAACTTTATATATTATATCTTAATCATATTATATTCTATAATTTTTAAAATTTATCATATTTACGTTTCTCCACATCCCTATGTTGTATTTGTATCCGTGATTCTTATATTATTGGTGTTGTTTTAATTATTTGTGCAAATTAATTATAAGCATTACAGGAATTTGAATTCTCTCCAGTTGTTAGATTTTGGACCATTGGATAAAAATTTAATGATTTAATTTTTTTTAATATTAAAAAAATAAATATTAAATTAATATTTTTTAATATTAATTATTAAATAAAAAATAAATAATTCAGATTACTAATAGAAGCTGCTGGACCTGCAGCAACTGGAGAGAAGCCGGATCCACGTTACAGACAGCACACTTAATCCAACATTCTTCCACAATGGCAGAAGACCAAGTTTGACTGACGAATCACGCACTATTCTAATAATTCAGTTAGAGGATAATTGTAGGTTCTCTTTTTTATTTTTATTTTTTACGATTATAATTGTAACTTCTTGTTTTGGTGATGATTGTAGGCTAGCTTCTTTTTGCCTATGATTGAAAAAGAAAATGATGGGTATTTGTCGTATAGGATCATAGCCTTTTACTGTTTTTGGTCCTAAACCTAAACCCAGCCACATCAAACCCAAACCAGACCAATAAAAAAAGCGCGTCTACTTTCCATTTCTACTCCTTCCTAAATGGGCCCCATCATCCCCTTCCTTCCACATTCACCATTTTACATTTTGATCAAATCCTGAAAATGAAAGATAACCAGAAACAGAAACAGAAGGGAGCATAGGTCTCGTCTCACTCTCATTTCTCAACTGCAATAAACAACCATGCTGGGGAAAAAAAAAACTGCTTGGGTTTCATACAGACCTAACTCCTAAGGTTTCAAATTAATAATAAAAACCTCATAATCATCTCTCATATACGTGAATGTAATCACCGAAAAAAAAACAAAAATAGAGATCAAAACTAAAAAAAATTCCAATACAGATACAGTTACAGAAGAAGAACCAAAAAGAGCAAAAAGTAACAAACTTTAGTGATGGTTATTTTATGGGTGCGGTATGGTCTTAGTCTTGGAACCCAGTTTTTGCCCAAATGGCATTTCGGACCCTGCTGAGATCCCGTCCCTTGAGAGTCCTACCCACACCTTCCTGCACCGACAACGAAGCCATCCTAGTCTTCGCCAGAAACTCATGCGGAGGCACCCTCCCACTCCCACCCATCTCACCATCGCAACTACCCTCGTCGTCGTCGATGCTGTTCCTCCACCGCTTGTCTCTGTACTCGTTCCCGAGGATCTTCGACCAATCCGGCACGTTGACCGGCATCGACGCCGGAGGGGAAGACTGCTTCTTGGCCAAGCGAGAGCCATGCCCATGTTGAAGGGATTTGCGGAACTCGAGCGAGTTAGCACGGCCCGAGTTGTCTATGTCTGACTCGTCGAATTCAAACCCGGAATCGGAATCCATGGTTAGCGATATTAGAGAGTCTGTGTCCCCATACACAGGGAGGAAGTGGTGGCTCTTACTCTTACTGGTCGTCGCCATTCCAAGCCCGTTTTAGAATTTGTATAATATAATAATGCTAGTAATGGGTCAAGTTTTCTCTTCTTCTTTCTCTCTATTATGTGTTAGTTGCGTCGTCACTCGTCAATGGTTTTCTTTCTCCAACGTTGTTTTCGGTTCCGGCCTATAATGTGCTTTTATAAAGGGTTTCCTTGCTTTTCTTTATTCTCCTTATTATTATGTATCGTGTGAGAAAAAAAATAAAAATAAAAATAAAGAATGTGCTTTGTTGCATTAATTCTGGTGGATAAGGTTCCATCCTCTCTATCCTCTCTTTGTCGTGTTCATTCTCAATAACTTTGTGTATGGGAAATTACTAAGACACCCACGCACTCTCCAGGAAATCCCGTGTCATAATATATGTATATATTTTTTTTTCTGCTGTGAAAAAAAAGGGCTTCTTTCTCCTATGAAATTCACAAGGATAATTCATGATAACCGAAAAAACCATATCTTTTGCCGTGCCAACTGACTTGTGGGTTGAAGAGGGGCATATTGGGAAATGAATTTGTCTTGAAATTGAATGGCATTGTACTGGGTGTCTCGAATTTTGTCGCGACGCGTGGAAGGGGTTCCGCTCACCTGGCCCGGTTCTAGAAAAGAGGACAAATGTGGTCCGGTTTAGACCATCAACGATGACGACACGTGTTAAGGTAGGTGAATGTAGGACACGGTGGCGTTCCATGGTTTGCTGAGGAGAGCAAGGGGCATGATGGCACGTGAAATAGGGCCCTCACTCGTATCTAACGCAGTAGCGCAGAGCCGCAGAGTGTTCTTGCCTCAAAGGAGAACTTACTCTTGGAAAAAAAAATTTCTTTTTCTAAAAAATATTTTAACTACTGACTCGTTATTTAATTTTTATATTCTTACATTAAATAATAAATACATTTTTTTAATATTTTATCTAATATTATTTATTAGATATATTTTTTATTATTTTTTTATTCAATTATATTTATTATAAAAATAATATAAATAATAATATATTTCTAAAAAAATATAAGATTATCTTTTTCTTTTGTTGTTTTATTCTTATTCTCTGTGCTTATTGTTTTTCAAAATTTATGATAAAAACTTTTTGAAAGTAGAAAATCTCTTCCTCAATAAATATACAAATTTTTTTCCACGAGGTGGACCTGACGTTTTATTATCCTCTTAAATGGGACACGTCATAATCTCCCCAATAGAAAGTGAATTGTACACACATTTTTCTTACATATTTTCTTGCACTTTTATTAGTTAGGAAATATTGGAAGATAAATATAAATTAGATAGCGTGTTTTTTATTTATTTTATTACCTAAAAAATAAATAATGTTAGAAAATATAATAATAAGATATGTAAATATCATTGTTGCTTCCCAATTTATCGTTTCATATTTGATATTAAATAAATACTTTTTTAAAACTAATAAAGTAAAGTTAAATAAGAATTTAGTGTATTAACATTTGAGTTCAAGATTCTGTAGAAAGTGGTTTTGAGGTTTATGCTGGACTGCAAAGACTGCATAAAGAATATATAAGTGGTGATTGGTTGGTTTCAACTATTAATTATCCTTTTTGCCACAAAAGAAGTTGAAGCACGTCTGTCGCTGTAATACTCATTATAATATTCACTATTCTGATCATCAAATGGTGAACATGTTCTCCAAAATACAATGTTTACTTTATAGCATAGACATTCTTCTTATTTGTTTAACTTTTATATGTTTAATTTTTTTAATTTATTCATAAACTTATTTTTTATTTAAAAAAATTATAATTATATATAAATTAATTTAACATCTCTCTTACATTAACATATAATATAATTATGATATGCATATAAAAATTATATGCAAAAACATTTATGATAATATAGACAAGTAAGTATAAGGTAGAAGCATGCATACAATCACATTTTTCCCTGTAATAAGAGAATGAAAAATATACTTTTGATAACCTATATATATATAGTGTGTTTAGTGAGAAAAGTATTTATTATAAGATGTGAGATAAATGAATTTTGACCATTAAATTTTATAAAAATGGTCAAGATTAGAATATAAATGCATATGCTTTTTTTAAGTTGTCATATGACCTTTAAGTATCTTTTAATCTTAATCATTCATGAATGGTTGTATGATCAATATTTACTACTCTCACACTCTCATAATAATACACACACACACTTTTGGCGTGGAATGAATATATACTGCAAAGCTCTCACTCTTGTATCAAACGACGATTTGATTTGGGTTTACCGAGAAGCATCAAATCTTAATATTAGTTAAATGCAATGTTTTAAGTAACTTTTAATTTTAACCATCTATGTATAGTTATATGATCAATATTTACTTCCCTCACACTCTTATAATTAAAATTTCTCATATATATATATATATATGTATGCATGTATAAAAGCTTTCACTCTTATATCAAACGACGATTTGATTTGGGTTTCCTGAGAATCATTAAATCTTAATATTAGTTAAATGCAATGTTGGAGTCATGAATTTAATCATTGCTTTTGTTTTGGAGTCGGTTACGAATTCATAGAATTGGAGCAACTTGACTCGCTAAGCTGGAACCCAAACGTACTGTGTGCATGAAGCAATCTACACATCAGGCATAACGACAGGAACAAATTTTGATCATATCTCATACAAACAGAAGATTAAGGACAAAGGAATAGCAGTCTCCACGATTCTGTCCCCCACGATCGTGTTGTCATGATCTCAAGTAGTTGCATTTGACACACATTGAATGTTTAGATACCACATACCCTAAAACGCTAATATAAATACAATAAGTAAGAGAGATAAGATATTTCTTAAATCCATTTCGCATTATCCTTCTTGTGCAATTATTGACTTAAGCGTCAAAGTGCCTTTTGTAAGTACTAATCCCCTCACTCCATGGCTATGGAAGTTACACCTATGAAGGACACCACCATCTTCTACCTATTCAGGTAACCCTTAAAACTCAATTATAAATTGCTTTTATGCTATATTATGTCCAACACCTTCATGCAAATTGACAATGATAAATATAATGCAATGTACTCTATAGTTGTTTACTATCATTTTGTTAGCAGCAACTTGAGTTCGTCTTTAATTGCATTAAAGAAAATAAATAAAAAAAGTTAATAGGTGACTTTAAGTTTAACTATGGCCTGCTTTAATTCCTAATTTTTGATTCCTAATGGATAATTTATAACTTTCATTTACCACATGCCAATATAATAATACATTAATTATAGTTTACAATTCACGCCATTTTCCATAAGCTTTTTAACTCTGGCTAGGTACTTTTGTAATAAGGGCTCTTTAGCATGATATTCTCATTTTATCTGGGACGTTGCCAGCTGCGAGTCACTGCATAGGACTATGTCTCTGGCTCCTATCTTCTTTGTGATGTTAATTCATGCTATACACACTTTGTATTCAGGTTAGTTGTTTAACATACGAAACTTGAACCTTAGTGAATGTTCTAATATGAGACCGATTTCATTTTCTAGCATGACCCCGACATCGCTCCTTTGAGATTCGAGAATCCATCGATATATATGGTCTAGGAATGCGCTTTATGGTGGTCGAAGTCTGGTGTAAGTTCAACCAAGAAGTCAGATTATACTCGAGCCTTTATAGCTGACTTCAGTTCATAGGTGATTCCAAATTTGCAAAGTTCTATTGACCAAACAATCATTCTTCCTGCGAGATTCGGTTTGTGCAGTATTTGCCTGATTGGTTAGTCTGTCCTCACTACTACAAGGTGACACTGAAAGTATTGTCTTAGCCTTCTTGCAGTGATTATCAGCACCAAAGCTAGCTTCTCAATTTTTTGGTAATAGATTCGAGGCCTTGTAAGACTTTCCTAACAAAATAAACCTGCCTTTAACCCTCATTTATCTCTCTTATCAGAACTGAGCTGATTGCCTCGTTGCCGACAAAGAGGTAGGTGTAAAATGTCTCATCAAGGTATAGTCTCATCAAGATAGCCGGTGAAGACAACATCATATTCAACTATTGGAAGGCAACTTTGCATTCCAATGTCCACTTAAAGTTCTTTCCCTTTTTTAAAGTCTTGAAGAAGGAGAAAGATTTTTTAGCGGTCTTGGCTAAGAAACGTGTAAGGGTCGCGATCCGGCCTATGAGCTGCTGCACTTCCTTGATGGACTAAGGATTGTGCATATCGAGCATAACTTGGCGTTTCTTCGGGTTGGCCTCAATACCACGGTTTGTCAATAGGAATCCCAAAAATTTGCCAAGTGTGCACTTCTTTGAATTCAGTCGCATGTTATGCTTCCGAACCTCAGCGAACACTTCCTCTTAATCTTTGATGTGGTCGCCGCTGTCCACCGTGTTGACTATCATATCATCAATATACACTTCCAACATTTTTCCAATTTGTCCCTCAAAGACCTTGTTCATCATATGCTGGTAAGTTGCTCCTACATTTTTTAGTCTAAACGGCATAACCCGATAGCATATCTCCACATCTCAGTTATGAAGGCAGTTTTGTCTTCATTTTTTGAGTTTATGGGGATCTGGTTGTACCTAGAATAAGCATCCATGAAGGAGAGTAACTTAAAATCGAACAAATTGTTCATCAGCTTGTCAATGTTGGGAAATAGATAAGGGTCTTTTGGACACGCCTTATTGAGATTTGTGTAATTGACACACATGCGTCACTTCCCATTGACCTTCTTGACTAAGGCCACGTTAGAAAGTCATGTGGTGTATAAGACTTCTCTGATGAACCAGTGTCCGAGAGCTCATTCACTTGTTTTTGGATCACCTTTTGCCTTTCCAGACCCACATTCCTTTTATGTTGAGCCACCTGTTTTGCATTTTTCATAACAGAAAGTCAGTGGCAAATAAAGTTTGAATTTAGGCTTGACATGTCTGCCGAAGTCCAGGCAAACAAATCCTTATTTTTCTGTAGGATCTCAGGCAACTGGGTTTTTTCCTCTTAACCGAGTTGGCCCCCAGTATTGATTACCTAGTTTGGCTTAACACCAAGTTGAATGGGTTGGAGCTCTCCATCAGGTTGGGAACATGTATCACAGATCTCTTCGCGCATGTCTAACTCAGTCAAGAGAACATTGAAAGAGTTTGTAGTGACCGTAGTTGAATTGCTGCATCGGTTCGTGGTCCAAGGTCTTTTGGTAATTTTTAGGCTTTCATTGTAGTACTTCCTCACCATGACTTAATCTTTTTTAACTGTCATTTAATTGTCATGACTCTGTCCTGGTGGTCTAGAAACTTCATGGCTAAGTAGAATGTAGAAATCACGGC
Organism: Ormosia semicastrata; assembly: GCA_029884595.1. Classification (NCBI taxonomy): domain Eukaryota; kingdom Viridiplantae; phylum Streptophyta; class Magnoliopsida; order Fabales; family Fabaceae; genus Ormosia; species Ormosia semicastrata. Next base: position 11,957,141 of record JAQQTO010000038.1, read on the forward strand.
TCCAAAGGCGTTGAGTGAGGGGCGACCTAAAATGACATTATATGCAGAATGGCAATCAACCACCAAAAACTTGACATTGATAATTTTAAAGAGGGGGTCTTTCCCCAAAGTAAGGTGAGTCTTGATATACCCGACTAGGGTGATCTTGTCTCATGTGAACCCGATCAACTCACCGGTGTACGAGATGAGCTATTCCTTTGATAGTCCTAGCTTGTTGAATAAGTATAAGAACATTATGATGATCGAACTTCCCTAATCTATGAACATTCTTTGAACCTCGACGTTTGTAATTATTCTGGTAATGACCATGGAGTCATCATGAACTGGGATAATGTTTCCATAGTCCTCATCAGAAAACAAGATTGAAGGGGTTTTTCTTAACCCACATCCTGATTTGGATTTTGTGAGGGAGGCTACACTCATCACCGCCTGGAAGGCCATCTTTCTGACGTTTCTTGACTCGTAGCCGCCTGTGAAGCCCTCTGAAATGGTGTTACTGTTCGAGTTACTTCAGTGTGCCAATAGTTGCCTACCTGAATCTTGACATCCATATGATCTCCAAGGTGTTGCGGTGCTGACAACCACTATCCAGCATCCCCAAAAGGTGCTCTTTTTGGGCTAAGGCATTGCCTCACTGGAATCCACAGGGAAGGGGAGAATTCTCTCTAGTGAAAGAAGTCTCTAGCCCATCATGCCTGGGTTCTTGGTGGGCTACGACTGCTCCAGAAGTGGCTCATGAGCAGCAGAGATAGATGTTGGATGACAATTTGCAAACGATGGGTTATGTGTAGTATAAGCGCAGTTTTGGATCGTTGAGGTTTGCCTCCTCCTTGTATTAACCATTATGATGGTTGTGATTGGAGTGTTGATAGTAGTGTTGAGAGTAAAAATTTATCATTCACCACATATGGTACCAATATTTAGAATTGGGTTTGGAGGGTTACTTGATAAGGTAAGAAATTGTGGACTCCTCTGTGGCGCAGCCGCAATAATAACGAGTGAGGAGGTAAGTACCTACAAACGACACTCAAATGCTCAAGTCAATAGATGCACAAAGAGAGTAGAGTATGTATTATGAATTAGATCGTACCTTTTTCCCCTTGCTGATAGTATATATATGAGCATTTAAAGGTATCAAGAGTATGAGTATTCAATGTATATTAAATGTTATTACCTAAGATCATAGAGACTGTTATTTCTTGTAATTATTCTTCTATTTATGTAGGATGTGGTGAATATTTATTCTTGTCTAAGAAATTACACCTAGTGCATAGACTATTTCATGCCCGCAATAACGTCTAGGTACTATCATGACGAATCAAGTTGCTCCAATTCTATGAACTCATAATCCAAAATAATTTTATTGAAAGTTCACTTGCGGGCGGCACATCTGTATGTTCCCTTTTCTTTGAATTTGTGTGCCACTTATGAAATCAACAACTCTCAAAGGGCCAACAATATTACATCCATTGATGAGTGGATTTTGATATATCAAGAATAAGAGCTTTATACATAAAAAAGCCGAAAGCACCTAAACGGATATTGGAAAACAGACAGACTTCGTTATCAAAATGATGGGTTCTTCTTCATTTTTTAGAAAGATAACAAGTGGGAGTCTTATGAACATTCCTCTTATTGAATGATGGTTAGTACTTTACTTTTAAAAGTGACTTTAATAATCTCTAATACTTTTCCATCTTTTACCTGCTAACGATATAAATCAATATATGATAACTGATTTGACACGTTTGATAACTTGGATAATTAACAATAAGGTATTAAAAGTAAGGTTTGCAATTTACTTATTTCAAGTTAAAAAAATTATTTAATTAACATTTATGTGACTTACATTCACTCGCATCAGTATTATATATCCTAATCAAAATATATATGCGTAAAAAATATAATAAAATTAGTTATAATTAGATAATAAAAAATTATATAAATATAAAATAATGTGTGTGAGAAGTATTATTAACAAAATATTGAATAAAATGCAATGTTTTTTTTTCCTTCTAAATCTTTCTTATTTTGTTACATAATCGGTTATTTTAATATATTAGAGATATTCGTTAAGTTATTGGTGCTTGAAACTTTGGATGGGATAGGGTTGATGTAGTTCACAACCTTTGTTTTCATACCAAACAACTGCAAGATGATGTCCCTATATGCGGGGCATCCAATTGATTAAAGTTGCCTTGATAATGCTATATCAAGGAGTTCTTACATATTTCTTTCAAGAGGATGTCTATCATTGAATTTATGTAAGTCTCATGAATTATATGAGTCAGGATCTTAACTACATATAAATCTAACGGTGGAGATTATTTTAGAACAAAAAAAAAATTTTTTTTGTGAGAATGTAAGAATTTCTACGCTATATGACTAAGTTATGCTATATTTTGCTATATCAACTTAGCATGATATATATATATATATATGATATTAATGTATGAGTTAATTTATGCGTATCTCTATTAATTCACATTTTTAATTTGATCAAAGACAGATCATTCACATTAAATTTAAGAAATTGACAAGTATATTTCTTACGATCTGATTTCAAAAAATTAGTATAAATGAGATTCAAACTCATAACAATATACATATTTATATATTACAAGTTTGTCTACTACTAAAACGATTTCTTGGGGTTACTCTTAGCGTGTTATATTAGTTTGCGTGTCTTTGATCTTTTACGATAAAGATAGTTTGCACATGTTTTTTCTCTCATATCTCCCATGTAGGTGACTTGTAGGAATTTTGTTGAGGAGGGAGTAGCTAAATATATTGAAATTATTATTGAAGCTTTATGATGTATGTGAAGCATGCATATAATTTTGTCTTAATTAGCATTTAATTGTTGCATATTTTGTGTTGATTCTTAATATATATCTTAGTTTTTTTCTTTAGTTCAGATGATAGTTTTTTTCTTTAGTTTAGATGACTGCATTTTTTTTTTTTTATATTTCATAGGTGAATGGATTTGTGACTTTGAAGTACCAAAATATGAAGAGCTAAACTAAAAGAGGAGGTGCAAAAAGAACCACACCCTGCCTGTGGTAGCTACCACACTCATAGAACCTGTTGCTGGAGAGAAATAAACAAGTCAGCAAGCTCCACGGTCAGCCCGTGGAACGTGCCACGACCATGGAGCATTTGGATCATTTACGCACAAGTCAGTAAGATCCACAGCCAGCCTATGGCAGTTGCCACGGTCGTGGATCGTGGAGTGTCAGCACAAGTAAATATGTATTATTGCTCATTTACTGCAAAAGTGAGTGGTACAAGCTGAACGGAAGAAAGGAAAACAAAAAGGGGACCTGAAGGGGGAGATTAGAGAGGATATAAACAACTATTGGACTCAAGAAATGGGAGAAGGAGGATCGGACAAGAGTAACTGGCGAGAAACAGCATGACTCAATCAGAGTTTTTCCTCTCTTCTCCTTGTTGCATTTCAATCTGATTTTTCTGAATGTTCTTGTTCATTCTTATGGATTGTATTTTGATGAACATGTTTGAGTAGTTATTTGTTCTAGGATTTGGGAGTAACCCGATGGTGTATTGACAATGTTTAATGTATGAATTTCTTACCTCTTTAATGCTAGTTTCTCTTGATTCAGTTTTTAGCACACCAACTATTTGTGAATATGTTTGGCCACATGTTTGCATGATTCTTTGATATTAGGGGAAGAACTGAAAGGTGAACCTTGATTTCAGAACTCTAGAAACTGAACTTGAGCTTTTAAATCACAAAAGTAGATTAATCATCTTGAGGCTTTCTTTGAATTATCTTGTTCTTATAGGGTCCTCTCTAATCTAATTATTGTGAAAATAAGAATTGGATTAGATTGGACATATTATTGTATTCTGAAAGGAAATAATAATTCTTTAGGATAATTCGCCTTCAAAAGTAACTTAGTTTCATAAGAGGGGAAAGATTACAGTCCTTTTAATTACCACCGTGGTGAACCCGAATTCTAGAGTCTTCAAAATTGATTCCTTTATTCAATTCCAAAGTTGATCTTCGTTGTTATTTTCTAAATTTTATTTTCTGCGATCTTGTTCTATCACTACGATTTTGCATCATTGGTTTCGTCTAGATAATCATAATTGTGTGTAATTAGTGATCATCAACTCAGTCCCAGTGGAACGATAATATTAGTACTTGATAAAATCATTCACTTGCGATTTACACCAACAAGTTTTTTTGCGCCGTTACTAGGGACTGTGTTTTGTTGATATCAATTCACTTGCATGTTGGTTAGTCTGGACTTGTATTTTTGTTAATTTTAATTTATTTTCTGTTTATATCTTTGCAGTTGAGCAGGTAATTCTTGTACGCGAAGGTCTAGAAATTTTGGGAAACTTGTAGAAGCAGACCCAGAAATTGAAAGGACCTTTCGTGTAAGAAGAAGACTGCAAAGACAGCAAAGGGTAGCCCAAAAACAATCTACACCAGTCATGGCTACCCAAAATGAAAATAAGCCACTGAAGGACTACGTTGCGCCTAGCGCGCGAGGGCTGCGTTCTAGTATCACAAGACCTCCTATTGAAGCCAACAATTTTGAGTTGAAGCCTTCGCTTCTCTTAATGATTTAGCAAAACCAATTTGGAGGATTGCCAACAGAAGATCCTAATCTTCACTTGGAGGTGTTTTTGGAGTTTTGCGAGATTTTGAAGTTCAATGGCGCTTTCACAGATGCTATTCAACTGAGGTTATTCCCTTTCTCTTTAAGGGACAAAGCTAGAGTATGGTTACATTCCCTTCCTACAGAGTCTATTACAACATGGGCAGAACTAGAGTAACGTTTGCTTGACAAATACTTCCCTCCAAGCAAGACTACTCATCTTAGGAATCAAATCACCAGCTTTGCTCAAAAAGACGGTGAGTCATTATTTGAAGCTTGGGACAGGTTTAAAGGGCTGTTGCAACAATGTCCTCATCATGACCTTGAGAAGTGGTTGATCATCCACACATTCTATAATGGTATAACTGATTGCTACCGCAAGTGCACGGATTGCTCAAGTAGATACAGAGTAAAAGTTCGTTTCCATGAGGATATTCGATTATAATGCTAAGTACCAACCAATAGCTTAATCAATTCTAGTCAAGGACATAAAAATAAGAAAGCAATAAACTAACTAAACCTAATCTACAAAAGCAATAAACATAAACATGGTTAGGTTTCAGGAAATCATCTTCACCCCCTACATCTACCAACAACATGTAATCCCCCTCATAAACACAAATGTATTGATTATGTTAGCTTGAGAATCTTCATTAGTCAAAAGCCTATATCTAGGTCAATCAACCTTGGTTTATACTTGCCCAACTCACTAAGTTTCCTTGAGAGCTAGTACAACATCCACTCATGAACGATCTATTCTCAATCGCACACTATACATGGCCAATAGGTATATTTCTATCCTATTAACGAATCAACTCATCCAAGCTAATTGAACTCATCGAACATGCATCAATCATACCATATCCATATCAACAAATCTCTATGTCTAGTTCATTTGCTAATATTAAGATCATGCAATTGAGGCCAACCAAGAACAAGCATTAAACACAGATAATAATTGAACCATAATCAAACATCCACATAAACTCAGAGAAGAACACATCATTAATATATATAAAAGGATCCAAAATATTCCTAAATAAAGCTTAGCTATACAACAGATAAGGAAGAGAAGAGAGAAAGGGAAAAGAGAGAAAGAAGCTCATTGATTTATCTCTGAAGCTTGAATCCTCCTTCAATCCTTTGATTCTTGCCTCCAATCCACCAGAAATGAAGATCTAGCCAAACTATCTAACCTAAAACTAACCTAAACTAACTAAACTACAAAGGGAGAAAATAGAAATGGCCCAAAAATGGCCAGCACACCCAGAAAAATGAGTAAAATCTATTTATAGGCTCAGCTAGCCGCCTTAACGCCGCGGTGCCCAATGGGTTGGTCTAATTACATCGCGGCGCCCACTTCATCTGGGTCACAGCGCTCTTGCCTCGGGTCCAAGTATGGCAAGCTGAAAATGCTCTCTGCGCTGCGGCGCGTAACACCTTGCGCCGCGGCGTTGACTACTGAAATGCCCAATTTGGCTTCCTCTTCCTCTTTAAGCTCAATTGCTCCATATTTGACCTTGTTTGGAGTCCTTCCTAATATAGAGAAAACACCAAATCAGTGTCATATATAAATCTACTTAATAAATGACAATTAAACACAATTTTACACATTAACACATCAGAAAGGCTTAGAATCAGAATATAATAAATATAAGCACAAAACCCTCCAAATATGCATTTAAACAAAGAAATAGCATTCATTTTAGTACATAGATAGGGCACAAATAACTGCATTCTATGTAGTTATCAATAACCTACTAAACCAAGGTTTCATTGGACTCCATAGCTAAAGGAGCTTTGATGAATAAAAACTTGGAAGAGGCTATGAGATAATTAAAAATGTGGCTCTAAACCACCACCAATGGGCGAATGAAAAAGGTAATCCCAAAAGAGTTGCAGGTAAGCATGAGGTAGATGCTTGGGATCTTATAGTAGCTAAGGTAGAAGCTTTATCTCAGAAATTTGATAAAATTAATGTCAATGTTGTTTGTGCTTCTAATGCTTCTTGTGAGATATGTGGTACAATAGGGCATACAACTGCAGATTGTCAGCTAGGAATTACTCCTACACAAGATGCACCGATGAAGCAAGTTGATGCTATTAATAATTTCAGCCAAAGGGGGCAGAATGATCCATTCTCAAACAATTATAACTCTAGTTGCAGGAATGATCCTAACTTCTCCTATTGGACTAATTAGAATCAAGCTGGGCAAAGCAATGCGAGGCCACCTCCTGGGTTTCAACAACAAGTACAAAAATCTAATTTGGAAACTTTAATGAAAAATTTCATTTTGACTCAATCCAAGCAAAATGAGGAATTTAGGCAACAGGGTTATGCCATGGGTGAGGCAATTAAGCTACTAGCATCTAAGGTTGATAGTCTAGCTATCCATAATAAGATGTTAGAGACCCAAATAGCACAACAAGCTAGTTCCTCTGCAAGAACACCAAGAAGGTTTCCCGGTCAGCCTGAAACAAATCCGAGTGACCAATGCAAGGCTGTTACCTTGAGAAGTGGTAAGCAATTAGAAGATTTTAAGGTAAGAAAAGAGAGTGAAAAGAAAGATGGTAGTGAGGAAGTTAAGGTTACTAGGCTACCACCTAGGGAAGATGAGAACAAGGAAGAGATCAAGGAAAAAAGTGAGGAACCTAGTCACACACCTTTAGCCACACCTTATAGACCACCCATACCTTTCCCTCAAAGGTTAGCTAAGGCTAAGCTTGACAAGCAATTTGGCAAATTTTTAGAAGTTTTGAAAAAGTTGTACATAAATATTCCTTTCACAGAAGCTTTGCAACAAATGCTTACTTATGTTAAGTTCTTGAAGGATATTTTATCAAATAAAAGAAAATTAGAAGAATATGAAACTGTGGCTTTGACTGAGGAGTGCAGTGCTTTGATTTAAAATAAATTACCTCCAAAGCTCAAGGATCCAGGTAGTTTCTCAATTCTATGTTTAATCGACAACATGAGCTTTGATAAAGCTCTTTGTGATCTTGGGGCTAGTGTCAATCTTATGTCTCTATCTGTTTGTAAAAAGCTAGAGATGAGTGAACTAAAACCCATAACAATCTCATTGCAATTGACGGATCGTTCTGTGAAATACCCCATAGGTATTTTGGAGGACGTTCCCATCAAAGTCGGTAAATTCTTTGTGCCGGCTGATTTTATGGTTTCAGAGATGGAGGAGGACTCTCAAATCCCAATCATTCTTGGAAGGCCTTTCTTGGCCACTGCTAGAGCCATAATTGATGTGAAAAATGACAAACTTTTTTTTACAGTTGGTAATGATAAAGTTGAGTTTGATTTATCTAATGCTGTAAAACAACCTTCTGTTGATGATTTTTGTTGTAAGATAGATTTGTTACAACTGGAACTAAAGGAGGAAGCGCCTAAATGTTCCTCTGTTGATCCATTGGAAATTTGCTTAATTGGCGAAGGTTCAACAAGTGATAATGGTGAGATTGGTGAGTATGTTCGTCTCTTAGACGCATGCCCACAGTTACAAAAAGCAAAAACTAAAAAGTTGGAGCCCAAACAAAAATCAACAGATTGGGAGGAAGAAAGAGCACCAAAGGTAGAACTTAAACCTCTTCCTTCAATCTTAAGATATGAATTTCTTGGTCCCAACTCTACATACCCTGTGATTATCAATGCAAATCTGAATGAATTTGAGACTAAAAAATTGCTTAGGGAACTCAGATTGCATAGGAAGGTCATTGGGTATACTATTGATGATATTAAGGGCATTAACCCTTCTGTTTGCATGCACAGAATTTTGCTTGAAAATAACCATAAAACCTCTATTGAGCATCAAAGGAGATTAAATCATAACATGAAAGAGGTGGTCAAGAAAGAAGTGCTTAAATTGTTAAATGCAAGGGTGATATACCCAATCTCTAATAGTGATAGGGTGGAGAATGTGTATCGACTATAGGAAGCTGAATAAAGCAACAAGAAAAGATCATTTTTTCCTCCCCTTCATTGATCAAATGCTTGAAAGGTTAGCTAGGCATTCATATTTCTACTATTTGGATGGATACTCTGGTTTTTATCAAATCCCGATACATCCTAGCAATCAAGAAAAGATCACATTCACATGTCCATATGGCACTTTTGCTTATAGGCGTATGCCTTTTGGTCTTTGCAATGCACGTGCTACTTTTCAGCGTTGTATGACAGTTATTTTCTCTGATTTTATTGAAAATATAATGGAAGTGTTCATGGATGACTTTTCTGTGTATGGAATAAGTTTTGATAACTGCTTGTTTAACTTGTCTAAAATTTTACAGAGGTGTGAAGAGATAAATCTAGTCCTAAACTGGGAGAAATGTCACTTCATGCTAAGAGAAGGTATAGTGTTGGGACACATAGTGTTCGAGCGGGGCATTGAGGTTGATAAGGCTAAGGTGGAGGTGACTGAGAAATTGCCCCCACCAACCAATGTGAAGGGAGTGCTTAGTTTCTTAAGACATGCAGGTTTTTATCGGCGGTTCATAAAGGACTTCTCAAAAATCTCTAAACCTTTAATAAACTTACTTATTAAAGATGCTAAATTTGATTTTGATCAAGCTTGTTTGGATGCTTTTCACAAGTTGAAGGAAGCTCTGATTTCAGCTCTTATAATGCAAACACCCGATTGGAGCCTTCCCTTCGAGATCATGTGCGATGCAAGTGACTATGCAATAAGAGCCGTATTGGGCCAAAGGGAGGACAAGAGGATGCATACTATTCACTATACCAGCAAAACCTTGGATGATGCTCAAGTGAATTATGCAACCACTAAAAAGGAGCTACTAGCTATTGTTTATGCCTTTGACAAATTCAGATCTTATCTTGTGAGCTCTAAGGTGATTGTCTACATGGACCATTCAACTATCAAATATCTGCTTAGCAAAAAGGAAGCCAAACCCCGACTCATCTGATGGATTTTACTCTTGTAAGAGTTTGATTTGGAGATCAAGGACAAGAAAAGTGCTGAAAATATGGTAGCAAATCACCTTTCAAGGTTGCATCAAGAGCTGCATGTAGATGGAAAGTGGAGTTACCCATTGATGACTCATTCCCTGATGAATAATTGTTAGTTGTGGCCCAACTCGATGCTCTTTGGTATGCGGACTTTGTGAACTTTCTCGCATGTGGAGTATTGCCACCGGAACTCAGCTATCAACAAAAGAAGAAGTTCTTTGCTGATGTGAAAAACTATGTTTGGAATGAACCACTCCTTTATAGGAGATGTGCTTATACAATGTATAAGAAGTGTATCCCTTAAGATGAAGTTGAAAATATACTCTATCGTTGTCACTCTTCTAGTTATGGAGGTCAAGCTAGTACTTCAAAGACAGCTGCAAAAGTCCTACAAGCTGGGTTTTATTAGCCTAACATTTTTAATGATGCTCATAAGTATGTTCTTTCTTGTGACAGCTGTCAAAAAATTGAAAATATATTCAAGAGACATGAAATGCCTCTCAACACTATCTTGGAAGTTGAGATTTTTGATGTTTGGGGAGTTGATTACATGGGACCATTTCCACTATCTTGTAGCAATAAATACATTCTTGTGGCAGTGGACTATGTATCAAAATCGCTGGAAGCTGTGCCATCCCCAACAAATGATGCTAATTTCGTAATGAAGCTATTCAAAAAGATCATATTTTCAAGGTTTGGAGTTCTAATAGCGATTATAAGTGATGGAGATTCACATTTCATTGAAAAATAATTTGAAAACCTTTTGAAGAAGTATGGAGTGACTCACAAAGTCGCTACACCATATCATCCCCAAACCAGTAGACAAGTAGAGATTTCCAATAGAGAAATCAAGAGTATATTGGAGAAGACCATCTCAAAATCAAGAAAGGATTGGTCTTTGAAGCTTGATGATGCTTTATGGGCATATAGAACAGCTTACAAGACTCCCATTGGTATGACTCCATTCCAGTTGATTTATGGTAAGCCGTGTCATCTTCTAGTTGAGTTAGAACACAAGGCATTTTGGGCCATCAAGCTATTGAACTTTGACATGAAGGCAGTTGGGGAGAAAAGGAAGTTACAACTTCATGAGCTGGATGAACTGAGACTTAATGCATATGAACATGCCAAGACTTACAAGGAACAGACCAAGCGTTGGCATGACAAGCATATCTTGCGTAGAGAATTCAAAGTAAGAGATCTTGTGTTGCTCTTCAACTCAAGATTGAAGCTATTTCTAGGATTATTACAAGGAGCGAAGCTCGGCTTGAGCCAATTGAACTTGAGAATCAAATGCACTTCGTCAAACTTTCAAAAGTTGAATATTGGGCTAGCCAGGAAACTCCACGAGTTGCCTGTGGTAGATACCACGCCTGTGGCCCATCTCTGGTGCAAATGGGTAGTAAATTGCCTCAAAGTCAGTAAGGACCACGGCCAGCCTGTGGCAGCTGCCACAGCCGTGGTGCCTTGTGCGTGGGAAAATTGCCAAAGTCAGAAAGTTCCATAGGCTGGCCGTGGTACGTACCACACCCGTGGCAGACTGCTGTTCCAAATGATCTTAAAAAAAAAAAGGCAAGTCAGTAAGCTCCACGGCCTGGCTGTGGAACGTGTCACTATCGTGGAGCGTGCCCAAAAATATTTTTTAAGTGTCACGGCCACACACTCTCTCTTCTCTTATTGATAACTACATAAAATGCAGTTATTTGTGCCCTAATTCTGTGCTTGAATGAATGCTAAGTCCTTGTTTATAATGCATATTTGGAGGTTTATTGCTTATATTTGATATATTCTGATTCTGAACCTTTCTTGTATGTTTTATAGAAAACTGTGCTTTAATGATCATGGATTAGGTAGATTTATATATGTTACTGATTTGGTGTATTCTCTATGTTAGGAGGGGCTCCAAACAAGGTCAAATATGGAGCAATTGAGCTTAAAGAGGAAGAGGAAGCTAAATTGGCATTTCAGTGGTCACCGCTGCGGCTCAAGCATGTGAGTGCCGCGGCGTAGAGAGCATTTTCAGGCTTGCCATACTTGGACCCGGGGCAAGAGGGCCGCGGCGCAGATGAAGTGAGCGCCGCGGCGTACGTAGACTGACCCATTAGGCGTCGCGGCACGCATATGTAGGGGCCGCGGCGCAGAGGCGGCCAGTTGAGCCTATAAATACATTTTATGCGTTTTTCTCTGGGTTCTGACCATTTTTGGCCATTTCCATTTTATGTTCTTTGTAGTTTTCTTAGTTTTAGTTTAGTTTAGGTTAGTTTTAGGTTAGATAGTTTGGCTAGATCTTCATTGCTGGTGGATTGGAGGCAATGATCAAAGGATTGAAGGAGAATTCAAGCTTCAGAGACAAATCAATGAGCTTCTTTCTCTCTTTTCCCTTTCTCTCTTCTCTTCCTTATCTTTTGTATAGCTAAGCTTTGTTTAGGGATACTTTGAATCCTTTTATTTATATTAATGATGTGTTCTTCTCTGAGTTTGTGTGGATGTTTGATTATGGTTCAATCATTATCTGTGTTTAATGCTTGTTCTTGGTTAGCCTCGATTGCATGATCCTAATATTGGCAAATGAACTAGACATAGGAATTTGTTGATATGGATATGGTGTGGTTGATATATGTTCGGCGATGAGTTGATTCGTTAATAGGATAGGAATATACCTATTAGCCATGTATAGTGTGTGATTGAGAATAGATCGTTCATGAGTGAAAGTTACACTGGCTCTCAAGGAAACTTAGTGAGTTGGGCAAGTAGAAACCAGGGTTGATTGGCCTAGACATAGGCTTTTGACTAATGAAGATTCTCAAGCTAACCTAATCAATGCATTTGTGTTTATGAGGGGGAATGCATGATGTTGATAGATGTAGGGGGTGAAGGAGGATTTCCTGAAACCTAACAGTGTTTATGTTTATTGCTTTTGTAGATTAGGTTTAGGTTAGTTTATTGCTTTCTTAATTTTATGTCCTTGACTAGAATTGATTAAGCTATTGGTTGGTACTTAGCTTTATAATCGAATATCCTCGTGGGAACGAACTTTTGCTCTATATCTGTATTACTTGAGCGATCCGTGCACTTGCGGAAGCAATCAAGTTTTTGGCGCCGTTGCCGGGGATAGTTTTTATATTGCTAATATCAACAATGAGGTTGATTAGTTTTAATTCAAGTTGTATATAAGCTGTATATAATTTATCTTTCGTTTATGTTTTGTTTTAGTTTCAAATAAGAAGCCGGGTGATTTCATTCATACGAGGCCCTTGAGGGACTTCGCGACTACTGAAAGGATAACCCTTGGATCAAGTTCTTAAAGACTACTCATCCGCAGTACTTCAATTTTGGTGACAAAGTCTTGCTGGGACTATAAATCAGGCCCTTCGTGGGAGGGAATCCCATGTTTATGTTTAATTAATGCTTTTACTTTATGTATAAATAGGTAGTATGTTAATATGTTTATGTTAAATATGTTAGTATATTAGTATGTTACTTGTGTTAATATGTGTTGTTAATATGTGTTAGTATGTTAGTTTAGTTAGTTTGAATATTTGTTAGTTATGTTTAGATATGTGAGTGTTTGTAGTTTATGGTTTTAAGTGTTGTTTGTGTTAGTTTTTTGTATAGGTTAATATGTTAGTTATGTTAGTTTTTATTTTTAAGTTTTAAGTTTATTTAGGTTTGTATATAGGTTATTATGTTGTTTTTGTGTTTTAATATGTTTAGGTTGTACATTTTTGTAATTTAGCTTTTTGAACAAGTTTTGTTGCGACTAGAGACCCATAAGAGTCAAACTCAAGAAAAAATCGTGTTTCTTGCTAAATTTAGCGATTTAGGTAGTCACGCCATGGCTTTTTAGGAAGTTTTGCGCACCGTGGCGCATGGGGTATTTTTCTACAGAATTCTGCAGCTTTTTGTGAGCGCCGCGGCCCAGGCATAAGGACGCCGTGGCGCTGACCCCCTGTTTTTGTATTTTTTGTTATTTTCTCTGTTTTTAAATATTTAGTAATGCTCAGTACTAGTTTCAGGTTCCCTATAGACCATGTTCATGAATGATACATTTCATTTTAGGTTTCCGGGGAGTATCGTTACATGTTTAATTCTTTTATGCTTAATGTTAACATGTATTGGTATTTTGGGTATACAGTGATTTTAGTCATTATATTTTCATGATTATATCTTGTTTTGACTATCACTGATGTACTGATAACAAGATTTTCAATTTTCACTTTATGCAAAAGGTGTTGTGCATGTTTGAACTAAGAAAGTTGAATCTATTTGAATGCATGACATGTTGCAAGAATGTTGGTGTTGTTTTTGATTGTCCATGATGTGAAAGGTTGCTATTTGCCCCATTTTCAATGAAACCTTATGTGATCTTGAAGCATGTGAAACAATTTAGTTGTTTTTTATGCATGATTTACATCTCACTTAGATACAAGTGTAACTTTAAAAATGATAAGAGTGCATGTTTTGAGAATGTTTATGGATGTACATGTAGAGTTTTGATTATCCTAGAAATTGTTTTTGAATTCTCTTGAGGCGAAATCCTAGGTTGTGCATGATTGAGGAAATGATTAGGGCATTGTTTGGACCAATTAAGCCTTAAAAGCTTACACTGATATGATGATATCCTTAGGTCCCTTTTTGAAGCCTTAAACTGTTTGACCTTATTTGTTTTTCATTACCATTGTGTTCGTTAACCTATTACCCATTCTAATGCATGTGAAAGCATGTCATTTTCTTCCTACCATCATCGTTTGTTGAGTTCATAATATGCTATTTCTTGAAATGAGTCCGATGATTAGGGGTGTTAATGAATATTCAATTCAAAATGAGCCTGAAGGAACCATATGCAAAGAAAAGAAAAGAAAAACAATGCTTTGCAAAATAAAGAAAATCAAAAGAAAAAAAAAAGAAGAAAAGAAAAAGAAAAGCAAAGCATAAGCAAAATAAAGTGTAAAAAGCATCAATATGGTTTTGGCAAGTTTTCTGCATTCACTTTTGAATACCCTGCTAATATCAATTAATGACTCAAGTCTTGGAATATCATGTTTATGTTTTTCAATATTTGTATTGTTACCAAGTGGCCTCAATACTCAAGAAGGGGGTGAATTGAGTAGTTAAAAATAAGTTCACAAATCTTTCGCAAATCGTTTGACAATCAATTTTCGTTGAAGCTATTGAATGATCAGAGATAATTGAATAGATGAGTTAAGCACTTTTACTAATGAACGTAATAGCCAAGGAGACAATATCCAAATAAAACAATGAAACAATGCACAAAGATAAGCAGAGGAGGGTTTAGAGAAACAAACACAAAGTCGTTTATCTGGTTCAATCACTACTCCACTTGTGATCTACGTCCCCAAGCAACACCTTGAGATTTTCCACTATATCTTCAAGCTTCAATGGGTGCTTGAAAAACCACTACAACCTGAGCACTCAACAAGTATGGGATACCTCACCCAAAAGCTTGAGCCTCTATTTTCCAAGGGATACCTCACCCTTACAATACTTGAGGGATACCTCACCCTCCCTAATCAGAATGTATAAGATTGAAATAGAAGAAGCTCTCTCTAGAGCAAGTGTTTACAAATTGAAGCTCTAATATGCTCTCAAAGATTTTTCACGTTTTTAGTCAGAAAACAGAGCAAGAAATGATTTTAAGGATTGATTCACGTTTTGAAGTATGATGATCAGTTTTTGATTCAAGGTCAACCGCAAATAAGGACCCAACTTTGGTATTTATAAGTTTCTCAATTAATAGAGCCGTTGAGGTAGTTGGGCATGCATTTAATGCATTTAATATAGCCGTTGGACGTTGTCGGATGCGTGTAATCGATTACATATCTCGGTAATCGATTACATTGTTGTTCCAACGTTTTCGAACTTTCAGGCTGTACGTGTAATCGATTACATTCTTGGTGTAATCGATTACACATGGCTTCCGACTTTGCTTGTAATCGATTACAATGCCCATGTAATCGATTACATGACTTGACTTCTTTGTGTAATCGATTACAATATACATGTAATCGATTACATGACTCGTCGAACGTGTTCTTTGAGTTTCTGGGTTTTGTGTAATCGATTACATTTCCCATGTGATCGATTTCATGACTTCTGACTTTGTTTGTAATCGATTACAATATCCATGTAATCGATTACATGACTCGTCGAACATGTTCTTTGCCTTTCTGGGCTTTTGTAATCGATTACATATATTGTGTAATCGATTACATGCTCGATTGCTTTATGTCGATTACATTGTTCATGTAATCGATTACATGCTTGTTTGATGTGTAATCGATTACAAACATTATGTAATCGATTACATTAGCCTTTGAACACATTTTTCAAGTCCAATAATGCTTGTAAGTCATTTCCAACACCTCAAGATACTTGTTTAAACATAGATCCTTTTTAAGAGTGTTAGATTTAAAGTTGAAACTCAAGTTTTATTGAAAGCCATGTTTAACTTTGAAATTTCCCATTTATTTTGAAATCACATATTGAAAAACCATTTGAGAAATCTTGAAAGCATTTAACATTAATATCCTAAGTCTTATAACTAAATAAACCTTCTGTCTTCTTTCTTTGATCTTGATTTTTCCTTTTGCGCTTGATCTTCTCTTTTGCTTTTGTTATCATCAAAAACCTTTTGACATGCCTTAGAGACATAAGCATTCACATTCTCCCCCTTTTTGATGATGACAAACTGATCATAGGAAAAAGAAAGAGTTTTTGCATTTGTATATCATAGTCATTTAGGTACAATGTCGCTCAAAGGAGATTATGCATGATATTGGGTTAGATTTTGCATATGAAAAGCTTAATAACTTAAAGATCAATAACTCCCCCGTACTCATGCAACCTTTAATTTCATTTTCATTTTTCCTCATTTTCTCCCCCGTTGGCATTATCAAAAAGACATAAGCATTTAAGAAAAAATAGATAGCATGACAGCTATATTTCATGATTCCCAAATTTTTGCCATAACAGAAAAATCCACAAAGATCAGTCAATCAATATTCCAAAAGCCAACCATTCAAGGTGAAAACAAGTTCATGTATTAATAATCACCCAATCAATATTTTAAAAGCCAAACATTCACAAACCAAGAGGCAAAAACAAAATATAACCATAAAGGTATACCAATTTTATATAATCGAGTTAAAACAAAATAAGTACAAGGTGGTCATCAATACAAGAAAATATATCAAGGCAATAGGCCATGATCACTATCAAAGCTTGTCCTCGCTGTCACAAAAGACTTCACCCTCTCGGATCCGCAGCAGAGAGTCTCCTAGATCAATGTTATCATCGTTGGGCATAAGATCGTCGTCGAGTTGAAGCTCCTCATCATCGCGGGGAACCCGGATGGACCAAAGGATAGGGGGATCCTAGGAGGGCGAGAGGATGTGGGGGTAAAAGCAGCTAACCAGACTCACAGAACGGGAGGTCCACGTAGGAGGGATCGAATGGAGGTAAGCCTCCGGTCCGAGTAGTCCATCCTCGGCTCAAGATGGTCGATCTTTTGCTCTATATGATCCATACGTGTGTTTACGTTGGCGCTCAGGTTCGCATTTCTTGGAGCGAAGATCAAGAGAAGGCTGAGAGCTGAGAGCAGAGGCGTGGCACCTTGTTTCGAGCCTCCTCATCATCACTATCCGGATCGTGATGGATATGACCAAGTGTGCCATGAGTAATGTAATGCCACCTATCTTCCATCTAACAGAGCCGAAGCTTCTTCGAGTATGCAGCCCAATTGATTGGGGTCCCTTCGAGCCGGGTGTCCTTGGACTCTTCGGTCGGCCGAAATGCGACAAGATTCAAGGATTGTGGTGACCAACATGGCGAAGGGGGAAGCGAGTTCTTCTTTTTCTTGATGTCCAAGATATGCTCTAGAATGTAGTATCCCGGTTTATTGGGTGCCCCGTGGTCATTGCCCATAATGCCACTACATCATCCTTGAGGACTTGGGAGTAATTTCCTCCTGGCGGGAATCAATCCACGAACCAAGAGGTAGTGGAGAATCCCGTTTTCCATAGTGAGGCCGGTGGCCATTATTCTGCGTCTAGGATCACCTGGGGGAGGTGGTAGCCGATCCTAATCAAAGAGAGAAGAGCACCTTTATGCTCAAACTCATGCCCCCAGACTTTGGCATTTCCACAGAACTGAGCTCCATCGAGGAGTGAGCTTGGTAAGCCTATACCACTGCCATTGTTAACCTGATTTGTTGCTTTTTCACTTCAGAAATTATGCAATTATCCTCAACCTTCAGGTTAGCATAAAACACTCGGACAAGGTTAGGGTAGATGGCCTTCTCTATGCTCAGGAAACCTAGCAAGCCTAAGTTTTCTCTTGTCCTAAAGCTTTCTAAAGGTTCACTCTCGCAGAAGGTGATGGGAAGATACACTGGGAGAGATGATTTTGCGAAGGTCGGAAGTTCTTCCGAACAACTCACCTTTCTTCACGGTGGAGAAATGCCTCGTGAGGTCCGGGCCGATATATTACGTGAAGAGCCACCGAGGAACCTCCAACATGCAGCCCTGTTCTTGGGCGCTTCGAGCGATGAAAGGATTGCCATTGATGAGAAGGGAAGCAAGAGGGATGAGTGGTAAATGGTTGGGGATGAGTGAGGAGAGAGAGAGAGGGACGAGATTAGGTCGAAGAAAAGTGGAGAAGGTGTTCGTGGGAGAAGATGGGGAGATTTGGATGAGGGATGAGAGGGGATTTTGAACGATGGGTTATGTGGAGAGGGTTTTAGAGATGAGAGAGGTGAAATGATGGGTTTTGGTGGAGATTTGAGTGAGAAAAAGAGATTTTGAGATTTGAGGTGCGTGGGAAGAGAAGGAGAGAAACGAGGAAGATGAATGTGCCCAAATGAGAAATAGCTCTACGCTGGCGTCAGAACCTTTAAAAAGCCACTGTGTAATCGATTACATTGAGTGTGTAATCGATTACATGCATTCTCAGTCAAAGGGTATGTAATCGATTACATTTTTAGTGTAATCGATTACATGCTTTCTTAGAACCTTGTAATCGATTACATAGTTGATGTAATCGATTACTAGTTCGAGTTGGTTGTAATCGATTACAAAATGTGTGTAATCAATTACATGCGTGACTTGAATTGGAGTCATGTAATCGATTACAAAGGCATGTAATCGATTACAAGACTTTAACTCAGATTTTGCGTTCTAAATCGAGCATATAATCAATTTTAATCCATCCAAAACAGTTTTAAAGCAACTTAAATCAATTCAAATCTTCATGCAAGCATATAGACTAATCATATTATGATTCAACTCATGTAATTGATCAAAGTTATCATTTTTACCAAGAATTTCACCCTTTTTGGTGAAATTTGAGGTTGTTGAATTTCTTGTCAAAGTTGGACATGAGGAGCACTGTAAAACAATTTAGGGAAACCTCCGACGCTCAAGTTAGTATGGGATTCAAATATATAATGAAAATTCAGAGATTGGCAAGCAATGTGGCATAATTATGCGGAAAAACGCAAGCTTAGGCATTTGTTTTAGGATTATGCGGCAAATATCTAATTTATGCATGATTGATCCAATATACCCAGTTCATTTCTAATATAGAAAAATGCTTCTTTTGCTAGGGGTTTGTGAAAATATCAACCGCCAGTTGCTTAGTTGTTTCAACAAATTCAAGTATGCAATCACCTCTTTGAACATGATCTCTAATGAAATGATGTCTTATTTCAATATGCTTAGTTCTAGAATACAAAATGGGATTTTTGACAAGTTAATTGCACTAGTATTATCACATTTTATGGGAATGTGATCAAGCTCAAGACCATAGTCCAAGAGTTGTCTTTGTTTCATCCAAAGGACTTGAGCACAAAGAACTCCACGGCAACATATTGAATTTCACTGTGGACAATGCCACACTATTTTGTTTCTTCTTGTGCCAAGAAACTAGTGAGCTTCCAAGCAAGTGGCATGTCCCCTAGTGCGTTTTTTGATCCATTTTGCATCCAAAGACCAAAATCAGAATCTGAGTACCCAATAAGACTACATGAGGCACCCTTGAAAGAGTGGTACCATAAACCCATTTGTGATGTGCCTATTAGATATTTCATTATTCTCTTAACAAAGACTTAGGTGTGATTCCTTAGGATTAGCTTGATATCTAGCACACATGCATACACTAAACATTATATCGGGCCTACTTGCGGTGAGATAAAGGAGTGAGCCAATCATACCTCTATATTTTGTAATTTCTACCGATTTACCTCCTTCATCCTTGTCCAAATAGCAAGAGATCAGGAGTAGCCATATGCTTGGCATTGCCCATTCCAAACTTTTTGAGCAGCTCCTTGCAATACTTGGATTGGCTTATAAATGTTCCTTCTCTTGTTTGCTTGATTTGTAGACCAAGGAAGAAGTTGAGCTCACCCATCATGGACATCTCAAACTCACTTTGCATAATATTTGAAAATTCTTTACAAAGAGAGTTGTTAGTAGCTCCAAATATAATGTCATCAACATAGATTTGAACTAGAAGAATGTCATGCATTTTGTGTTTTATGAAAAGAGTGGTGTCAACTTTACCTCTAGAAAAGCCTTTTTCTAAAAGAAATTTGCTCAACCTTTCATACCAAGCTCTAGGAGCTTGTTTCAAGCCATACAAGGCCTTTTTCAATTTAAAAACATGGTTCGGCATTTCAAAGTCCTCAAAACCAGGAGGTTGTTCTACATACACCTCTTCTTGTATAAAACCATTTAAAAAAGTACTTTTGACATCCATTTGATAGAGTTTGAAATCCATGATGCAAGCATATGCAAGTAGCATTCTAATGGCCTCTAATCTAGCTACGGGAGCATAAGTTTCTTCATAATCTATGCCTTCTTCTTGATTATATTCCTTAGCTACAAGCCTAGCTTTATTTCTTATTATTAAACCCGTTTCATCAAGTTTGTTCCTAAAGACCCATTTGGTGCCAATTATAGGATGATCATTGGGCCTTGGAACTAATTCCCAAACTTGATTCCTCTCAAATTGGTTTAGTTCTTCTGTGCATGCCAAGATCCAATGCTCATCATTAATGGCCTCATTTATGTCTTTAGGTTCAACTTGAGAGACAAAGGCTAGATGATTACATGCATCTCTAAGTGAGTTTCGAGTGATTACCCCTTTTGATACATCACCTATCACCTTGTCAAGAGGATGATACCTTGAAGTCCTCCATTCCTTGGGTAGATCCAAGATTTTAGAATCTTCTTGCCATGAGTGATCAAGAAGTCTCTATTCTTCCTTCTTGGACTCTATCTCTTGATTTTCCAAGTGCGTCTTTGCCAAGATTTCTGCAACATCATCAACAAGTTCCTTTCTCGGCTCATTTGGGTTAGTTTCATCAAATGCAACATGTATGGATTCTTCTATGGTCATAGTTCATTTATTATAGACTCTAAAGGCCTTGCTATGAATAGAATAACCAATGAATATTCCCTCATCGATTTTGCATCAAACTTCCCAAGTTATCCTTTCCATTATTCAAAACAAAGCATTTACATCCAAAAACATGAAAATATGACACATTAGGTTTCCTTCCTTTGTACAATTCATATGGGGTTTTCTTTAAAATTGGCCTTATTAGGGCTCATTATTCATAACATAACAAGCGGTGTTAACTGCATCCGCACCTAAAAGTACTTAGGAAGATTGGCCTCATTGAGCATAGTTCTTGCCATTTCTTCTAAAGATAGATTTTCCTTTCTACAACACCATTTTGTTGTGGTGTTCTAGAAGTAGAAAAATTATGCTCAATGCCATGTTCATCACAAAAAGTTTCAAATTCATGATTTTCAAATTCACCACCATGATCACTTCTTATGGATGCAATACAAAAACCTTTTTCGTTTTGGATAACTTTGGCAAGTTTTCTAAATGATTGAAAAGCATCATTTTTGTGAGCCAAGAATAATGTCCATGTAAATCTAGAAAAATCATTCACAATCACTAATGCATAGTAATTTCCACCAAAGCTCATAGTTCTAGAGGGTCCAAAAAGATCCATGTGCAAAAGTTGTAAAGGTCTAGAAGTTGAAACTATGTTTTTAGCTTTGAAAGAGACCTTTACTTGTTTTCCTTTTGACATGCATCACAAAGTTTGTCTTTTTCAAATTTGAGCTTTGGAAGACCAATTACTAGTTCTTTAGAAACCAATTTGTTTAAGTGATCCATGTGAATGTGAGCAATTCTTCTATGCCATAACCATGAATCATTTTCTCTACTCATAAAGCATTTAGCATCATTTGAGGAAATATCATCAAGACTAATCATATATATGTTATTGACCCTATGACCAACAAACTTAACTTGCTTATCATCCTTTCCTCAATTATACAACAAGAGGAATCAAATATAACTCTATTTCCTTTATCACACAATTGACTAATACTAAGTAAATTATGTTTAAGTCCTTCAACAAGTAAGACATTATCAATAGATGATGAAGGGATCTTACCAACTTTGCCAATTCCAAGAATCTTCCCTTTGTTGTTGTCACCATATGTGACATGACCATGTTTCTTGTGTGTAAGGGAGGAGAACTTGGAGCCATCACCGGTCATGTGCTTGGAGCAACCACTATCAAGATACCAATGAGCTCTTGGTCTTCAAGCACACCTACAACACACATTCAAGATTTAACTTTTGGTACCCAAATTGTTTTGGGTCCTTGTGTGTTAGAATTAGGTATGGTGCCTTTAGGGACCCAAACCCTTTTGATTCCAACCTTGGTGTTTATGTTCTTTCTAACATTGCAAGTGGATGCACTATGCCCTTTCCTACCACAATGAAAACATTTAACAAAGGGGCTACTTGAAGTTTTTGAGGAAACAAAGAAGTTCTTATAAGATTTTTGATGGTTGTTTGGATTAAATCCTAAACCGGCTTTTTGGAAAACACATTTTTGTCTCCCTAACAACACATTCAAGTTGTCTCTTCCAAAAGTGAATTTTGCAAGAGTGTTGTTCAAGTCTTCAATTTCTTTTTCAAAAGCTTTGCATGATAAACAAGGTAATGATATGGATGCATTATCATGTGAGAACAAATCATGCATGATGAATTAGCATCTATGAGTCCTAAAGTCTCATTTTCAATTTTAAGTTCATTTATCTCCTTGGTTAAAGTAGAAACTTTCTTTGTCAATAGGGAGATTGTTTTATTGGAAGACAAAATCATTTTTGTGAGCCTCAAAGATTCATCATGCAATTCTTGAAAGGCATCTTGCAATTCATCATAAGAAGGTGGAGGTTCTAGGTTAGAAGAGGTTACCTCGGTGTCGCTTTCTCCACTTTCTTCTCCTTGAGCCATGAGACAAAGATGGGCTTCTTCATTTTTCTGAATCATCGGAAGAGCTTAAGTCATTGTCCTCCCAAGCTATATATGCTCTTCTTCCTTTCTTTTCCTTGGAGGGTCTTTTCTCAAACTTCTCCGTCTTCTTGAGATATATAGGACACTCCATTTTCATGTGCCCCGGTTTTCCGCATTCATAGCATTTTGGAGGAGTGGAGGATCCTTCTCCTTTGTGATATGCTTTCTTTTGAGGAAACAGTGGTCTTCTTTGAAATCCCTTTTTCTTCAAGAATCTTCCGAATTTTCTTACAAGGAGACTAAGATTCTCCTCACTTAACTCAATATTTTCAGCATCCTCTTCACCATCTTCATCATTATCTTCAAGTATGGAAGAAGTGGCTTTGAGTGCAATTCCCTTCTTCTTTTTGTCATGCTCTTCATTTTGATTGAGCCTATTTAGTTCCAGTTCATGTTCTTGAAGTTTTCCGAATAGAGTGGCTAAAGACATTGTTGATAAGTCTCTTGATTCCAGCAATAGATCGTTACCTTGGGTTGCCAATTCCTGCTTGGACATCTCAAGACTTTATTAATAAGATCCTCATTAGGAAATGTCTTTCCCAATGAGATGAGATGATTAACAATATGAGTAAATCTCTTTTGCATATCTTGAATACTCTCACCTTGATTCATTCTAAACAATTCATATTCAAGAGTAAGAGTGTTTATTCGAGATCTTTTTACCTCACCTTTGAGTACCTTCATGAGTTACTTGTAGGGTATCCCACATTTTTTTGCGGTCTTACAATTGACACCTAAAGAATTCATCATACCCCAAAGATGTGGTGATGATGTTCTTGGCTCTCAAATTATATTGAACCTTCTTTTTATCATCATCGGTCCAATCACTTCTAGGTGTATTAATTGTCACACCATCCTTAGTTTGTGTAGGGACAAAAGCACCATTTTCAATCTAGCGTCCCACACATCTAAGTCAATAGCTTCAATAAAAATTTTCATCCTTTCTTTCCAATAGGCATAACCATCCCCATTGAAATAAGGAGGTCTATTTATAGAAGAACCTTCATTTGAAAAACCATTTGAAGCCATCACTTCTCTTGAAGTTTGCTAAGCTCTTTATATAAGAGTCTAGCTCGATACCACTTGTTACCAAGTGGCCTCAATACTCAAGAGGGGGTGAATTGAGTAGTTAAAAATAAGTTCACAAATCTTTCGTATAAATCGTTTGACAATCAATTTTCGTTGAAGCTATTGAATGATCAGAGATAATTGAATAGATGAGTTAAGCACTTTTACTAATGAACGTAATAGCCAAGGAGACAATATCCAAATAAAACAATGAAACATTGCACAAAGATAAGCGTATTTGATGAGGTTTAGAGAAACAAAACACATGTTCGTTTATCCCTGGTTCAATCACTACTCCACTTGTGATCTACGTCCAGGTCCCAAGCAACACCTTGAGATTTTTCACTATATCTTCAAGTTTCAATGGGTGCTTGAAAAACCACTACAACCTTGAGCACTCAACAAGTATGGGATACCTCACCCAAAAAGCTTGAGCCTCTATTTTCCAAGGATACCTCACCCTTACAATACTTGAGGATACCTCACCCTCACTAATCGAATGTATAAGATTGAAATAGAAGAAGCTCTCTCTAGAGCAAGTGTTTACAAATTGAAACTCTAATATGCTCTCAAAGATTTTTCACGTTTTTAGTCGAAACAGAGCAAGAAATGATTTTAAGGATTGATTCACGTTTTGAAGTATGATGATCAGTTTTTGATTCAAGGTCAACCGCAAATAAGGACCCAACTTTGATATTTATAAGTTTCTCAATTAATAGTAGCCGTTGGAGGTAGTTGGGCATGCATTTAATGCATTTAATATAGCCGTTGGACGTTGTCGGGA
Source organism: Ormosia semicastrata (assembly GCA_029884595.1). Taxonomy (NCBI): domain Eukaryota; kingdom Viridiplantae; phylum Streptophyta; class Magnoliopsida; order Fabales; family Fabaceae; genus Ormosia; species Ormosia semicastrata. Next base: position 11,982,000 of record JAQQTO010000038.1, read on the forward strand.
TGCGTGTAATCGATTACATATCTCATGTGTCGATTACATTGTTGTTCCAACATTTTGAACTTTTCGGGCTCTGTGTGTAATCGATTACATTCTTGGTGTAATCGATTACATGGCTTCGACTTTGCTTGTAATCGATTACAATGATGTAATCGATTACATGATTTCGACTTTTGTGTAATCGATTACAATATACATGTAATCGATTACATAATTCGTCGAACGTGTTCTTTGAGTTTCTGGGTTTTGTGTAATCGATTACATTTCCCGTGATCGATTTCATGACTCGACTTTGTTTGTAATCGATTACAATATCCATGTAATCGATTACATGACTTGTCGAACGTGTTCTTTGCCTTTCGGGCTTTGTGTAATCGATTACATATATGTGTAATGTCGATTACATGGACCAATTTCGACTTGCTTATGTAATCGATTACATTGTTCATGTAATCGATTACATGCTTTCTGTTTGATGTGTAATCGATTACAAACATTATGTAATCGATTACATTAGCCTTTGAACACATTTTTCAAGTCCAATAATGCTTGTAAGTCATTTCCAACACCTCAAGATACTTGTTTAAACATAGATCCTTTTTAAGAGTGTTAGATTTAAAGTTGAAACTCAAGTTTTATTGAAAGCCATGTTTAACTTTGAAATTTTCCATTTATTTTGAAATCACATATTGAAAAACCATTTGAGAAATCTTGAGAGCATTTAACATTAATATCCTAAGTCTTATAACTAAATAAACCTTCTGTCTTCTTTCTTTGATCTTGATTTTTCCTTTTGCGCTTGATCTTCTCTTTTGCTTTTGTTATCATCAAAAACCTTTTGACATGCCTTAGAGACATAAGCATTCACATGTATTGTATCCTTTCCCTTTATTTCTTTCACCCATACCATTGGCCTAACATTCCAAGCTATAAAGTCCCTTTTGATCCTCAATCTTGTGTGATTTACATTAGTGGAGAGAGAGTTGATTTACAATCTTGTGAATTCTGTGAATCATATGCATGTATGTTTGTAAACTTATCTGGATATGTATGACTTGATTAGGAGAAGTTTATCTTGCATGTTTGTGATAAATGTGAATTGCATGAAGAGTTGTTTGGATTGATAGCATGTTAAGGGTTATGTATGTGTGGAACTGTTTATGGGGCATTTGCACTTTTTGAGGATTGATGCAGTCATTACACACTAGTATTTGTTTTGAAAGGAAAAGAAGATTGAAATGATAGTTGCTGAATGAAAAATTGATTTTAATGTTTAAGTGATTTACTTAGTTCTATGTTATTTTGCTCGAGGACTAGCAAAATATAGGTTTAGGGTGTGATAACTACATAGAATGCAGTTATTTGTGCCTTAATTCTGTGCTTGAATGAATGCTAAGTCCTTGTTTATAATGCATATTTGGAGGTTTATTGCTTATATTTGATATATTCTGATTCTGAACCTTTCTTGTATGTTTTATAGAAAACTGTGCTTTAATGATCATGGATTAGGTAGATTTATATATGTTACTGATTTGGTGTATTCTCTATGTTAGGATGGGCTCCAAATAAGATCAAATATAGAGCAATTGAGCTTAAAGAGGAAGAGGAAGCCAAATTGGCATTTCAGTGGTCACTGTCGTGGCTCAAGCATGTGAGCGCCACGGCGCAGAGAGTATTTTCTGGCTTGCCATACTTGGACCCGAGGTAATAAGGCCGCGATGCAGATGAAGTGAGCGTCGCGGCGTACGTAGACCGACCCATTGGGCGCCGCGGCGCGCGTATGTAGGGGCCGCGGCGCAGAGGCGGCCAACTGAGCCTATAAATACATTTTATGCATTTTTCTCTGGGTTCTAGCCATTTTTGGCCATTTCCATTTTATGTTTTTTGTAGTTTTCTTAGTTTTAGTTTAGTTTAGGTTAGTTTTAGGTTAGATAGTTTGGCTAGATCTTCATTGCTGGTGGATTGGAGGCAAGGATCAAAGGATTGAAGGAGGATTCAAGCTTCAGAGACAAATCAATGAGCTTCTTTCTCTCTTTTCCCTTTCTCTCTTCTCTTCTTTATCTTTTGTATAGCTAAGCTTTGTTTAGGGATACTTTGAATCCTTTTATTTATATTAATGATGTGTTCTTCTCTGAATTTGTGTGGATGTTTGATTATGGTTCAATCATTATCTATGTTTAATGCTTGTTCTTGGTTGGCCTCGATTGCATGATCTTAATATTGGCAAATGAACTAGACATAGGAATTTGTTGATATGGATATGGTGTGGTTGATACATGTTCGGTGATGAGTTGATTCGTTAATAGGATAGGAATATACCTATTAGCCATGTATAGTGTGTGATTGAGAATAGATCGTTCATGAGTGGAAGTTGCACTGGCTCTCAAGGAAACTTAGTGAGTTGGGCAAGTAGAAACTAGGGTTGATTAACCTAGACATAGGCTTTTGACTAATGAAGATTCTCAAGCTAACCTAATCAATGCATTTGTGTTTATGAGGGGGATTGCATGATGTTAATAAATGTAGGGGGTGAAGGAGGATTTCCTGAAACCTAACCGTGTTTATGTTTATTGCTTTTGTAGATTAGGTTTAGTTTAGTTTATTGCTTTCTTATTTTTATGTCCTTGACTAGAATTGATTAAGCTATTGGTTGGTACTTAGCTTTATAATCGAATATCCTCGTGAGAACGAACTTTTACTCTGTATCTGTATTACTTGAGCGATCCGTGCACTTGCAGAAGCAATCACTTATCTTCTCATTTTTCTTCTCTCCACTATAGCCACCGTCCCAAGCTCCCATCCTTCACCAAAACTCCACCATTTCCTCCACCAACCAAGCCAATCATCCCCACCACATCTCCTCTTTCACCATACGCACACCACTCTTCCCTTCACCCTCCACTTCCAAACCACCACCAACACCCACTACTCATCTTCTTCTTTCCTCCATAGCCACACCTAAAGTTTACCAACATCACTCTTCCACCTATTTCTTCCTAGCCACCATCAAACACCATTACCCACCTTTCATTCACTCAAAATTCCTCCAATTTCAAAAAGCCCCAATTTCTCTTAATCCTAACCCCAAATTCGAAATTCATTGAGAGGAAGGAGGCAATTTCACTAAGCACCTTGCTTTTGTTGGTTTTTGTGGGACAATGGCGTTTAAGAGACAAAGAGTTAAAGTTAGTTCAAACTCTAAAGTAAGAGGCAAAGGGAAGAGCACTTCTAGAGGTGCAGCAGCGCCTACTGATGGAGCAGTTGCAACAGCAAGGGCAGGCTACTGATGGCCATCTGTAGAGTATGAAGGGGATGGTGCAGTTTATTCACAACTAGCACTTGTCCTAGGGCCATTTTCCACCACCTCAGTAAGTTATGTGTTGATTATTCCCTTTTTGCTTCTATTTACATGGAGGACAATGTCGATCTTAAGCTTAGGGGAGTTAGTTAGTTAGTGCATTCTAGCATTCAGTTTTGCATTTTAATTCTAATTTTGTATCTTTAGCATCCATTTATTTTGCTTTGAAATATCATGTAAAAAAAAGGCATTTTAATCTTAGTTTTGTTTTTGCTTTGACTCATTTTCTTAGCACATTATTCCTTGATATCTGTGATGGTATGCAATTAGTACTTTTGGATTGAGCTTTCACTGTTTTGTCTTACCTTGTGAGAACCTCTTGTCACTTACCAATTGACTCTGAGTGTTGAGGTATCCAAGGAAAGTCTTAAAATACCAATTGAGTACTTGAGTTCCCAAGAGGACCCCCACTGTACTTGGTTACTGGAGAAACACTTGATTCAAACAAAAAGAAAGGATTGATTGTATGTTGCAATAAGGCAACCAAGTACCCTTTGAGACCGAGTTGGTTACTGGCGAAATACTTGTCAATCTTGAAATCAAGTGCTCCTTTGAGACTAAGTGTGGAAGGTGCAAAGCACAAAGGGGGGATAAGCCTTGTTAGCAGGTAGGTGCCTGCTAAGTAGGGAATTTGGAGAAATAAAATGAAAAGAGTAAATAACTTGACTTGGTGTCCAATGCCTTGGGGTTAATTACACTTGCACTATTGCACCGAGGTACTCAAAAGTTAAGTCGCAGTGAAATGTATAATGAGGTTGTGCTCATTGAATACTATTACATGACAATATAAGATGTTTTGCTAAGGATAATGAGTCATTGCTTTGTTTCATTAGTTATGTTTTGGTCATTCACACATGTTTTGCTTGAGGACAAGCAATGTCTTAAGTTTGGGGGAGTTTGATGTGTGTGAAGCATGCATATAATTTTATCTTAGTTAGCATTTTATTGTTGCATATTTTGTGTTGATTCTTAATATATATCTTAGTTTTTTCATTTAGTTCAGATGACTGCGTTTTGTTTTTTTTATATTTCATAGGTGAATAGATTTGTGACTTTGAAACACCAAAATATGAAGAGCTAAACTAAAAGAGGAGGTGCAGAAAGAACCACATCCTGCTTGTGGTAGCTACCATACCCATGGAACCTGTTGCTGGAGAGAAACAAACAAGTCAGCAAGCTCCATGGTCAGCTCGTGGAACGTGCCACGGTCGTGGAGCATTTGGATCATTTACACACAAGTTAGTAAGATCCACGGCTAGCCTGTGGCAGTTGCCACGGCCGTGGATCGTGGAGCGTTAGCACATGTAAATATGTATTATTGCTCATTTATTGCAAAAGTGAGTGGTACAAGCTGAACGAGAGAAGGGAAAATGAAAAGGGGACCTGAAGAGGGAGATTAGAGAGGATATAAACAACCATTGGACTCAATAAATGGGAGAAAGAGGATTAGACAATAGCAACTGGTGAGAAACAGCAGGACTCAATCAGAGTTTTTCCTCTCTTCTCCTTGTTGCATTTCAATCTGGTTTTTTTGAATGTTCTTGTTTATTCTTATGGATTGTATTTTAATGAACATGTTTGAGTAGTTATTTGTTCTAGGATTTGGGAGTAACCCGATAGTGTATTGACAATGTTTAATATATGAATTTCTTACCTCTTTAATGCTAGTTTCTCTTGATTCATTTTTTAGCACACCAACTGTTTGTGAATATGCTTGGCCACATGTTTGCATGATTCATTGATATTAGGGGAAGAACTGAAAAGTTAACCTTGATTTCAGAACTCTAGAAAGTGAACTTGAACTTTTAAATCACGAAAGTAGATTAATCCTCTTAAGGCTTTCTTTGAATTATCTTGTTCTTACATGGTCCTCTCTAATCCAATTGTTGTGAAAATAAGAATTAGATTAGATTGGATACGTTATTGTATTCTGAAAAGAAACAATAATTCTTTAGGATAATTCGCCTTCAAAAGTAACCTAGTTTCATAAGAGAGGAAAGATTACAGTCCTTTTAATTACCACCGTGATGAACCTGAATCCTAGAGTCTTTAAAATGGATTCATTTATTCAATTCCAAAGTTGATCTTCTTTGTTATTTTTTAAATTTTATTTTCTGCGATCTTGTTCTATCACTACGGTTTTGCATCATTGATTTCGTTTAAATAATCATAATTGTACGTAATTGGTGATCATCAACTCAGTTCAAGTAGAACGATAATTTTATTGCTTGATAAAATCGTACACTTGCGATTTATACTAACACTTTACTGAGTTATCCTTATATCAAATATTTGAGAGAATGTACCCAAAAAAAAAAATGTTAGGGAAATTATATACGCAACTATAAATAATGACTTGCGGAGATAGATGCATAGAGCTGATAGTGGGGTCTCCTCTTGTCCCTTGACCACTGAAGATGAAACTCGCAACTTGGAACCTCTCCTTTCATTTCAAGCTAGGGAATGTAAATAAATAAATAAATAAATAAAAATAAAATAAAACCTAGGGAAGCAGAAAGCACCATTATTAATTTATATTAAGCTACGATATTTACGTACTCCACTAGTGATTGAGAGTTGAAATGATCGCAATCCTCACATATCAAACAAATTTCGAACTATCCCCACAATGTATGGTATTGTTTGTCTTTGTCCCTTTGAGGACTCGTCTCCATTATAGCATTATCCAATATCCAACCTTTTGCCTCCATTATGGTATTATCCAATATCCAACCTTTTTTTCGTACATCCAACATCCAACCTTATTTATTAGAAATGGTTAATGTAGAATTTGTCGTCATTGGCAGAAAAATTCACCCGGAATAATTGTGGGTGACAATTATTGGAGTAAAGTCTCATGGGTTTTTCTAATAAGTATTTAAGAGTATTTGTTAAGAAATAAAAAATAAAAAAATGAATGAAAAGTAAATTTTTTCAAGTTTTTAATATATTAAATGTATTATTTTTCATTTAATACTTTTTTATATTTTTATTATTTAGTAAGTGTCTTTAAGACACTCATTAAACAAGCCCAACTCTAATTTATTGTGAGTGAAATATAAGCCCGTTAGCAATTAGGGTAGATACGTTAAGTAAACCTTTTTTATTATGCTTATTATAATATACTCTTTAGAGCATATATGTTTTTTGGTTTTATGATTATGTAATGTTTGAGTCACTTTGCATACACTTTGATTAATCAATTTCTCTGATTTGATTAAAGACAAATCATCTATATCGATATTAAAAAATTCATAAAGATATTTCTTATAATTTCATCTTAAAAATTTGATATAGTTAAAATTCAAATATTTAATCGTGCGAGCATATAAGTTTAACCTTGTAGATTGTTTATATGATTAATATAAGGCATCAAATAATAAGATAAATATCTACAATTTATCTAACATGAATGTATGGAAAATCTTCTTCAACAAATAACCATTATACACTCTTTAGAGGATTTAAATCCATATAAACATACATAGGAATGTCAGTCATGTGATTAGACTTGAGTAAGTTATGAACTTATTAATTAAACGTTAATCATAGAACTTAATTTAAAAAATATATATTAATGGGTAGTGTTCAAGTTATGTTCTAAACGTATTCAAGACTTGTCCAAGTGTATCCGAGATGTGTCTAAATTAAAATAAATAATTTTTTTAATTAAACATATTCAAACACGTAAGACATGTGTGTCCTACGAGTGTCATTATGTGTCTGACATGTAGAGACGCCTAAAAAATAGAATGTCTGTACTTCATAGTCTTTAAGTATAAGTTAAAGGATTTTACTAACAAGTAAGACATTTGTTAAGAAAGTCAAAATAAATTTTTTTTTTTATGAAAACAAGACAAATAATAAAGCTTTTTTAATTTTCAATGTATTGAATGTCTTATTTTCATAAAAAAAATATTTGTTTTAAATTTCTTAACAAATACATTAATCTCAAAATTGAATGGGACCGACTAGTCCAATCAACCATCAAAAATCATATTTTAAAAAATTAGACCTAGGGATGACAACGGTGAGGGCGGGGACGAGTAAGTAAGCTCGTCTCTCCCCCCGCGAATAATATTCGCCGCCCTTTCGCCTCTATATCCGTGTGGGTATCTGTTTATATTTCTTCTGGGTAAGCGGTATTCGTAGATATCCATGAGTACCCAATATATTCTAAAAAAAATCAAAAAAATCAAAAAAATAAAATAAGAATGAAAAATAAAAAAGTATAATACTATAATTTTTAAAATTTGTCCAACACAACTTAATTTAAAAATAATGTCAAACACCTAAAATACTTTTAATTTATATAACTTTACAATATTTTAATTTATATAATTAAGTTTTTAATAATTTTATATAAAATATTTATATAAATTTTTTTACAGTCTTACAGTGACAGTGAACCACCCCGCTTCACTTCACTTTGCCCCGTTTATTAAGCGGGGATACACTAAACAGTATTTATATCGCGGGAGAAAAAATTTGGCTCCCATCACGTGATTATATTACTCGCTACTGAGGGAGTAAAATTGAAATCCCTAATTAGACCTATTTAAACTAATTTCAAAACCTTAAATTTCTCTCATATTTACTAATCAATCTGTTTTTGAAAACATTAGTTAAAATGCATATTGTGTATAAACATGTTATGTCATTTCAAACTGTAATATGTCGTTATTCGTTCATAAAAAATATTTTAATATTTTTTTATTTCATTAACAAATTTATATTGTATCTCACAAGAATATAATAATAATATACAGATTTGATTTAACATCTATCTTATACAAAAATATGATAGAAAAAAAAGTTGAATGTATTTAATTGTAAGAAAAATGTTTTTAAAAAATTATAGATGTGTGATGATAAGGTTGCACTATACTCTATTAATTACCAATATTAGTTATTCATTAATTGTAGTTTTTTTAATAAATATTTGTGCCTGTGTGTGCCCGTATAATTAATTAGTCATTGATGCACAGATTATATCAAAATGATGGTATATCAAACTCATGCTCATGTACGAGCAGATTATACCAATTTTTATTTTAATCATTATTCTTAATATTTATAAATTTTGTTAAAAACATATTTACTAATTCTTATCTTACACGCGTTGGCATTCGATTTAGAATCAAAAGTTTAATATTATTATATATATTTACAAGGATATACAAATGTTGTGTTTTCGTCAATAAAAGAAAACAATGTTGTGTTTTTAATTGGTGTAGTTATTGTTATAAAATGCATATAATTCACACTTGAATTTTTTAAATCAATAGTTAAGTCATCGAATTTAATTTAAAAAATATTATTAATGAGAGCTCGATTTCTCTTGTAAGATTGTCTTATTTATAACCTTGCTTTATGAATATTCAGAGTCACAGACAATATTATGTCATTTTTTCCTCAAGCTACTTATAGGAATGACAACAGAATCTAGATATATTAAATTTAGTTTTTTTTTTTTATGTATGTAATCGTGAAAATTTAATGTATCATGTGTATAAACAGGACCCCTAAGTCCTAACCAGAATCAGTATCACACCAATATTTATAGAAATATCTTAATAAATAAAATAAGGTCTCTTTTCTGTGGCACCGATGTTGATAACAAGTAGGAAAATTATTTGTTTGACTAATTCGCCAGCAAGGGGCCAAGCTCAAAGTAACATTCACTGAGAATTGAGCTCAATGGCCCAAAGAAAACGAGCCCACTTCAGCAGTCTAGGTCGACAGAGGCCAAATATTAAAAGACATATCTACCCTCCTGTCACCGTTCAAGTCCAGTCTTAGCTCAGTGTCAAAACAAACATTTCACCTTCAGCCTCACCAAAAACCCTAGCCCCCAACATATATCATCCCCTCTTTGGCTCTTTCGCTTCGCTCGCCTCATTTGTATCTGTAACCCTAATTCCCTGTTTTGATTGCGCAACAATGCCGCCGAAGTTCGACCCCTCACAGGTCGTCGACGTCTATGTCCGAGTCACCGGCGGCGAGGTCGGCGCGGCGAGTTCGCTCGCCCCGAAGATCGGCCCACTCGGTCTCTCGCCGAAGAAGATCGGAGAAGACATCGCCAAGGAAACCGCCAAGGACTGGAAGGGGCTGAGGGTCACCGTTAAACTCACCGTCCAGAACCGCCAGGCCAAGGTCGCTGTGGTCCCCTCCGCGGCGGCGCTCGTCATCAAGGCTCTCAAAGAACCCGAACGGGACCGCAAGAAAACGAAGAACATTAAGCACAATGGAAACATATCACTTGATGACGTGATCGAGATCGCTAGGATTATGAGGCCGAGGTCAATGGCGAAGGATCTCAGTGGAACCGTGAAGGAGATCCTTGGAACGTGTGTCTCTGTTGGGTGCACGGTTGATGGGAAGGATCCCAAGGATTTGCAGCAGGAGATTGCTGATGGTGATGTTGAAATCCCTCAGGATTGAGGATGAGGAGGTCCTTGAATCTCTTTTTTTTTTTCTGTTTGATCTGTGCTTTTTCTATATAAATTTGGGGAAGAACTGTTGAACGTTTTGTTTATGTTTATTTACTGTTTTGGATAATTTAGATGATTTGGAGAGATCTTATCAGCTAGTTATTGTTGCTTACAGCATGATTAGTTATTTTGATATAATTTTGTCAATGAATTTTAGTCATTATGCGTATATGTGTTATCTGTTGGTCACACTGTTACACGTTAGGTAGCTGGAATATTAGTTCAGACTACGCTTATTTATGTTGCATTTTTGGTCTCTGTTGTAAAGAGAAACGAGTAATAGGATAAATAGTTGATTTTGGGGACAATCAATTTGTTCTTTGTTTCTATGCTTGTCTAGTTTCCTGTGTAAATTATATGTATACGTCCAGCAGGAATTTCCTGTTACTTATTATTCAAGTCATTTTTTTGCTACGGTAGGAGTTGCCATTTGGGGTTAAAGGTTATTGGAAGCATTGCCAATGGCCTTTGGGACCAATGGCATGTTGTCTTTGGAATAGAGCAAAATTGGAGGATGAGGTATTGGAGTTGGACTAACTTTAACTCCCGTGTGTCTATATTTACGCATTAGGAAATGATTAGTTTTTAGTAGAATTGACATATGCATTCCAATCTATATTCAAATGATGAGTGTCTCTTATGTCTTATTTGTTAATATGTGCCGAGGGTTAAGCTTGTTGGATGATGCTAATTTCAGACATTGTCCTATGATTGGGGACCATCATTGCATTTGCAAATATCTTTTATCACTCTGATATAAGTTTTTTGTCTACATGGTTGAAGATGGTGATGGCTATGTAAAAAACTATTTCTCTGTATTGAAACTTTTCTATTTTTGTTTGTCATAGAAGGGTTGATTGTTGTGCATTGGAGCATCTTCTTCTGCATTTCTTAATATTGGTTATGAGCAAACATGAATAGGGAATGAATGAGGGATAATGGAAGTTATTTAGAATTTGTGTGACTGTTGTATTTATTTGCTACTTGTAAGATTTATATTTTCCTATATAGATTTGGCGCTCATTAATAAAAAGATAAAGTAAGTATATTGGGAATCTATGTTGGGGGTGAAAACGATTCTATTGTTGGTTAGTGAACTTAGTAAATAGTGGAATGTAGGTTGAATATTGGCTAAGTGGTTGTTGATGTCTTCAGTTGAATAGGTTGTGTTTATGCCTTTATCAGTTTTGTTGTGTCTGAGATTATGTTGTGTTGGATGATAACGTGCGATCAGTCTCAGCTGTAATGGATGATTGTGTTGATTTGATAGTTCTGGGCGTGCATTATGCCAACATATTAGCCTGTGGAATTGTTTTCGATAAGCAACAGCATTTTGTTTTTGCCTCCCCTATGTTACCTATTACACTAATAGCATTCGGTCTTGTTGAGGAATGTTTTGTCTTATGGGTCCATGTTATTTGGGTAACTCTTATCTTTTTGGCGTTTTTCTCGTCGTTTTAATTGTGCCCTTGAGGGCGCGAGTGGAGCGTAACGTTCGTTTATGGTGTGTGTGTTTTTTTCCAGCTTATTACTAGCGTTATAGCACATCCTCATTTATTGATTAAAAAAACCTTTACAGCCAATGATGGCATACGTTGTTTAGCCAATGGTGGGTTGGTAAAATTCACTGCTTTTTATAGCGAAAACTACTCCAGTTAGGGGTGAAAACATGTCTAACTGAAGTCAGATTTTGTCTTAAATAAGTTTGATTTTTATTTGAATTATAAGGCTTGAGTTCGGCTTATGAACGTGTAATAGGTTAATTTTTAATATTTAACTTGACTTTTTTAAAATTTGGTCTAATTTGAAAGTTTATTTGAATGTTTACTTTGCAATGAAATTTTTAAATAAGTTAATAGAATTATTTTTAAATAAGTCAATATGATTTTATATAGATTAATAAATTTATTTTTAAATAGGTTAACATATTTTCATATAAGCTAACAGATCTAAGTTTTGAAATAGGTTAACGAGTTTACTTAAAGTTAATAGACATTTATTATAACTTAATATTCATCTTTTAATTTTATATATGTTTTTTGTTTCTTATTTTAATGCTTTAATTGATGTGAGACTTGAAAATATATAAAGTTACAAAATTATTAGAGGTATATATATTCAAGTCTCATATTAACTAAAGATCATAGTAAGAAAGTAGTGAATATTTATAAAAATAGGGAATGAATGTTAACTTATTATTTTTATTTTAATAAATATATTATATTAAATATATTAATAAATATATTATTTCTATTTTAATTTATTAATTTAGTTTTTAGTTATTAACTTTTATTAAAATTTAATTAAAATATATATTAATAGATTATAATTATAATTTATAATTATTATAATAATATATATTATATTATATATAATTGAACATGTCAAGTTAATTTATCGATTTAAAAAAGACTTATTAGATGATCTGAGACTTGATTTTTTTAGTTAAATAGATTTTTAAAAAAATTTAACTTAATTTGTTTAATAAACAAGTTGTGTCAGACTTCAAGTAAGTCAGGTCATAGGCTTCTAATGACCGGTCTGACTTATTTCTATCCTTATTCTCAAGTTTCTAATATATACTTTTTTGGAGTTAATTTGATTATACTTGATGTATTTTTATACTTTCACGTAATTATGTATTATGTCATAAAAAATATTTAATTTTTATAATAATTATCTTAAAAGTTATATATGTAGTGATGTATTATTAGTTAACGACACTGATAGATAGTACATCAAAAGTAAACTTTTTTTATTTCCTGCGCAGGTTGTAATTTATATATTCTCTCTGGGTTTGTTTCATGTTTGTACAAGTCACTATTTCGGGATAACTAGTATCAAGGGTAAATTTTGTAGACTTGGTATATAAAACATTTAGGATAAAAAAAACTGAAAGATCATTGTTTCTTATTTTAATAAATTAAAAGTATTCCATATAATTATATAAATTAAATATTTACATGTTTCATCAATAAATAATAATTATGTGTTAATATTTTATTAACTTAATTGTGTAAATTAAGTTTATGAAAGAATATTTCTCTTATTTCGAAGAGGTAATTTAAAAAAAAAAATTAAATTTGATTCGACGAATTTGTCAACGTCAAATCTCCCATTTGTACCGTGAATGCAGTAGCCTTCTTCATGAACCGGGCTTTTGTGTTGAATTCCCGAAAGAGCTATGTGGTAGTTTGAAACTTTGGATGGGATGGCCCAAATAGTTTGGGAGTGATTGAAAGTTTGGAAGATCGGTTCCTTGTGGCATTGTTTTGTTTCTCTTACTCTGTACACGTTCACGTCAATTATGTGGGTTACGACCCGTAAAATTACCTTATCTGTGAATAGGGAGGTAACTTTGATGCGATTGTGAAGTGCTTATAGGCTGATCTTAAGACTTATTTAGAGAAATATGGGCAAGACTATGACTACAATAATGAAAACAGGACGTCTCTTGGTGAAGCAAAATGGAAGGCATGCGTGATTACTGTTCTCATCTTAATGCGCTTTTGACAATTGATTGTACTTTTATGTGCTTCCTCTGCAGCACTATGGAATACATTTCATTCTTGTCAGAGTTACAATATATGCGAAGTGTTAATATAGGTTAGAGATGATATGAGACGAACAAATGATCTAAGTAGTAGTTTCCGACAAGTTTGAGTTATTTAAGGCATTATTATACTTGCCATAAGAGTACCAATCTAGCCAAAGCAATGCACTAGAAATGTTTCTCAATCGATGTTGGAGTACAGAACATTTTGTTAGCTATTGCTTGTCCTTATGTCCTCCAATTAGGGACTCATTTCTGAATTCTGATAATTAAGAGATGGACTAATTTTATCACTCGTAGCATGAACTAACAATCCTTTGATACATGACAGGTAGCGTGTAATTAAGATGGAATTATTCTACCGTGAAAGCTTTTTACTTTGGTCAGATTGTTGAAGATTGTACAAATTTGCTGCAGAATGTTCGAGCAATCGATCTCTTTTTGACATGTTCGTAAGATTGCAAATAAGACTTCATCAATTAGCATCTTTAGTTTTTCCATTAAATGACTATTTGGATTGAAAATTCTCCTGATTCAGTTGTGAGCATTGTTCTACCTGATGTACTAATTTTCATTTTCCAGAAATTATGGGTTCTGCATATTTTCAATCAAAAACGAAAAGGAATTATTGGAGAGTGACAGGATTAAGAGTCCAAGTAAGAGTGTGCAATATAAATTTGTATCACAAGCTAAGCCAATGCTGCTAAAGCGCAAAGCTAAGCTCATGAAGGTGTACTTTTAATTAAAAACTTTGGAGGCAGCCACCGCCCAGTGAAAGAGTCATTATCAAGTTAGACAGGGAAACCAAAAAAAGATATTTTATATCCATCACAAACTTGGTGCTCAACACGTGGTGCTCTCTCAGCCATAACATCATACTTTATATTTGAAAATGCAAAACCTTATGACAATCACAATTCATTCATCACCACATTATGCACATTATACTTGAATATGAAAATAGGATTAAATTGAATATGCACTGGAATTAGAGGGGGGCGGCATTCAATGTCAATTCTCATCGTCATGGTCGTCATCGTCATCTTCACTCCCTTTTCCCCCTATAATTCTCATCATGACAAGCATAGCACAATTGTCATTATTTGCTGGTCCTTGTTATCAGAGTGGTTGGAAAATTAAGGCCACTACGTATTTCTAATCCCAGCTACTCTGTAAAGAGGACCAACTATTTTGGTCCCATACAATTAGTCAGCCTGGCATCCAGCACTGCATACTATAATTAATCATGATCGATGGAGGCTTCCAATAATCATTCGTTATTCTAATTTATTAGGGTTTAAACCTTCGCCCTCTAGTTAATCAAATTAATTTGTTTATATGCGAGGGCCATGCCCATGCATGTGAAAAAGTTCAGTAGTTTCTCAGTTCCTCTTCAAAAGCCTTGGAAATCATTTTCCTTTTTCAATAACGTCATAGAAGTTTAATTATAATGTTATGCAAACTAATAATTCTTTATCATTAATTAGTACATTCATAGAGACTTGAATGCCTTAAGAAATATTGTAAACTACTAGGATAAGATCATATACCGAGTGAAGTAAACTAATATATAAACATCTTAAAAAATTTGATTCATCCTGAAAATATGAAAGTTGTCATAAATATTCTTAAGCCTTTGATTATATGCAGAAGTAGTTTGCAGAAGATTATAGTCATATTTTTTTTTTTACATTTTTTACAAAGTCATATAATTTCTGCACCTAATCAACGGTTAAGGTTCTACATGATACATAAATTAATTAATTTAGACCACTGTATCAATATTAAATCTATTGGCTTAAATATAATTTTTATAAAACTGTTTTCATAGAATAATATGTTAAATTTATATTGAAATATAAAAATAAAACTATTTACCTGACATATTGAAAATTAAATTTTAAACTTTTTTTTAGTTCTCCACTTCATAATAAATACTTGAATTTAAATTGAACTAAACTGAAAAGGTAAATTAGCTAATCTACGTACAAGTTTGCCCAAATATCACTTAGTTACAATTAAAAAAAAACTAAACCTAGATGATAAAAGGATGGAAACTTAAACTAATATTATAAAAATAAAAAGTAAAAGGAAAAATAAGGTCACGAACTTTTTCTTTTTGGGACTTCTATAACAGCTTATCAAATAAGACAGCAATAATTTGAATATTCTTCTCGTTTAAATGTTTATATATTTTGTGGTGGGTCGAAGTGCAAATAGTGCAAAAAAAATTATAATATTAGAATAGGATTTGCGAATCCGTAGTAATGACATATGATTTTATTAACTGCGCAATTGTTAATTATTGAATTTTATAGTCATTTAGGATTAGAATAAGTGGCTTCAAACTGGTGGCGAGGATAATTTGAACCCTCAATGTGTCCAAAAACCCATTTGATTTAAGGTGCGTCCAGATAAGTTCAACTGGCACGCCTTCGTCATCCAACAAAGATGACAACGACCTCTACTCTTTTTCTAATCAAATTTCTACTCTTATTCTAATCAAATTAATAATAATTGCAGTACTGAAAATCATTATTGATAACTTTCTTTTTTTTTTGAAGGATAATATATCTTAAATTCTTAATCTCTTGCTATTTTATTATGCTAATATTTCTTAGCCACTAACTTTGATGGTTCAGCTCAAACCGAAGTTCTACCTGGCTATAGTCAATATTTTTAAAACTAAACAGCAAACTTCACGTAATTCAAATGAATTATAATAATCTCTCTCTCTCTCTCTCTCTCTCTCTCTCTCAATATAACTTCTATTTATTGCCTACTCTTAGAATGAATAAGTTATCTTGACTCTAGATTTTCTTTCACTAAAAAAAAGTACAATTTTATTCTTATTTTAATAATTTATTAAAATAACTTAACAAATATAAATTATTTTATAGGTATCGAAAAAACTTGAATAGGTTCATGTTCCGTCCTACCTCTCAGACCTGGATTTGAGGTAGGGGTGTAAGTGGGTGGTTTGGTTTAGTTTTTGAGGAAAAATAAATCCGAACCAATCAAAATCAATTGATTTGGTTTGGTTTGATTTTTATATTTTTGATCCAAATTAACCAAATCGAACCAAACTTATGGATTGGTTTAGTTCGGATGAGTTAAGTAATTTTTTAATACAAAAATTAACTAAATAATTAATTTTTTTCATAAAAAAAATACAAAATAAACTAATGAAAAAATTTTTACAAATAGAATCAATCTTATTAATTTGAACACTAATAATTATTTCATATTTTAGAATGTGAGGAAACAAAGAAACATATTGATATTTGTATTAAGAAATTATATTTGAATAAGTTAAAAAAAATTTCAAGAGAAACAAGTTGTATACTTTGAATAGGTTCATGATATCGGCCTAATGAAGACTTGATTAGTTGAACTTTGAAAAGAACCAACAAATTCAAAGTCTCCAACCTTTTGAATATATTTTCATCTAAGGGAATGTTGTTGAGGCTCAAATCTGCTAGAACTGACTATCATTATGTAGGTAAGAGCAAAGATCAATATCTATATTGAGTCTTTACTTCATAAACCAGATTTAATTTTTTTTTTTTTGAGTTAAAATTTAAAGTCAATTCATTATTTTGCTTCCTTGTAAGCAAATTGTTAGACTAGAGTTCTTTAACATGCAAAATACAAGCAAAGACTGAATGATTCCTTCTAAATCATTATAAGAGAGGTTCAAAAGAAACATGTAAATTTTGAATGATTTTTGAAGAAAGATTGAAAGTTTATCTAAGATACGCTGCTTAATCTGAAATGAACTTAGAAGAGCCTTCTATGTTGAAGTGAAACGCGTTTTAGGAGTTGAAATTTGAGAAAGTATTACAAAAAATAAAGAAATAGCTAAAAAATATTGTAACTTAAATTTTTTTTAAAAATAAAATATATATATATATATATGGTTTGGTTTGGTAAGTTGGTTCGGTTTTGAAATTTCAAACCAGAACGAACCAATTAAACTTTAATTAGTTTAGATTTTATCCGAACCAATCAATATATCCAAACCAAACCGAACTAATTAAATTGGTCCCTTGGAATTATCCGAACCAATTTACACCCCTAATTTGAGGTGGCTAAAAGACTTCTCGGAAGATCTTGATAAGACGAGGTGACATACCTATGAGAATACTTTGGTGCCTAAGCTGTTAGAAAGTATGCTTGACTAGAGTGTTTAGACTGAAGTGAAACATGTTTGGAGTGTTTATCTAAACATGCTTAAATATAGTGGGTAAGGCCCTAAAGAAGAGCTAAGATGGTAGATTAGGTTGACTCGAGTGATAAAAAATTAACCCTGACCTAAATGGCCTAATACGATCTGATCTATAGTCCCTTAACTTGAACGATTAATGATAATATTCTAAATTTGTACTAACAAAATTAAACTCAATCAAACTTATTGAATCTGAATAGTCTAGTTCATAAAATTTAAAATTTATAATTAAATTCTTATAATTTATTGTTTATTAATTAAATTCTTATAGTGCTATATGGTATGGTTCAAGAACTTAATTAATTATTTTTTAAGATTATAGAGACCTAATTTTAAATTTTAAGTTATAGGAACTTATTTTATTTAAAATATATATATATATATATAAGGGCTTACACAGTAAAGTCTATAATAATTCATATATATAAAATTAGTTATACTTAATTTTTTTTAAACTTATATATTCTTAATAAAAAATTTCAATAAAAAATATGCCTATTTAAATGTTTTTACATCTAAATTAATTTAATAAAATAATTATTATATTTATTTATATTGAATAAGAGGCTTACATCATTAGATGTAAGTGTGAGATTTTTTTATGGTGTATTAAAGTTAAATTCAATTATTATATTATATTCAAAGAATAATTAATGGATCGAGAAATATAATAAGAAACTACACTAGAATATTATCGTAATTTTATTTTTTTTGTGTGAATATTATTTATTGTAATTTTTATTTTTTTCATGTGCTATAAAATTAAATAAGATAATGTTAAGTGGGTGGAAGTGTGAGGATCGAGGACCCATTGATAAAACACAGGGGTCCATAGCCATTAATTACCTTTCGCCAAACTAGTGACAGACAGGGCAGCATAGCCAAAGGCGTAGCAGAAAAAGCAGTAGACCCTTGCGTTGCTGTTTATTAATTTGCCATTCTAATTTCTTTTCATGCTAATGCCTTGCAATTTCCTCACTTGCCCATAAGCACATGTAGCCGTTGATTCATAAGAAGCTTTTTTAGGTCATGCTGGCCATATATGTGTGTATATTATATATATGAAATATGAATGTATATGTATTTATCAACAACAGCCGTTGGAAGGGTAACCCTGGCGTGGGGCCATGCAAGCGAAATCAAGCTAATAGGGGCGGCAAAAAATTATGTTAATCATGTGAATCATGTCATTGTCCAGACACAAAAACAAAAACACCCATTTAATTATTTGATTTATTTGCATAGTGTCTCTCTTTCTTTCATTACTTAAATACCACCACTTTCCACTCAATCCTCAATCCACTAAATTGGTACACAGCACGGCACACAACAAGCTAAAGTAGCTAGCGCACTTTCTTCTCTTGTCTTGTATACACAACAGGCACAGGCACAACAACTAACAACAAAGATGACTAAAGATGTTGAGGTTCAAGAGCAAGGAGAATACTCGGCTAAAGACTACCATGACCCACCTCCGGCGCCCTTGATCGACGTGGAGGAGCTGACACAGTGGTCCTTCTACAGAGCCGTCATCGCTGAGTTCATAGCAACCCTTCTCTTCCTTTACATCACCGTGTTGACCATCATTGGCTACAAAAGCCAGACTGATCCAAACAAAGGTGGCACCGACTGTGATGGGGTTGGTATTTTGGGTATCGCTTGGGCCTTTGGTGGCATGATCTTCATCCTTGTTTACTGCACTGCCGGTATTTCTGGTACGCTTCTCTCTCTCTCTCTCTCTCTCTCTCTCTCTCACACACACACACACACACACACACTCTTTACATGTAGACCTAGCTATATATATATATATATATATAGCAAGGAATATTCATGTCTACGAAGCAACACATACTTACAAAGTTGGCGGGGATGAAACTCAAGAAGAATTGGCATGGCAACCCTGTTGACTGTTTTTTTTCTTTTTTTTTTAATATACTGAAATTTAAACCTACAATTTCATCATGTAAACGACTTAAGTCCCTAGTATTAGTTTGCTCCTAATGCTAATGGCTTAACACTTTTGTGTTTACTCGTATTAACTTGGTTTGGATAAAAACAAGAAAATATTTGTTTTGGTTTGTACTTTGTAATATGAAGTTCTAAAGTTGTAATTAAATTTGTGTGAAGAGTCTAACTGTGTTACTTCATATTTCGAGCGATTAGGCACATAATCAAACTCTGGAAAATTGAGCTTCTCTTATATGTGAACTTGAAATCATATAGAGGTTAATAAGTAATAGTTTTTATTTATTTATTTATTTATTTTGTTTTCTTGGTTTCATGGATGGAACATATATATGTAACAAGAAATGAACTTTGTGGGTGTGTGTGGAATTGGTATGTTGCAGGAGGACACATCAACCCTGCGGTGACATTCGGGCTGTTCCTGGGACGCAAGGTGTCACTGATCAGAGCGTTCCTGTACATGGTAGCACAGTGTGCTGGTGCAATCGCCGGCACTGGACTGGCCAAGGGCTTCCAAAAAGCATATTACGACAGGTATGGAGGTGGTGCCAACTTTGTGCAACCTGGCTACAACAAAGGTACCGCTTTGGGTGCTGAGATCATAGGTACCTTCGTTCTCGTCTACACTGTCTTCTCTGCCACTGATCCTAAGAGGAGCGCTAGGGATTCCCATGTTCCTGTAAGCATCAACCATGCATCCCTTCATCACAATTCACACACTCACTCACTCACTCACTCACGTACTTATAGTCTTGCCTTCTCTCACTTCACTAATTAATCTTTTTGGTTTTTGTGCTTTAATTTTGATGCTTTTTGAAAAAATAAAAAGGTATTGGCACCACTACCCATTGGATTTGCTGTGTTCATGGTTCACTTGGCTACAATCCCAGTTACCGGGACTGGCATTAACCCAGCAAGGAGTTTCGGAGCAGCTGTAATCTACAACAAAGACAAAATCTGGGATGACCATGTAAATATCCATCCATAAACTAATCCAAGTTTTTATTTTTTATTGTTTTTAATAATGCTAAGTAACTTGAAAAAATTAGTACGAACTTTTACAAAATTTAAGTGTAGTTGTTAATAAAATAAAATGGGACAAATTACTTATCCATCTAATAGTCAAAAAGCATATATTAACTCATTCAAGTTTTTTTTATTTAATTTTTCAATCTTTTTTTTCCAAGAAAAACTAAAATGATCTTCAAAGTTATCTATGTTGATAGTACTCTAATTTTGCTGTTTTCTTTCAGTGGATTTTCTGGGTTGGACCAATTGTTGGAGCTGCGGCGGCTGCATTCTACCACCAATACATTCTTAGAGCAGCAGCCATCAAAGCTCTTGGATCCTTCAGGAGCAACAATTAATTAAGCTAGCTCGCTTCTTTACCAACGAGGCTAAGGTGTATCTCCAAAGAATAATAATTATCAGTTCCATGTTGAGGAGTGCTAGTCTGTCTGTGGGTCCCTTTTGGCGTTTTCTTCTTTTCTTTCAGCTGCATGCTGTTGGGGGTTTGAGGAAAAAGCCAAAACCTAGGGGCCATGAAATTGTAGATAAGCATGCTTGTGTCCAAGGGTGTATTTTGTATCCCTTTATATTTCTTTTTCTTATTTTATTTCCATGTATGTATTCCTCATGTGTTTGCTTTTCTATCTTGTGCATCCTTGGTCATTTTCCATTTTACCTGTTTCTTCTTAAGTGGTATATTCATCATCCTTTGTTTCCAGTTCCATATTAAACTTATTAGTATTTGCTTGTGTTCTCAAAGCTTTATCAATTATCATCGTACCTTGAAGGACTATTATCTATATATAATTAAGTTGCTGGTTCCTTTACACACTTAGTTAAGCTTAATATAGTGATGAAATGACTAATAAGAAGCCTTCTTCTTTAATTGTTCTTTCAGTGGCATGTCATTCTATAGTTAAAACACTTGAACGTACATTTATGGAAAAGTGTAGACATCCTTTAATTTTTATTGAGATATTGGGACTGAGGGATATACGAGTAGAAAAATGGAAGTTTCTCCAGTTGTAACTAAAAAGATAATTAATCAATAATTATAGCTCTTCCTTACGATCTCGGAATATGCTCAAGAAGCAGGGTTAATTCTTGAACTTTCCTTTCGGTTCCTCTTTTGAATTAGGCGTGTGTTATCATCTATCTTAGGCTTGAAAACGGACAGTGACAAACGTAAGTGTCCTGTTGAAATTAGGCAAAGTTTGCTATACTTTTACTCATTAGTTAGTACAAGCTCATACGTAAGTTTCTTGAACCTTTAAATTCATTCATCCACTATCTCAAAAAGAACCAAACATGTTGTCTCTTTACCTGCAATTAGTGTCTTCAACTACTAGGGTCTAATCTTGACAACTGTTCTGATATTGATAATAGATTTATGCTTATCCTAGTGTATATTAAACTATTTTAAATGAGTAATAGTGGAAGAGCTAAGCATCATAATTAATTTACCGTACTCGAGTTCCCACCATATATGATTATCTACCTTGAATTTTGTGGTGGTGGTTATTGGACGTGACATGAAACTTTGGATTTTCTAAAACCTTTCATCGGTGTTGCTGCGTACACTAAAATTTAAGTACCGGGAAAAATTGAAAAGATAGAAAGAAAGAAAAAGTAAACATGTTAGGTGGATGGTTCCGGATTCCTTGCTTGTGTACCCTTCATTTCATATAATAGATTGATGAGCTAATATACCTTATCTTCACCATATTTTATGTCCATGATTTTGTGGCCGTTTTCTGTGTAGCCGATTAGGTGGGGTGCTAGTTGTTTAATAATTTGATTTACGGGCACAATTTGTGTTGATAAGGGCACTCATTTTCCTAATACTATTGGTAAACCCTTTTTTAAGCACTTAATGAAACTTGTCTTCATCAACATAATTTAGAAAATCATAATATTCGAAACGTCCCAAAGTAATAATTATTGCACAAATGGATGTTTGACGGATTTTTTAAAACATTTTCTGGCAAAATTAATCCAGCCAGAACAGAACCAAAATAACAAAAACAAATTTCATGATAAACAAAAATATAATTGCAAGGTTGAAGAAGATTGCTGAAAATGACGCTTGGCTTCATATTCTCCATTTCTTTCTCTGATAAAGTCACAAAAAAATCAATCAAAGTAGTGTAAAGAAATAAAATGATGAAAGCAGGGGAAAAATGGTTTGAGGTTTTGCCGCATATTCTATTCTCAAGCGGATATCCTTACGGACCTATTTATAGGAGAGTGGGAATACTTGTTCCTACTCAATTTTAGAATTTTATTATTATTTATAATAATTATTTATCATTTTTATTCTCTTTTATTTTTTAACTTTGTTCTCATGAATAAATGTGTAAATTTATAATAAAAAGTTAAAATATATCTAATATTTTTTTCAAACTACATTTTGTATAATTAGTTGTCAAGACTATTTATACATATATAAAATAAAAAATATTTAATGGTATTGATTATAAAAAAATTACTCAATATAAAAGGAATAATTATAAATTAATTTTTATTAGTTTATATTAATATATTTTTATTTAGTTTTTATAATTATATATTACCTTTAACTTAGTGTCTAAAATTTGGAGTCCGTCAATAATTAAGGATGATGAAGGTGATTGAACATTTTATATTTTTAATAGAAACAGTCGTAATCATGCAATGGTGCATAAGTTATCTTAGAAGAAAGTAAGATACTGACACATTGGTAATTGATGGAACTTTCAAGTTTCAATATAAAAGAGAAACGAACCATTAGTCCAGTAATGATCATAGCCAACGTTTTACTTTGGAAGTCTCTCGACCCAACAGGAGATATGGACTAGGAGCCTAAGACTACTAGAATTTTAGGCTCATAAAAAGTTCCCTTCTTTAGATTTAACTATGATGTTGGTGAAAAATTTGACCAAAAACAGTTTACGATGACAGAAATTTTTCTTTTTTTGATATGATACAATGTCAGAATTTTTTTGTAAAAAAATAAATATAAAAAATACTGCATTGACAAAAGAAAAAAGAACTTCTAGAAAGACGTTTCTTATTTTTTTAGACCATTTCCTGTATTATTTAATTACAATTATTGATCTATATCAAATTATATATTTTTTTGGCACAAATTTATATACAACCATATATCTCTATCATTTTTTTTCTGATGATATCTAAATTGAAAAATAATGATCTTATATTTATTTTAGAAGTATATGTATTGTATATCTCTCTTTTTAAATGTGTGATTGAAAGAAAGAAAAAATAATAAAAAATAAATATAATAAATAATATTAAATAATGTGTAAAAATATATATATATACCACTATTTGTCATAAGAATATTAGAATTGATCTAAATTTTTGTTGGTGTCTGTATCTATCTTTTCATGTGCCAGAGCCAGACAACCAATGAGCTACTGGGCCCAACTAGTGGGTTTAAGCTTAAGATTAACTTTTGGGTCAATGGACTTAAAATTAAGCCTAAATGCTAAACCTAGACAGTTTTTAGTACCAAAATGGGCTCAAAAAGCCCAATTGATCAATTAAGCCTGAATGCTAAACATATACAGTTTAGAGCTCCATTCAGTTGTCGCTTGTCATGTTGCATTGTTTGATTTAGTGTTTGAGCAGCTCAATGTCAAGATGACTTTTTTCTCATGAAGACCTTGAAGAAAGATTTATATGTAACAACTAGAGGGTTTCATAGTTTAAGGTAAAAAAGATCACGTTATCTTTTAAAGAAATTATTATATGATTTGAAGTAATCTTCTCATTTGTAGTATAAAAGGTTTGATACTGTTATGTTGAGTTATGTTACTCAAGAAGTGATTATAATAACTGTGTATACCACAAGAAGATTCTAGTTGTCTATTTATTATTCTATATTGATGACATGTTCATTAGTGCTAAGAATATATCTTAAGATAAAAAAGTTGAAGGATCAACTTATTGGTGAATTTGACATGAAGGACTTAGATGTCACTAACAAAATTCTGGCCATTAAAATTGACAGGGATTGGCATGTGTTAATTATCAACACTATTCTTATCAATACTATTCTTATCCAATATATTGTCAATGCATTTTCAGTGTTAATGCGACCCTAACGGTAATTTATTTGCATAGCTCCCCACCTGTCCCCAGTTTTTTAGATTTCAGGTGCATTACCATCATTCACTGTGCAAGCAGCAAGCCCACACAACTCACATAGTGCACTTGTATAATTCCCTTTCATTTTATTTAGTCTCCATCTCATTCTCCCCCATTGTTATCCTACTTCCACCATTTCCTATTCTCCTATAATGGCTAGGCTTGACTGGACTTTGGGTCTGCTTATGGCAGCCAGCATCGCCGTAATCATCACAACCCCTTTCTATAAGCAGCTTATGGAAAAATTGACTCTCACGGTTCAACTGTTGAACATTCTTAGAGTTTTCGCTTTCACTATACTACTATCTCTACTATGTAAGAAGTGTGTATAAGGTCTATCACTCTAATTCCTGCACTTTAAACATTAGCAAAAACTTATTTTATGTTGGTCATTTATTTGTCATCAGTGGCGTGTGCCCATACTCGTGACACCGTGTTAGCCAAGATGTCACATTTGCATGATCAATGTTAGCCTATTATTAGTATATCTATGTAATTAATTTAGGGATTCTATTAGATTTTTCTTTTTCTTTTACTTTTTTACCACACTTGGATTATTGTTAAGACTATAAGGAGATGTAAAGGCTCTTGTACATATGCAATTTAGAGAATAAGAAAACCTTTTCAATCTCTCCCTTTTGTTTTTTCTGTGTTCCTAACATAATGATATCCAGAGCTTAAGTTCTCGGTTCTTGATCCTTGTTTGAAATTGTTACCTCGTTGTTTTTCGCCACTCTCTACTATCATATTCTTGTTGACATCGTCATACTCCCGCCGACACCATCATACTTTGCCACTATACTTTGATTGTTGTACTCCCGCTAACACCACTATACTCCCACTCGTCGTTACTGTGCTCCTACTCCTATCGACATTGCCATCACTAAAAAGAAAAAAAAAATTACAAAGACACAAACTTATTTTGCTTTTTAGTCAACTATTGTTAATTAAAAAATAATACTTTAATCAAAGAATAATAAAACCTTTTCAATCTCTCTCTTTTTCTTTGTGTTCCTAACATGATGATATCTAGAGCTTAGATTCTCGATTCTCAATCCTTATTTGAAATTGTTGTCTCGTTGTTTTTCGCCACTCTCTACTACCATACATTTTCATACTCTTGCCGACACTATCATACTTTGCCATTATACTTTGATTGTTGTACTCCCGTTGACACCATTATACTCTCACTCGCCGTTGTAGTGCTCCTACTCCTGTGGGCATCGCCATTACTAAAAAGAAAAAAAAATTACGAAGGCACAACCTTATTTTATTTTTTAGTCAACTATTGTTAATTAAAAAATAATACTTTATTTATTTCATAATATCTGTTGCTTAAAATTTTTATATAAAAAATAAAATTTTTATTAAATACTTTTAATTAATAATGAAATGGAGGGAGTATGACTGCAACTATATCATTAAAAATATTAAAGTCAAAAATGATAAATGATTCACATGATTAACATGATGTACATTGAGTAGTGCAGAACAACATTTTTTTCTTGTTCTAAAAAAGCATAAAAATTTCTCTTTTCATGTTACTATTTAATGAATGAATGAATTACTTTGATGTTGATGCATGATGACGATGTACGCATCCCACAGTCCATTGAAACAGACATTGAATGCATACACTACATACTAATCTTATCATATTATATAATATTAATATTAATGAATCGCATTGAATGCATACATTACATACTCATGTAATGCAAATTGCTGGGGTATAGAGACGAGTTTAGGAAATAACTTTCTTGAATTTAAGTGATATATTTGTGGGATTTTTAGTAAGTCATTTCATATAGCTTAAGGATGTATGCAACTTTTCTAAATAACATTGTTAAATAATTTTAACCAAAATTCCCTTAGGGTCTATTTTCAACTTTCAAGTATCAGCACATTAGTTTCTTATATATTTTGGTTGCAGGTTGTAATTTTTTTTTCAAGCTTTTTCCCTCCTTAGGGTCTATTTTCAAGTATCAGTACAGTGTAAAGGTTGTAATTTTTTTTTGTAATTTTTTTTTCACAAAATAACAAGTTCCATGGGAGCGTGGGATGGTGGTCCCTCCTTAGGGTCTATTTTCAAGTATCAGCACAGTGTAAAGGTTGTAATTTTTTTTTTTTGTAATTTTTTTTTCAACAAAATAACAAATTCCATGGGAGCGTGGGATGGTGGGAGGTAGACACTGAAAAGGATTAATTGATAATCCTTCATTTCAATTTATATCTAGTGATAGAGATCAAGATAGCTATTAAAAGATACAGCTTTGAACGGATAGCGGGACAGAGGTAAAGAGCAACTATGAGGGTAGCTACTACTTAAGTAATTGCTCTTGCTTCCTATATTTTGAGAATCCTGATATGAGAAGAGGAGCAACTACAGTAGCAATTACTAAGTAGTTGCTCTTTCTTACAGAAATCTAATGAAAAAAGAGGACGAACTACAAAAGCAAGCACTCAGTAGTTGCTTTTTATTCTAATATTTTGAGGAGCACAACATGAGAAGATAAATAAGTAAAATAGTTGCTCTTATTGATAGAAATTGAAAACCAGAATCTTTCAAAAAATAACTCGAAGAAAAAGTCATGTGAAACTCTAACACCTTCTTCCATAGATGTTTGGTCGGAACAGACGACAGAGATAGCTTGGCGGAATAGGTGACAGATATGAGATCTTGACTTTGATATCATATGAGATTTTAACATAAAATTAATTAGTATCAAGTTGAGTGACTCAACAAATATATAAATCACACCCGAAAAATAAAATAAGGCAATATTAGACTCTAACACATAGATATGGTTCCAATGATTTATTAATGTTAAATTATAATGTAGATATAATCAATTCATGCATTAAGAAAAACCCAAACAACAATATATATGCATGGAATTACTTTTTGTATCATCTGTATTATTCAGAAAAAATTAGGAATTCAAGTGATCCCCCAGTGTAAAATCCACAAAATTTTAGTTCTTAATCAAATATTTTATATTTGAAAGTAAGTAAATGCACTAGTGTTTGTTCTCTATATTTTATACTTTGTAGAAAGAGGGTGGAGGTTGGGATAGTGGGAATAGACATAAAAATAGTGTGATTGAAATACTTCATTTCAAGTTATATCTAACAAACCAACAAGTTTTTTGTAAGAACAGGACACAATTATTGTTTTTATCATATAGGGAGCATCCTTTCCTTTTCATTAATATACATTTTTTGGTGGGATTTGAAGGTGTAGACCTTAGAATAGACATAACCATGTCGGGTCATTTTATGATGGAACTTGCAGTCAAAGGTCCATTGATGGACCATTTGACTTTACCTATTACAATAGGTTTTAAATTTTGTAGAAAACTTCCATTTTTATTGTTCTTAAAGTCTTCAATTGTCGGTATTTTTACACACCGTTTTTGCCTCTTGATTGGTGACTCTCTTGGAGATTGAAGCAGAGAAGCGGTGGTAATAATCCGATGGAGCAAATGGTGGATTCAAGCGAAGTTGAGGTGGTGCTCCAGAGGCAGCCCGTTCGGGGCACCTCCCTTTTCTTCATTTAACAGAGCCAAAGATCAGCTATGAACAAAAACTAGATCTTGCCTAAGATCTATGCCAATCTGAAAGATACACAGAGCAAATAAATGATACACGAAACAAAAAATAGATCTTGTCAAACCCAACACCATGCCCAGTCAAATCCCACTATCAAGGAACTCATCAGGAATATAACTCCTGGAGCAGTTGTAACTTCAGTGCACAGGGATGTGTTGCTAGTAATTTTATTATGTAATCTATATTTTTTAAATCTGTATGAATTGTGTTTTAAATAATTCATTTGCATTTTGGATAATAAAAAGTTGCATACCGAATAAGTGAATCCCTATGTAGTATGATCCCTATTGTAGCAGAGCCAAGTCTTGCTAATATTCTTTTGATTAAAACTTGAAGAAGAACGACTTACTTATATACCATTGGACTAACTCCGTTCCTTTGTAGTATGATCTCAGAATTAATCACACACAAAAATTTAAGGTGTTTAATTAAGCATGTACTTAAGAATGTTAGTGAAAGTTCACTGCAAGAAATGCACATGATTGATGCACTCTTACAGAGGCAATATGTGAATAGAATAGTGGGAAAAGAGGCAAGTTTGCGAGAAAAATAAATAATGTTGAAAACTCTAAAAAAGATGAATGGTGACCATTTGGTTTCAGTGTGTAAATACTATTCTCCAAATTATATATGTTTAGATTTCAGTCTTTTGATGTTGTTCCAGTAGATTAAGTCACCGCAAACTATCACCGATGAGACGAAAAAGGAAAAAACATTGGTCATCACTCGCAACTCACTGGCCCTCAGTCTCCGGCCACATCGCGACTCACATTTGGAATAAGCACAATAAGGAGTTGGCTAATTTTGTAAAATGAAACAAATTTGAGATAAAAACACCTTTATTTTTATAATATTAAACTTTTTCACACTTACTTGATGAATAGGTAGCAAGTAATCAATGGTAGTCATTGATCTAATTTTGCATCTATCCTACGGTCTAAACCACAAGGTCCATAAATGCTCCTTGTGTCAGAAAGTCCATATTAAAATGACCCAACCATGT
Source organism: Ormosia semicastrata (assembly GCA_029884595.1). Classification (NCBI taxonomy): domain Eukaryota; kingdom Viridiplantae; phylum Streptophyta; class Magnoliopsida; order Fabales; family Fabaceae; genus Ormosia; species Ormosia semicastrata. Next base: position 12,011,373 of record JAQQTO010000038.1, read on the forward strand.
CCATATGCCAGGGAAAGAACTGTGCAACAGCTGCCAAAGCTGCACAACTTTCCTATTCCATACATGCAACAGCTAGCAACAATAAGGAAGAAAGGTAAAGAAAAACATAAATCACGAGTACCAAACTTAAATACTCCGAAAAAGAAACAAGTTTCATCGAAAGACTGGGTTTTGAAGACAAACAAGAGAACTAACCCAGCAAACTTTTGCAAAACAAAAAGGGAAAGGGAAATGTAACATATGAAGCTTGAAATTAGAAAACAAATTGAAACCCAAAAATAAAAGGAGAAATACATCTTATGTGAAGTATACATTAATTATAATATTTGTTGTACCCGTAAAAGATATGTACTCAATATCGTATAAGATATTTAGATTTGATAAATATTAGTTTAAATTTTTAATAAAAGTCATATTTTTATATTATACTTGTCTCGTATTCAATACCTATATCTGTATTTATGCATGATCTCGTGATATTGACTCGGAGGTGAGCTCTGAGCTTGATGAAAAGGTCGGGAATCTGACCCAAGTAAATGACATTACCATAGGAGTACTGTTAAGAAATATTGGATTATTTTGTTTTATTATTTATTAAGGGTGGAATAGTATTTTACTTTCCCTGTTTAGCCTATATATAATTTCTTTGTATTTAGGTTAAATGAACTTTTGCATTTCAATAATCTATGAAACCCTTGTCTCTTCTTCACAAATGTTCTTATATTTTTCTTTGAATTCTTTATCATGATATCAGAGAAAGCCATGGGACGAGGCTTAATCTCAAACACAGCTTTCGCGGATCCAATTTTTCGAGACAACATTCGTTCAGTTTGTGAGGTGACCGTACAATTTCGAGAGGGTATTCGCTCAATTTCTATATTTTGGTATTTCAGTATTCGCTCAGTTTCTGCAATCTGGTATTTCGTTTTCTTTTGGCTTTCTTGGTTTTTTTATTATGACTAGTGAAAGAGACGATTCGCTTCAGTCTGTGAGTGTGAGGTTGGATGGAAAGAATTATTCGTATTGGAGTTATATGATGAGAAACTTTCTTAAAGGTAAAAAGCTGTAGAGATATGTTAGTGAAACTTTTGAGAAACCTAAGAATACTGTTGAGGGGTATGCTGCTTTGATAGATACCTGGGAAGCAAACAATGCAAAAATTATTACTTGGATTAACAATTCTGTTGAGCATTCCATAGGTACACAGCTGGCGAAGTATGAGACTGCAAAGGAAGTTTGAGATCATTTGCAAATGTTATTCACTCAATTAAATTTTGCAAAGCAGTATCAATTGGAGAATGATATACGAGCTCTTCAACAGAAGAATATGAGTATTCAGGAGTTTTATTCTGCTATAACAGATCTTTGGGATCAATTGACTTTTACAGAATCGGTAGAATTAAATGCATGTGGTGCTTATATTGCTCGTAGAGAACAACAACGATTGGTACAGTTTTTAATGGCACTTCGCAGTGATTTTGAAGGACTTAGAGGTTCAATTTTGCATCGTTCTCCTCTTCCTTCTGTTGACTCAGTTGTCAGTGAGTTATTGGCTGAAGAAATACGTCTTAAGTCTTATTCTGAAAAGGGAATTCTTTCTTCTTCTAATCCCTCTGTGTTAGTAGTATCCTCTAAGCCACCTCCAATAATCAGAATAAGTCTTATACGAGGTTGCCATTGACGAGTGCAGTTTCTGTAAGCAGAAAGGTCACTGGAAGGCTCAGTGTCCTAAGTTGAGACAACATAACCAATCGCAACAGCAATCTCAAGCTTCGAAGCCTGGTAACCAGTCACAATCTAATGCTTATAGACCACCTCAGGGTTACAGACCACCACAGCCTAATACTGCAACAGTTGCTTCATCAGGTCCTTTCACCGATCCTAGTACTCTGGCTGAGCAATTCCAGAAGTTTCTCTCCTTACAGCCATATGTTATGTTTGCTTCTTCTTCCATGGGTCAGTTGCCTCATAGTTATTTAGGTATGTCTCATTCTATATGGGTCTTGGATTCTGGTGCTTCACATCATATGTCTCCAGATTCTTTATATTTTGCTTTTGTGTCTCCTTCGTCTTCTATTCTTGTTATGACTGCTGATGGCACTCCTATGCCTTTAGCAGGTGTTGGTTCTGTTGTTACATCTAACTTGTCTCTCCCTAATGTTTATCATATTCCTAAACTCAAATTAAATCTTGCTTCTGTTGGTCAGTTATGTGATTCTGGTAATTTAGTCACATTTTCCTCTTCTTCTTGTTATGTGCAGGATCTACAGTCTCAGAAGCTGATTGAGACAGGCCGTAGGGAGGGGGACTATATATTTTGAATGAGTTAAAAGTGTCAGTTGCTGCTGCTGCTAATAATGTTGATTTATCTTCTTTTCATTTGAGTCATTCTTCTTCTAGTTTTTACTTATGACATTCTCGTCTAGGTCATATTTCATCTTCTAGTTTGAGATTTTTGGCATCCACAGGGGCTTTAGGAAATTTACAAACTTGTGATATTTCTAATTGTAGTGAATGTAAACTGGAAAAATTTTCAGCTTTACCTTTTAATCGAAGTATTTCTGTTTCTTCTTCTCCTTTTGATTTGATTCATTCTGATGTATGGGGACCCTCTCCTGTTGCCACAAAAGGAGGGTCTCGATATTATGTTTCTTTTATTGATGATCATACTCGTTATTGTTGGGTTTATTTAATGAAACACCGTTCTGAATTCTTTGAGATATATACAGCATTTTGGGCTCTTGTCAAAACTCAACATTTTGCTGTTATTAAATGTTTTAGGTGTGATTTAGGTGGAGAATACACCTCTAATAAATTTTGTGAGCTGCTTGCCTTAGATGGAATTATTCACCAAACTTCATGTACAGATACTCCTGAGCAAAATAGTGTTGCTGAAAGAAAACATAGGCACATTGTTGAAACTGCTTGTTCTCTCTTCTTTGCATGCTCGTTCCTAGTGTGTTTTGGGGTGAAGCTGTTCTTACTGCTGTAAGTTTGATTAATACAATTCCATTTTCTCATATTTTAGGTTTGTCTCCTTTTGAAAAGTTATATGGGTATGCTCCTGATTATTCTTTCCTTAGAGTTTTTTTATTGTACTTGTTTCGCTCTTCGTCCTCATGTGGAACGCAGCAAGTTGTCCTCTCAATCTGTTATTTGTGTTTTTCTTGGTTATGGTAAAGGTAAAAAGGAGTATCGTTGTTTTGATCCAATAACCCAGAAACTTTATGTGTCTCGTCATGTTGTTTTTCTTGAGCATATATCTTTCTTTTCTATTCCATCCACTACTCATAGTTTGACTAGATCTGACCTTATTCGTATAGATCCTTTTTCTGAGGATTTTGATAGTTTGTCATCTCAGGTTCCTAGTACTTTAAATACCCCTTCTGCAGTGCGACACTTTACTCTCCCAAGACATCCGAAGCTCCCTCTTCTCCTATGTCCCTCAAGCTCGTCTGAGATTGTGGATCCACCCTTACGTCAATCCATACGCATTCGTAAGTCCACAAAGTTACCAGATTTTGCTTATTCTTGTTATTCTTCATCCTTTTCTTCCTTTTTAGCTTCTATTCATTGTCTCTCTGAGCCCTCTTCTTATAAAAAGGCTATTCTTGATCCTCTTTGGCAGCAAGCTATGAATGAGAAACTTTCTGCTTTGCAAAAGACAAGTACTTGAGACTTAGTTCCTCTACCTCCTGGTAAGACTGTTGTTGGTTGTCGTTGGGTATATAAAATCAAGACTAATTCTGATGGATCTATTGAGCGATACAAAGCTAGGTTAGTTGCAAAAGGGTATTCTCAACAGTATGGTATGGATTATGAGGAGACATTTGCTCTTATTGCAAAAATGACTACTATTCGTACTCTTATTGCACTAGCTTCGGTTCGTTAGTGGCATATCTTTCAACTTGATGTTAAAAATGCATTCTTGAATGGAGATCTTCAAGACGAAGTTTATATGGCGCCCCCTCCTGGTGTTTTACATGATTTTGGGTATGTCTGCAAGCTCAAGAAAGCATTATATGGTCTCAAACAAGCATCTCGTGCTTGGTTTGAGAAATTTTCTGTTGTGATCTCTTCCCTTGGATTTGCTTCAAGTAGTCATGATTCTGCTCTTTTTGTTAAGTGCACTGATGCAGGTTGTATCATTTTGTCTTTATATGTTGATGACATGATTATCACTGGTGACGATATTCATGCTATTTCAGTTTTGAAGACAGAGTTAGCTAGACAGTTTGAAATGAAGGATTTGGGTTCTCTACGATATTTCTTGGGTATTGAGGTAGCATACTCGCCTAGAGGTTATCTTCTTTCTCAATCGAAATATGTTGCAGATATTATTGGGCGAGTTAGACTTACTGATAATAAGACTGTAAACACTCCCATTGAGGTTAATGCAAAGTTTTCTTCTTCTGATGGTTTACCTTTGTCATATCCTACTTTATATCGTACTATTGTTGGGAGCTTGGTATACCTTACTATTACTCGTCCAGATATTGCATATGCTGTTCATTATGTTAGTCAGTTTGTTGCTTCTCCTACTACAGTTCATTGGGTAGCTGTTCTTCGTATTTTGCGATATCTTTGAGGTACAGTTTTTCATAGTCTTTTATTTCCATCAATCTTTTCCTTAGAGCTGTGTGCATACTCTGATGCTGATCATGACAGTGATCCCACAGATCGCAAATCTGTTACTGGTTTCTGTATATTTTTGGGTGATTCTCTTATTTCTTGGAAGAATAAGAAACAATCTATTGTTTCTCAATTTTCAACTGAAGCAGAATATCGTGCTATGACATCTACTACCAAAGAGATTGTTTGGTTACGTTGGTTACTTGCAGATATGGGAGTTTCTCTTTTTCATCCCACTCCTATGTATTGTGACAACCGGAGTTCTATTCAGATTGCTCACAACTCAGTTTTTCATTAACGGACTAAGCACATTGAGATCGATTGTCACCTTACTCATCATCATCTCAAGCATGGCACCGTTACCTTGCCCTTTGTTTCTTCTTCTTTGCAGATTGCAGATTTCTTTACCAAGTCGCATTTCATCTCTCGTTTTCGTTTTCTGGTTGGCAAATTCTCGATGCTTGTAGTTGCTGCATCGTGAGTTTGAGGGGAGATGTTAAGAAATATTGGATTATTTTGTTTTATTATTTATTAAGGGTAGAATAGTATTTTCCTTTCCCTGTTTAGCCTATATATAATTTCTTTGTATTTAGGTTAAATGAACTTTTGCATTTCAACAATCTATGAAACCATTGTCTCTTCTTCACAAATGTTCTTTTATTTTTCTTTGAATTCTTTATCAAGTACAAGACTTAGAAGAAGCCAAGCCAAAACAAAGTAGAGAAAAAAAGGAGTGAGTATACAGAAAGGCAAAGAGGAAGTGGGAACCCACGGTTTGAATAATGAAGTGACCAAGGTTGGTTGAGGAATCATCGAAGCGGAATCCAATACCAGCAGCCATAGTGGCAGCAATGGTTTGGACATACTGGCAAGGTGGGATTTTGGAGGAGAAGGATGAATGGTTTCAAAAGAAAAGGAACGCTCTGGATATTTTTTGGCATTGTCATGTTAATACATCTGATTACCAATAAAGTTTTCTCACTTTGAACTACTCTTCTTTTATGCTATGATGGGTGGATTATATGTGCCAAGTCAGTGAATAAGACAAAAAATATATGTAGCCTAAAAAGAAATAAAAATAGGGTAAAAATGTAATTTTTGAAAGCCGAGTAGATTAACCCGATAACTGGTATCTCTTTGCACTTCATTATTACATTTTCATTGATCCATGTCACGTGTTGCACAATGCAACCGTTCTAGCAGAAACGTTGCTAACATATTTTTCTCCATCGGTATAATGTAGCTCCACAAAGAAGAGTTATGGAGATGGATCACTGAAGATACCATTCTTAGGCCTATCAATGAAATTATGAAACCCGAGTCAAGCCATAATTTATCAGAAAAATGTAAATGTAAAACAACAAATTTAAAATATAACAATGACATGTATGTATATGAAGTTTGCAACATTTAAATGATTTTTTCTCAAATAAAATGAATTTTCAATATAAAGAAAAAATAAGAAAACAAGTAGCGTGACAATCTTATGGAGTTTCGAGAGAAAATAATTGTTGAGAGTAACTCTTAGTTGTGATATTATTAGAAGAGTTAATTTTTCAACAATATTAGAGAGAGTTAATTTTTCAACAATATTTGTAAAAATATCTAATAAAAAAAAATCGGTTGAAAATTGGTTATGTAGTATAAAATTGATCCTCCTCTTATAAAAATATCTAATAAAAAAAATCTTATGTAGTCTTATCTATGTGAATTCTAAATAGGTCATGACGTTATGTTGTGGAAAATGCACAACAATTACTTGCATAAACTTCATCTTCATGTTGTTAGAGTTTTACATCGTTTGTTTTAATATTTTAAGTACGATTTATATACTTGTTAAGTCACTCTACTTGATGACAATTAGTTTTAAGTTAAAATTTCACATGAGATCATACTCAATATCCGATCTTCTTATAACAGATTTTGACTATTTTGATCTAAGAATCTCTCAGTGCAAATGTTAATATTGGCGCTGCCTTGGGGAAGGATTAAAGAGAGTGACAATAGCCATCCACTTTTCCTGCACAAAGGCGTGAGATGGAAGTGAGCATAGCAAACCAAAAGGAGAGAAAGCATGAAGGCTGACAAGATTTTTAATTAACATCACATCATATTCGCATATATGGAGTGGCTGATGGGTGGGAAGTAGAACACTAACGCATTTGCTATTCAGCTCTTGCATGCGCTTTGTGCCTTCGCAATAATGTGGCAGGGGAGGCTAGCCAGGGCCTTTGCTGCCCCTCTAAGCTAAGCCAACCCCATGCTTTAATTACTTCTACTTCTACTTATCCACGTAGCGAGAAAGCAAAGCACAGACCTTCTCACTAACATAATTTGCATCTATAGGCATTAATTAAGCCTCCTCCTCGTAAGCAATTGATGAAAAGGTAAAAATAAACTAGCATTTGATTACTAATACTGTAGTGACACGTGTGAATATGAGACCATGGGAGAGTATGTTTGTAACCTTGTAATATACTATTTTCGTGCTTAAATACCCAGATGCATTGAATACTACGCACAGATATAGATTTTTTTGTCCTTTTCTTTTTCTTTTTCATGTGGATGAATGATGATTAATGTTTTAACTGAGGAAGGATGGTTAATTAATGATCCAATGATTTTATCCCCCAGTCCTCAATCCTACTATTTTTTTATGGAAAAAAGTTTAAGGTAATTAAAATAAACTATCAACTTTAGCAAAATTTTATAATGAGATTACATATCAACTATTAATGAGACATTTATCAATTCGAACTCAATTCATACATTTGTAAATGAAAGGTTGAGTAGGTAACCCAACCCATTAACCAACATACTCGTATTGTATGCATTTAAGTAGGGCACTCAAGTACATAAACCATGAGAAAATAAGCACTCAAGTCCTTACTCAAGTATAAGCATCATTCTTACTTAGAGCAACCTCAAGACGACTCCAAATAACAAAAGAAGCAAAAAGCTCGTGACAAGAAGTTATATGACAGTAATGCCACTGCTGCTCCAATCAATACAATCCTTAAGCTGGTGCAATTGTGCAACCATTATTTGCTGAAAAGTCCAACAGGACAGGGCATCAGTTCCAATTAAGCCAACTTATTTACTGAATGCCATTTGGCCTTTTTCATGCGTGGGTCCAGAAACTCATTTTATTGGTATAAAATCCCTTCAAAACTTCCTTCAAATACTGGAGTAATAAACTCTTGATCTACACATAATTAACATATAACCATGGGCAGTTTGGGGATTACAAAGACTTCAATGATGGGGTTGGGGTCTGCTGAAAGCAAAACCCATAATTCTGTTCCCCGCTTTGCCTCATTTTCCCAACACATAAATTCAAGTCCAAGGAACAGCCACTTCCACAGGACCTCAAGACATTATAAAAGGCAGTGCAACCCATCCAGAAGTTTTCATCCAGAAGCCACATCTTTTCCTGCTTCCAAGTGATTTTTACAAAACCAAATAGACAAACATGAGTCCCATTGTCTTATCCTTCCTCTTCCTCCTTTCTATACCACTTCTCTCAATTGCTAGAGGCCAAGAAAGAGCCCCACATGGGCTTGTTTATGAGAATCCTGTAGCTTTTCCACCATCAGCATATGACTTTTTTCATCCCAATGCACGAAAGCCTGAGACCAAAGACCCATGTACTGCATCCAAATGTTCACCACTGCCTCTAGCAGCTCAAGTGGAAGCCACTCAAATATATGAAAACAAAGCCTCGGCGTCACAGAAAGGTAGGAAACATATCGAAGCTGGTGGTGTAGCTGGCATTATATTTGCTGTTGCTTTTGCTGTGCTTTTAGCTATGGGAATCTACTATGTAAGGGTCACTCGCCAAGCCAACATGAGTCGAGCCAATAATAGTATTCAGTCTCATGCTTGATATGCCTTCTATAATTACATCGAAACCTCAGCTTAGAACAGGGCACGAATACTCTCCCTCTCTATCCAAATTCCTCAAAAAATCCTTTACCTAACCATATACATGTGTGTATTTATGTATCTCACTTTCTTATTTCTTACCACTAGTTCCCTTCCTCTTCTTTGTTTATGGTTAGCCTATGTACCTTCGGTTATGATAGTGATTGATTTCAAATTTGGATGCTCTCACAATTATCAGTGTCATGCGTTTCCAATTTGGATGTTCTCACAGTTACTAACTGCTGCTAACTATTAAGATAAATTCAATGTGAAACAACAGCGGATTCAAAATAGCTACCAGATAACCTCGACCATATCAGACATACAAGTTATGAACATAAATGCAGGACAAGTTTCCTCCTCACCCCATTGCCCAGTAGAAAAAAAATAGACACAGGAAACCACAAACACTTTATGAGTTTTGAGTGGCTTCTCGTCCATGAAGTTACACCGAAGAACTTAATATTATCTCTTTTATCGCATCAATATCAGATAGTCAAGTAAATTATATAGCAAGCACATACGAACATAAATCTTCTGCATAGATGCCCGCCGCTATATCTTCTTCTCTACTGATTAAGTAAAGTTAAATTTAAAATTTTAAAACAAAAAATAAAAAATAAAAAACGCATATTCATATTATTCTATTTGAAAGTACTTGAACCAAAATTAAAACAATAGAGAAGGGGATTATTCTTCAGGGTCTATTCTATCTATTCCCCAAAGTTGTGATAAACTTCTATGCAATTTCTAAACTAATGCTTCATTCATAACGTAGCTTTCCTCCCTTAGAACTTGAAGCTAAGAACTGTCCAAATTCCAAAGCGAAAAGATCACATTAAGACAACAGGCACCTGCAACGTGCTAAGAGAACGCCATTCCAGACATAGAGACTGTGTAAGTAAAGTCTAATATTCAGAAATTAGCAGCACTCCAGGGAAGAAAAATCAGGTATCTTGATGCATATATTGAAGCAACATGAGTATTGCAGAAGATGTTATATTGGTCTTCAAACATCATCAGCACTGTTCATGTGCACAACGGTTTAACAAACAACTCAGAAAGTGAAGGTAAAAATAAGGGCAATTATTGCATGATTTGATATCACAATTACAAAAGTTGAAATATTTAGTATTAAAAATAAAATCACTCAGAACGTTTCTACCATCCACGTGAGCTGAGAGACTTTATCAAAGGTCCAAATGTCTGATCCACTGTTTTGTTCCATAAATGTGCAAATTCAGAACGTGATTTCTTCCCAAATATGGGTTCTCTAACCTGGTAGAGCATCAAAGCTGAAAGGTTAGAATTTAAAAGTAGCAAATCAAACTTGAAATTAACCAGTCAAATGTGACAGTGGATGATAGATTGAATGCCCGTTATTTCAAATATCAAAGTTGCTCAGCCCTGTTAAGTTTGAATGAGATGGCAAACCTTACATGTATAAGAATAACCAAACACAAGGAAGTTCAAAGTCATAGAGAAAGGGATGTAAAAATGAGTTAGGTTTCATCAGTTTCCAGTATAATCATGAGTTTGCCAACCTAGACATGATGCTACAGTATAATGCATATCCCTGGCTTCATTAAAAAACAAACCACATTTAACAAAAATTTTCAGTTATCTGCACCTCACATCTCATTATAATTCTTCGGTAGAAAACTTCACATCATGCACAAAGTCAAACACGAACATCTAATTTTTCATCTCTCAATTCGAATCATTCTCGACAAGTCACCACTCAAATCAACACATGCTCCCATGGAGTGAAGTGTGGCTGTGTAACCAACTGCCTAAACATGCTAGCAGCAAGGTGGTTTTCCTTTCAGCAACTAAGACAAATGATGGTATTGCTTTTTAAAAAAGTGTAGCACTAGCCATAAAAATTTAACATAATTCAGCTAAAATTTTTCAAAGTTCGAGAGTGGTTGTTGGATAAGTCAAAGTAGTAGGTATCATTCATCCATTGAAGAGTCAATAATAATGCCAACTCATTCTGGCAAAAATTCTGACTATGTAGTATTTTCCTTTAAAAAATGACAGAAATACCTTCTCAGAAATTTCTTATCATTCAGAGTCATCTTGGTGTTCCTTTAAAAATGGGGTTGAAAAATTCACAGATGAGCTTTATATGAAAAAATCATCTTTGGGTTTTTTACTCCCAATTTTAAGGGAATACCAAATTGACTCTGATAATATTTGAACTCAGAATAATCAAGAAATTCAACATATTAACCAATCAAAGATATGGATTCCTTTACGAAATTAATACCCAACCAGAAAAAAAGAAGAAGAAAAAAACAAACTTGGGGCAAGTTGCAAGACAGATCCTACTTACATCCATCAAAATTGTGAACAAACAATATGTATCAGACATACAACCACATAATGTCAACATTTCAATAGACAAAATAGGACTGCATCGAAGGACGAATTTGTAGAAGGAAAAGCATAAATTATACCTGAGAGTGAGATTGGGAATTGGAAATGGAAGAGTAGATGTATCTGCGTTGCTCCAATACAACCACCCCCGTCAAGACCACTCCCAGTGAAGCTCCAAGTAGCCGCTCCTACGTATTCAATATCAAAACTTCAAATTCATAACCCACCAATTTATTATTATTTTTTTGGGGGGGGGGGGGGGGCGGTGTTGAATCAAAACATAGACACAGACACAGAGAAAGAGAAAGAGAATCCTAAATTTAAATCCCTAAGATAATTGATTATGTTAGAGAGCAGTACCTGGGTGAGAATGCTAATCATCGTTTCGTTTCGTTTTCCTTCAACAGATTTGTTTGTCGGAACAAAATTCCCCCAGTTTTTCTTTTTCAATTGCACTGCCACAATTTTATATTTTAAGAAAGGCATCACCATCCCACGACGTCGTATTTGCTGCAATTCTGATGGGCCTTCTTGTTGGACTGTTTAGAGGCCCACCTCTGGGCCCAAAAGTTTACACTTTAATAAATAGATTTTCAGCCCATCTTTTTTTTCTCCCTTTTATGACAAATTCAATAAGCTTTTGGTCTAGTAAGAAAAATTTATACGATTGATTGAATTGAGTTATAAAAAAATGACAAATCTATCATACATATATAATTCGATTTATATTTTGGACAACTATTAGTGTGCTAGTTTCTTGCATGCTGAATTTGAACAAAAAAAATTATGTGTTTGGCAGAGACATATACTTCACCATTAACTTAGTTATATACTTTTTTTTTTTTATTTGGGACTTAGTTATATACTTGTTAGCAGTAAAATTACTGGTGTATATAGCACAAACTTTTTTATTGACATTACTAAATGATAATTATATATATATATATATATATATATATATATATATATATATATATATATATATATATATCCACATTTAATTCATATTCAATAGTTAAAATAAAAACAATTTTGAACACTACCAAGGATTGAGTAAAGTGATAAGCAAATTTTACTATCACGAGAGGACCAAAGTTCAAATTCTAAATAGATAATTGTTAATAGGATCTCTTAATAGCGAAAGTATATAAAAAGATTGATCAAGATTCTCTTAATTTTTTTTCTCTTAAATTGTCAATTGTAGGAGAGAGAAAGACATAATGTTATAAAAAAAAATTCACAAGTTTCAATTAGATCCTATTAATAATTTTTTTTTATTTTTTCTCTCACACAATTGACCACTTGAGAGAAAAAATTTGGAAAGATCCTAATCCATATAAAGAGATACCTAATCAAAGACAAAAAAAAAGTTGAACATGATAAATGATAACTTCATGAATTGAAATGTTGTTTTGCATTATCTTAAAGGAATGGGGTTTAGAAAGGATAAGCCACGCCTAGGCATGCTAGTCTCTATCCCAAAAAATGTTATTAGTTGAGAGGGTCACACCTTCAAATCTTGCTTTTATGTTTCCTTTTATAAGCTCCTTCCTTTTTTTCCTAGCCCTAGACATTAGGAGTGTTTAAAACTCGACCTGTTTTATTAAACTGTTTCGTTCCAAAACTAATTAGGATAGCTTCGGATTTTAGAAATTAGATCTTATGTATTTTTAAATCAGGTTCAAGTTTTACTTCGGATCGTCTCAACTCGACTCAAAATTACACATTATTTTATAACTTATGTATTTTTTACAATTAGTTATAAAATAATAAGAATTATTGGCTTAATTTAATAATTTGTACATATATATATTTATATTAATATTATATATTATAAAATATATCTTAATCTTAATTTTTTACTTATATAATTTTATAACTTAATTATATATAATATTTAAATTTATATATTATATTCACATATTAAATTAACTTGACGTCAACTCAATCACATCAGGTCATGAAAAAATCAAGTTTGAGTCAAAAATATCAAATCAGCCGTCCCAACCCGTCAAATGTATACTCCTCCTTGACACCCCTAATTATAATTTAACATTTTCCCTTTTACACGTTTACACTCTTTTTTTTCACATCACTAATGCGAGTGATGTGAGTGAAAAGAAAAGAAAAAGTGAAACTAGTATCTCTCTTCATTTCTTTCTAATTCTTAGGGCACAATTTGAAGGTTCACATCACCTTGTGACTCGTATACTCAACTCAGTCATATAGATATGTATAAATTATTTAAATTACTTAATAAAATTTGTAAGCATTTATTAATGAGTCCATACTAATCACTGAAGTAAAATATAAAATATAAAATTAAAAAAGTGATAAATTTAATATGTTGGTAATATTTAATATTATTTTAGTTATTATGAGGATTTATTAATTACATAACACATATGCTTCTTTTTTTGTTATTTTTTAAAAATTTGTTTCAATTTATTTTCCATTTTAAAAACGAATGAGGTATTAATTATTTTCTTTTAATTTTGTCTTTATTTATGATTTTTAAAAAATTAAAAAATAATGTAATCAAATGTACGTACATATCTTATTATTGAAGTTATTGAATATATTTATTTATTTTTACATAAATATTTTAAACAACATATCATAAAAATTAAATGGTATATCCTCTAGAAGAGACGTATCACTTATAGGTTATACTTATACTTATACTTGATTAATATAATTTTTAAAACAAACTTCGATGACTTTCCTTTTATTATTAGTTAAATCATAAGAAAAGTTAATATTGATGATATGGGCATTAAATGCTTCCTAAAAAAGTCTATTATTAGTTATATCAATTAAATTACTGTTGCATTAATTTAAATAAATAAATGAAATTTTTTGAGTAAGATTCAGATGATAGTGAGTAGGATTCGGATCCCAATAATCTCCCTCCCAAATTTTTAGTAATTCGAATTAGTAAAAATTTCGACAGAGTTTCCCCTAAATATTGGACCTCCCCAAAAGCCAATGATCCTGTTTAATGCAACCAATTACCAGAATCTTTAATAAAATCTAAAACAAGTCTGAAAAACATATATAGTCTAATCTAATTGGTACCAAACTGACAAGAAGATATTCTCAATAGTCTTTTACACAAAATCACTAAATATAATTGCATGTCAATGTCAATGAGATGGGCCCGCATCAGAATGCGGTGGCCTGTGAGATGGTTCGGAAGTGGGACCTGGCTGTAATGGGTATGGTGGGTAACCTGGTGGTGGCTAAGGATATGGTGGGTAATTCTGTGGTGGATAAGGATATGAGGGGTAACTCTCGGTGGTGGGTATGGATACGGTGAGTAAGGGTACGGTGGGTATGGTGGGTAATATGCGGTGGTGGCCGAGTAGGGGTACGTAGCGGTGGTAGGAGGTCGAGTGAGGGGGTATGTAGCGGCGGAGTCTGCGGTAGGAGGCCGAGTCGTATCTTGGCTAGTAATTTGGAGTCCTCGGGATGTCGAAGTCGTGTCCGACTGCTCGCTAATTCTCTCCTCCGTCTATACCGCGTTCCCTGTTAGCTCGACTCCTCGGGCGGCCCTGAAATGTCGTCTGCTGCTGGAGCTGGACGCAGCTGTTCCATCGTAATACGGTCATGCTCTCGCAATGAGTGTAGGATTTGTGTAGCAACCTCTCGAGTGACAGTGTCGGTAGTTGAACTGAGTAAATACTCTGTAATGTCCGTCTAATAAATAGATATAATTTATATCATTATACTGAATACAAAATACATAAAGTCACTAACGAATTGGTAAAGAGCTTATCACATTCCCAATAGATGCGCCTGTGGGAGCAATCCAGCGTCTAGTAATTCTTTTATACCAACGCATGTACTCAGAACGCAAACTGAAGGGTGCGACTAATAGGACTCCCCTAACAAGCTTCTCCCTACGACTATCCCAGGTGGCTATATAAACAGCATGTGTAGCTGACCAATCCTCATCATGGCTACTTGCCAATGTAATCGAGTGTAATCTGTCTGGCTAGAGCAGTCTCCGTGGAATGGGTTGGTCAAGACCAAACTGGCGCATGACGCGATCTGGCTGGTACCACTCAATAATATGGAAACATATGAGAGGGACCACTGCCAGTGTAATGTCCCTACCAGCCACACAAAAAGGTGGCAATGTTGCCACCTGCTCATCCGTGTATGGTTGCCATATAAACTGAAAAAAAAAAAAAGATGCACAAAACATTAAGACAGCATATGCATAAGTAAATATCTTAAAGAAATGTAAACGAATACATACCTCATCGTTTTTTAACTGATCGAAGAACTGGCGATAATATGTAAGGACGCTAATCACAGTATCACTCAATACTTTATGTTTACGCCACCTATTTGGTAAATGAAAGTATTACAAACGTAAGTAAAAATATTAACAAAGTATGTCATGAACGCAATGTAAAAATACGAAATGAAATAGAAACTTACTCCCATCCTAAGGGACGTAATTGACCACAATCAGCATCGTAAAACACATCAGGCTCATCATGGTCAGCTAGTGAAGGGGCAAGCTGGGGGAATCTATACCATGCCCAGTACTGCAATAAGATGCATGTCCCGCCGATCTCGCATGCGTCATAGTCCATAGCTTTACAAAGCTCTCTATACAGGTACGCCAAAACTGCAGACCCCGCCTATACGTCCCAAGCAATAAAGAAAGTCCTCCAACAATGGGAGGAACATCAAGTGCACGAGCTTACCCGAATGATCGGGACATAAGAAACCTCCAAGCAAGCGAAGTATGTAATGTCGTGCACGTTGTTGCACGTACTCATCATCATCGTCCTCAAGGACTGCAATAACACTTGGCTGCCACAGGTATATCATGTCAATGCGTGCCTCAGCTATGAGCGAGGGAGTCTCATCAATACCTAACAACTGAGCACACAAACTGAGCCAATCATCCTTATGTGTAACGCCAGTGACTACAGCGCCATCAATGGGAAGACCCGATATCATTCCGATATCCTCCAACGTAATGGTGCACTCCCCGGTAGGCATGTGAAATGTATCCGTCTTTGGGCGCCATCTCTCAACCACCGCAGAGATCAGGGAGTGATCAATGCTGCAATAGCCAATGTGGGCAACTCCTAAGAAACTAGCCTGCTCAAGATATGGAATAATCGGAGCAGGGGGTTCATATGTTTCTTCTTCTGAGCACGTCTAACACGCAGGTGTCGGTCCTCATGTTCCTTCCATACATGCTGGGAAACATGGTACTCCTGCAACTCCAAAATCGAGCCGTCATCTGGTCCAGGGTTTACACGGAATGCCATTTGTCAACTGTATGCCAAACAATAACAACAATTAGTAGGATTCTATTATTACTATAATAAAATATGATATAACCATATGATAACCATAAAAAAATATAATATGGAATAAATGAAGATAACACTGAGAATCAACTAACATATATAGAAAAATAGTATTCGAATACAACTGCATAGATTAGTGATACAAAACAATACAACTCGTAAATACACATGATTGCTAATACAAGATTCTGAAAAATGAAAATAGGTCCTAGATCAACTAGATGGGCGCAATTGATGGCCCCGCTCCATCATCCCCCAAGGAACTCGATCCACCGACCCGACAAGTGCGAGAATTATGTCCAGGTTAATGGCATCTTGTACAGGTCTGTCCTGGCCCTGCTTCGTGCCAATCCATCTCATTCCTGAGTCAGGTTGATTTTGGTCGACCTTTGGATCTAAGCAATGCATGTGGTGGCACCAAAGTGGTGTCGGGAGCTGCAGGTCACCATGGTTCAACCCGGACCGGTTCAAAGTCAAACTCATAGGCCCTATAAATGCTTTCTATCTTGTAAACCCTATGAACAAGTTGGAATGAGTCAACTGCCACTGAAGCACACGCAGCAATCGCATGCGAGCAAGGATAATGCAAGGCTTGAAACACCCCACAGTTACACCGCCTTTCTTCCAGGTTCAAAGTATAAGAAAGTCCACCCTGTTGTGTTACAGGATTAAAAGCCTCTTCAACCATGAACCTTGTGTTCTCTCTCTATTGTACGGCGAACTTGGTGTGAAGCGGCTTTTGCCAGTTGACTCTCCAGTGCTTCAATAAGTCATCATCACCCGGACTGGTTAAATTAATGTGAACAACAATATCAAACCATAAATAGATGCACGTGTGCATTTAATTTACGGATATTGTAAAACAATATCAAACCTGGTTAAATGTCATCAATTTCGAATTTGCCTCGTCCTTTCGGTTGACGAAGTATTCTACTAACTTCGTATATGTCAATTGAACCAATGCAGTTATAGGTAGATTTCTGCTACCCTTCAACACTCCGTTAATGCACTCTGACAAATTGGTAGTCATATGACCGAATCTGCGGCCACCATCATATGCCAAACTCCATTTTTCTTTTGGAATTCTGTTAATCCAATTTGCCATCTCCGTTGTAACTTTAAGCTTCTTTAGCCTAGCATCAAACTTTATTGCGATTGGTTCATACCCTGATACATCAAATAACTTGGGTTAGTATTAGAACCTACCTATTATTATCAACAAAATTAGAATACAAATAGAAAATGTAAAGTACCTGTGTTAATCAAAAATCTTTTCAACTATTTGTTCTGAAATTTGGAGTTAAAATTAGAACCAATATGCCGAATGTAGAAGACATGATATGCATTCGGAGGCTGCCATCCAAGATTTTCATTTGCCACTGATTGTAAGATGCCTCGATGTCGATCAGAGATCAAACACAAGCCCTCTTGTTGGGTGACATGCAATCTCAAGTGGGCTAAGAACCAACTCCAAGCATCCTTGGTCTCCCCCTCCACAATGGCAAATGTAATAGGCAGAAGTTTTTTGTCTCCATTTTGAGTTGTTGCAATCAACAACTTATGACGATACTTACCATACAAATGAGTGGCATCAATATGAATGATGGGCTTACAATATCGGAAGCCAGCCACACATAGTCTAAATGTCCAGAATAATCGACAAAAAACTCTTTTCGAATGATCGAGTCGGTTATTCACAAAACATTCATCGTCTTGCAACTCTACCACTGTGCCTTCCATGTCTCTCTTTATGGCTGCTAGCCATCTGGGCAACACCTCATAAGATTTATCCCAATCCCCAAACACATTCACAATAGCCATTTGTTTTGCCTTCCAAGCCTTTCAATATAAAACTTGGTAACCAAATTGGCTTCGAATCCGTTCAATAATTAAGGATACAGGTGCATCGAGTTTAGTTCTGACTAACTCCAAAATGCAATAGCATATCAAACGAGAGTCCAACTTTCGGTGATCTAATGACATAGATGAGTTTACGCAACTATGAGGTCCATTATATTTTGTAATCTGCCACGTATTCGACCTCTTGCTTTGTATGGCTCTAAGTCTCCAACTACAACCTTCGTCAAAACTAGGGCACTTGGCAGTCAGTCTTCGTGAATCAGAGTCTTCAATCTTGTACTCTTGATGCCTGTGAATGGAATATTGTTTGAGAGCTAACTTCATGGAATCTTTTGATGGAAATTGCAAGCCAACATAGAATTCATCACCCATGCTCCAAGTCCCACGACTGTCTAATTCAGGCAAGTTATCAGGATTATCCAACGCATCCCAGTTAATTTGAGAAAACTGAGGGCATGGTGGCACAAACATGGATTCAGGTCCTCGAGGCATAAATATGGATTGAGGAGCAACCGCCAATGGAACCTGTAAATTTTCTTCGGCATCAAAGTTTTCTGCCTCTATGTCGGTGTCCGAATCGTCGCCCTCACTACTTGTGCTTCGTCTTCACTTGACTCCCATACTGCATCTCTGACAAGTGGGTTATCAAGTTCAACCATTGCACCACCAATAACGATCATATTGCACGACTCAACTTGATTAGAAGGATCAACTTGAACTTCGATTTCACCAGGAGCTTCAACATGCTCTTCCTGCCCACTTGTTTCTACTTCCACATACAACTCCATCGACGTCATGTTCGGAGTTTGACAGAAGGAATCTATCATGTACTTTACATCATCATCGTCTTCTATTGGAAGCTCTACTCATCTCCACGGATTGAAGCATTGCGGACACCGATAGATAACTTTTGATACATGTTGGTTTGCTTGAAGTCTCAACTTTGAATGGATCTTAGTTTTCAACCCATCCAAAGTCATATCTATTTGTTATCACAATAGCCAGGAGGAGGACCTCGATACATGACACCCTCTTCACCATCATACATTGTTCAATGAAGTAAATGTGCACATTAAGCGGTTTTTTGTCATGTTAACTCCAATTCGAACAATAACAATTCAACACATTTATTTAATATATTAAACATCAATTACAATATTAATTGAACATATAACAATGTTTAAGCTATTTATAACAATGTATAATAATGTATTACATATATTTATTCAATATATTAACAATCAATTATAATATTCAATATCGTTATTTATGTAAAAAAAATTTCTAAAGTCGAATATTTTGAATTAAGCTACATTTACTAATGTAAATCATGTCAAGTACTTAACAAAAGACATATATCCTACTCGATTACCTACAAAATAATTATCTATACAATTTAGACTACATATCATACAACTTCATTATTCATTAGTCACTAAAAATATTAAAGTATAATAATATTAAATTATAATTAACACTAACTTAGTAAAATACCAATCAACAAATAATAAATAAACTATTTAACTATGAAAGAGTACTTACAGTGTGAAGGAATGCAATCTAAATTTGATCACGAACAAATAATGATCCAGACACCACTTCTAATAAGAATTGAGTTCGTTGAGAGAGTTCAGAGTGTTTAGAGAGAAGAAATTTATAGAGAGATAGTGAGAATTTAGGAAATGATTTGAATGTGACGAGCGGGGAAGGGGTGGGTGATATATACTAGGGTTACGCCACCCTTGTTGGCTTATTTTTAATTTTACGCAACAAGTTTGCCAACCTTTTAAAGCGTCAGGATGCTATGCGTAGGATACAGTACGATCTACGTAAGCCGCGCAAGCTGTTGGCCAAGATATGCGTGAATGCGCTATCTTACGTGGCGCATCCTATTGAAATAGAATTATTAAAAATGCCATGAAAAAAAGGGTGACATTTTGGTATATAATTTTAAAAGAAAGATGATATTTTGATATAGTTAAAAAAATGATAATTTGATAAATAATTAAAAATAATAATAATTTAATAAATAATTTTACTAATAGTAACAGTTTAGTAAAAATTTCTTTTTTTTTCACATCACTAATGCGAGTGATGTGAGTGAAAAGAAAAAAAAAAAGAAGTGAAACTAGTATCTGTCTTCATTTCTTTCTAATTCTTAGGGCACAATTTGAAGGTTCACATCACCTTGTGACTCGTATACTCAACTCAGTCATATAGATCTGTGTCTCCAACTTGAGCTTCGCTCCCCCGGCGAAACCAAGGATCCCAGTTAGTTGCCACCCCAGACTACAATGCTAAGTCGTAGGCGACTCGTCGTTTTGCTCTCTCTCACCACTCTTCTCCTCATCTCTTTTTTCTCTCTCACTCTCTGCAAAACCACCCTCCAAAACGAAAACGACGATGACGAAGATCTCAGCTTCCTCGAGGAACCCGATGACGCCACTACCTCACAGTCACACCACAGCCACGGCAACTACCCAGATCCCGACCACTTCGATGACGAAGACGAAGACGCCGACGAAGAGGATCTCGACGACTTCTCCGGCTTCGACCACTCACAAGCACAATCCAACGCGTACGGGGAAGAGCCCGCGGTGGATGAGAAAGACGTCGTCGTTTTGAAGGAGCGGAACTTCACCACCGTCGTGGAAAACAACCGCTTCGTGATGGTGGAATTCTACGCCCCCTGGTGCGGTCACTGCCAGGCCTTGGCGCCGGAGTACGCCGCCGCCGCCACCGAGTTGAAGGCCGACGACGTCGTTTTGGCCAAGGTGGATGCCACAGAGGAGCACGAGTTGGCACACGAGTACGACGTTCAGGGTTTCCCCACTGTCTTCTTCTTCATCGACGGGGTTCACAAGCCTTACAATGGCCGCAGGAACAAGTAAAGTAACTTCCATTTCTGCATCTAGAGAGTTACTGGATTGCAAGCAATTGCAAGGGAAAGTGAAAATTTTGGTGTGGCATTGTTTTTGTTGGAACTGATCTGTTCTTTGTTGCAATGCAGAGATGCTATAGTGACGTGGATTAGGAAGAAGATAGGACCAGGTATACACAACATAACTACGTTGGATGATGCTGAACGCATATTGACTACTGATAGTAAACTTGTTTTGGCCTTCCTCGATTCTTTAGTTGTAAGTATTTGGATTTCTTCTCTTGTGTTAGCAGCAGTATGGTTATCAACTGCAATGCAAGTAGAATTTATTTTGTTTTTTGTAACTTAAGTGTCCATTTCAAGAAGGTTTGATGAATTCATGGTTTTATAGTCATCATGATCATACTAAGGTAGTTTTTTTGCCATAGTAAGTATAAGATACACTGCTTCGTTTATTAATCAATCAATGGAATTTTAATGGCTGTTTGCCGTTGTTGATTCTCTGGATTAAACTGATAGTATTTTGAGGAGCTGTAATAATTAAATCTGTGAAATTGTTGGTTGTTATGACTGATACCTCGTTTATTTATCCTGTCATAATATGTAGGGTGCTGAGAGTGAGGAGCTAGCTAACGCATCAAGACTTGAGGATGATGTCAATTTTTATCAAACTGTGATTCCTGATGTGGCAAAACTTTTCCATATTGACCCAAATGTTAAACGCCCTGCTTTGATCTTGCTCAAGAAAGAGGAGGAGAAACTGAACCATTTTGGTTTGTTTTCTTTCTTGCTCTTCTCTTTTTTGCCCCTACAATAATTTAAAAAAAAAAAGACATTCTGAAGATTTGTTCGTGGAAAGTTGATATATTTCACCCTGTCTCTGCAGATGGCCAATTTGTAAAGTCTGCAATAGCAGACTTTGTATCCTCCAACAAGCTTCCTTTGGTTACAACTTTTACAAGAGAAAGTGCCCCATCAATCTTTGAAAGTCAAATCAAGAAACAGGTAATTGTTTATATGTCTGTATCTTTTTATAATGTTAATCTAGGAAGAAATATTCTTTGAAAATGGAATCATAACAAACTTCTAACATTGTTGTGTGTTTAAAACTTCACTT
The DNA here is from genome assembly GCA_029884595.1 of Ormosia semicastrata. NCBI lineage: Eukaryota > Viridiplantae > Streptophyta > Magnoliopsida > Fabales > Fabaceae > Ormosia > Ormosia semicastrata. Next base: position 12,033,508 of record JAQQTO010000038.1, read on the forward strand.
TTAGTTGTTGCTGTTTGTGACTACAAATGATTCAGAGAAGTTCATTCCAGTATTTCAAGAAGCAGCAAAATTTTTCAAGGGGAAGGTATATTTCCTCACAGGCTATTATTTAATACTATCTGTTATGGCATTCTTTCTCTGCATTCCAGACAAATTTGTATATGCCTTTTATTTCAGAAATTGTGCAAATAAAAAAATAAAATGCTTTGATGTTTATAAGAATTCTGGAGCAGTGCACTGCTGAGTGAATAATGAAAGTAGAGTGGGAGAAAGTATAGGGTAGACGAAATTTAGTTTAGAAGGCATGGGTTGAGTTAATGAATGTTGTATGTAGTTTTGTATGGTGGTGTTTGCCAGACTCAAAAAATCTGGATAACTAGTATCAATGGAGTAAGTTTTAAAATGTGTTTGGTAATCACTGGGATTTTGGAAAACTAGCTTTTTAGTTGATTAGTTTTTAGGTAGGTCCCATAAATGGTCATGTGGGGACCGAATCTAGGGGGTATGGTTTAGGAGTAGCTAATGCAAAGGGCAAAGCGATTCTAGATTTTTCGGTAGCTTTTGATTTTACAATAGCTAATACTTGTTTTAGGAAGCGGGAAAAGCATATTATCATATATAGAAGTGGGGTTTCTTGCTCTCAAATTGATTTTTTTTTCTAATAAGGAAACTGATAAAAAACTTTGCATGGATTGCAAAGTCATCCCTAGAGAGTGCTTGACTACCTAACACAGGGTTTTGGTTATGAATATACGAGTTAAGATGAAAGTAAGGAGAAATTGTCGAGACAGAGTCCCAATGATCAAATTGTGGCAACTAAAGGGAGGAAAACAAATGTTCTTTCATAGGAGGATTATGGAGGAAGAGATTTGGGAGGTACAAGGGAGTGGTAATAATATGTGGGACGAGATGGATAAAGGGATTAGGAAGGTAGCAAAAGAGACACTTGGTGAATCAAGAGGCTTTGGACCCAAGGATAAAGAATCTTGGTAATGGGACCTATGTGTAAGTCAATGAAGACTGTGTATGATGAGACTCTCATGGTATCCTATTGTAGGCTTTTTCCAGATCAATGAAAACTATGTGTAGGTCTTTTAGCTTCCTTCGATATCTCTCCATCAATCTTCGTAGAAGATAAATTGCTTCCATGGTTGACCTCCCAGGCATAAAACCAAATTGATTATTTGAAATATGAGTCTGTTGTCTTAATGTCCGTTCAATTACTCTTTCCCATAACTTCATGGTATGATTCATGAGCTTAATCCCTCTGTAATTTGCATAGTTTTGTATATCTCCTTTGTTCTTATAAATAGGGATTAAAGTGCTCTCCTCCATTCATTTGACATTTTCTTAGACCTCATTATCTCGTTAAACAGTTTTGTGAGTCAGTTTATATTTTTCTCTCCTAGGCACTTCCATACCTCAATAGGTATATTATCCGGTCCGACCGCTTTTCTATTATTCATCATCTTCAATGTTTCTTTTACCTCAAACTCTCGAATTCTACGATAAAATGTTTTATTTTGGTCATTCTCTTTAGTGTTTAGAATGTTCGAGTCCCATGGCCCTCATTATATAACTTGTGAAAATAACCCTTCTATCGATCCTTGATGTCTTGTTCCGTAACCAAGAGTTTACCCTCTTCATCCTTAATGCATTTCACTTTATCCAAGTCTCTTGTCTTCCTTTCCCTACTTTTAGCAAGCCTATAAATATTCCTTTCTCCATCTTTGATGCCTAAAGATTGATATAACTCGTTGAATGCTTTAACTTTCGCCCTGCTCACCGGCTTCTTAGTATTATTTTTGCTGCCTTATATTTTTCTCAATTTTTATTGTTTTTATACATGTGCCAAGCTTTATAACATTCTCTTTTAACCTTAACCTTATCTTGTACACTTGCATCCCACCACCAAGATTCTTTATCCTTGGGTCCAAGGCCTTTTAATTCACCGAGTGTCTCTTTCGCTACCTTCCTAATCCCTTTGACCATCTCTTCCTCCATAGTCCTCCTCTGAAATAACATTTGTTTTCCTCCCTTTAGTTGCCACCATTTGACCCTTGGGACTCTGTTTCGATAATTTCTCCTTACTCTCATATTAACCCATACATCCATAACCAAAACCTTGTGTTGGGTAATCAAGCTCTTTTCAGGGATGACTTTGCAATCCATGCAAAGCTTTCTATCAAATTTCTTTATTAGAAAAAAATCAAATTGAGAAAAAGAACCCCTGTTTTTGTATGTGATAAGATGCTCTTCCCGCTTCCTAAAACAAGTGTTAACTATTGTAAAATCAAACGTTACCGAAAAATCTAGAATCGCTTTGTCCTCTGCATTAGCTACTCCTAGACCATAACTCCTGTGCAAACCATCATACCCATTAGATTTGCTCCTCACATGACCATTTAGGTCTCCTCATAGAAAAATATTGTCTCCTAAAGGTATTCCCTAAACTAAACTTTCTAAATCCTCCCAAAATTTTATCTTGTAGTATTCGTCTAACTCTACTTGGGGTGCATACGCACTGATAACATTAAAAGTCTCTTGTTCCACAACAAACTTCAATGCTATGATCCTATTTCTGAGCCTTCTCACATCCACAACATTATTCTTTTAAATCTTATCTACTATTATGCCTATCCCATTTCTAGATTTTATCTTGCCAGTGTACCAAAGTTTAAAACTTGAAGTGTCGAGTTTCTTTGCCTTTTCTCCAAACCACTTAGTTTCTTGTAGGCACATAAAATTAATCATTCTCCTAATTATGGTGTTAACTATTTCCATTGATTTACCTGTAAGTGTGTGCCTATATTCCAAGTTCTAAAACGCATCCTACTCTTGTGAACTAACTTCTTTACCCACACCCCGTTCACGAGAATGTGGGAACCCTTGCTTATTTTTCACTACCACCAGGCGGCGATGCAGCGGCTCTTGCTCATTTGACACTGTACTCGAGCCATATAGCACGTTGCTTAGGGGCAACGACCTAGCATTAACACAATCACATCACTTATCCATGTCATAAAGATTCAATAACATTTTACGTTGGGTGTCGACTGCCTAACACAACCTTCCTCTTTTATCCGAGCTTGGGACTGACTATGTAAGGATTTGCAACAAAGCTCATCATAGACAGAGTTTCAAAAAATTTGTATAGATTTGTGAAATTAGTTTGAACTTGAACAGTTATGAACTGGTTTTAAATTTTACAAATACTCCCTGAGTTTACGCCTCACTATAATTAGTAACCCTGCCCTTATTTGTAAAATTATCAGAGTTAGCATTTGATATTGCTAATCTGAGTGCTGAATCTGCTGATATCTCAAATTCGATCTTTCTTTCTGTCCATACATTTTGCTCATAATAGTCCCATGTATCATTTAAAATTTAAGAAATAATAAACTTTACTTTTCACACTTTTAAGTATAATGCATTCACTCGCCCTTCCCCACAAAAGAATTTTAGTTTTTGGGCAATAATTTATCTCTAATGTACAATGATCTGTTGCAGCTTATCTTTGTTCATGTGGAAATGGATAATGAAGATGTTGGAAAGCCTGTTGCAGATTATTTTGGTGTCACTGGGAATGCTCCCAAAGTAATAATTTCCCCCGATTTCTTAATTTCATTTAAGTGGATGAGTCATGAGACTTGTGACATATCACATCATTTAATTCAACTTCAAGTAAATTTAAGTAACCGATAAAATTTCCAATATAGGTACTCGCATTCACAGGAAATGATAATGGAAGAAAATTTGTGCTTGATGGAGAAGTGACTGTTGACAAAATTAAGGTACTCTTCTCTCTCTTCCCGCCGGGGGCTCTGTTCATTTTGTTCCCATGTTATGGAATGTGCATGAATGCTTTCTTCTGTTTTAGTAAGACTTGGAAGTGAGATTGTAGCTAAAAATTTCTAGTCTTTATTTTTTCACAGGCATTTGGGGAAGATTTCCTTGAAGACAAGCTAAAACCTTTCCTCAAGTCAGATCCAGTTCCTGAAACTGTAAGTTATTTTGTTTTCCAGCCATGTCCTATCGGCCAAGTTTTTCATGTCTGACTAGTTTGCTAACTTGACGACAGAATGATGGTGATGTGAAAATAGTTGTTGGGGATAACTTTGATGAAATTGTCTTGGATGAGTCAAAGGATGTTCTCCTTGAGGTACAATTTCTAACCCACTAGTTTCTGAGTCATATTTGCTTGTGCTCTTTGTTCATGTTAATTTAATGGTTGTTGTAATATTAGATTTATACTACCTGGTGTGGTCAGTGCCAAGCACTGGAACCAACATACAACAAGCTTGCAAAACATCTTCGTGGCATTGAGTCTATTGTAATAGCCAAGATGGATGGAACAACAAATGAGCATCCCAGGGCAAAGGTAAACCCAAATTGAGTCTATGGTATGTGCTATCGCTATTATCAATTAAAATGGCATTTGGTCCAACTCATGATGGGTTTTAAATTTCAATTAAGCATTAAATCAAAGTCATTATGCCTATTCATGAATGCATTTGTACTGACTGAATTTTGCTCACTTTGCAGGCTGATGGATTCCCCACTCTTCTCTTCTTCCCAGCAGGAAACAAGAGTTCTGAACCTGTATGTGAATATTAAACGACAGCACATATTTTCTCTTTTCAGCTATCCTGCACCTGCATTACTGCATATACTTTATCACTGGATGATGATCTAATATATATCCGGTTCATTTTGTCTGCAGATTACTGTTGATGCCGATCGTACAGTGGTAGCCTTTTATAAGTTCCTCAAGAAACATGCATCAATCCCCTTCAAGCTTCAGAAACCAACCTCAACTTCTAAAACTGAGAGTTCTGATGCCAAGGAGAGTCAGAGTAGCAGTACCGACGTGAAGGATGAATTATGAGGAGTTAAATAACAGTTCTATATATGATGATAACAGAGTGACTAGGTGAGAAAACCCGCCTATTTTTCCTCACCAAAAACAAATGCCAAACAAAAAGAAAAGGGGGGGGGGGGGGGAAGAAGTGGAGAAATGAGAGTTAACATATGTATTAGCTTCAACTTTTACATCTTTATGTGTATTTTAGAATGTTGGGTGAGAGTTGAGACTTAAATTATAAAAAAAGCCCCGAAATTTTAGTATATTCATCCTTTCTTACAGAGTTAAAATGCAATAAGAAATTGTGCATGTGCCGTACGGATCTACTTGGATACACTTTAGTTTTCTTCTCTCTCTCTCTCTTTGTTGGTACAAAGCTTTTCTTTTCTCTTTATTTATATGATATTGAAGTCAGCAAAATGGGATCCCTACGTAGCTTAAATTCATGAAATATTGTCATGTGTTCCGGAACAAGAGATTGTTCTGGATTGTGCAAGGGTGGCAGTTTTCATGACACGAGTTGTTCAATGGAAATCTGACTCGTTTGACATCATATATAATTGAAAATTGATTCACCAACATTAATTGTCACCACCATTACCAAAAAATAAAAAATAAATATCCACCACATGGTTTATTAAAAAAATATAAACTGAAGAGTTTAAATTTGATTAGCAATTAATATAAACTTTTATACAGTGAGAAAATAATAAATTATTAGATTACCATAGTAACTAAGATTTTCACTTACAGTAAAATATTTTAATAAAATCTTAAATATTTCGAGTTATAATTCACTAATAATGTTAAATTTGAATACTAATAATAACTTTTAGATTTTCAGCTCCAAAAAGAATGACTTTTAAATTTAAAATGTTTTATCCCTAAATTTTGTTAACATTATAAAGTACTTTTTTTACCTTTAATTTCATCCTTGAACTTTTCAAATTCAACGGCAAATTTTGTCCTTAGCCAGGATAAGCTTTGTTGTTGACACAAATTCTTGAATACTGATAAATAAATAAAAAAAAGAGAAAAAAAGAAAAAGAAGAAGAAAGGGCTTTCACTGAAAAGTAAGTTTGCCTTGGTAAATTTACGCATTGCAATTGTACGCGTTACATGTGGAACCAATATTACGAAAATTATATGTTTTATGAAGATAGAATGAATGAAGCGAAAAAAAATGGCACTTTGAATATTTACTAGCTAAGAACCAAAACATGATTCATTGACTGCTACATTCCTTTATCATCATCGCCAATTGAAGTTACAAAAGATAATACTAAACTTAAAATCGTATCACATATCCTGAAGTGAACTCCTAATTATTTTAAAGGTGTAAGTTTGTTTACGGCATTAATCCTGATCGGTCTATCTTTAGCACATAAAGTGACATAACAAGAGATTCATTACTGATTAGATGGAGCTATAAATTTGAAAAACATTATTTCAATTTTTTAAAAAAAATTGATGTATGATTATGTTAAGCCAAATAAAACTGCAGAAGAAAATAAAACTAAAGATGTTAAAAAATGTATTTTTCTTTTGAGTTTTTCTAACGAGTGTCTTAAGGATACTTATTAAAAAATCTAAAATAAAATTTTTTATATGAAAAATGGAATTTTTTCAATTCCAAATACATTGAATATTCTATTTTTCATAAAAAATTTCTTATTTTAAGTTCATAATAAATACTTAAAGCACTCTTTAAAAAAAAATTCTTCTTTCTCTCAATGCTAGTGTCCAAAATATATCAAACTCACTTTCCCTTCATATACGTACAACGTGTATAATTAGAGGTGTCCGTGAGTTAGGTTGATAGATTCAACAATAATTTTAGATCTGACCCGCTCACCAGAGCAATAGGTTGGGTTGGGTCAAAGAGATTTTTTTGTTCGACCCGACCTGCTCAAGAGTGAGTTGAGTTAGGTCGAACTCGTGGATCCGACATATTTTTTTTTTAATTTTAAAAAAAAATTCAAAATACAAAATCTAACAAATTAATATCATAAGTCTCAATCTCAAATAAACTAAATACCATAAGTTAATAAATGCATAACAAACTAACAACTAATAAATCTTACTAAATTTGAAATAAATTAAACAAAATTAGTTATAACTCAAATAACAAATCAGTCTCAAACACATACAATTGCATAACATCTCTACCAATAGTTTGTTTAGAAGGAACTTAGAATTGAAGTTGCATAATTTTAACAAAACTTTTAAAGCCTTTATTTTCAACAAATTTAAATGAAAGCTCATCAATGATAGTCATTTTAATAAGTGCAATCATACACTCTTCTTGATTAAAAGACAACACATTGAGCTTTGCATTACCATCATTTTCTTCTTCACATTTCTTTAGAAATCCAAGAGTTTTTTTTGCCTCTTGTCAACATGTATATTGGGACTTTTCTTACACATTGACAAGTGCCTAGACAAATTAGTTGTGCCATGATTTTTAGAACCACATGCATATATTTTTTCATAATAATTGCATTCAGCTTTTTTCATCATTATCTTTTTTGGTAAAATGTTTCCACACATATGAACTTGGTCTTGAAGGCTTTTTTGGAAGTATGAATAGCTCTTTATAGCAGATGATCCTCCTCCTTACTCAGTAGCTAAACATTCAACATGTTGGGAAAGTTACACACGACTTGGGGGTGTAGGAGTACTTCCAATTTGCTCTTCTCCAGTTAGTGAATGATCAATACTTAGTTGTCATTCATCAGCCATTTTCTGTCATGAATAAGTAAATAAATATCAACCTAACAATGTAAAAGCATTAGTTAATATTTGTAAATATACTTATCGCGAAAGAGAAATTAAATAGAATCAACTTAAAAATTCAAATGAAAATTTCATTAGCACTGTTCTATTTCCCTTTCTAGTACTGACATATAAACTTGAAATTTTTTTAAAAAAAAAAACTATTCTATGTTCGAATAAAACTCAAGAAATCCAACTAGAACATTGACAATACAAAGGGGAAAGGGTTTAAAATGCCTTTACGATCAGCAATTTTGTCCTCCAAAATGTTAATACATTCACCTAATGCGAGTGCACCAAGCCCACCTGCTATGGCGCTAATAGCCAATCCAACCCCCAACCCTTCAAGCCTGCTCTTCTTCTTCTCCAACAATACTACATTCATCGCTTGCTCACTCTACTCGTACTCATAACTCTACTGCCCGCTCTGCCCCTTGTAGCTTTTTTTCCCGTGCAGTGCAGTTGCATTGTACTCAACTGCATTGTACCCAACTGTACTGTACCTAGTTGCACTCCCTCTTATGTTCTAGATTTACATGAAAATAGCAAAGGAAGAAGGTTTACTTGCTAGGGCTGTGTGGTGCAGAAAACTGAAAAAAGTTGCAAGAGGGAAGAGAGACATGTGGCTGTGTAGTGGCGTGACTAGTTGTAGAAAACGATTGAGAGATCGGACGGAAGAAGAAACAATGGTCACAGACTCACAGTGTCAGCGCAATCGTTGGGACCGGGAGATTGGGTGAGAGAAGAAGTAATGGTCACGGACTCAAGGTGCAAACGCTGGGAGCTCGGGAGAATGGTTGCACTGCGAAGAACTAGTTGCAGAGAATAGAGAACTACTAGCTGCGCTGAGGACAGTGGAATGGAGTAGATAGATAGAGTTTTGGTGTCTTTTTTTCTTTCCACTTTGGTCTCTATTTGTTAGCTTATTTACATAGTCTAACGCTGTTTTTAACTATATTAGAAAGGATATTTGTGAATCTTAAAGACATTTTTAAAGTAAAACACATACACTGTCTAAGCCAAAGAAAATTTTAAAGTGGGTGCGTTGGGTTAGGTTAGGTTAGGTTGGAAGTGTTCCAACTCGTACCCGACTCACACAATATGGATTGAAACATTTTTTAATTTAACCCAACTCATAAATCTAATTCAACTTACATTTTATGAATTAAGTTGGATCGAAATTAACAAATTCATGGGTGGATTCGACCCACTGAACAACCCTATGTATAATAACTAATTGAAGGGTCAACATATTTGGCCATTGCATTTTCACATGCATTTCTTGCTTCCTTCCTTACGAAGCTTCCATCAAATACTCACTTTCCTCCGTATTCATTACTGGCCATCCATTCAGTTCAGTCACCCCACTTTGGCAATTTCCCATTGTTCTTCTAGATCCAGTACATCGCGCTACCTTTCCAATATATGTACTGTCTACGTGTCCTAACCTGAATGGCTCCGCCGAAGGATCTTCCTTCAATCTAGACCCTCTGGGTTTCCCGCACCTCGAGGCCTCACCCGTTATAAACCGCAGTATCATTCTGTGCCCTCACACTTTTCAGATCTACTTGATTTCCGTTCCGTTCAAACCGTTTCTCTCACACACTCTCTCTTTCTCTATCTATCGTCTTCGTTCGTCACTGTCATTTCCATTTCCATTTCTATCTTCAGATCCAACATTGTTCAATCGAATCCACTCCCCAGCTTCTTCAATTCAACCAATGGCCAATCCTGCAATCGCAACATTATCCTTCCTTCTTCTCTTGCTTCTTTCACTGTCGCCGAACATCACTGCCTCCGTCGATTCGCCGGAGAAATCGCCTGCTCCGGCGCCGCATTCATCCGCCGTCTCGCCTTCTCCGTCTCATGCCTCTCCTGCTCCGAACCCTGCCCCGGCCAGTTCACCGTCAGGTCCGTCGCCGGCACCTGCGCCGGCGCCAGTGGATTCTCATTCTCATCCCTATTCGCCTCCAGCTCCTTCACCTGGGAGCTCTCCGTCTCCAGCGGAGTCAGACGGTAACGGAGTTAGCCACACCGGCGTGAAAGATGGGGAGGGTGAATCCTCCGGAGGAATGAGATCGGGCAAGATTGCGGGGATAGTGGTGGGAGTGGTGGTGAGTGCTGGTGTGGTTGTGTTGGGAGTGTTGGTGTACAGGAAGCGCCGCCAGAACATCCAGCGGTCTCAGTTCGGATACGCTGCAAGGACAGAGCTTCTGTAGAAATGCGTTGCATGTTTTGTTTTGTATCTCTTAGCTTTGGCCACACCACAGGTTATACTTGCCATTCAGTATTCACCATACTATTCTAGGTTTTTGTTTTGGGGTTTCAATTTGATTGTAGATTCTTTCCTTGTTTGTTGATGATTGCAATTGCAACAGATTTTACATATTTGAAACTGTGATCATTTTGCAAATTACAAATTTCTTTTCGTATAACGATTGTGAAAATTTATCAATTCGTGTATTTAATTTTAACTACTCTTTGGTCTATTGCCTTCCCAGGCCAGGGGACTCCATATTTATTGTGTAGTTTGAATTTCAATTTCAGCATATGATATTATATATGTTTTAAATTACTTCTATTTATCTATTTATCAGTGAATAAATGAGTTTATTGTGTATCTTGAATTTATTGTGTATTTATCTTGATAATTCATTTATTAAGTGGAGACTGAATTATTCACGCCCCCCTTAATATATACGTTTCATTTTAAGTAAAACTTCATTTAATATTCACAATTTAAGTAAAGCTTTATTCAATTCAAAATTATCCAATCACACTCCCAATTTTAATATTTAATTATCTACTTCATTTGTTGTTTCTTACATTTTATTAATTCTTATTTTGTATTAACAAATTCACAAATAAGAAAAAATTAACAAGTATTCCATGCATTACATGAATTTTATTAAGTTCAAATAGGATTTAAATAAATATAAATTAAAATAAAAATATTTTAAATTATAAAAAAGATATGCAAAATTGATGAAAAAGATAATTTGAATTTAAAAATTAAAAAAAAAGTTAAAAAAGGAAGAGTAGTTGATGAAATTTAGTCATTCTCAAAATAATGTATTCTAATTTATTATATAGGGATGAATTATTAATTAATAAAATTTAAGCAATAAATTGTAGACACACTTTCATATATTAATTAAAATTTAGAAATTTTTAGTTTTTGTCACATGCTTTTTTCATTTATTTAAGGCAACAACTAAAAACAAAGGAATTCAATTAATTTTAATGTAAATATTCATTTCATGCGAATTTATAAAAAATATTTTAATTAATTATTATTTTTAAGTGGAAGCAAAGATAGAAATTATGCAATATTGACTGGGATTGACAGGGGGATTTTAAAACAAATAATAGTTAATGTCGGCAATATATTGAGTCATACTAAATTGGTGCAATTAACAATGACGTTTTCAAACTAAACACTGATTAATGATAATTTAAAATTATTTGCTTTTCTATTATTTTGATTAAAGTTAATCATTTGATAAATGAATAAAAAAAATGTGTATAGTAAAGTTTAACTACAAAAGAGGAGGGCATTTATTTAGGGTGACTTAGGTCATTAGCATGGTGAGTAATAAAATGGGAATATGACATTATGAATAGACAATTTTTTGTTTTGTTTTTCTTGGTATGAGAATAGACAATTGAGTGTTATTATGTGGTCTCAAATATTGAATAATGGGCCATTAGCCCATTACGACGGGGCTAATTTTTTTTTTTTATCGGCTAACTAATCTAGCAAAACAAAGTACTATGATGACCAAAAAAGTACTAAGATAAAAAAAAGTACAACGATAGTAATTTTCAACCCCCTCCCCCCCAAGAAAAAAAAAGTTTTATTGCCGTATATATCTGAGTCTCTGACTCGGCTTATTTGAAAGAAAAAAAATTATTATACATTTTTTTTAAAAGTGTATATATTATTGATATTTTTTAAAAATATTAAATTTAATAAAAAAATAAAAAATAAAAATATGATAAATAATATAAAAAATATATATATAATATATATATATATATATATATATATATATATATATAAAGTGCTAAAAATATCAGCACTGTTATTTGAGAGATTTGTAATTTTGCAGTCTAGGATTTATTTCTTTCGGTAGACTATTGGATTTGATTAATTTATATACAAAGTATTAAATTTGAATTACCCACCTTTCGTAAATTCAAGTCTTTAAGTCTATTAATATAACAGAATTCAAATCTATACTAAACGTGGTGCGGAAAAAAGTCTAGTTTTTAATAAAGAAAAATAATACAGATAAGAAATAATGAAAAATAATAATGGTATGATGAAGATTTGTATTGTATTTGAACTTCTTTTTTTATAAAAAGAATATTAAATACGATCTAAATTTATATTTTGTGAGTGAAAAGTCTTAATTTTATATTGTCAATTACAACTTTTCATGAGAGAAATTTTTATCTATCTAATAAGTTTGATATCTATAATGCATTGGTAAATATTTATCGAATGTTAAATTTATAATAAATATTTAAAAATAATATAATTTATTTAATAATTTATTCTAAATATTAATTTTTTAAAAAAAAAATAGATACCATATAAATTCCCTTCCACGAGGGACATGGCATCCATCGCTGTCTCTGCTCTTCCACCAAAACAAGGAGTCTTATTTCCACGATGGGTCAATAAATTCAGTCGTTGAGTGTTGGCTCGTGAGAATTGGAAGTTGTCATTAATGGACGACTCACTTTAGGGTCACACCCTCTCCTTCTTCCCTTCTTCTTACGCCCTGCTCCATCCTTTCCTTCCTTCCTCTATTTCTGTCTCTCTCTTTCAATCTCAATCTCAATCATCTACAGCACCTTTGTCTGTGGATGGATGTGGTCACACTATTGAATTGAATTATATAACTCGTAACTGCTCCCTCCCTTTATATTATTGCTTCTGATCTCTCAACCTCATCACCCCCTTCACCATTTTCCATCATGGGCATCTATTTTTCCACCACAAAGGTCATTGGGTTGAAAGTAGTGTGTAAAAAAAACGTATTGTTACCATTCTTCCATAGCCAAATGTGAGGAATATAAAAAAAAGTCTGCGCATCTTCCCCCAAAAAATAAATAAATAAATAAATGTACAAACAAAACTAAGACGATAAAGAAATGTGGGATATGAAGAGTAAAACTAGTTACCGAATTTTTGGCCAGAATTGTTCAAGATGGTCTTATTCTCTATTTCTCCTTTTCTCTCTCCACTCAAACTGCTTTCTTTCCTGCGTTTATTTGGGACTCGCATGTTTTGACAATATAACTAATAATTGAGGCAATAAGATAGGAAACAAGTTTCTTAAATTACGCTAACATCTTCTTCAATCACCGTCATACAGGTAAATATGCAAGTGTCAATGCCTTAACGGTCACAAGATGCTAAGTGCCACAACATCTAACATTGGCATTGACTGAGGTCATCTAATTGACACTTTTCCAGGAAATCATGTATATCTATATTATTTTATTATTATTGATGGGAGCAAAGCATACACAGTTATACACTCTGGTTGGTATATATGCATATTGCAGTTGCAGAGTCCCCCAACCCCATATTTAATTGGAAGCTGTGTGTTAAAGGAAATTCCTTATTCTGCTTCTGGCAACTGTGTTTACATTACATATACAACAGGACACGACAGTGATCATTGACCAATCAAATGTCAAAACTATGAACTGTCATTTTTACTCCTCTGCTGGAGGGTCTACCCAACGTCCATTCTCTTTTATGAGCTGGATCAAGGCATTGGTTGCATGCTCCATTGCAATTCCACGCTTCACCACAGTCTGTAAAATTGTAATGATAATACAATCAAATTTACTGTCAAAACTTCATTTAGCACAGAAAATTGAAAGCAAGTTGGTTTTTCCTTTTCAGAATGTTAAAGTTTTAGTATTTTTGGCATAGAGAACATGATACCTTCCCAACATAAAGGTCAATCTTTCCAGGAGCACCTCCCACATAACCGAAGTCTGCATCAGCCATCTCCCCCGGTCCGTTCACAATGCAACCCATGATTGCAATCTGATGCAACCATGCAGGAGAAAATAAATAGCAATGTACAAAGCAAAGTGCATGGTTACAATTGAGAGTGGGGACTCAGAGGAAAGGGTTAAGTGTTTACCGAAACACCAGGCAGGTGTGATGTCTTCTCCCGAATTTGTGCACTAATTTCTTGAAGATCAAACAAAGTTCTGCCACAGGATGGGCATGACACATACTCCTGCAACACAAATTAGGCATAAAAAAAAAAAAAGATCACAGCTATATCATTTTTCAATCCAGTTTAGTTCTAGTCCATGCTTTAAACTACATACTGTCTTTGTATTTCTCATTCTGCAGCCTTGCAGCAAATTGAAAGATGTATTTCTAAGAAAGTCAAAATCCTTGTCTGGGGCTTCTAAAAGAAGGCCATCTCCAAGCCCATCAACCAGGAGGGCTCCAGCATTAGCACCAGCACCAATCACCAAGTCATCCCTGTGAGGGGAATGGATTAGGTTTCACAATGCCTACATATTTCTTGCATCGTACGTCCTAAACCAACAAAAACCATAATTTAAAATTACCTGTGAATCCCATTTGGAAACTGAATGTGGTGAATCACAGGGAAGTTCAGAGAATTGTCTGATAAATATTCAAATAGCCTGATGCCGATATAAGATATCAGGATTAGAACAATGCTGTGACCCAGTAATAATTAATTTTGCAGAATTTGCATTTAAGAAGCAAAATAGAACTAAACTGCCACTTAGAACACCAGTTCAAGGATCTATCAGACTGTCATTCAAGGAAAATGCAACCTCGGCAATTCCCACAAACCAATGACCAAAAGTTGGCATTAAATTTGCTTGTGTGGAATCTCATGATAACCTGACACATACTCTATTTATTTTCAATAATTTTTTTCCTTGAGTCGGAAAGAATTTTCAGACACTGAATGCCATGTCAGGGAAAAAAGGGCATATATTAAATACAAATTACTGAATCAACTATACTTGCCGCTCAGATCAGTGTTAAATTTTCATTCATGGACTATGATTTTACTATTCGGAGTCTAATTGAGCAAGCAAGGCCAACAAGATATCCTGATTTCATATAAGTTGCCAGATTGTTGCAACTAAACAATAATTAATCATGAGTAACATTCTCACCTCCGTGCTGCATGCACTCTGCTAACTTTGTCCTCCACGTAAGGTAGGTCATGGAGAAGCATAGTAGCATCAATAACTTTAAGAATTTCCAGTTCTTCAAAAGGCTCATCACCACGTACTGACACAACCAAGCGTGTGCCTAATAGGTCATCAATTGACATAAGATCAGACATGAACTTTGAATTGGATGGAAAAAAATGTTACTAGAGTAAATTACACATTTAAATAATGAACAAAGTTATATGGACCTTCCTCACTTTAAATTTCAACTAACATAGGTCCCCCTTTAACTTGTGTTAAAATTCAAAGTAAGGGAGGTCTATTTTCAAAACAAGAAAGAAGGTTTGTGTAATTTCATCAAACCTCAAGGGTGGTCTGTGTAATTTATTTAGAATCTAAAAATAAAAAAGCTCAGTCTGAGTGGCACCTTGTGGCAAAAGCTTGTGAGCACCGGTAGATAGTTGCTTAAGGTTTACAAGAACCATGGCATTGGGTAGTGGCTTTGTTAGCTGCTCTGACAAAGGAGTTATAACCCCCATACTTATATCTATCAATCTTTTGAGAGCTACCCGCTGATCACAATACCCAAAATGGGAAAAAGGAAAAGAAAAATCATGCCAACTGTCAAGAATTCACGATAAACTGACAATAAAGTAAATAGTTTCAAGGATAATGAGGCAGAGCTAGTAAATGATTCTATTTAGAGTTGATGTAGTTCATGTTGCCAAGTGAAGTTCTTACAGCATCATGGTCATCTATTGGAGGAAGTTCCCGCAATAAGATTGAATCTACTGTTGCCAGATCCTGAGTACAAAGAGCTTACAATGTAGTAACTTCTTATCTAAATACACAAAACATTCATCCAACAAAAATAAAGTAAAAAAACCTTAAATGGCATGCCAACAACGAGTTTGGCTGCAAGTGACTTATAGAGGAGCTCTGGCATCTGCAAAAATAAGGGAAACAAAAAAAGTTTTCAGAATGACTCATGGATCCCTTGCTTCTCTACTTACCTCCTACCAATTGAAGAGAAATAAGCAGAATGAGAATGTGATGCACATGAACAGTGAGACATGCAGAAGACAGAACAAGGGAAGTGCATCCAAATGTTTACCTTTAACTGATCCAAGGAGACTGACATGAGAACAGAACCATCTCGGTGCAGGGCGCCTCTGTAATCCACCTCCTCACCCTGTATTATGATAGTTACTGTTATAAATGTATTCGCAGTGCAATGAGAAGGAAATATAAAAATAATTTCAGAGACTTTGTATATATATATAAGCTAAGTGTTTCACACAGTTGATAATTTAACCTCTTTTTGCACTGGCAATTGACCAGATCGCCGCTGGAAGTCAAAATAATGTCTGTGATTTTCTTCAAAAGGTGCCTGATGGTAAAAGTGCCATTAAAAGTAAGTTATCAGACTTTCAGAATGTCAGACTCTAGAGTCTAGACAACTTAGGAATTTCAAATACAAGCACTATTTTGAATCATACCACCCCTTTCTGGAGTTCAGATGCCCTCATACCAAGGTTGGCCAACCTTCTGCAAGGATCTATCTCCTCCTCTGGTGGTTCTGTGAGAGAAACCCTAATTGTATCGCCCAATCCATCCTGCACATATAACAAGGTTTGTGAATGACATAGCTTCATCCATATGCTGCTCCTAGTTCCTGAGAATGCCAAATTATGAAGAACAATGCTTGATAGAAGTGCATGATCAAAATATGATGCAAATCTTGTTTCTACTGCAAGTACATTTTGCAGCACACAATAATGTTATGGTCACATGAATTCACTCAACAAATAGCTTTAACCCTACAAAGGCTGTTATGCATGTGAAACAGCATGGAGGAGGCAATTGAACATCAACAGAAAAGGCTGGATGGATATTTCCATTTAATATGCAATCACTCATATGCATACCTGAAGAAGAGTTCCAATGCCAATTGCAGACTTCATCCGGCCATCCTCACCTTCCCCAGCTTCAGTAACTCCCAAGTGTAATGGATAATCCCAGCCTTGGACATACATTTCAGCTAAAAGTAAGCGGTATGCTTGGACCATGACAACTGGGTTGCTCGCTTTCATAGAAAAAACAAAATTGTGGAAGTCCAATTTTCGGCATATTCTTGCAAATTCAAAAGCGGATTCAACCTGTCCAATCATTGCTTAGTATAAAGGACAATTCTGTATCTGGAAAAATACATGCACAAAAGATGTATTGCAGAATGAGAAGGAAGAACTACTCACCATTCCCCTAGGAGAATCTCCATAGTAGCTCATTATACGATCAGAGAGACTGCCATGGTTTGTCCCAATGCGCATTGCTCTCCTATATTTCTTGCATTTCTCAACCAATGGTGTGAAAACCTGGAATTTAAAGCTTAAAATAGATCAATATGTTGGTATTTTAGTTGTGGTCATTTGAAAAGAAAATAAACTATGCAATCATCAGAGGAAAAGACAAATATATGGACAAAAGCAATTCTTGAAAACAAATATAATGTTTTGTTTTAACATAGGTTCAGCTAGCACAAAACAATATTGAAAATAGATTTTCAGGAAAACAAGCAAATTATAAGGAAAGAATCTTGTAAAACAGAATGATACATCATCCTACATCTATTTCTGGAATATTCTTTTATAGTTTTTTAAGCATCATTTACATAATACATAAATTGTTCGCATCTTCACATTAAGGATGCATGTATGAGAGATGAGTAACCTCAAATTGAAGTGCACATAAACTAGCATACTGCATGCACTTTACAAAAATTTGAAACAGAAAATAACAGATGGGTGGTTTGACCTTGTTGAATTGGAGGTTTTAGGTAGGAAAGAAGAAAAGAGAAAAAAGGAATACTCAAAATAATATGAGATTGATATTGATTTGATCTGATAATAATGTGATACAAAAGACAAACTCAATGGTCCTATTTATACTAATTCTAGACTCTTAATCCTAATTAAATAAGGAAACAAATAAAAATAAATAAGAAATAAATCCTGAGAGATCATCTATGATACTCTAAAATATTTCAAGATATGATAAATATATTTTGAGATATTTTCCGAATATTCTAACAAACCTGTTCTATATGCTCAACTTCTTTCTGATAGTCTTCTTCTGTGTACTCTAGTTTTTCAAATTGAGCTCGCCTATCAGCTGTAGGAAACCACCATCTTGGATTTAGAATACGAGCCAAAGCTTTGAAAAAAAAGGACAAAAGAAAAGAAAAGAAGACTAATGATTTAATAAAGATAAGCCTACCAAAATTTCCTGGGTTGACACGAATCTTGTCAAAGCATTCAGCAACACGCAAAGCAACAGAAGGGGCAAAATGAATATCAGCCACCAAAGGTATGTTGTAGCTGGACATAGGTAATAAGGACAGAGTTGAACATAAATTAAATACAATATGGGCATACTGCATCAACCAATGTCAAATATAGCTTACAATAATTCATACTTACTTTTTTTGCACAAGGGAGTTTTTAATCTCAAAACATGCATCAGCTTCTTTCTTCCCTTGAACTGTTATCCGTACAAGATCAGCTCCTTTATCCGCTATTTTCATCACCTACCAATAGACAGCAGATAAATATACAACACTACTCTATCCATCATCAAATTAATTTAAAAAAAAAAAAAAGAAAGGAAAGAAAGATAGATAGATAAACAGATAGGTACAGTATAAATTGGACAGGAGTTTTTGCTATTAATGCAAAGCAGAAGAGGGATTGTGTAACCTGTTCAACTGTTCCAGCAACATCCTTAGTGTCAGTTGTAGTCATCGTCTGAATTCTTATAGGATGCTCACTACCAAGAGCCACATTACCAACCATCACTGTCCTCGTTTTCCTCCTGACAGTTTTGTGTAATGATTCACAATACTTTTGCCTAGGAACTACGTTCAAATTATTATCCATGCATCAGTGAAACTAAAATAAGTAATTAACCACCATAACAGGAAACGTAAATAGTAATCACAGATGCCATTACTCTATCCCTATTCCCTACCACAGGAATGAAAGGTGATGGATGAATAAAGCACTTGAAGCTTAAACCCCCCACTTGACTAAAACTCTATGAATCAAGTAGTTGATTTGAAGCTAAGATCAATTAATCTTCATATTGTTCGCAGAGAGCCATATACTACTGCATATTCCATAAGGTGTCATTTGTAAGGAATATAGAAATCAGTTTGCAAGACATCTACCGTGTAGAAACACTCACTAACATCTGAGTAAATTACTTAAAACCTTATTTATTGCATTCCATAACAAAATTGAATAACACACTTCCAGAGAAACTGAAACGGAAGATAACAAAGGCATATCCGTTCATGCAAATTACTAGATGAGGGGAGGACAAGGCAAAGCCAAAAACACCATAATAGATTAGATAGTATACCTAAAAGAGGGCTTCCTTGTGAGGCAGGTTGAAGTTCAACAATATCCTGGCCTGGATTTGAGCTCCTTATAACTGAGACCTTTGTCCTTATAGCTTTAATTCTCTTCAAATCGGAAAGCCTCACAAAATCCAAACTTTTTACAAATCCCAAACTAGAATCCCTACCATTGAGAGTAGAAAATGAAGCTGGCACAGCCCCCGTAGCCATTGTTGAAGCGCAACAACACCTCACCTTAATCACAGATTGGAACTCAACTCAAATCAAATAAATAGATAATTGGCACCAGCAATCACGAAATTCAACTTTTGCCACTTGCAAAACGCAGCCCCTAGATATGTGTGTATACATAATATTTTATATATACACACACACCCCCAGTATTGTCCTGCTTGGCTGCTTGTTTGATAAATTTCAACTCCATAAAAATATTTAGAAAAGAATGAGAGAGAGAGAGAGAGAGAGAGCATAAGCTAACAAATTTTATATTGTACCTTAAAATGCTGAGATTGAAAAGTAAGGGATAGAGAAAGGAAAAGTCAAGACAAGTGCTTATGATTTTGAAGAGTGATAGTGATGGGACCCCAATGGATTCACAGGACGGCTGGGTCAATTACAGACAAAACTAACTTACATAATTACATGCATTTGGTGCTTTGCTTATTTTATTATTAATAGTTTTAGTGAAGGAAATAAAACAATGGGTGGTTTGGTAGATAGATCCCAAGAACGTGCTCCGAAGAAGTACCAACCATCCTTCGTACAAGAATGCTGTTGCGGATACACGCACGTGTTTTATGCTTTGTGCCCTCCCTCTTTCATTGTTTCCTTTTTCATCCCCAACTATTTTTCTTTTTCTTATTCTTTTTTTATACTTCCCCCTTCATAATTCTATTAGTTGGTTATGCTGTTATTAAAAATAGTTATTCAAAATATATTTTTTTTTAATTTAAACATGGCATTAGATAATAAAATAAAATACAATAGCAATATTAACACAAATCAATGATTTTCCTCCTAAAGTTTTAATGCCTCCGGCTAATATTGTCACTATGTTTTTGGTAGGACTCTATCATCGCGGTGTACTACGTAGTGTGCTTGAATTAACTATGTGAAATATTGTTTAAAAAAAATAAAGTCATTTTAAAATAGCGCTTCTCAAACATTAAATTTTTGTGATTTCTTTTTATTTATTTTTCACCATATACATGAATTAGAATTATACTTTAATACAATAAAAAAGAAATATAACATAAAATACAAAATTTCTGGTAACTTTTTAATAAAAAATGACTTATTTGCAATTGACATTTATATCTACAATAAGAATTACAAAAAAAAAATCATTAATAAATAAAATGTAAAACACACGTGTACCAGTGCATAGAAATTCTTATATTTTCTTTAATGTGAGCTACCCAAATAGAAAAATGATTATTCGTATCCTTTTTATTGTATTAAATTTCGCATTAATTCAGATCCAAAAAAAAAATCACATTAATTATTGTAATACTTTCCTATTAATATTTTTCATTTGTAAGAATGCAATGTTAGGTTCTGTATCAAGTGATATATTGGATTATAACAAAATTCTACGATGAAACCAGCGTGAAAGTTGTCCAGTTTCCTGGTTCTATCATTTTTCATTAATTAAATCTTAATTATGATAATCGTCATTGTTATCTTTTAACATGTTAGGCTCTTGAAACCTGACATCATAATTACATAATACAATAGCCTAGTGCAACTAAAGACGACACATCCCAATGCAAAAATGTCTGTTCATAATAGGATTCTCTCTTGTAACTCTCTTGTAATAAGATCATCCTTGTTGCAGTCTAAATTATAAAGGGACTCACTATGATTAGTTATAAGATACACTAATTATATTTACAGTTATTATGTGTCTTTATCTTTTTAATATAACCTCAATTCTCATGACATTTTAACAATAGGAGAGAATCTAAATCTATTTATGCATCCCAGTTCTCCTGTTATTTTAACAACAGGAAAGAATCCAAATCCGTTTATACATCCCAGAGAACCTGTTTTTATGGAAATAAGTTGGCTTGGTTATAGTTCCTCACATGTCCAAGCGAAAGAATTGTCTTTTGCAAGTGAAACATTAGGCCTAGAACGTGGCACTGCACATGAATAAGAGCTCAGTGGTCACTGCCTCAACCAAGGAATGCTTCTCCAAGATGGCAACTGTCTCTTCCTTTGCACTGCAAGTAGCAGATGAATAAGAAAACAATTAATGTACACTGTAATGCAACATAAAATTCACATTCATAAAATATCAAATATACATAGTAACCAAAGATCGAGAACTGGTTTATTCAAAACAAGCAACCTCAGTTGATATTCTATCATACGGCTCTCGGAACTTGTAGTTTTGAGCTATTCCTTATTACTTAATAAAAGGCTTCAAAAGTCAAACAGAAATGAAGACTGTGTTTCATACGCATTTTGCACAGAGGACCACTCATTGACCAGAGAAGGGGAAAAGTATTCTTGCTAACTGGAGATGAAACTAGTATCATTCATTTTAAATATCCATGGTGAAATATTAGAACATAAAAATCCTACCATTTCCATCCTATATTAGATAATAAAGATTAGCTAACAGAAATAGTTTTTGGCATCAGCATCTGACATAGCACAATCCATGCTTTAAACAATGAAGTAAAAAATAATTTAGCTCAGCTACCTTCCAGGTCTAAGTATCTTGTATTGGTTTGGTGTAGTGAGGTCCACAACTGTTGAACCTGCACGACCTGATGGAAGCAAACCACCATCATAAACAAAAGCACAATGTTCCCAGAGGTTCTCAAAATCTTTGATGCAAACACTACTTGACTGTCCACTTAGATTTGCACTGTTAAGTGCCCACGTGATGCTCTGCGCAAGAGAGGCTCGCCACTTTCTAAAGTTATATTCAATTCCTGAAATTCATGGGAATGACACTAACCTAGTGCAGTTGCAACTTCATTCTTACTCAAAATGCTATATACTACAAGAAGAAAGATTCTGTTAAATCTGCCACTTTATATTTCCATCCCCATTTGTCTCTTATCTTGAACTTGACTATGGCAAGCTTGAATTTTAAACCTAGTTCAAATCCAAAATAGTAAGAGCACAATAACTGTTTTTCACATTCAACTAAGGATCTCTCACACCCGACGAGGCGACAGATTTAGTTGTGCATAAAACAACATGTGACTAGTTATTATAATCAGATGAAAAAATCTGTGTAAATATGAGGTAATGTGTATATAAATGTGTGTGAGTAACATTATTCAAATAATGAAAAACATGAGATGTAACACATAAGAAGAAATAAAAATTAAGCTTGGAGGATTTTGAGCACGTAGGTTATAAAGGCAATAGGTAAAAGCACCTATTCAAATAGCATCATACCAAGCATCACAAGCAAATCCATAGAGTGTATCAGTGGGCACTGCAATAAAATTGCCAGCTTTCAAAGCATCAACTGCCTCTGCAGCATAAGCATCTGAGGCTGGACGAACCACCCCAATCTTGTTTTCAACAACCAAGTCACAACTATCCAAATTCTAAGCCACGTTTTTGCTCTTCACATCACCTATGTTACAACTATCACTCACAATTGTATGGATGTCCATGTCTAAATTGATGGATGGGTCAACCCAAGTGGGGCCCATACCATTATATTAATAATAATAATAATAAATGAATGAATGATTGTTTTTAAAAGAGGAAGCAAGTCGCTTCCTTCATAAGTTTCGATATTGTTTTTATTTCTGAAAAACAGAGAGCGCAGCTGAGAAGAGAAAGAGGAGAATTTTTCAGATCTGATCTTGCGTACTCAGATCGAGTAATCATTTGTGGTTCGATCTTGATGATTTCTCAGTATGTTGTTCTTTGCATCGTGAACTTCTACTTGTACGATCAGAATTTTATTTCTCCATCTCTATTTATTGAGCTGTTTTTACCCCTTTGTGGGTTTTGAGCTTTGTTGCTTTGTTAATTTCTACTTTGTTAGTGGTGAGTAGGAGCTGTTGTGATATCCTTGTTTATTGAGAGAAATTTTATTGTACTCATTGATCTATTATAGTGGAGATTTTTCTGGACTAAGTCCCGTGGTTTTTATCTCTCACATTGAGGGAGTTTTCTACGTTAAAATTGTCGGTGTTCTCTTTGCCTATTTAATTTTTGTGCATTTTTGGATATATCAATTGGTGGATATTTTTTATTGGCTGTATATTTTGCTCCTCACAGGTTCTCTCAAGTGGGAAAAATTTTATTACATATTTGTGTGTTGTTACTTCCGCTGTGCACAACCCCTTTTTCTTTTCCAACAGCTGGCATCAGAGAAATTTATTGGTTTGTTTACTTGATTGAATGATGGAGCCAAATTACAGTAGAATGATTAGTTTGAATGACACAAATTACCACAAGTGAAAAAGAAAGATGAAAGATTTATTATTTGTGAAAAAATTACATTTACCGGTGTTTGCTAGTGAGAAGCCTGAGGCTAAATCTGATGAAGATTGGGCTTTTGAACATGAGATGGTTTGTGGCTTTATTCGGCAATGGGTAGATGATAATGTTTTGAATCATATTGTTAATGACTCACATGCTAGAACTTTGTGGGAGAAGCTTGAGACCTTGTATGCTTCTAAGTCTGGGAACAATAAATTGTTTTTGTTGAAGCAGGCTATGAACTTGAGTTACAAGGATGGTAGTTCTATTTCTGATCATTTGAGTGATTTTCAAGGGTGCTTTGACCAGTTATCCGGCATGGGTGTGAAATTTGAAGATGAAATTTTAGGACTTTGGTTACTTAATACTCTACCTGATTCTTGGGAAAATCTCAGAGTCACTTTGACTAGTTCTGCTCCTGGAGGTGTTGTGACTATAAATTATGTAAAGACTGTTGTTTTAAATGAAGAAGTCAGACGACGGACTCAGCAGGCGTCCTCTTCACAGTCAGAGGTTTTGGTTACTGAAAACATGGGGAGAAGCATTGAGAGGGATCAGGGACAAGGCAATAGAGGCAAAAGCAAGAGTAGAAGCAAATCAAGGTCTAAATACAAAAATCTTGAGTGTGACTATTATGGTAAAAAGGGACATGTCCAAAGGTTCTGCTACCGATGGAAAAAGGAGAACAAGGGTAACAAAGGTAAACAACAAAAGAAGGATAATGATAATGATGATCGTGTTGCCTAACTGGACGCGATCTTGTGATTATTTGCAATGAGAATTTGATTAATGTTGCTTGTGATGAGACCAGCTGGGTTGTTGACAATGGTGCAT
This sequence comes from Ormosia semicastrata, assembly GCA_029884595.1. NCBI lineage: Eukaryota > Viridiplantae > Streptophyta > Magnoliopsida > Fabales > Fabaceae > Ormosia > Ormosia semicastrata. The sequence goes on from JAQQTO010000038.1 coordinate 12,058,062, forward strand.
GTTTTCATGTGACATCTAAGAATGATTTCTTCACATCTTATACTCCTGGTGATTATGGGGTTTTGAAGATGGGTAATGATGGTATGTCAAAGGTGATTGGCATTGGCAGTGTTTGTTTGGTAACCAGCAATGGAACAAAGTTGATTTTGAAGAATGTCAGACACGTACCAGACATCCGTTTCCACTTGATTTCTGCTAGTGTTCTTGATGATGATGGCTATTTTAGTACCTTTGGTGGTGGACATTAGAAACTCTCCAAGGGTTCTTTGGTTGTGGCACATGGAAAGAAGTATTCAAGTTTGTACTGGACCAATGCTTCAGTTTCTATTAATGTTGTTAATATAGCTGAGTGTGATAATCAGTCAGAATTATGACACAAGAGACTTAGCCACATTAGTGAGAAGGGACTTGATACTTTGGCCAAAAAGAATCTACTTTCAGGTTTGAAGGGTGCAAGTTTAGAAAAGTGTACTCATTGTTTGGCTGGGAAGCAGAATAGAGTCTCTTTCAAAAGTCATCCTCCTTCTAGAAAATCAGAGGTGCTTGAGTTAGTACATTCAGATCTTTGTGGTCCAATGAGGACTAAAACATTTAGTGGTGCACTTTATTTTGTGACTTTTATTGATGATCATTCAAGGAAACTTTGGGTTTATGCCTGAAGACTAAGGACCAGGTGCTCAGTGTCATTAAGGTTTCAGGCTTTGTTGAGAGAGAAACAGGGAAGAAACTGAAATGTGTTCGCACTGATAATGGTGGTGAATATTGTGGACCATTTGATGAGTACTGCAGGCAGCAGGGTATTAGATACCAGAAGACGCCTCCTAAGACTCCTCAGCTTAATGGCCTGGCAGAAAGGATGAACAGGACATTGATGGAGAGAGTTAGATGTTTGCTTTCTGAAGCAAAGTTACCTGGATCTTTTTGGGATGAGGCTTTGTATACTGTTGCACATGTTATTAATTTATCTCCCTCGTTGCTACTGTGCCGATTGATGAGTGTGGTATGGAAAGGATGTTTCCTATGACTACTTACGTGTCTTTGGGTGTAGAGCATTTGTACATGTACCCAAAGATGAGAGGTCCAAGTTGGATGTCAAGACTAGGTAGTGCATCTTCATTGGCTATGGTCATGATGAGTTTGGCTATAGATTGTATGATTGATGAAACTTTTCGTGCAAGTATACACGTCGCTCAAGAAATAAAGTGAAGAGTAAGAGTCGATCCCACGAGGACTAGAACTAATTTCTAACTAAGTACTAGTATAGAAAGCCTTACTAATATCCAAACAACAATAAATTGATGTATAAGGATTGAAAACTTAGGAATAATCTAACTTGAAACAAGCAAATAAGCATGTAATAAAATTAACTAAAAAGAAAATTCCCACAATGGTGAAAACCTAGGATTATAACCCTTCTTGGTATTTCACTTGGTTTAAATCATACTCATTAGCCCACTCAATGTTACTTGAAGAACTAATCTAGAACTCTAATGTAACATACCCCTCTCCCGAAGGCGATATGTTCTTCCCCTCTTAATCAACACATAATATCCCTATTAGAGTCAATTAACAAAGAAGCATTATATCGAACAAGTTCTATGCAAGATTACACATGGTCCTGAGCATATCCCTATGTCTTAGAACAAAACCCCCAATTCAACCTTAGAGTTGGAAGTTCAAGTGTCACCCATTCTAGTTCTAGGTTCAATTTCCCTTTTTCAAGTTCAAATCAAATCCAAATACCTATCAATTGGTGGCCAAACAATCAATAGCATGAAGCACAAGAATGGATAAAAACTTCTCATAACATTGAAATGGATAAACAAGCATTTAATAAACCAAACTACATATCAATAGGAGTTACAATCCTAGAAACAAATTTAGCTCATGTTCAACATTTGGGGACAATCAAGCAAGTCAAATAATACATTCATCAAAGCCATAACACAGAAAATGAGAAAACCACAAAGAAACCCAAGAGAAATGATGAAAAAGATGAAGAACAAGCTAGCTCCAATGGTGGAATACAAGTAACTCTTTAAGAATCTCCTTGTTGCCCAACTTCCAAAAGTTTCAACTGTCTTCTGCAGCTAAGGCTCCAAGAATGTCAAAGGAGTGCTTAGGAATGAATCCCCCCGACTCTCCCCACGAAATGAAAGTCTTACATCATTAAAAACCCTCTTTTTGGAGCTAAAATCACAACTTTAACAAGATGTCGCAAGCCTCCGGAAGTGTGTCGCGGCTCAACGCTACGATTCTTCACAACCGATGTACTATGCCGTGGCCTCCTAGAAGTATGTTAGCATAGTTTGTGGTTTCCACTCAAACATTGTTTTCTTCATCAAAATGAATACTTAATTTCTTAAGTCCCTTAACTTGTTCCCTCAATTCAATGATCCTTCTTGAGCTTTCACACTCTTCTTTTTCTTCAATTCTCTCCTTCAAAGCTTTATCTCAATTCTTCCAACTCTTCAAGAGCCATGAAATTCAACCACCTATCAAGCATGAAAATCAAATGAGTCCTCATTCTACAAAAACATTTCATTAACTTGTTAATATTGATGGAAAGAGTGCTCAATAGATTCCAACTCCACTATAACTCCTACAATCAACTTCAATCTCAATATATATCAAGAAAATACGAGGAAACTAACACAAATTAACACAAATGGTAATCATTTAACTCTACTTTTATAGAGTTATTAATGATCCAGTTGAGAAGAAACTTGTTAGAAGCCGTGATGTTATTTTCATAGAGGATCAGACCATTGAAGATATTGACAAGGCAAAGAAGTCAGAGTCTCCGAATACTGATAGTTTGGTTGATATTGATTCGTGGGTTGGCTTGAGTCTCATATGCTTTGTAGCTAACTTTGGCAATCATAATGATGTGCATAATCATATTCGGTGGTGATGGGTTATTGTTGATAATGTTGCTGATGAGGTAGATGCTCCTGCTCGTGAGGTTGTTGATGAACCTGTTGTTTCACTTAGGAGGTCTTCCAGACATCTTATTCCCTCTACTCGTTATTCATCTGATGAATATGTACTCCTCACTGACGGGGGGGAACCTGAGTGCTACGAAGAGGCTATGGAGAGTGAGCAGAAGACAGAATGGGTTGCAACAATGAATGATGAGATGAAATCTTTGCTTGACAATCATACTTTCGAGCTGGTCAAGTTGTCTAAAGACAGGAAAGCTTTGCAAAATCGGTGGATTTATAGGTTGAAGAATGATGAGAATTCTTCCACTCTAAGATACAAAGCTAGATTAGTTGTCAAAGGCTACCGTCAGAAAAAGGGGATTGATTTTGAGGAAATCTTCTCGCCGATTGTTAAAATGTCATCCATCCGAGTTGTTCTTGGTTTGGCAGCAAGTCTTGATTTAGAGGTTGAGCAGATGAATGTGAAAACTGTTTTCCTTCATGGTGATTTGGAGGAGGAGATTTACATGGAGCAACCTGAGGGTTTTGTAATGAAGGGTAAAGAAAATTATGTCTGCAAGTTGAAAAAAAGTTTGTATGGCTTGAAACAAGCCCCGAGACAATGGTATAAGAAGTTTTAGTCTATTATGATTCAGCAGGGATTCAAGAAGACTACTTCTGATCATTGTGTGTTTGTGCAGAAATTTTCTGATAATGATTTCATCATTTTATTGGTCTATGTTGATGATATGTTGATTGTTGGTCATAATTCTTCTAGAATTGACAGGTTGAAAAAGGAGCTTAACAAGTCTTTTGCAATGAAAGACTTAGGACCAGCAAGGCATATTCTTGGCATGAAAATTACTCGTGATAGAGTGACCAAGAAGTTGTGGTTATCACAGGAGAAGTACATTGAGAAAGTGCTTCAACGGTTTCACTTAGATAAAGCTAAAGTTGTAAGTACACCTCTTGCTTTACACTTTAAGCTTAGCACTAGACAAGCTCCTTCTAGTGATGAAGAGAAACAAGACATGCAACGTGTTCCTTATGCATCTGCAGTAGGAAGTTTGATGTATGCAATGTTTTGCACAAGGACGATATAGCTCATGCATTGGTGTGGTTAGTCGTTTTCTTTCCAATTGGTAGAGAGCATTGGAAAGTTTGTGAAGTGGATATTGAGATATCTCCTGGGCACTTCTAGTTTGAAATTTTGGAATTGGGAAACTTGTTCTTTGTGGTTATCTATTCGGACTTGGCGGGAGATGTTGATTCTAGAAAGTCTACTACGGTTATTTGATTACTTTTGCGGGGGAGCGTTTATCTAGGTTAAAAAGTGTGTTGCTTTTCTACTACCGAGGTGAGTTTATTACTATTACCGAGGTTTTAGTTGCTTTGGATGAAGAATTTTGTGCATGAACTTGGTTTTATAGAGGTATGTTTTGTTTTTGATAAGTGTTATTCATCTTGGCAAGAATCCTATGTTCCATGATAGATCTAAGCATATTGATATGAGGTATCATTGGAACGTGATGTTTTGGACTCTAAGTTGTTGGAACTCGAGAAGATCCATCTTTCGATGATAATGGTTCGGAACTTTTCAAGGGGAAAATTTGAAGATTGTCGTTTGGTTACCAGTTTGGTATTTGCCTCCACTTGAGTTGGCGGGAGAGTTTGATAGATGGGTCAACCCAAGTGGAGCCCATACCATTATATTAATAATAATAATAAAAGATGAATGAATGATTGTTTTTAAAAAAGAAAGCAAGCCACTTCCTTCATAAGTTTCGTTACTGTTGTCATTTCTGAAAAATAGAGAGCGCAGCCAAGAGGAGAAGGAGGAGAATTTTTCAGATCTGATCTTGCGTGCTCAGATCGGGTAATCATTTGTGGTCCGATCTTGATGATTTCTCAGTATGTTGTTCCTTGCATCGTGAACTTCTATTTATACGGTCAGAATTTTATTTCTCCATCTCTATTTATTGAACTGTTTTTACCCCTTTGTGGATTTTGAGCTTTATTACTTTGTTAATTTTCACTTTGTTAGTGGTGAGTAGGAGCTGTTGTGATATCCTTGTTTACTGGGAGAAACTTTGTTGTACTCATTGATCTGTTATAGTAGAGATTTTTCTAGACTAGGTCCCATGGTTTTTATCTCTCACATTGCGAGAACTTTCTACGTTAAAATTATCGGTGTTCTCTTTGCCTATTTAATTTTTGTATATTTTTGAATATATCAATTGGTGGATATTTTTGGTTGGCTGTATATTTTGCTCCTCACAAGTTCTCTTAAGTGGAAAAGATTTTATTACATATTTGTATGTTATTACTTCCGCTATACACAACTCCTTTTTCTTTCCCAACATAAATTTGATATATTATATAAGAATTCGAAGGAAGATCAATTGAACTCTGATAAAGAATAAAGAGTAAACAAGAACTAGTCTTCACATTTTGAATGAAACGGCTCACTGGAGTTATCAAATTCGATTTAGCCATATGGGCTGGCTCACCTAGCTCATCTAAAATGGCGGGCTCAGACAAAAATTGTGGGTAACGTGGGTTGGCTTGCGGCCTAGTTTGCTTAACCTTCTAAATCTTTTTATAATATTTTATTTTTGGGTGGGCTAGCTTGCCTAGCTCATAACCCATGGTGAAGTTTGTCGATTCAATATGCTCAAACTAGTTTCACAGCTCTACAATTATTATATAATTAATTTCTTTATTTTTATCAATTGCTAACACAAGTTTAAGTTAGGGTAATAATTAAGTAAAATCTTCTTCAAAGTGATATAACTTTAAGATTAGAATTTTTAATGCTACAGAAAAAATTCATCTAAAGTTGCAATTCACTTTCATTATGACAAACCACTAATAGAATATAAGTAATTTCATTTAGTTGTACTTATAGATACCATTTGATTTATTTTTATCAAATTTTTGTAAAGTTAATTTCATATTATTATAAATAAATATTAAGAGTTATATAAGCAGGATTACAAATGTAATTTTGGACGTAAAATGAGGCGATTAGTTGGCAAACCTAAATTTAAGTCTAGGCCCTAAAGTGTAAGGTGTAATTATCGGAAAGAACATTTTACTTATTTACTCAAAATTTTAATATTTTCATTAATTTTATTATTTTTATATTTTTTCTCATTTATAATATTTTGTATTTTAAAAAATATCATTTTAGTAATTTAACACTTAAATAATTTAATTATATATTATTTAAATAACTTATTATTACAAAAATTACTTTTAACTAAATATTTTTAAATATAAAACTCATCTTTTAAAGCAACTCTTTCAAAAAAAAAAAAACCGTTGTAGCATAAATTAAAAAAAATAATAAGTATTATAAACTCATATTTTGGTTTCATAGTATTTCATAATATTAGTGAATTTTTATTAACAAACTTATATACTTATTTCTTATAATTAGATGTTTAGTCATATCTAAAAGAGACACTAATGTTTTAACTCTATTGATAATAATTAGTCATGGTCTACATAATTACTAATTTTTTAACTTATTTCATCATTAGTTTCTTAAATAAGTTGGTTGGATTATAAAATTAACTCTAGTCAATATTAGACATAGTATATATTGGAAAATTGAAAAATTAACAATTGTTTGGTGACGTCCCCAGCTCATTCAGCTATTGTTTGAGCTTGAAAATTTTGTTTTTAGTCAAAAATATGTTATCATGTGCTATTCCAAAAACTCTTGGAGAAGTGAGAGGCTTGAAAACTTTGAATCTTTCCTCTAACCAACTCTCTAGATCCATTCTTATTGAACTTCAAAATCTACATGTCCTTCAGCTTTTGAATCTCTCTTATAATGATTTAAAAGGAACCATTCATAGTGGTGAAGTTTTTCAAAATCTATTTGTTGCCATTTATAAGGTAATAAAAAACTTTGTTTACATTTTGCATGTGAGCATCATGGTCATGGAATAATGCATGTCAGACATTACATCATCATAGCCACATTTCTAACAATTTGTTTGCTACTATACATAAAGAACAGAAAAGTGAAGGTAACAGTAATAACATCATATGAACTTGGAAGGTTGGAAACGATGAATTAACTTTAAATGCTCTAATATTGACTTTAAAAATAATCAATTTTTGGCTCTGGTTTATGAGTACTTAAGTAATGGAAGCTTGGAAGATTGGATTAAGGGGAAGAGAAAGTATGCAAATGAAAATGGATTGAACCTTATGGAGAGACTGAATATAGATATTGGTGATACTTGTGCATTGGATTACCTACACAATGATAATGAAGTTATTATTGTGCATTGTGATTTGAAACCCAACAACATTATCTTGGATGAAGATATTATTACAAAGGTTAGAGATTTTGGATTCGCTAGGTTACTGATTTAAAGTTCAACTAATCAAGTCTCCATTAGCTCCACTCATGTCCTTAAGGATTCAATTGATTACATATATGCTTTCAGGTTAGTAGTCTCATAATTTCCTCTTAATTAAATAGTAATAGTATACAACTTATCAAGTTAAATCTCTCTTGAAATTTTTTTAAACTTATTCAAATATAAATTTTTAATACAAATATTAATATGTTTATTTATTTTCTTTTTATGAATTTTCAATATACATTTTAAAACATGAAATAATTATTAATATTTAAATTAATAAGTTTGATTCTATTTCTAAATTTTTTTATAAGTTTATTATGTATTTTTTTGTTATGAAAAATTAATTATTTAAATAATTTTTATATTAAAAAATAATTAATCTAATCACGAACTAAATTAATTCATAAATATTCAATTCAATTTAATTTAAATTTAATTATAAAAAATATAAAATTAAATCAAATTAAATTAATTAATTTAAATTAATTTAAATTTATTTTTTATTAAAAATCAAATTAAATCACTCACTTACTCCTTAGGTTCAAGTTTCAAAGAGACCACAATATGACAAAATCATCCACTTTTTAAGACAACGTCGATGATGTTTATGTAGTCAGATTCTGCTTTTGGCTTGGATAATGTGTTTCGTGACACAACAAGATAGTGATACTTGCTAGCTGCCGGTTGCCATCAAGTGCCTATCTGTAAAGATCATTCAATGGTTAAAGCGTTGGCGGTTAGAAAGTGATATTGCAAATAGCAAGTCATTGTAGTTTTCAAGAGGTTAATGCTGAAACATTTTTTCCGGTGCCCATGATGCATAAAACTGTCCTATTAGATTCTGACAAACTCATTCGTGTAACTAAAAAGATGAAACTAAGTTGTCACTGTGGAACTGCTGGTACGATTTTTTATTCTTCCCAAAACAAAGGGGAAAGCGTAGTAGGTGAAGTCGATGACAATTCTGTGTCAATTTGAAAAGAATAAAGCAAGCTTCTTTATCTTGGTTATAGAATCTGGCAAACTCTCTGAGAAAAAAATGAAAAATGACGATGTTACGTCACTTTTTATCTCACATTAGGCAATGATCTTATCATAAATATATGATTAGATGACAACCCAATCAGTAATTAAGTAAAGATTAGAGATTTCCACCCTTCTAAGAAAGAGATCTCCTTTACAAATTTTCTCCCCCAAAAAATGTGTCAATTATCAATATCACAGAGTTTTTATGAACAGTGCAATGGTAGCTTTAACCAAACTAAAAGAATAAATTTCATACATATGGTTAATTTAGGTGTAACTAAAAATGTTAAAATAAACCGATTCACATAGGTCAATTGAAATTGTCAAATTGTACCAAGTTAAAATCATTATAAGTTGATAAATTATTAATTTACTTCAATTTTATATGAGTTGAACCGAGTCAGCCTACATTTATATATATATATTTTTAAAATTTCAACACTTAAAAAGTTTTGTTCTCATATTTCAATTTTTTTGTATAATTTAAATCTCATTAAATATTAAATAAAATTATTTTACTGATAAAATTAAGTTAAATTAATCTATAAGTTCTTGTAATTTCATCAAATTTTTAATTAGATTTCTATAATAATTAAAAAGTTTTTAACAAAAATCCTTATAGCTATAAAACTTTATAAATGAGTTTTCAAAAACTAACACCATTTAACTTTTATAAAGAGACATTTCTTCAACGGCCATTGTTATGGTACACCCTAGTAAGTTTGAGTATATTATACACTTTTAACTTTTACTTGTAATAGTAAATTTTTTTTTTTGGATAAGTTATTTTTTTTCAGACTCCATATTATTGTTCACGCCAGAGGATAAGCTAGAGACAGTGATCACATGCTGAAAAACACTGTTTACGCCCAAAAAATTACTATTCACGTCAAAAAAATACTATTCATGTAGGAAAAGAATACTGTTTACTTCAGGAAAATATTGTTCACATATTTTAAAATTACACAACTTTATAAATAATATCAATTAAAATTATATCAATCAATGTTTATATTTTTTATAAATAAGCGTACATACTGAAATTTTTTTCTAAAACTATGACTGTTGAAATATCTTATAAATTTTAAGCGATAATATTTATACTGATTATACAACTTAAAAAAATTAAAAGTGATCGAGTTTCTTAAAATTAAAATTGTATTTTTTGAAAAATCTTATAAATTTTAATTGATAATATTTATATAGTTATATAATTTAAAAAAATTAAAAGTGATCGGTGATAGTCAACAAACAGCATAACCAATGACAATAGTTGTGATAATATGTTAAAAAAATATAACACTAAAAAAATTTTAAAAAAAATCTAATTAACAAATTTTCTGTAATTGATCTAAGTCATTAATTTATTTTATGAATAAATCAGTAAATTATATTACGAGTTATATCATACACCATCCAAAAGTGGGTATATATTAAAATTGGCCACTCTTCAACACTGCAGTCTTTCTCTCTTGTCTATTGTCTTCCTTCCTCTGGAATTGGAAGCTGTGCACCATATCCATTGTGATTTGTAATTGAGGTCAAAAGTGTGAATAGCAACAGCCACGGAAGCTACCCCAACTAATGGTAAAACGCAGAAGCTGAGTTTGAAAGCAAAAACAATAATAATGGTACAAGACCATAAACATCAACAATGGATGGCCACCAGTGGGGGCCCCACTCAACGTGCAGAGACGAGCAGCATTGGAGCAACAACTTTGACAGCTCCGTCAATGCAGTCTCTTTTGGCTTCGTAGCCACTGCTGTTCTTATCTCCATGTTCTTAGTGTGTGTTTGAATTATAGTTGATAAACTTAAGTTTAGCTGAAAGTATGTTTACAAATTTAAATTTAGTTAAAAGTGAATTTGCAGTAACTTAATTTATGTTTGAAAACTTTTATCTCAAAAGTGAGTTTGATAAAATAAATATTATTTAGATGAAAGATTAAAATCACTTTTAAAATAAAATTAAAAGAAAAAATGCTATTAACGTGCTTTTGGTAAATGAAGAAGCAAGAAATTCATCTCTTCAGTTCAACGTAGGTTTGACACCATTTTTCATTCAATTCAACTGAAAGAAAATCTACCAAACATGTTTTCATCTCCGTTACAAATCCTCCAATGTACGTTTGCAAGCCCCAACTGCAAACCAAACATACCCTTAGTCATGGCTATTTTTGAGAGGTTCCTCGTCTCCACTTCGCCCCCCTCCAGTCGTGGGAGCCGCCGCCACCACCTCGACTCTTACATGCCTCTCACTAGGAAGCTTGGTCACCCATCACGGAAGTTAAACGGTGTTAGTTTTCAAGTACTCAGTTACAAAATTTTATAATTATAAAAATTTTATTAATTTTTTTTAACTATTGAGATTTAATTAAAAATTTTATAAAATTATAGAAACTTATAGATTAATTTAACTATAAAAATATTAATTTATATTAAAAAAATTAAAACAAAATCTTTATATATATATAATAATATTCTAATTAAAAATTAGACATCGGATAATTCAAGCCCATCCAGCTGAGCCTATTTTTACACCTTACTTGTAACGTGTTATGATTTAAGAGTTTCTTTCATAAGCAGCACGGTGCAACGTAGATGTGAAAAATCTGCTCGAGTCCTAGAATTGAAGGGCATACAGCTCCTTTTAGTTTAGGACATCATTAAATTTGGCAATGGCCTATAAACCTAAGACAACCTATAAACCTAAGACAAACTCATAAACAGATTTCTCAATTCTTGTTCTCTCACTTTGACCGAAAACAAAATCATTGTCTCTCACCCAAGTCACCAAGACTACAAAAAAGAAGGCCAGAAGCCTTCTGGTTTTAACGTGCTGAGATGCTCAGTACAAATAAATAAACAGAAATTTCTTAGCAAGTGATCTGGATCACGTCTAGTAGACCAACTCAACACGCATACCAGTGGATTCTGCCATGGACATCCCAACTAAGCACTAGTGACACATTTTCAAGATTTTGGTACCACATATATCGGACTACGATATTGAGCAAGTACATCAAGATCACGATATTTGCCCAACAGATAAAGTCTAAAATATCTATAATTATCAATCACGATCTTACAAAATTATAACACTCATAATCGCTTCAAACTGCTCATAATTACAATATCAGTATTCCGATCTTGTAAGAATTTTCTACTACAATTAAGAGAGACTAAACCTTAGTTGCACTCTATAAATACTATGCTCAATCACTTTCTATAAGTAACTTATTGTTTACAGCATAATCTTTCTTGTGCACAGTTTGACTTAAGCATTAGAATCCATTTGCAGTACCAAACCCCCCCCTCCGGTTTCAACACGCTTTGCTGCGTAAGGAGGAAATCACCAAAACGTATCTATTCAGATACAACTCAGAATCTACTACTGAACAGCAAGAGAAGCTACATTCTGGGTCATTCTATTGCTACACATAAGCAGATAAGCTGTACAATGAAGTCACGTGTAGATGTAAAGTAATAAAGTTTAATCACCTATACACAATAAGTTCTGCCAAATCCTGAATGAAAAGTCCTTAGCTTGTTGACAATATGAAAAAAGCCACGAAAACATCAATTCAGCTCTGATTTGAGTTCTGTTGATTTTGCACTACAGTTTGACTGCGGTTGGGAGGGCCTGCTTGTGTCATCAGTTGAGGAACATGTTGCTGCTCTGATAAAGCTTGCCATCTTCTTCTCCATCTAAAAAACTCCACAAGAATAGAACTCCCACTCATCACCACACCAAAACCAGCAAATGTTGCAAGAAGAATTGACAGAACTGCTTGCACATTAACCTGCAGGTCACAAAGACATTAAAAGAAGTCAGAATGCTAGTGCTTCTTCATGTAGGGGGTTCGCACGCATTGTCATGCATCCATAACCAACCAATCATGCCACACAAGTAGTGGAAAATGCTTTAGCTACAGCTACAGCCATTCAGAAAACAAAAAATCGTGGACTGCAGATATTTAAACTTATCACCAAAGCCTCCATCTTTGGCAATTAGGCATGCATGACTGGTCTGTGGAATCAGGATATGCATAAACCAGAACTAAGCTAGAATCAGGTTGGAAATATATAGTTACATTACATCTCCCAAGAAATTCTTGTGTGACTATACAAATTTTGAGAGCAGAATTTCATCTGTACCGAATCTCATACACACTCATTTTGTATTAGTGACAAAAACTTAACGCTTGATTCATTTAATCATTTATTTCTCATATAATATTATCAATCTTGGTTTTAAGTGAAAAATACAGGTAACAAGAAATTAGTTCACTCAAATCCATTACCAAGGAGTAAAAAATGTGCGCGAAGAGAACCACCAGAGCAAACTGGACAGATGCATAAATCCAGATGAACCTGCTCTTCACTGGACACATAAGTTAAAAAAAAAAAAGTTAGGTTTGGCATAAATCAGTGAAACTCAACCTAGCATCATGAAATATTGAAATTAGCCAAAAAGAAAAGAAAAGAAAAAGAAGTATCATCATGAATAAAATGTCCAATATTACTTGCTGAGAAAATAAGAATCATTCAATCTGTTACATGCATGACCAAATGACTTTGACTAAACTCACCATTATAAATTTATAAAGCATGATGAATTCTCCGGAAAAGTATATTGAAAATATTTATCAACGTTTAGCAAACCTACCCATGGTTGATGATGTCATGGAGGAGAGTAGACCCAGTACACAAGAAAATGGAAGAGATATGGCAATTGCACCAGTTCCCATTTTTCCAACCTGCAGAGTGTCGAATAACTGAGCCTATACAAAATTATAACTTTGACAGTTCTGAGAGGATTGTTATTCTTACCAATAGCTGCTCAAGAAAACAGAAATAGGCAAGCATGCTGACAATGACAAGCACTGGGACTTCCTGCCAGACCCTATTAAATTGAGCAGACAAATTAAAAGTATGACTCTGTAATAATAATCTATATAGTACAAGAAGCTATCAACAAAGATATAACGAGAACACTCTATTCCACTTGTAAGACAATACACTTGTAGTGGCTGCATAACTCCAAGGAAAAATACTGACTTCATAAGTATCAAAGATGATTTGTATCACAAACTATGATGAATCATGAGATAGCATGTGAACCCATTGCTTCAATTTCAAGGCATGACAGTAAACATGTGATAACCAATATTGCATGGAAAAATATCATCTTACATCACTTTTCAACACCACTTTCTACACTTGGTTAATGATGTACAAATTCGTGGTTAATCACGTGTATTGGTTGACTAATGAGTAAATTCATAATTTAGGGGTTGAAGTTTGAACTTACTCATTAACCAACTAATACACGTGATTAACCACAAATTTGTACATCATTAACCAAGTGTTGAAAGTAGTGTTGAAAAGTGATGTAAGAATATAAGGGTCGTTATTGCATACATGAAAGCAGTGGCAACTAGGGAAAAGTAATGCAAAATTTTGTTAAATAACGAATGAGTGGCAGGATGGTGGTTCATGATTATTGAAGTATGGATCTAGTATGATTCTATAAACAAGTTGGCCATAGATTCTATGATATTCGTTTAGCTCCTAATTGAAGCATACTGTCATATCTCATCTCATTCATCAGATACCAGTAATGATCTTCTTTTTTGGCGATAATACCAGTAATGATCTTTATCAAACAAAAGTAAACTACACATGCCTGTATCCATATACATCTTCATGCTGAGACCTACTTGCTCCAGTATTCCGACTACTAACACTTTGGATCCGTAATAGAGTGACAGGTAGGTTCCGAACTTCCTCCTTGCACACATCACAGGTCTTGTTACCCTTGATACTAAACCATTTAATAGCACATTCTTGGTGAGCCAGAGCAAGTTCACCTTTGCAGCTGCACTCCAACTTGAAGGTCTCACCTCCTTCACATAGATTAACCAGACAGATTCTACACACAGCCTCTTCTTCAGCTATATCTTCACCATCAGCATCGTCATTTTCTGAACCAAGAAAGGATAAGTCAAGTTACTAACCGCATGTAGGATTAGAAACAGTAAATACTTTAAAATTAGAAATTAAACCAAAATGCTTGAAAGAAAGTCAGGGGAAAAAGTCAAAAAGAAAGAGAACATCTGATACTATGAGAGAATGTGTTTTGATCTGCCATAAGAAGCAATCTTACAAATATTCTGTAAACATTTTGCCCAACTGTTAATACTACTAAATTACTAATGCTTGGCACATCATAACTGTGTCAAACCAGAGAATACTGTTAGAAATTTGACATATAAAATCCTATCATTTTCCATGAGTACAAATGCAAGTGCTTATAATGAGATACCGGTATCGTTTGTTGGGGACATGATCAATTCATTTCCTTCCTTTACTCGAGGAGTGGAAGGAATAACGCGGAAAAACGAATCCATCCTCCTTATGTTTTTTTCTTTGTTGTTGACAGGCACTGAAAGAGAACGAGCTATCTTCTGTTGGGCCTCTATTTTCTGCAAAAGGAAGTAATAGGTTACAACAAAGGGTAAGGTAATTTTTATGATGTAAGACTCGGCAACAATGAATACCAGAGGTAACACTAGAAACAGGGAACTTTAAAATATCACTCTCAACTAAAAGCAGTAAATATTAAACTCTTTAAAACTTGCATATACCTATTCAAATGTATGGTAGAAAGAAATAATTTTCCATGTAAATAAATTCTCATGCTAGTAAACCTTTATGAAACAATAACTTCTGTGGAAAAAAATGCAGGAAATATATAAATCATTATATTCTAATTATTTGCTGATGAAGATCCAAGACACCCATTAATTATACATATAAAAGAGTCATTTTAAAATTTAACTTTACACTAATTGAAATCTTACATTTAGAGGACCACCAACACTTCCACCATGAGCAGATTCTGTGTTTGAATGTCCAATTTCTTCTACTGGTAATGATGATGTTCTCCTAATCCTAGGAGTAAATATCTTAGTAAGGGACAATGATCTTGAGATTGAAGGCTTTTCTCGATGGCCTGAAGAGGAACCTTCTGGAGCTGCAGTAGTAGCCTTTTCAATATCTGGTGAAGTCCTATACCTGAAGCTCAATTTTGGTAGGATGCTTCTTATGGATGATTTACCTCTTGATGTTGAAAGGCCAGGAGAATTATTTGTTGGAGCATCAACGGAGCGAGAAGTAACAAGAAAATTCACTCTCTTGGGAGTGGGAGTGGGACTTGGTGTCACTGGCATTTTGATTGCAACAAAATCTTGGGAACACTCTTCTGGTGTTCTTGAGGGTATTTGTAGGAGAAGATTCTGTCGCTTCCGAGGAGGAACATGTGTGGTTTCTTCAGTTATCCCCATTGGATCATCAACCTATAGATACCATATGGAATCGATAAAATAAATGATGTAAGCACTGAATTACAACTGAACTACATTACAACTAAATAACTAATAAAATAAAACTAGTCATCAAAGTAGTCACCCACTATTTTTTCTTAGTGTCTGCTTGAAACCCAACAAACTAATACAATTAGACTAATACAAATTATATAAATAAATGAATTCATCCCTGGAATCTTTTTTCATTACTGGGAACAAAAATGTAAACAAAAAAGTCATGCAGTCATTGAATTTTGAAATCCTCTTAAGGATAGACAATTGCTTTCAATTAAATATCAACTAAAAAGTAACCCGGAACTCTAACAGAATGATCTCACAGAATCAGTAATTCTTATGTCCAATTTTATTATGAGTGCAACATAACAGTCCAGTAGTCCACCAATGGTGAAATTCAACTATAAGCTCTTACTCTAAGAAAATCTCACTTGCCATGAAATTCAATACCGTTTTAAAATCAAGTGCAAAGGCAATTTTGAGCAATTTAATCAGTGATATATATTATGGAGTAAATTAATTAATGCTTTACCCAGCAGATTCAAGTTTCTAACCAAACTAGGTTCTCTGGATGTCTGGAAGCTGACTATATAAGAAGATGGTGTTTGGAGGCATATCTTAGCTGATTTGCAGAAGGACTAACTCTTACTCTTATTTTCTTGAAAATGTTTTCAACTGCATAATTCAAAGTTCATGGATGGAGGAAACAAAAATTGCAGGACACCTGCTGCACTCAGTTTTCATAAGAAATCAGAACAAACATGCTAGCAATCAACTTCACACAATGAAATATACTATAACTATATCTAGTGGAAATATATCCCTCGGGTACAGTTGTTGGAAAATGGAAATTCAAACAGATCAAGCTCCGAATTTTTTTTAAAAAAATAAATCTTTTTTTGTACAAAAGGCCCCTAGTTATTTTAAAACAAAATCAAAAAAGCAAACTTCACAATCATAACGATTAGTTCGAGTGTTGGGAACATGTCTACTATAGCAAAAGAAAAACTTCAAAAATTTTAATCCGAAGAATCATCACCCAAACCAAACAAAAATTAAGAGAAGGTGAAAGGAAAGCACAAACAGATGAATTGACAGATTAGAAAGAGAAAAAAAAATTAAAAAAAAAAGAAGAAGAAAAAAACATCTTCAAGAGTTTAAACTACAGACTAGTCCTTGAAACAAACCAGAAACACAGGTTGTAGCCAAAGAAGCAGAAGCAGCAGCAAGTGAAAAGCAGAAAGCACCTTTTGGATTGGAAGAGAAACTGTTCGTTTGCAAGAAGCTGCATCATGTTCCTCACTCAAAGTCTCAGGCTTTTCCTCAGTACTCATGTTGCTGTTGCAAAAAAAGACAAACCCAGAACTTGGAATTCCAAGACCAAGCAAAATAGTAGCAAATAAATTTCAGTCAATGCAGACACCGATCATACCCATACCACTTACTTATTGCTTAGTGGCGTGTGCTAGAGATGAGTGATGACATAGACAGGGAGTGGCAAAGAACTTAAATATGGGTTATAGAGACGAGGAAATGAATACGATTAAGCACAAGACCAAGCTTTCACATTTATGACACAATTCAGTGACTGGTAGTGGGGAAGCCTGGCCTACTGGCACTCTCACTCACAGTCTCAATCTTTTGAGTCTCCAATGCGCGCGGACTGTGTACATTTATCGCATTATTGCAAAAATATTCAGATAAAGTTTTTCTCAACAAAAAGTAACAAAAATTATCATATAGTATAATGTAACTTTATTAAAAAGTTTAATGTAGCATAATGATTATATATTCACTTTTTTTTATTGCTGTCTGTATTTATCTCCATTAATTTACTTTTTTAATTTGATTAAAAACAAATCATTTATATTAGAATAATGTGTTCACAATAAAAAAAAATTTAAAACTTGATTTTAAAACATTGACATAATGAAAACTAAAATTTATAACTTACCTACCTACATATACCTGCATATCGCATGTTCATGAATCCTTGAGTTATATATTTACTTATTTGTAAACAAGTCTCAATTTCTTAGGGCAAGAACCAAAAATAATAAATGAATGAAGGAAGAGAAAGATTGAAGAAAAAAGAAAGGATAGAAAAAGATGCATGCTCTTTAAACACAATAAATATATGCTCTATAATGAATCTCTATCATTTATTTTAAATTAATAACTTAAAATTTATGTAAATTTATGTAAAATTAATAGTAAATATTCTTCTTAAAAGCATATATTTATTTTGCTTGAGGAACATAATAGAATTTCTCTCACATTCACAACTAGATCTATCTCCTAACTTCCCTTGATGGATGAGATTAGTGCTGTTCAATTAAGGCAGCTAAGCGACGCAACTTGCCTTATTTTGCGCCTGTTTTTGGGATTATTCACGCAATTATTGTGACATAGTTTGTTCGGTCAAATAGGTGAAAAGAAAAAATGGTGTGTGTTGTTTCATGATTTTGTTTACATTTAATATTATTAAGGAAACTTCTTCATTAAATTCAATCATCACAATTTACCATAGAAGGAAATAGCATAATTTCACAAGCTAGAGGTAGTGGAGGATTTTTATATGCGTTTTTTCTAATTCTATGCATGCATGCACATGAAAAAAAAATCTGGTACAATTGAATGTATAGAGTATAGGGAATTATTATTTATCTCAGAGAAAAAAAAATGAAATTGAAAAACATGAAGGGGTGGACGAAATTTGTGTGCAGCCGCTGTCACGGGATGCATAATTGTGATTAACGTGGCCATAGTCCAGCCACTAGAGATAGGCTTAACGGTAAGGCTAGGGCACTTGATCATTTCAACTTCAAGAGACCCCGCTTCTTTGCTTTGAGTTTGTCCTAGCATTGCATTATCAAAAGAATCAAGTGCCAACTGCCAGCTGAAAGAACAGAGAAAAAGAGAAAAAGAAATCTATTTCCGATTTTTCAGAAAAAGAAAGGAAAAGCATTGTCCAACCCCACATATAGTTAGTGCAAATATTTGACAGTAACTTAATGCATAATAAACTGTTAACTAGGAACCATATGATTAAGCATCATTTAACCGCAGCACTATATATCAATAAAGGTCACCGTACTTTGCATGCATTTTTGTTTTTATATATAAATATATTCTCATATCAACTTCAGGTAGATTTCCAGTCAATTCTTCTACGCTAGTAGAAATAATAATGATAATAAATACACACTGATAGATACCTTACTGAACACTCCAAGACTAATGTTCTTTGGATAATAATATATTCATCTCTTGAGTGCTAGTCAATACCTTCATTCTTCAACAAGAAAAGAAATGAAAATATATTATACATGTACTGGGTAAAAATCAGATCAGGTTTTCTTCTTCTTTATAGTTTTCTCCACGCATTATTATAAAGATGGATACCCTTTTTACCTTTCTCCTTCACTTACTTCCCCATAGTTTTGAATTAAAGTATCAAACAAGGGGCTCGACATAAGCATTCCGAGTAGATGCTAATATGATTATTTAGAAAGTTTAATCAAAACCTTTGCTTTTGCTTTTGCCACGAGATGCTTATCAGATTGTGGTTTTGATGTGACGAAATTAAAGAATTCAAGGCTCAAGAGTACCCTTTGCTTTCCCCTTCTGGAAACGCCTTTAAAATTAAACAAACAATCACTTTGACTACGTGAGAGAAACACACATAACATCCCTATATGTCACGTTTGAAGTTTACGAGTCCAAGAAGATTAAAACTTAAATCGATTTTGTTTGTTTATGTTCATAATAATTAGTCTAGTTTTAGCGTCCCCCCAATATAACGTGTCACTTTAATTTACATATGACAGGCAAAATGGACCAGAAGATTAGCCACCATCACCGACTCAACTCATTTTCATGACAAGAAAATGGCAAGCCATGTCATGGCGCCATAAATGCTGCTTTTTCATTATTCATTCATTCCGAACTGCAGATGAATAAGTGTGTTTCCTTTTTCCTTATTCTTCTGCTCAAACTCAAACCACCTAATTTATTACCATTATTACAAGTTTGTAACAGTAGGGCTTTGGATTGATAGAGATAGAAATGGTGGCTACAACTATCAGTTAACGAATCATAAAGTCGTTACTTATGAGATGGAAGCAAAATGATGTAATCAAAGACCGAAAATTTAAAGAATGAATAGCCTTTTACACTCCCAAGGTTGAGGTAGTGGACAAGTGGACCTTATTATAAGTAAAGTTAAAATATATATGATTCAGTTAGTCAACAAAAGGAAAGTCGGAACTTATAGAGGGGGAAAATACACTGTTGACATCCACAATGAAAAGTGGGAAAGACTTTGAACACTTTAAAATTGTATTGCTTCCGACTCCAGACCGGTCAAAAGAAACGCTAATAGAGAAAGGAAAATACTACTGATAAAAAAGTAAAAGGAATAAAAGTATAGGAATTACATGAATTACATGTGGAGTCAGGTTACTTAATAAATGGGTAATGACAGAGAGAAAAGAATCAACAAATATGTTAAATCTAAAACATAATTAATAAAATAATTAATCAAACACTTAACCAATAATTAATTAGTCAATTAATTGAATAATTTAATTAACTAGTTTTTCACTTCTTTCCGATTAAGATGATGGATTCACTTAATTTTTTCAGAAACTCTCCCCATTATAAAATTATTGAGTTAATATCGTGTTCCTTGATCCCAAGACAAATTTGATGATGTGTTTGATAGTGACATCACTACCAACAGATCCAACCGACCCCAATCTGGCAGCCAGTAATTAATTTAAACATCTGGTATGAAACGTGGAAAAGAAACATTTCATTTTCAAATCTCAATTGAAATTAATAATAGTCTAATGCCATTTGACAAACAGTTCTAAGACCCGTTTCTGATTTTCCTTCAGCAGCAGTTCGGCCATAACTAGAACTCTAGAAGTCCACATAAGTGTGCCAGTGGGAGCAGAATCTCTTTATCTATTTTAGATAATAATAAAAAATAGATGCATGTCCACTAATTGCAGTAAGGCTACGTGTGTTGAGTGACTCATCTCCAACAAAGCACTTAGTGATGAGCATTATAGTTTTGACGTAACGGGCATGTCGGCACCATGAAATGTCAACTTAAACCACAGGTTGACCGCTTGCTCCATAGGCTCCAAGTCTAAAGAAGGTGTAACATAATTCACTTACATCACAACACTGAACCCGCATATCAATTATGTGGGTTATCATTGTCAATAACTTTAATAACTGCATTTAATTTTTAAAATCCTAAATACAGTAACTTTAGTCCTAACTCCTAACCATGGTTAAATTTTATGCAATGGTTTTAAGTTAGAGCCAATAATGACTCACATAGGCCAAAACCACCACGTTCCATAAAAAATTTAAAAAGAATGTCCACAATTTAGGATAACCCTAAATAACATTCAAGCAGTAGGTAGTCAAACTAGATAATCCCCAGGAAAAAGACAAGATGCAGATAATGCTTCATGATACATGCAGCAAAAAGGAAATCATATTACAGCTGAATATTGAAGGTCATGCTTGAACTTAATTCACAGTGCGCAAGATAAAAAATATAATAAGCACTAACATCCACCACCGAGAAGAATGCACCCAAAAAAAAAGGTCGGCCAAATAAATTTGAGAGCCTACCAAATAAAATAAACCTCAACCTAGACTCTGGTCCACCTACCTCTCAAGGAGCATAACCAATTCACAGTGTTGAGTATGTGGAAAAAGATCAACAGCCATAGCTTTTATGGGTTTGAAGGCCTCTGAGATGGGCATGGACTTGGCCCTATGCCGTGCTAGACCAGCACTGCTCATGTTTCTCCATCCTCTGTTGTCTTTATTTCCTTTGTCAATTTTTTCGGGAGATGGCGTACAAAGCTCAATAGCATTTGCCACCAAACTTTCAGGATTACAGGATATGTAACTGCATTTAAAGGTGCACAATTAGATTGCATAGAGAAATATATATCACTTAAATAAGAGTATAGTATGATTCAGAACAAGAACTAACACAAGCCTCCGCAGGCGTGGATGAGTTCTCAAAGCTTTGATCACCTGTGATCTCACAATTCACGTCAGAAAATAAAATTTATGAGAAAATGTAACGGGTTCAAAAAAATATCGTTGGAAAAAAACTAATCCATTCAACAACATAGAGGGCGATCATATATTGTATTCTGCAATCAAATGGAACAAGTGGAGAACACAGAAAACTTAGGAACAAGGGCTGATGCAGAAGGGTCCTCACTCCGAGAAAGACTTAGGTAGACCTTGTCTATTCGGTTGTGTGGACTAAATCAATCAGCACTTGAATAATTACATAAATCTTTGTGCCACACAATTATTTTACATTAAAAGTGATAATGTGTCATTTATTGATTGGTTTAGTCCACCCAACTTGTATAGACAAGAATTTCTCCCTCACTCCACAAAAGCATCAAAAGCACTTATTTCAAAATAACAACCTTGCTTTCAATAATTGAAATTGACTACAAAATGAGCATTACTTGAAAACAACACTAACAGATCAGATAGTCAATCAGTTAACAGCAGAGGTCATGGTCTTTGACATTTATATGGGTGTCAGGTCATGATCTCTTTAAAGGGTTTTCTCCTCTTATGATTTTGCCAAAGGGATTAGAAGGCTCTTTTGAGCTAATGTTCTGTTGTTTTCTGTTTTAGTTGTCTTAGGGGAATCTATTGTCCTTCGTGCCTTCGCCCATGCATTTCTTGTTCCATTTTAATAAATTCCTCTCATATCCCAAAAGCAAAATCTTCCAATCAACGACAAGTTGGAACCATGGTATGTCAAGTAAGTCACTATAATGATCATCTCTAGAATCGTGGAACAGGACCCCACAAAAACCAGATGGGGAATGACAAGTTGAGTCACAAAATTACATAGTCAAATTTTAAGCTACGCTGCATGGATATGGGTACAGTACCAGGTAAGGATACAGGTATGGGGTACAATAATTTGTAAAAATCTAGGGTAAGGGTATGTCAATATAAATTATATATATATATATATATATATATATAAGAAACTGAAATCTCATAAATCATCTGAACCAAAATAAATCACCGAAAATTCCAAAATAAATCAAATAAAATATTTTAAAAAATTGTTGCTGTGCAACTGCAAACCAAACAGAAGAGCCCCAAAAATATTTAAAAAAACAAATGTTGCAGACTTGTGGTCAAAGTAAAAGCACAAACAACACGCAACCTAATATATATATATATTGTTGTGTGAGTGTAAGAACACAAACTTAAGGAGGAATTGTCGATTTGGGGAGAAAACAAATTCATATATTTGGGGCTATCGAAGGAGGAAGATGGGGATTTGGGACTGTTCATCACTACTGTGCCGCACCACCACTGCAAGCAGCCGTCAAAGGAGGAACGGGGAAGATATTTCAGTGTATCGTGGGGTCTCACTCGTGCAGAAACACAAAAAATGAAAAAGGGAAAAATAGGTTCAGGCATGTAAAATGGCAGTGTTTTGTGAGCAAAACTCAATCAGCCGTACCCAAGCTATACCAAGCCATACCCAAGCTATACCCGAGTCGTACCCAATTCTACCTGAGCCATACCCATTTATGAAAAATTTAAAAACCAGGTATGTGTATGCCAGCCAAAATGGCGTACGCATGCTTTAGAGATTTTAAGCAAAAGTATGAACCTGATTTGTTTTTTCTTTTTCGGTTCTAGTGAAGGGCGGTCCTATTGGTATTGGACCTAAGCAAGAATGGGAAATGAGGCTGTCGGAGATCAAAACCCCACCACATAACCATAGCCCCCTGGTAAAGACCAGGTGAGAAAACAGTTGAGTTACACTCCACCGATTGAACCTGATTTGATTTGTAACCTTGTTTTGTTCCAAAACCTTATTAGAGCTCAAAAGTCAATAATATTGCTCTCTATGTAGTCTTTTGAAAAATGTTAGACACGCGAAGGAAAAAAAATAATGGAAATTATACCATGTTTTGGACCAAGTGCTATTAGAGTTATGGTTGTAATCACTTGCATATATATAGTGGACAAACTATAGAGTATGATTCTTACAGTTGGATGAAGTCCAGCACGTGGAGGATCAACAATAGCAACAACATTTTTAAACTGCTGCATGGAAGTATTCCCATTTTCAGAACTGCTAACCTTCAGTACCTCACTTCCAGCTTCTGCATTGTTATTTTCTGAACAATGAGATGCCCTTAAATCATTTTCAGGCTCTTGGCAGGCACTACCCTCAGAGACATTATTGTCTACATTGTTATTTTCAGAACAATGAGATGCCCTTCCACCATTTTCAGGCTTTTGGGCATTGTTATTTTCTGAACAATGAGATGCCCTTTCACCATTTTCAGGTTCTTGGCAAGTACTACCCTCAGAAACATCATTGCTACATCTATAGATATTAGGATCATCAACTTGCTCCTTAGGCACATTTAGGTATTCCTTTAACAGAGATCCCATCACGTCCTCTGCCTGTTGCCTCATATATAAGCCAGCATGCAAAAGTTGCAATGTTACTACAAGTCAACAATTAAATCAAATTGAAAAAATTTCCATCAAAGATAAAATTTCCTCAGTGCCAACAAATGTGATACCAATTATAAGTTTCTGCCTTATTTCTGGGCAGCAGGATTTAAAACCTAGAATGCTGATCTCACCTTTGCACATATAAATCTACAGTTTTTTATGCCATTAATCTCAGCATTCCTATGAGCATCAGATACAGCAGAAGCATTCATTTCAATTCCAATCACCTGGAAGAATCCAAAACCAAATCAAGCTCAAGCAATTCACAGAAAAAAAGAAACTTGGAAAATAAGCTCTTAATTCAGGGATATGCTTGAGGAAAATAAGTCCGGTATAAAAGTTTCATAACGTCATATATTATCACTTTCCAAAGCAGCACATTGAACAGACAATTTCCCAAATATAAGACCTGCAAGCAAGAGAGAAGAAAGGAAATTAAATAGTGATTATTACCATACCAACTCGATGTGCTAATGTCAGGCCAATTGTTCCAGTCCCACAGCATATATCAAATAGTAATGTATCAGGACCTAAGTATGCCCAATCTCCGGCAAGTGAGTATAACTTCTCGGCAGCAAGAGTGTTAACCTGCAGTAAAAGTAGGCTCAAAACTCCATCCACTAGAGGTTAAAAAAAAAAACCTTGAAATCAGTTAAAATCAATGATTGCCATCCCAACCTGAAAAAATGCTGTTGGAGATATAGAGAACCGGAGATTGCTGATATAATCATGGATTCTTACATCCATGGCATTATTTTTTTCATCCATCTCAGGATCACCAACTGCCTTAGGGATGGGAAGTGAATGCAGTGGTGCATCAGCTGGTGCTACATTGGATATTCCTTGGTGATCCTACATGTAAAACCAATTATCACATCCGAAGTCATTTAGAAAATTAAGGTACAGCATAACATGCCATCAAAATTGAAAGTGAACCATCCACTATCTACCACCGCAAATCTGCACAAATTTATAGTGGCAACAGTGAAAGGGACATTAACCCTCTGTTTGGTTTGAGAGAAAATGAGAGGAAAGAAAACAAAGGAGGAGAAAAGGGGTAAAAAATGACATTTTCTCTTGTTTGGTTTACAGCAGAAAACAGAGAAGAGAGAAAAAATGGCAGTAGACCCCACAGGAAAATTTTCTTTGCTCAAGTGCAAAGAAAACTGAGACACCAGAAGCTGAAGCTGTAAAATTACAACTCTACCCATGGTCTTTTCCTCAACAATGCAGCCAACACATCCTTGTCTCCCTTCAACGGACTGAATGGAGAAGGTAGGGACTCCCACAATGCCTTCATTTGACCAGAGCGGAGCTTGACAACAATGAATACTTTGTCGGCAGTGAGCTTGTTGAGGTGTGCGTTTGGTATGCCGAAAAAAGAGGAGGTGGCGATTAGAGGGATAAGGAGGCCATTGACATCAGGTGGAAGGAGCAACAACAATATTAGGGAGGGGAAGTTTAGGGAAAAGGGCATTGGGACGGTGAGTCAGGGGATGGACAGCGGCAAATGGGATGGGGTGGGGGTGGGGGTGGGGGTGGGGGTGGGGGAGAGAATCAGAGAAGGAATAGGGAGGAAGCAGATTTTTTAGAAAATGAGAGAAAAAGACCATTAAAAATTAAGATTTTTATTTTATGCATTAAAATATTTTAATTAAATTTATATAAAATTTTATATAATTATAAATAAAAAATCGCAACTCTTTTATTGAACAAATAATTTTAAATTAAAATTTATTATTTAGATGTTAATAACTGAAACTTTGCAACTAATATTTATTATAAAATTAGTTTATATAATTTATAAAAATATATCTATACATATAAAATAAAAATAACATATGTTTGAATTTTATTATCATAAGGACATATATGTCATTTTACATGATTAATTATAATTTTTTTCTCTTACTTTTTTACACAACTTTAATTTTCTTTCTTTACATTTTCTCTTCATCCAAACATACAAGGAGAAAACTCGCTTTTCTATTCATTTTCTCTTCTCCCATTTTCTTTTTTCCCATTTTCATTCCTTCCATTTTCTCTCATGCATCCAAACAATGGCTAAGAATTCAGGAAGAAACTATTATTCAATGGAAATAATTATAAAATCTTAAACTGCTTCTCTAGATTCTTATTGCCCATGTATCAGAAACAATAATTTAGCAGTGCTTCTAATTATTTTACATGGTTATATTGCTGAAATGAGAAACACATTTCCATAGTGCCCAAAGGCAATGATAGTCAATTTACAAGACTCAATAATACTTTAACAAGCCATTTTAGATAGTTGATCCAACCAAAGTAGCAGTGTAATATGCACTTGAAAGTTGATACCATAACCATAAGCAACCTTCAGGTATTAGATATATATGGTAATGTTATGGGTCTTCTTTTAAAAAAAGGGAATCTAATCTACTAACGCTGAGAGAGAGAGAGAGAACAACATATCCACTATCTAGCAAACACATGAACAGTAACACAATTGTATCCTTCCAATTTATATTACATGAATATGCATATATATGGCAATCAATACTTAATGCATCAACCTCCGACAAGCGACAACAGAAACTTGGATTAGAACCTGTACAACCAGAGCCGTGAGAGGCAATGTTGGAGAATGCGAAGTAGCTCCCGCAACAAATGCCTGAGCAAGCCTCTTAAATTCAGCAGCTACTTGTGCATCATCAAAGCCACCAGTAGAAACCTATAATCAAGATCAGAAGGAGAAGGCTATGAATGATGTTTAAAAACAGGATGGTACATAAACCATAAGCTTCAAGTGATCAGGGGTCTTGTTTCCCTATATAAACCATAAATATGGATTATGGACAAAAAAACCATCAACCTCCTCTCCCCCCCCCCCCAAAAAAAATTAAAGGGTGTTACCAACATTATTTTTATTAGAAACTAACCTGCACAATAAGCATGACCTCTGCAATACCATCAAAAGTTTCAGCTTCAACAGTTTTCCCATTTGTCCTCCCTTCTCGAACCTTACGAGAGAAATACGAAAACCAATTAGCTTCAAAAAGGGTAAAATAATTATATAATAAAATTAAATATTCAGCACCATATTGGAAAATAACATGCGGCGTGACCATAAAATTTTCAACACCAAATCCAGCAAAATTATACCGTCAATTGACGCCAAAATCCAGTATTTTTAAATCTGTTCCAAACTGGTAAATCAGAATGCTGCAGAAATTCCTGAAAGATAGTGGCATATTTGCAAGCAATTGTTGAAACATTTGGGCAGTCCACTGCTTCCTCAACTGCTGTTACACCCTCCCTGCTATAATACTTTAGTATACAACTTACAAGCAAAGCACTCCACAAACAGAGATGATGCAGTTTACCTGAAGTTTCCAAGCATGAAGCCCACTGTTACTTTGCCTTCCAGAGAATACCCAACTGAAAATTCACACTTATTAC
The DNA here is from genome assembly GCA_029884595.1 of Ormosia semicastrata. Lineage (NCBI taxonomy): Eukaryota > Viridiplantae > Streptophyta > Magnoliopsida > Fabales > Fabaceae > Ormosia > Ormosia semicastrata. The sequence goes on from JAQQTO010000038.1 coordinate 12,085,779, forward strand.
GATATCCATTTACAATTGGTGATGCAATGATACCCTCTAGTTCACATGGAAGACCACCTGCAAAAGTGTGAGAAAGAAAAAGTAAAAGAACGGTATGAACCCCTAAAATTCTCACTGTACTTTTAAAGTAAACTAAATTACAGAAAGAGAGCATGGGCAGTGCACTAAATTATGAAGAAAGAGAGCATAGGCAGTGCACTAAATTACGAAGAAAACATCTTTATCGGATATTTCCAAGATAACACAACACCATCATCCATTCTTGAACTCCAGAACTGTACACTAAAATTGTTCTTGAAGATTTGGAGGAACTTTTGAAGATATAAAACACTACCTATTTCCCTAGACTTGAGAACCCACTCAGGAAGAGAAATGCCAGTTGGACAAGCTTTACGGGCATTTCTAGTCTGCCAGAAAAAAATTTTAAAAGTTCAGCTCGCTGATTCGTTATAAAAGTAAGAAATATGTATAATAGATAAAACTACAATGATAAAACAGAAACAATCATGACTAACAAGTCTTTTGAGAATCTGCATGAGAGAGCTTTTTTTCTGCTCCAACTGGTCAGCATAGGCCATGTGAGCTAGAGGAGTCACTACATCACGCAAACATTTTGTCTTTGAGATGGAACCATCAACTGCCAAATTATCATCATTTGTTTCAGCATCCAATAATGTCCCATTTGAAGGAACATCAACCCCTGTATTCTCCTTATATAATGCAGCAACATTGGAGTTACTTTTCTTTTCAAATGATCGAGTAACGACATCTGCAACCTTTAACCTTTTGTTCCCAATTGATTTTCCTTCTAAATCCTATTACATTAATAATATTAAATAATCAATTGCCAATTTGATTGCAGACCAATGAAACAAAAAGTAAATGGATCATAACTTCATAAGTCATAACTACCTTTGATGAACTCTTCATTTGTTCTTCATCTTCAAAAGTAACGAAACCCAACATCATACCCTTCTTTTTCTTTGCATGCTTAAAGAGTATTCCCTATGAAAAAGGAAACAAAAGCACCAAATGCTTCATCATGCAAAATTGCAAACTCAGAAAAATGTTATCTGTGAAGTGAAACTGAGAAACCGACTTGCCTCGTCGTTGAGAAAATTCCTCAAATTCTCGGAGCTCCACTTTCTCGGCAAATGCACCAAGCATTTGCTAAGCGCGTGATTGGAACCACCACAACCGTCGTCACCGCCATCAACATCGTCGTCGACAACGGCCTCGGTCATCATAACATCCACCGAGGCGCTGCGCTTCTCGCCGGTCTCGGATTTCAACGCCTTCTTCGCTCGCTCGGAGGTTGGGTCCCACGTGTTGTCAGGGCGAGGGCGGAGCTCCTCTTCGCCATGCGCGTAGCGGCACACGCCGCCGTGGCTGCAGGAGCCGTCTTGGCGCCTGAAGTAAGAACAGAGGCTGGTCTTCCACAGCGGATGGAGGGAACGATCGGCGCCGTCGCCGTCGTCCCTCTTCCGTTTCTCAGCGGGAACAAAGTCGTCATTTTCTCGGTGGATTTGAGTGTCGTTCGGAGCCGTTTGATGCGATTCGGAGGTGGAATGCTGACCGTTGATTGGGTTTAGGGTTTTGTGAGAAGATAATTCGGTGTTGAGGAGAGGCTCCGCCATTTGCTGTGCTATGATAACAGTGTTGTGTTATTCGCGAGTGGTAAGTGGTAACTACCTACATTTTCACAATAGCTGAGAATTGGGCCGTTCAGCAGTTCAAGCCCAACTAACTCAACCCACAAATAGTGGGCTCGTTCGATTTTACAAGTTACTTTTAAAATTCTGGGCCACTGTGTTTGGGTTTACCGTTTGGTTGGTTCGGCTAACCAAAAATAAAGTGGTGTGGATCAAACATTTATTGAAAAATTTTAGCAACACACTCTTTTGAGTATTCTTTTTAATATTTATTTTATTATTAGTCCAGAAGCAAGTGTTACAATCATTCCTCTCATAATAATCATTTCAAATGTATGAGGTGGATTAATAGAGAAGTGAGTGTTAAAAGAATTATCTAAAAAAATATGTTACTAACATTTTTTATATTTCTTTTTTGGCTAAGTTTAAAGGTAAGGAGATGACTTTGAATCAGTGTTTTAAAAATCAAACTAAATCATCCTGTTGAACTTGTTGAACTATGAATAGGCTATATCTCTAGTTCAAGTATTATCTGGTTCAATTATAGTTCAATCACAGTTTAATCACAAATTTAATCGATTGAGTCAATTGAACTATGACCCAGAAGTCTCGCTAGTTTATAATTATAAAATATTATATATTGTTAATATGTTTATTAGATTATCAATATCTATTTTGAATTATTTTTAATTGACATATTTTGAATCTTTAATGTTTACTTAAAAAAATTATTGCTCAACAGTGAACCTAACCTGAGAAAATCACTTATGTATTTGTTAGGTTAGTTCTCACAATCTTATCATCATCACTGGTGAGTGTAAGATCTCACAATATTTTATTTATTTATTTTTTAATTATATTTTTTTAATCACAATCTTATTCATTTTACTAGATACGATGATTTCAAAATTGTTAAGATCTTATCTCCTTAACCACTTAGCGTGATCATGGGTTTACTTTGACTTGATGACTCAACCAATTGACTCGAACCAATTTATAAACTATAAGAGAGGTAGTTAGGTTGATTTTTAACCCAACTAATTAGTTCAGGTATTGAATTTTTTTCCAACCCAATCACTTTAAGTTTATACTTTTAAAAAATATCTTATATTAAACAATGTCATTTTTATTATAAAAAAATTAATATAAAAATAACATTGTTTTGGTGAAATATTTTTTATAAAATAAAAATATTAATCCGATCACTCGACCCAAACCAATCAAATCATAATTACGTTGAGTTGATTCAAGTTGATTAAAAAAAAATTAAAGTCAAACTTACTCAACTTAGTTAAACTTGATAAATTTGGGGGTTTTTTTTCCAAAACCAGCATAACCCAACATATAACTACCTTTATTAGCCACTACCAACCTTTTTATATTTTTCATTATCATAATTACTTTAAACAATAATGAATAATCATTTCATAAGTCCCTACATTTAGTGTGCCAAGTCAATAAAAAATAGAATAAAAACAAAATTGCTTGATATAATATTACCCTTGGTGCTAATGACAACAAGTGGTGGACTCGGAGCTTGAAGCAACCAGTGACTAATTTTATTTTTTAAGGGAACCAAAAATAAAAGTATTAAAAAAATTAAATAATTTAACAAACACTATTAAGAGTAAAAGGGTTGATCTTAATATTGTCTTTTGAATTATTTAAAAGGATATAATTTAAAAAACGCTTTTAAGAGTATGAGGGATAATCAAAACTTTATCGGCTCGTAAGGTTTCACATTGGATTTATACATCCTAATATTACAAACTTAGTATAAGTATACCAAAATCAGAGTTTAATTATTTACAATGAATAAATCAAACTATAACATAAGAACGTGCTCTCAACGAAAAACATGAACCTCTGCTCAACACTAACAGAATATATACATCAATTTTATGCAATATTCTGAAAAGTAAGTTATAACCTTATCTCACACTAGTAACAAACAATGATATTAAATAACCTCTCATACAATTGTAAAATATTATCAAGCAAGACAACCGCTCATACAGTTATCATCGAAGACAAATGCAACACACATACAAAATAAACATAAATTTGAAGCAAAGCAAGTATCAAGTAATGCAATGATAATATGATGTATGATTATGCTTAGGAAAGGTGTATGATAGTGTAATGTAATGTCACGAGACTTGACTATTCCTCTGGGTAGGGATGGAATTTGTTATCTTAACAAATAACCTCCTGTAGTCTACCAGGTAGGGAGAAAATCTGTTATATTAACATGTAACCTCCTATAGCCTACCTTAAACTGAGTGGATTTTTTCACTACCTCAAATTGTTAGGAATAGCAAGTATGTGAAGAATGTGATGTGTGTGAAAAATATGAAGTTATGTCTAACTCTTACATAACCACGACATAACTCTATACTAAGTCAATCTTTGCATTACTAGCTCTACCTCTACTCTATGAGAGCGTTTCATGCACTACGACACTTAACTAATGCCAACTAGACTTAGTATACATTTTATCCTTGCATTACTAACTCTACCTCTACTCTATGAGAGCTTTCATGCACTATGACATTTTACTCTTACCAACTAGGCACTATGACACTCAACTCTTGCCAATCAAACTTAATTTCTTATATCTAGTTCTCTTCCTCTTAACCACTTCTTGAATGATAACTAATACAACACTAAGTTGCTCGTGAGACTAAGCTCTTAACTAAGGCAATCAATGTTTAATAGATGTCCATAATCCTCCTTAATTTCCCTTGCATGCTAGATGATCATTTTCTCTAATAAATTTTTCTACTAATATCCCAATTCTCTTAAAAATACATAAACAAGGGATTCAAACCAAATAGCGAATTCAATTCATCAAAAATAGCATTTTTGCTGAATCCTGGTACTCACGCCTTGGCACAACCCTCATCACGCCACGACGCACTGCTCTTTGGCCCCTCACGTCTCGGCATGGTGCATTCATGTTGCGGCGTGCTACTCTCGGATGCACTCTCATTGAAACTCACGCCTCAGCGTGACCTTCCCACGGCATGGCGCCAGTTGTAAAAACTAGATTCTGCAGAATTCTGCAAAATTCCAGTACTGTTCTATTGGAACTTTACTCACTTCCAATCATTCAAGATCAATTTCCTTGTGATTTTTAACACCAATCTAGGCTCCTAAACTTGTTGTAACTCTTATACAACCTATTGATTAACTTGACATAGATTTAGGTCCAAAAATCACACTATCTCCAACCATTACCAAGTTCCTCATCTATGATCTAAAATGGTTTGGCTTAAGTCATAAATGACTATCTAGCACTCACTAAGCTGAAAACATCCTAACTTTGTTATTGGAATCAAGAATCAAGTTAAGAACATAGATTTGGCTCTCGAAATCCCTTTTCCATTCATGAACCCTAAGTTCATTCAAGATGAATAAAAAGGAATAGATGAATAGAAACTCCCCTACCTTTTGTATGGATGATGATCTTCAAGCATTGAACTTGCTCTTGGATCCTCCTTCAAGCTTTAATCTCGTTCCTCTAGCTTTTCCCCATTTGTTTTTCTCCCCTTCGGTTCCTCTTCCTCTTCTTTCTTTTTTCTTTCTTCTGTTTTCTTTTTTCTCTTCTGCCATGGGATATTTTAAATAAGAAGTCAAACTTTGCTTCTTTTGGATGGGTACTAAAACCCTTAATCTGCTAAGAACACTTTGATTTCTCCAAATCAAGTTTTTCAGCTTCCAACAGTTTTAAAATAAATCATAAGATTCATTAAAAAAAAACTAGTGTCACTATTATTTTATCTTTTCATATCTGCTACTAGTCAATCTGATATTAAAACACATTATCAGTATGCTTAAAAATATCAAATTAACTCTGATTATCCTCAAATTTCAACTACATTATACTTAGCTCATTTGTGACCTATAAACAAATTATTCATATATGTTTCCCTTAACTTAGCAATTTATGCTATTTTCTGAGTCATATTAGGCTACTTTCTACCTTCTATGTTACAGCAAAGTGTCTAAACTAACTCAGTTTGTCACAAAACTAAACGGGCATGTCAAACATGTATTAGACTACTTCTGTAACCCTATACAAGCCTAACATGTTATCAAGAGTGTTACAACTTACGCTATGTACCATTCTCAGTCCAATGCTAGGGGCTGCCAAATGAATGGCACACAACATCAGCAGGAAGGAAGTTATGTGAACGATTAGGCCTAGTGACAAAAAGGGACCTCTACTTGATTCATGGAAGTAAAGGATTTGTCCCAAAAGCCCTCATAACTATTGATGTGAGGAAGCCTCTCTAACAGTGGATGAACTATGGTCCACCAAACGCAGGTACAATCTGCGTAGACTTTAAATATGAAATTTGGCTTATTCTTTGTTATTATCGTGGTATCATTGGCCATGAGGACAGGAAATGCTTAGCTATGATTCAAGATGAGCTCAATGGTATAACTATAATTAAGAAATATGGTCCTAGAATGAAGGTAGAGAGCACTAGTGGAAAAATGAAACTAGAGATCCCACCAAGCTGAAATGCTAGCCTTTCTAATCGGTCAAAGGCCAAATCAAAGGAGAAAGTATAAGGACTAGTTGAACAAGTTTCCTTTCATATATCATCCCTTTCTATGGATGGTCCCTTTCTATGGATGGTATAGAACCTTTGATTGCCATTAATCCTGACGAAGAGCCATATATTGTTGGAAAGAACAAAGTAACTCAATTTGTAACCTAAACTTAATAACAAAAGCTAGACCAAACTATTGCCAACATGCATCAAAAGCTTGCATACAACAATACTATCATTATCATTAATAATTAGGACAACCAGGAACATTGCCTCAAAGAAAGTGACATTGGTTCTGCTAACAAAAGGATGGATTTTGATCTGAAGGCCTCCCCTGCTAGTTTTCCACCAAGTACTGAACCTCTCATTTTCACCTTGGGTAACTCTTTTGCTATCTCCTTAGGACGCATTAAAGAGAAAACTAAGAAAAGAATCGAAAAGCTCAAACAGCTGACACTTATGGAGAGTCAATATATTGAAGTTGCGGTCCAAGTAGTATTAGAAATACCGAACTCCAAGAAAAGGGCCCTTAGTAACGATATGGATGTGGATGGGAAACAAGTTTGTTATGAAGTACCATAACCTTTTATTAGTTGATGGTTGTTGTGCTGTTATTCCAGGCATGTTGGAAGTGATCTTGTTGAAACTTTATTTTCCATTTCATTTTCAGTAATGGATTGCCCTATCTATGCCCAAAAATAAAAAGAATATAAGGGATTATCACCCCCACCAACCCCCCATTTTTCTCCACCATTGATAATAATGCATAGACAACACAAAAGATATTTTGTCATTTTTTTATTTCAAAAAATGCATCATATATGGCAATTGAGTTAATGCTTGATAAAATAAATATTCACTAGGGATTGAGCATTTCCTTTCTATATGCCTATTAAATACAACGTTGACCCATTGCATACATAAAATTTTAGGGAGATTAAAGGGCTTCTCATTCTAATATTAGGACAAATCATAGGCTTTAATGAGGGCTTACAGTGGTAATACTTATATAGTACTTACTAAAGAATATAAGCCTTACAAATGAAATGCTTTGATCCTTATATGTTAAGTCAACCTTTTTTATTTTAGTATGTAGCTTTCACCATCTTTAAAAGAAAGTAAACTTATAACTTTTTTACCAAAAATACACATTTACTACTTTCATATACCAAAATTACAATATTTTTGTGCTTGTGAAAATTAATTAAGGCTATATACTTTAAAAGAAATTTACAATAATTAATATCTTAACATTTAATATTTGAAAATTTTAAAATAAAAATTATAAGTGACCTACCTTTCTTCAAGGATATATTATAGAAAAAGCATTGCATTAAACATTAATTTGATATAATGCATTAATTTAAAATCTCTATACAAAGGGGTGTTATTTTTAATAACCTGTAGTTAATTTTCCTTTTCAATTCATGTATTCCCTTTCCTTTCGGAGAGGATTGGCTTACATATTTATAATTTAATTATTAATATTAAAAATTATTTATTAAAAATTAATTAATCAATAGTGTAGGTTAATTATTATTGATTGAATTTATCACTTCCTCCTTATCGATTGGCTTTGTTATATTCAGGAAAAAGTTCTTTATTCCTGTATATGTGAGTTTTCTCTAATATTTTTTTGTCAAAGTGCGGATATCTTCAATTACTAGCAGACCTCTCTTCAAGTATCAGGAGCTCTTCACAGGTAAACTTTATTCTCTTCTACACATTCCTTGATTTTGTGCTTTTGCTTTTATAGAATGATGAGTTCACTCAGATGATGTGCACGATGAGTTTGCTTTATCAATCAAATTAGTTAGTCAGAGAAAAATGATTACTCAAACTCTTAGAGTAAAGTAGCTAACTCAAAAATGAGTGAAGCAATTATAATTACATAAAGTTTTTGTGCATAGATCCATCACAGACATGCGATTAACGAACTATCAAATCAATTTAACTACTTGAATTAATCACTTGCTGAGGTGGTAGGGAGTTGTTGATTAACCATTTGTTTAACATTTTTAATCAATAATATACTTATATATATAATCAATGAATTTAAAAGGGGCTAGTAAGGCCAAGAGTAGTTAGTTCACCTAAATGCCATCTGCCTATGATAAAAGCATAGCTTATGTTAAATTTTAGGGATCTCTTATTAGTAGGTTATTGATAAGTCTCCTATAAGTGTTAATGAGTCTAAGGACTTATCCTGATCTGGCTAAGGCAACCATATCCTCTAGGGGTGTACACAGGTCAGGTCGGTTCAGTTTTGGGGGTAAAAAAATATAAACTAATCAAAACAAATTGGTTTGGTTTAGTTTGATTTTGCAAATTTTTTTTGCTAAACACAAACCAAACCAACCAGAACCAAAAATGGGTTGGTTCGGTTTAGAACATTGGGTTTTTTCCTTCTTTCTTTTTTTCAAAAAGTTATCAAAAAAAACCTCAAATAATCAAATCCTATTTCCCGTTTTCTACAATAACCAAGAACCCTAAAGTCTGCCAACATCAAAATAAGACAATGAACCAGAACAAAAAAAAATTTGAATGCATCAACAAAAATAATCATTTTTAGCATGATTAACTTTCTAAAATTTGTTGAATCTAAGTAAACAAACATTCTTGTTGCAAAAAGTTGGAGACTTTGTAATCACAGAAATCTCAAAAACTTAAATAGAACCCCAAAACCTCTAACAATGTAACCAAAACAAATCCATTCTCCTAACCATACACCTAAGGTCCCACCATCATGTGGGTGATTAGGTCTCTTTTGACAACTCGTACGGGTGGGAACAACCAGCAACTCGCATAGGTGGGTGAAGATAGAGGTCACTGCCCACAACTCGCACCGTCGCAGATTGTTACTATTGTAGGTGAGATTGTCGCAGCTCACATGGGTTGCAACCAAGATGAGGTCACTCTAGCATCGCACTGCTTCATGGGTGAGGTCGCTCTCGCCGTCACAGGTTGCAGCCAAGGATGCCATTGTCACAGGCTCACAGCTTAGGTAGAAGAAGGGGAGTGGGTAGACCGATGGGGAATGGAGAAGGGAGAAGAGAAAAGGTGTGGTCATGTGAAGGTTCTAATTGAAGTGTGTAAAGAAAGGAACCTAACTATAACAAATAATAATTAAAAAAAGAAATGTACAAGTTATACGGGACATCAGGTTTAAAATCTGTCAACCCGTATACTAAACCGATATTGATTAGATTTGATCCGTTTTGACCTAATTTAACCTAATTATCCAAATCGAATCAAACTAATTATATTGATTTGGATTGATTTTTCAGGTTCATCTGATCAATCTACTCAATGAACACCCTTGTTCTCCTCACCTTGAACTTTTTCTATACAAAAAAAGATACTAGTAAAACATTCATCTTTTAAATTCGTAGTTAAAAATGCATGTGATTAAGTGGTTAAATCTAATTGGTAATTAGTTAATCACACATCTATGAGGGAGTTGCACACAAAAACTTTGTGTAGCTATCATTTCTGCAATGAGTAAATCATGTCATTTATACCTAAAGTATGATATACTTAATATATATATATATATATATATCCTAATTGCTATAGGTTAGTCAATGCTTTTTGTATACTGTAGTTATTTTTAATGGGGGTTTGGATTAGGAATTAGAATGAGCAACTAAGCTATAAAGATGGCAAAACATCCTAGCTAGCCCCAACATGCCATGGGTCATCCAAAAATAAAGCAAGTGGGTTGACCTATTTTTATTTAGTGAGTTACAAATATCAATTAACCTCATTTTTATTGTAGGTTGGTGGATTGACGGGTACTTGCCCCTTTTTTTTAAGATTAATAAGTTTGACAAATCAATCTATTAAAAAAGAAAGACAGTTAAATAGAAAACTCTCCTAAAATTTAAAATAAAAGTAGGATTAGTCAGGTTTACCCACCAATCCAAATCTATTGAGTTGGCAATTTTTTCATTAGTCTTTTATCCAATCGATTTGTGAGATCCATACACTACATAAATAAACGTCACTTAGTTTTGATTTTATTCATTAGTCATGTAAGCAAAAAATTATTTTAATATACATGATTGATAATCTATGGTACATGTACAAGTCATTGGTCTGTAAATGGGATGAATTACGAAGTAGCCTATCTCCTACATTCTAGCCATTTATTCTTAATTCAATTAAATTTAAGACTTCTAAAGTAGATTATCCAATAGTTGGTAACTGAGTATTCCTTTGAAGTGTTAACTTATTTGAATTAGTTTTGAGCACGTGGGGAAAATATTGTCAAATGTTCTTTTGAAGTCGCATTTCTTTGGCAGTTATTCATCCAAAGATGCATGTCCTAAAGAAGAACTCAATTATTCTTTTGAACGATGTATATAATTTAGACTTTATATATTTTTTTTTGGTGGACTAGACTTTAGATATAAATCTAAATATTTTGTTTGTATATGTGTAACCTCTTATTAATATTGTATAGTTGTCAATTTTGATTTAACCCATCGAGTTGGCTCATTTGACCAGATAATACCTTCAAGGTCGGGTTAAATTTTATAGTCATTTTATAAAAAAAAATAAAAATATTAGCTAGCCCGACAAAGAACTATAGTTATCAAGTTGGGTTACATATTATCCTTTAAAGGATCAGGCTAAGTAAGCTTCTAGCAAGCCTATCATTTGTCGAGTTGATCTGTCCCAACTAAAGAACAGGAGCCCGTTTCACAAGTCTACATAGAATTCTTGCCCAATTCGATGCCTTTGAAAATGTTGAGTTTAGCCCCAAACTTTCAAGCCATACTGAAATTTCATAGGCTTGTTTTTGTCGACCTGGCCCGACAAAAGATGCTGGGCATTTTTTAATTATCTTTTTTATTTTTTATTATTTTATTTTATTTTTTTGATTTTTTTGAAATTTTTTTTATTTATTGTTGTGGATTCTTAACGAGATTCTTAATAGTAGTTAATTATTACTACATTGACATTATTTTTTCGTTATTCATTTCTTAATAGCCCACCTCTTAGTAGCCAAGCACCATGCCTCCTCCAAGTCTTTAGTCACACATAGATAACCCATCTCCTTTGCCTCTCTGTTTCTTGCTTTCATTTTTATTCTATCTATTTTATGCAATTTTTTTATAATTTAAATGTACAAAATGTAAAAAATAAAATAAAAAAATATGTAATTTCGATATAAAGGTAAATTTGTCATTTGCATATAATTTATATCATATCACGATAATATCGATTTATATCAAACACAAGGTAAGATAATATAATCTGACATGTATGGTAATGGCAGTCTAGTATTATCTTATTGCTGTCTTATATTTAAAATTATTCAAGATAAAGGATACTAAGTCATTATATATTTGAGTTGATTGTAATAAAGAACAGGAAATTCACAAGTCTACATAGAATTCTTGCCCAATTCGATGCCTTTGAAAATGTTGAGTTTAGCCCCAAACTTTCAAGCCATACTGAAATTTCATAGGCTTGTTTTTGTCGACCTGGCCCGACAAAAGATGCTGGGCATTTAATTTGATTTTTTTAGTTAATTATTACTTTGACATTTTTTTTAGTTTCTTTCTTAATACTAGCGGAGTGACATGTATATAAAAATAATAATATTCAAGATATACTAAATTATTAGATGTTATAATAAATGCACAAAATGAAGGTATAAATATTAATGTGTGTTGGTCTGAATGAAAAGAATTCGAGTTCTTTAAGCAGTAGATTAATTTTTAGATCACTTATATGAAAATAATAAAGACGCGTTTAATCTCTTTGAGAGATTAAAAAAATTAAAAAAAAGGTTAAGGCATAATATTTGAAATAACACATATTTACCCATAAAGAGTTGTAAACAATAATATAGTTGATCAAATGGAAGTAGACTGCGTCCCAGCCAAATCGTATCTTTCCTACATGGGGAGAACTTTACCTAAATACCATTCCCCACACACAACTATAAAGACTAATATGTGTTAATAGTGATATAATCTGTCAAAAACTATGGTATCTCCTCTTTTTGAAACAAGGAAACAATAGTTATATGTTGTGTTGTGTTTGCTGAATTACATTCATCTAGGGGTGTTGTCAAGGAGACAATGATGCAGGGGAACAGAGTCGCACAACAACGATCACTGAAAAACAAAGGGAACAGAATGGGAAAGGACATCATCAGTAGAATGCCAAACGAAATCATTGCAATAATTTTATCTCGGTTGACAATCAAAGAAGCAGGTAGGACTAGCATGCTGTCAACTAGGTGGAGGTATCTATGGACCTATTTCTTTGGTGTTTTGAACTTTGATCATTCACTCAAGATTTATAACATGCGTCGACACAATATTCCACCTTTGAAAAAATGCATCCGTTTTGTATCTGAGTGGGAGAGCTTCATGAGTAGCTTGGAACATGTGCTGAAATCACTGAGAAGCCCATGTATGCAAGGACTGAGAATTTGCATTGATATGGGCAACCCTGGGAAGATAGCTGAATGGGTTAAGTTTGCTGCTGAGAAAGATGTTCAAATGCTTGAGCTGGATTGTTCATATCACTTCACATTACCATTCTATGAAATAAGCCAGACCATTCGCAATGTCTTGTCATCAACCAGTTTTGAAATGAAGTCACTGTGTGTCTTGCGTTTGGTTTCTGTGGACGTGAGTGGTGAGGTCATTCAGTATTTTCTAGCATCTTGTCCATCTCTTGAAACATTGTTTGTCAGAGATTCGAAGCTCCTCGTACGCTTGAAAGTTTGTGGTCATGGTCTGAGGTTGAAACATTTGGAGCTGGTTGAATGCAACATTCTGTATCTTGACATTTATGCTGAAAATCTCATGACATTCAGTTACTTGGGAGATTATGGAAAATTTAACTTTGAATGCATCCCAAGCCTTGTGGAAGCGTCCTTTGGTGGACGGTATGCTAGTTACCTGCAATCAAACATGGACGACATTGATGTTTTTGCATTATTCTCTCAGCTACATGTCCTGAAATTGGAACTATGTGTGTTTGATGAGGTAGGTAATAAAGTAGATTATTACATTTTCCTTTTCTTTTGCTTTATGTCTCATTTTCTTTTAGTTAATATATCTTTCATGTCGTGAGCCACACTCAGACATTTCTTCAAGGCCTGCCTGAGTTCACTAATGTGAAGCATTTGGAGCTGCTAATTCCTCATGGATGTGGAACGGAGCTGGATCGTCCTGTTTCTTTACTAAGTGCATTTCCTTCAGTTTTTGTGCTCAAGGTGAAGGTAAATAAGAATTTCTCATAATCTAATATCTCTAACTTCCATATCATTATTGCAAGCTTAATTTTTGTAATAAAGCAAAGGCTGCTTGATTACCTGATATCTTCAACTTCAGTCACTTTTGGTTTTCGTTGAGTTTTATAGTGATATTGATCTTTTTAAAAATATTTTTATTTTGATATTTTTTTTTCTTCCCCCTCCCAAATATGAATAAATACATAAGAAATTCTTACCTAAACTATGGGCATTATAGTTGGGTGCACCAAGTCAATCAAGACTTAGTATTTTTATTGATTTTTGTAAAATTAATTGTATACAATTATCTATAAAAATATTAAATCATAATTGATTTAGTGCACTCAATTAGGTGTCCATAGTTTGGACAAAAATTTCTCTAAATACATCTCAATGGTGTCGTATTTTCCGTTGTACAAATCACATAAGCACAATCTTAGTTTTGGATTAAATTGAAGATGAGACAGTTTCTTGTAAGTTGTAACATAGCTGTAAACGTACAGAACTGACCTTATTTGTTTATTTGGATGTTCTGATTCTAAGATATTCGGAATCATAAGGCCCAGTTCGCTTTCAGGGCTGTAATTGAGAAACAATACTTATACAAACTTATCACATACACTTCATATAATCTCATGCAAGTCATTCACGTCCCATTGTAACTTTTTCTGAATGGTTCATATAGTGCACATATCTCACATAATTTGTACAAATGTCTTTTTCCGTCTTGATATTCCAACATATTAATGCTCTAAATCAGAGCATTTTATCTTAAATTTTTTTAATTACAAGACCTACAACATTTTCATACTATTGAAGTTGCATGTGTATGCTGATCTCAATACACTTGTTCTGGTCTTTAGGACTTATATTGATCTCAATCACAGTTTCAACAACTCTCTGTCTGTGTCTCTGTCTCTCTCTCTCTCTCTCTCTGTGGTTTGTCAGTTCCAAAGGTACAAGGTGGGGCCCCCACCGGAGCAAGAGTGGAAGGCCAATCTGGAACTTGAGTTCCTAAACCTGAAGGAGTTGCATGTGTCAGGATGCAGAAGAGACCCCAGTCAGATTGAGTTTCTGGTCAGCATATCTGAGAATGCTCCTAATCTCAACAAGATTGTTGTGGATCCCGTCTCAGCATTTCATGTGGGTAAGTCACCTGAAGTGAAGGCCAGGATTAGAGAACTGCGTCGTGACTCTACTATATGGTTTGTTGATGGTCTCAAACCATATGCGCCTCCTCCACTTGAATTGATTGTCCTGTAATATGACCATTCTCAAGCAGAAGCTGTGGCCATTTAACTTTCTCATGCCAATGGATGGGAGGCTTCTTTTGGGATTTTATGATATCATGCCAGTTTCTAAAATTTCCTGCAGAGTTAAGTTTCTAAAGATTGTGTGTTTGAAAGAGTCGTACTTTTATGTTTAGAATTTTGTTGTTTTTGTTTGTCCATTTTTGGGACTCAATAAGAGACCCCTGAACAATTCTTGAAGTTGAATTTGGTTGAATAATTTGCCTTCATTTTCATTCCTCTTCTTCTGTGCTATAAAATATCTGCAGGTACTGATATTTCCTGCTTTGTAGGCAGGGCCGGAACTCAAAAATTAGTTTTGAGCATAGATCATATTCATCTTATATGTTAACAAATTTTTTAAGCCAAACCTAGTTTCAACAAACAAAATGGTTGACTTTTTTCACCAAAAAATTAGTTGACTTCATTCACTAAAAAAAAATTGGTTGACTTTACGAGACTCCTAATTATTTTATGGGGGGGGGTCAACTTGAGCACCTAGTTAGGGAAAATATTTTTGCACACCACATTTTTATACATTTTCTTACACCTACACTTGTTTGGTAAAAAAAAAAGAGAATGTATATTGAAAAATATGTTTATCTTATTTTATTACAATGATATAATAGAAATGTTCTGCAAATAACATTTATGTAACTTTAAACTGCAATCTTTTCTTGGTGAGTTGGGCTCAATCTTAATGAGGCTTGATGTTATTCTCCCCTTCTGATAAACTACGAGTATACAACTACAAATAGGGTACAGAATCTCCAAGTGCAATGGGAAAGAAACCAACAGCGAAAGGGCAGTAGTTTCTTCTGTCGAACTACGTAATGTTCTACATTCTGTTGTTATGATCATCGGTGTAAAAGCAAAAGGAAATGAATCAGAGACTTAAGTTGTGTTAGAGACTTAAAGGCTAAAGCAGGTTGAACCATATAAAGACTAGAGTTTACTATTTAAATTAAAATAGTTGTATAAAATTAATAACAATAACCAATTTTCTCTCGCCTTTTTTTTTTTTTTTGCATTTTAAGTCTTACAAAATTGATAGATCACTTGTTGGCCAATCCCCTTTCGCTCAATTGGTACAAATAATTCTAGGGAATAGATGCATCACCCAGTTGGTACAAAAGGATTCTACATCACTTAATGGAAAAAGTCACCAATGAATTCCCAACAAAATGAAACAACATGGCTATAGCAGAATAAGCTTAGCTCAAGGAGAATAGAAATTTCAGTGAAAGACAGATTTCATTCTTAATATACCAAAAAACAGAAGTGAAAATATGGATCAGATCTAAGTAATCACATGTTGCGACAATAAATAGGGAAAATATAATTACACGGTATTTGTAGAATCTGGATTATTTTTTTTATAAAAAAGTTACAGTATGACCGAAAATGTCATCTAATGACTAGAAAATAAGTATGTAGAGTATGAGTAAAATGTAAAATAATATACATAAAGTGGGCATTGCACTGAGCTTTCTCTCATGATTCACAAACATTTTTGTTAGTTGGGGAGGAAAGAGGTTAAGCCTTCTATTCATATGTAGGTAAAATAGTTGACGAAGAGTATACTACATACTAACTAAACAGTATAGTGAAACATTAAATATTGGGTTAGAAACGTAGTAGGTAAAGGAATCTGCTAGGGTAATAAAGAATGGTCCCAGACTCCCAGATAATCTTCCTGATTAATGATGAGAACCATTTCTAGGTGAAGTTGTATAAAGTGTATACTACACATAAACAGGAAGATGAAAACAATATCTTAATCCAGGAAGAACAGCTGGAAGTGTGGACAAGTTGTAAAAACACATCATTCACCTGAGGGGGACCTCATTTTCATAACATCATAAAATAACGGGGAAAAAAAAGAAAAAAAAAAAAAAAAGAGTTCAAATACGTTGATAACCTTGTTTTCACCTATGCTTGTAACATGGCATCTGAATTTCGAGTCAAGTGTGAAGCTAGATTTGGTAGCTATATAATATTATTGGCCTAATATGAGAAGCAATGTCAATCGTTCAACTTCACTGAGTGCATTAGCTACAGTCCACAACCTATATCCCATAGAAACTGTTAGTTCTGAAACCCTAGACAGACAAGCAACCCCCCCCTCCTTCTCTAGGCATAAATACAGGGCATAAGTTTTTACAAATACACCATTCAAAACAGGACCAAGGCAACAAAGAATGAGCATTAAAGCATTAAAAAATAAAACTCCTTGATTTATTGGTTTACATAGTTGGATAAGAAAAAGATAACAGAACATATCTGTGTAAGCCTACTCAGTAATCTCAAAAGCAAATAAAAATTATGGATCATGAAAGTGAGAAACACAGCCAAATAAACCATGTTAAAAGAAAGAACCCAATTTCTCATCTAGGGAAAGCTATCCCAGCGACAATTAACTTAGTAAATGAGATGAATGAACACCGAAGCATCCTTCAAAGCTACGTCAGATTGTAGATACCAGCATCTTCTGTTGAGTCAATCTAAAAGCATCTCACCACACCAACCCATAACAGCACAATTGTACACAAACACCCCAACATGCTCCTTCACACCAAGTACCTGCCAATCGATGGTTCCATTCTTGACCCCTGTTTTAGGACACCATGAATTCAGTACAATAGCTTCACCTTCTGGACCCCTTTGTCCACCCACAACCATAAGTTTCTCTCCACAAGCCCTGAAAGCCAGGCCCCATCCATTAGAAGAATCAGCCCGGACCGGAAGCCTACCCAATTCGCTCCAGGTGTTATTTTCCTTGTCATATTTCTTCACCATGTTGGTTAGATGCTCAACTGCATACAACTGATTATCCACAACTGCCACAAGTGGAGGTGCCTGAGCAGCCACATTAACATATGGATACATACCCTCTATTTTCCGCCAATTTCTTGTCTTAAGATCATACTCCTCCCCACAAGTCAATGAAACAGTAGGACTTGACATTCCACCAATCACATAGAATTTGCCATCCATAAAAAAGCCAGAGCACAATCTACGTGGTGTATGCATGTTTGGTAAGAGTTCCCATGTACCTGATGAAGAGTCATACAACTCGGCCGATCCTAGAACATTCCCATATTTATTGCTTCCACCAGCAACAATAGCAATCGAACCAAGACTACCAGATCCAAACAAACAGCGAGTTTGGTTCATCCCTTGACACTTCACCCAACCACGACAAATCAAGCTATACTTCCAAATGGCAAAATCCATCAATTCCCGACCAAAAACCAACAGTTCACTGCCCACAGCCAAGGACTCCTTGTCTGCATGATTAAAACACTCATCACAAGGTATTTTAGGTAATGTTATCCATCTATTTCTCTTGGGCTCAAATGCCTCCCATCCTCTCGGGTCGCAAACCAAATAAACCAAATGCTCCAGCTCCACAATCCCCAACTTTTTCCTCAACTCAGATAGGTACCCACTTTTAATCAGCAAGTTGTACCTTTTATTTATACATGATAGTGAAGCATAATCAGATCTACTAACCCAAGCAAGACAGTTCAGCGCAACATCATCAATAAGACCAGGGAGGAGTGAATCATTTGGTCCAATTCTAGAAAAACCATCATTCATTTCTTCCCTTGAATCCATTTTCACAAAGCTAATCACTTTCTTTTCATCCTCAAGCAAGAAACAATCCGAACGTATTTTCTTTGTCATGTCAACAAATCTTCAGCGTATCCCAACAAAAAACTTCACAAATCCTTCATATGCAGCATATACCCAGAAAGTAAATCCCAATAGTGGCATGCCACCAATCTCTATCTCAGTGTTCTTTCCATCAATTTTAGCAACTTCAGTTATGAATCTGTAATCACCTTACACTTAAAAATCATCCCTTTACGGAACTTCACCCAATTTGCAAATTAACTCGAAAACCATAACCTCAGATAAAAAAAAAGGAGAAAACCAAAAATAGAATTACAACACCAAATGAATCAGAGATAAAGATTTGAAATTCCGGCAATACCAGAAAACCACCGATTTTCCTTATCTGATTTCCAGCTACAGAGACAGAATCATCTGCAAATTCATCGCAACAAATGAACATAGGAAAAAAGGAACAAATTTGCATGGAATGGTAAAAAACCACAAAAAATAAAATAAAATCAAATTTTGATTCAAAGGGGTTGCTCTGATCCAATTCAAGAAGCAGTAACCGGATTCGGATCCAAATCAAAAAAAGGGAGGAAAAAATCGATGAATTTAAGAAGCGGTGATGAGTGAGAAAAATAAATGTGGGGGCACCTGGAAGTGCAGAAAAATACCGGATCTTGCGTACGGAGCCGCCGCATGATTCGATGGAATTCATGCGCCGTCAAAACATGTTTTGCCGGCAACCGGCGACGGCGAGCAAGGGTGAAAGTGAAAGTGGTGTGTTAGATAACTTACAAGTTGGGACAGGGAAAGATTGTAGTTCTAACTATATTATATGTGCGAGTGAGTTATAAATAAAGGAAAAACTCTTAAATCTGTGCATAGTTTGCTACGCTGACCTTATGTTTTAGTGTATTTCATGTTTTAACCATCTCAGTCTTTCTTTCCTTTCCTGGGTTTTTTTCTTCTTCTTGTTTTCTGGTTAAGATGTCGTGCTGCGTACGGGTGTCCAATGAATTGCATCTCAACATATGGGATCGTTTTGGAAAATATTTCAACCCACAAGTTATAAGTTGGTTAATTAGTTTGAGAAATGTTAATTCATACAAATTCAATTTATTCAATCAATTTTTTTTTTAAAAGTTGTAAGATTATTAAGTAAGATAAAAATGTAATTTAACTACATTTTCTTCTATAAGATTATTAGTTACAATTACGATAAATTGTACAACTTTTACCATCATTTAGTTAACCGATTATTGCCTGATTACAATAAATGATACAACCCCACATTAATTTTGATATGTAAAAATTATCAAAGATTAAATGTAATAATTATGCACGTGCTTTTTTTTTTGCTCAGTACGTGCCTTCAATATGCTAGTTTATATAATGTTTTTCCATTTTTACTATCAGAGTTACGAATGATATAGCAAAGTCATAACCATCCCCTTATTTTACAGGTATTTGAAAAATCAAATTAGAAATTAGAAAAGGATACAAATCAAAAGGCTTTTTTTCTTTTGAAAAAAAAAAGACTCTATTCGTGTGCGTGTTAACGAATTGCTGTTGGTAATTTCATTTTTTATTGTTGTAAGTTGGTGTAAGGGTCAGTTTACACATATTTGATTAATTTACCTTTTGATGAGCTCAAAAGACTTATTCATGTTAAAAATTGGAGAATCATAAGAATATTTTTTATTGCATAATTCCCAAAAACTTGACATTATTAGTAGAATTTAAACATGTGACCATATACTTACTTATACATCATATATTTATCTACCATTAAGCTTATCTCTTAGGGTTTTACATTTTGTGGATTATGTAAGTTTAATAACTTAATATGATTATAAACATATTTGTTTGTTAAAAGTTGGTTTTGTTACAAAAAAAAATCATATTTTGATACAATAAGTAGTAATTAGATTTGAATTTATGACTTTATGTAAACTATTCAAACTCTTATTATTAGTCCAATCTTAACCTTAATGACTTGGTTTTAAATTAGTTTGATATAATTATTATTTGGTTAAAATGTTGGTGAGTTTTAAAATAAATTCAAAAAAATTCAAAAAATTTAAATAAAAAAATTCAAATAAAATAATAAGAAGATAATGGAGAGATACAACGGATCATATATTACCAAAACAAATCGAATGCACAACAATGAGTCGTTACATGCTATATAGCAACACGCCTAATTTGAAGAAAAATATAATGTAAACATTATTTAAAATAATAAAATTTAGTTTTGATGCATTTTCAATATAATTTTTTTTAAACTTACGTATAATGATGTGTTGGTGGAATAATTATAAATCCACATAACTAATCTTTTTACTATTCTTCCTTACTATTAAATAAAAAAATTATTGAATATTTTTTTTTTTATGTTTCTAAGAAAATTATTGAGTATATTTTTTTTTCATTTAATATTTTTTTATAAATATTAAGAAAATTATTGAGAAGATATTTTAAGAGGATATAATAAAATTTTGTGTTGATGTATCATTTAATAAATTTGACATCTTATATAATTATTAACATACTCAAACTTTTTAAATAAGATGTCAATTGAATGATAATATAAAAAAATTTACACTAATTATACAGTAAAATTAAATTAGTTGAAAAATAAAAAAAATACATTTGAATGGTAAAAAATTACTTTTACAAATAAGTGGACCAAAGACATAGTGTATCAAGAAACCAAAATTAGGAACAATATTTTTTTTTGGGTATATAGTAACAAGACTTTATTATATTGTCTCACACTATATCTAATAATTTTTTAAAAAAAAGTATTAAACTAAGTGTGAGATTTTTTTTTAAGACAAAATTTGATATAACTTAATATATTTTTTAATATTTAATGCACATAAAGAACTAATTTTGTGTTAAATTATTTATGTTTATCTTTGTTACGTGAAAATTTTACACGAAAAAATTCATTTTTACTATTCATAATTGATTTATAATTAATTCACATTTAGAATTGCGTAAATAATTAGTTAATTAGAAAAAATCCACATTAGTCCTCTAACGTTGTATTATTCCGTTTGGTGAATATTAAACGAACGCACTAATGTCACCGAATATTGTTAGGCCAATTATCAATTTGACTAATATGATGGGACTTGACAATGGACTGATTGAATCCGCCTAGTCAGAAGATTAATAATTCTCTTAAACTAAAATAAAAAATAAACAAATAAATAAGAGGATTTGTTGCTACGTTAAAATTAACAGACAAGTAAAATAAAGATAAATTAACTGTATATCACTTTAACAAGTGATCATTTAATTTCTAAGTAAATGCGCTTCAAATGTTGAACTTTTATAGTTTCATCTCCAATTGAAAAAAAAATTTATTTAATTAAAGTATTGGTTCGAGTTTTATTATAGTACTAATCTCTTTTTTTAGTATAAATAAATTATAAATGATTACTATTTTATTTTGGTACATGATTAATATCTTTACTTTAACTATATTAAAATGACGTATAAACTAACTCAATCGCTTATTTTATTTATTTTTAATTAGGATAAAGTAGTACTGGTTTTACATATATTATATATCTGGAAGTTGAAAGCAAGCAATAATTGACATACTGTATTATATCAAATGGGATTAATGTAAAATAAGAACTTATTTGGTAAATAATGAGAAGTAGAATTGAGATAAGACCGTATTAAGGATGAACACAAAATTGGTTAATAATCACAAATGAAAAATCCAATCCAATCTAATATTTTGACTTGTTGGCACCCATCACTTTCTTCTCTATCTCTTAACAAGAATATTTCAGACTTCATAGTCTCCATTGCTACCCCAAAATTATATCCGATGAGTCTTTCTCCAAACTTCATTCCCCTTTTTAAAAATGGGAAAAATCCAAACTCCCATTTATTTAGGGTCATCATAAAATCAACCGAAGTTGCCATGTTATATTCAATAAAGTGGAGGGATTATTCCAATACCCATCTTTTTACTGAGAATACATATAACCTTTAGAGATTAACTCATTAACTTTTTTGTTGAAAAGATAGATGACCTTTAAGCTTAAAAACCCACAATGCATCTAAATATATCAATAAGCTGTAATATTTTCCATCCGCTAAAGTGAAAGTCAGGAGTTCGATTCTCATCTTTTAAATATGACAAAATCAGCTATATATATGAGCATATGTAATGAAAAAAAATATTGTGAAAGAATTAAAGAATAAATTTTGATCATATAATTATATATAAATAATTAAAATTATAAGTTATTTAAAAATTATATAAATTATAAAATATATGTAATGAAAAAAAATATTTAAAGAATTAATAATAAATATCATTAATTATAATTTTAATTATATATATGTATGTTATTTAAAAATTATAAATTATTTAAAAATATCATATATATTTATATTCTAATTTTAATTATTTTTATAAAATTAAATAATTAAAATTCATTTTTCTTATAATAAATAATTTTTTTATCACATATTATATATATATATATATATGACGGTTGCAGAGTTTACACGTCAAATTATTTTTACCGCCGACATTATAAGTTTAATTTATGTGGTTAATGTGCAACAACTTCCAAAATTTTAAAATCCCAATTAAATCATTTACTTTTTGAAATAAATCACTAAAATTGTGTTTGCATTTCAACTTTCTTTCAGCTTTTCTTTTGAGACAAAAACGCTTATCTTTATGCAAAGTACACTGTAAACATTTGTCTTTTTATCGTGCTTCATGCTATAGGCAGAACCGCAGAAGTTCGTGTAAACTCGAAAACTCACTTCTGTTTTATCATATTTTAAACAGTTTTTAATGGCTAATCAGTTAATCGAAAAATATTATCATCATAATACATAAACATAACACATAAACAATTAAATTTAACCCTTTTTTGTGATAGACATACGAATTTTAAGTTTATTTTTTTTATTACAATCACGTGGAGGGGTAAGATGATTGACATTCTAATTTATTTATTTACACTTTTATTTTTTTATTTTTATTTGTACTTTTCAAATTTACTTTTATGTACGTTTTTCTTTCAACAAAAGTTATTTTTTTAGTTGTTTATCCAAACTTTAAATTTGTTACAACTAATTTATAATTTTTATTTAATTTATCTAGTTTATGCCTTTGTGAAATTCACAAATATTTCTATTTTTTATTCTTTTTATATTTATTATATATGTAATATTTTAATAAAGTAATACGAACACTATTTTATATTTTTATTTTTTATATATCTGAGATAATTTTACTTATTATAAAACCTTATTTTGACTCAATTATTTTTTAAATAACAGTAAAAATGAAAATTAACTTATTAAAATATACATATATAATCTTCTATTTGATTTTTTTAAAATATAGGCTGTCAAATGCAATTGTAGCATATCAACTTTTTCTTTTAAAATATTTGAATTTTTTAATCTTTGATATATTAAAAGTGTAAATATGTTTTAAACATTAAAATTGTTGACAAACATGTTTTAAACCTTCTCCGTATTCATTATTATTCAAAATATACTAATAAATGAGATTAAATGTTAGAAAATTAGTTTTATAAATATAGATAAATAATCATACAAATAACATAAACAAAAATGATGAACAATTAATTCTAAAATGAATAATCATTAGAATTTAAAGTAAATCCCCATTTTGATCTAAAATTTATTATTACTTTTTTAAATTGTAATTCCCTCTAAAAATTATCAATAGAAAAGAAATTATAACTCAAGTAAAAGGAAATATTTAAAATTTGTGAACAATAATTCTCTTTTTATTGCTTTTTACTTATTCACCAAACATTATTTTTACTTTTTTGTACAAAAATGTTTTTATTTTTACTACAGCAATATAACATTGCTATAGGGACAATCATTTTACTGATATGCTTTTGTGAAGAGTTATCAGATAAGTAATATTTTTTTTAATAAAATAAGATAATAAGTAAAGGAGGAAAATGTAAAAGAAAAAAAAGGTGAATACTTTTTAAACTTGATCTCACAATATTATTTCTGAAAACTGATTACAACTCAAATATTATTGTGATATTATACTTTTTAAGTTAAATTTAGATAATTAATTTGGAGTGTGTGGATAGGCAACTATAATATAAAAATAATAATACAAATTAATTTTGACTTTTGTTTTTAAAAAATCTTAAATAAGGGTGTATTTGAAAAATATAATTAAAGTTAAAAAGTAGGAAATGCAGATAGACATATTGAAATGTCAATAGCCCTATCCTCATGTGGTGTTCAAATTAACTTATATATACCTTTGACTAATTCACTTTCCCATTTTAGTCAAATGAATTTTAAGCTTTTACATGGCCAAAAAGTGAACTTTTACATGAAAAAACGAAAACAAATAATTCGTTCTAATTTCATACAGCCTGATAACTTTGAACCTGGGCCTAACTAAACATCTTTATATTGGAAACTATAACTAGCTACTTCCTTGGTGGTTTTATCTGCTGAACAGTCAAAGAGTGGTAGTTAGGAATTATATATTTTTGTCTTCTCTTCTTATTTACATGCATATTCTTTTAATAAAATGTCAACAATTAAAAACAAATAGCCCACTTATGAATTGTACCTCTTTCTTATGGGATAATAATTTTTTCTTTATTAGCAGTATTTTATTAGATAATAATCATAATATAAAGAGATGGGGCAAAGAAGTAGATAGATAGGCCAAAGACTACAAACTACCTAGTATGCGGTAATGGGAGTCCAATTTAGCAAAAATTGAAAGAGTGTCATGTTGTATTTTTGATTAGGAGACAACGTAGAAAATTATGATCAAATAATAGCTTGAGGCGTGTGAGAAGATACTATTCTCAAAGATTTTATCTCACAGTCCATATTAGTTATGCGAATCTCCTGAGATTCAATCTCATAATTGACTTTAAGAGTTTTAACAGAGGTTCGGTGAAGTGGCATCATAACGAAATATTTAAACGCATGAAAATATAATTATTGGGTAGAATTAAAACAGTAAAAAAAAATTGATTATTGTAGTTAATCCAGGAAGAGAATGTTATTTTCAGAAGAGGTAAGGAAATCGTATATTGAAAAACACAGCCAGAAAATAGTATATATAAAAGACAAGAAATAGTCGTTCAGAAAAGTAACATTAAGTTGTTGGAATAATAACATTAGAAAATGGATTTAATTGTTGAAAACTAATTGGAACGTTAAAAACTAATTGTAACGTTAAAAAACAGATTTAATTCATATAAGGACCTATTTGAAACTAATTAAAACGTTGAAACAAATGTTGATTTAATTCAGGTCCATAAACTGAAGTCAGTATTTTGACTTCTTCTGGAAAAAACATCACTTTCCTGGTAAGCTCAAAAAATTAATTAAATATTTCACAAAATGATTGAAAATGGCGTCGTGATATCATGCGCCCCCACGCGGGGGCAAATCGATGATTTGCACTGTCATGAGCCTCCGGTTGCCTATTTTTTGACCCGCGAGCAATGTATGGATCTCCCACCACCTCATTTGTTTCTTACAAAGCTCAAAACACATGTTGATTTATAAATTCTTTAAAACTTTGAAGGTTAAGCAATGTGAGACATAGATTTTTGAAATATCAAAGCTAAAACAACAACAATCCCCCACATATTTCAAAAGTTTAAGGAAATATTTAAGAAAATTTTAAAACAATATTTTTCCTGGGTTAACACCATGGGTGTAAATGCATCGAATTTAGTGTCTTTTGGGACTATGAATCGTACGAAATAACCTAATACGAATGAGACATAATATATACGGTGAGTTGGTGAAGTAAATTCTATGAACAAAAAACACTTTGTGTACATTAGAGGTCTACGGTACCACACTACACCTCCACAATTCTGATGGGAGTTTGTGATTTTTTCATTAATAACCTCTTGTATATTAATAAAATTGTTCCTATGTTCTTGAATATGTTATTGCTAATAGGCCATGCACGTTATTCATGGTAATTCATGAGTGCTCTAGAGATATGCCATAATCTATACAAGCGACCCCACTTGACAATAATTGTATTTATAGGTGATTTCATCAAATTATTTGTACCGCCGCAAATCATGCACCACCCATAAGGGATATGAAAATCATTAAAAGCTTTTAAGCTTATCCTCTCAATAATGTAGTCTAGCACATCTCACACCATAGGAAGGAACAAAGTTATTAGTGCTAGCAGAACTAACAAGTGATTTGTTTTTACCCATATGAACCTTCTTCATGGGATCTCCAATCACAAAGGTTGGGTTACCATCACTGTTAATTTCAAATTGGCTTAAGTCTCATTCCCCTCGATGTTTCATATATTGGTTTCCTCCCAAGAGGCTTTGTCGAGGATCGGCCAAGTTCACTTCGACTTCACATAATCAATTGATATTGTTCCATCTTTTATTTTTTTTTATTCTTTTTATATTTATTATATATGTAATATTTTGCTTTACCATATTATGCCTCAATTATATATGTCTATTTTTACCATTGAAGGTCTTATTCTTTTGCAATGGCTATTTTGACTCAATTATTTTTTAAATGACAATCACAATGCATTGACATCCGATTTTTTTTGACGGTGTTGGTTTTATTCCTAAATGAATATTTGCCAAGAAGTATTTTTAACCACTAAAATTGCCTCACTAAACCAACTCCGTAGCTACAAACTCGACTCCATAATGGATCTTGCAATTATAGTTTGTTTGATAAATGATCTCCAAGTAATCACTCCACCACAAGTGTGAATACATAACCACTAGTGAATTTTGTCTCATCTGAATCTGAGATCCAGTTAGCATCACTATATCCTTCTAATACAATGGGAAATCCACTATACACTATACCATAGTTCATGGTACCTCTCAAATATCTCATGAGTCTAACAAGTGCATGCTCGGTGATCATATGATTTGGACTTTGAGTATATCGACTCAATCTCCCCATAAGTAAAGACATATGCTATGTAAACTTGGTCTCGAAAAATTCATTAAATGTAATAAACTTCCAATAATTTGGGCATACTCAGATTGAAAATAGAATCACCTCTATTCTTTTTTAATTGAGAGTTAGAATCATAATGGGTATTGAAATTGGTTTCGAGTCATAATGACCAAACTTTCTAAGAAGTTTCTCTACGTAATGTTCTTAGGATAAGTGTTATACTATCACCCTTCCTTATGATCTTGACTCCTAGTATTACACTTGTTTCACCCATGTCTTTCATATCAAACTTAGATGTGAGAAAAGATTTTGTTCTTATCACAATATCATTACAAGTACCAAAGATAAGCATGTCATCCACATATAAACATATGATTACACATTCACCATTCATTAATTTAGTGTAAATACATTTATCAACTTCAATAGAAGTAAAGCCATCATCAAACAATATTTGATTAAATTTTTCATGCCATTGTTTTGGTGCTTGTTTCAAACCATATAAGGATTTGAGAAGTTTACAAACTTTATTTTCTTGATTAAATTACACTTTGGGATTTGTTCTTCTTTTTCGGGTTGTGTCATATAAATTTCTTCTTCTAAATCACCATTTAAGAAAGCAATTTTAACATCCATTTGGTGAATAACAAGTTTGTAAATGGAAGCCAAGGCTATCAAAATCCGAATTGAAGAAATTCTGGTTAAAGGAGCAAAGGTATCAAAATAATCAATATTTTATTTTTGTGTAAAACCTTTTGCTACTAATCTAGCTTTGTATTTTTCAATCGAACCATCAGGATTATATTTTCTTTTAAAAATCCATTTGCAACCAATAGGTTTTGTTCCAGGAGGTAAGTCAACTAAAGTCCATGTATTGCATTTTGAAATAGAATCAATTTCGGTTTTAATAGCTTCTTTCTAAAATTGAGCATCAGAAGATAAAATAGCTTCAGAAAACGACAAAAGATCATTTTCAACAAGATAAGTATAAAGATCATTTCTAAAAGATGATATTTTTCTTTGTCTTTTACTCCTTCTCAAATCCTCATATGAGTTTTCACAATAATTTCCTGAAGAAATATTTTCTAAAAAAATATTTTCTAATGATTGTTTATTTCTAGATTTTAAAGGAAATATATGTTCTAAAAATTCAGTATTTTTAGTTTTCATTATTGTATTATGATCAAGCACATTGCTTCGCAAAATAAGGAACCTATAAGCAGCATTACGTTCAGCGTAACCAATAAACATACAATCAGAAGTTTTGGTTCCTATTTTTCTTTTCTTAGGATCAGGAAGCATTACCTTAGCTAGACACCCCCACACTTTTAAATATTTTAAATTAGGCATATAACATTTCCATAATTCATAGGGTATTTTACCAGTTTTCTTATGAGGTATCCTATTTTGTAAAAAATATGCAGTTAATAAGGCTTCTCCTCAAAGGTTATCGGGTGCTGAGGAACTAACTAGCATTGCATTCATCATTTTCTTTTAAAGTTCTATTTTTTCTTTCAGCTACACCATTAGATAATAAAGGTGAATAAGGAGAGTTACTTCATGTATTATGCAATATCCGAGTAATTTTCTTTTCACAAAATTCATTAAATAAGATATATTCACCACCTCCGACATCGGATCTAACCTTTTTAATTTTTCTATTTAATTGATTTTCTATATTTTTCTTGCTGGATCGCCTTATAGGAAACAAACTTTTTAAAAGCTTCATCTTTATTTCTAATTAAATAAACCTTAGTGTATCTAGAAAAATCATTTATAAATGTTACATAATATTTTTTACCACCTCTAGTCATTGTATTTTTTAAATCTCGTAGATCAGTATGAATTAAACTAAGTAATTCCTATATTTTAAGTGGAGATTGATTCATGTTGTTGTACAAAAAGACAATATTTTTTAGTTAACTTAGATTCAATACAAATATCACATTTATTTAAGCATACATCTTAGCGTTGAGTGCTACTATGAAATTAAACCAAGACATCGCATTTTCTTAATATAAGAAATATTAACATATCCTAATCTAGCATGCCACATATCAACAGAATCAATCAAGTAAGTAGAAAAAGATGCAATTTTATTAATAATTTCAGAAATATTGAGTACAAAAAGTCCTTGATCGCTGTAGCCCTTTCCCATAAAGATATTATTTTTTGTCATTACTATCTTGTCAGATTCGAATGACACTTTAATTATTTCGGACAATAAATTCTTTTTTTAAATATAGTGATAACATACGAATTAATGAAATGTTTCTTTTTCGAATTGCGCCCTAATATTAAGCACATGGAGTACATTATTCAAAGGCAAGGTCTTCATCCCGATGATGTGAACTTTAGAAGAACTTTCCCTTTTCCAAGAAATCCTTCAAGTTTTTTCTTAAGTACTTTCCTTTATGCAGTTTGAGAATCTCCAAGATACACGTTAGTTCTTCATCATCCCCTCTTAGTGTAGGAGGTAAAAGCATCTTTGTTCGCACAAATATGCATTCTGGTAGCACTTTTTTCTTGCTTAGAACTACTCCAGTTCTACTACCCATTTGTTCACACTTTGGTCACAATGTTAATTTGAGAAACGACTAATAATCTACAATATCATCTCCTTTCCGCCAAATTTGCCTTTGGCTTGGGAGGATTGTTTCATTTCTCACTCTATTATCCTGAGGACATTGAGGAGCATGATGACTTGGCTTTTGATAAAATACAAGTATAGCAAGCATATTTTTCCTTTTGAAAGTGGGATTAGTAACTCTAGGAAAGTGATCATTATGAAGACCTTTTGTTATTGTCATACCATTTTCTTTTTTTGGTGATTTATTTTGAACCATAGTTTGCTCGAGAAGCCAAATTTCTTATTAATTTGAGTCAAGAGAATTTTCTGATACTCTCTTTGATTGGTGTCTTCAATGATAATGTGCGTGATCGATCCGAGGGTGACTTTAAACTTTGATTGTCTTGTGCTTCAGAAAAGTGCTTTAATTGTGTTGCTTGTGAAAGTCCTTCCACGATGGAAGTTGCTTCTCGATGAGGAGTCCAGAATTATTTCCTAAAACAAATTCGTCGGGAGGGTGATGTTTTAAATAATTTTTTTAGATCCTCCAACAACTTATGGTATTCATTGATCTTTGAACTTTGATATTTTTGTCCTTGGTCATCTCCCGATAGTAGTATTGCCATATTATTTTAAAATACTATTTCGCCTCCCGACATCTTCATATATATTATGTGTACTTTATGGTCATGGAGTCCCATATCTCCTTGCATCCTTATAAGAACATTAGAAACAAGTGTACACATTCAACGGATCGTTAGAAAGTGTGCTAATAACTATGTGTCTTCTCGGCATACCTTGTTTGCATGTGTCCAATCTGAATCAATTTTGAATTGGTTTGTTGATAGTGGCGGTCTGGGTTTCGGTAAGTGCTTGAGTGACTCCATGCATGTCGAGAATGGTGTGAACACGTTTTAATTGCCACCTTTTGAAGTTTTGGCCACCGAAAAGCTCTATTTTGAGATATCTAGAAATGACTTTGCGTAGGTATTTGGAGCTTAGGCGAAAAACAGCTCACCGTTGTTGGGAGAGATTTTGGATGTGCTTTTTCCTTTTCAAGCGGGAGCCTGGTTGTCAATCATTGAATTTATTGTAAATTACCATAGTCTAAAATCCTTGAGAATGTTGTATTTTTTATTAGGAGACAACGTAGAAAATCACGATCAAACTAATAACTGAGGCGTGTGATAAAATGTCACTTGTCCTCAAGGATTTTTATTTCTGCACAATTAATATTTAATTAATTTTGATTCAACAGCTCGTATCGAGGAGGAGAATCTTAGTTAAAAGCATATCCTTTATTAAAGAAAATTTGATTATTGTAGTTAACATTTTTTTTTTAATTTTTGTTCCACTTATTCTCTTTTTTTCATAAATAGAAGAGAATGTTATTTTCCTTGAAGAGGTAATTGTTCTAATAGTTGTTGGAAATCGTATATCGAAAATCTTTTATCCTCTCCATAAGGTTTCTGACTTTAGAAATTTTGATGGTTCTGTTTCATAAAATAGTATATATAAAAGTTTAAAATAATTCTTCTAAATCCTTTTTAGTTATATATCTATGTAAAAGTAACGTTAAGTTGTTGGAATAATAATTTCTTCAATTAGAAAATGGATTTGGTTGTTGAAAACTAATTAGAACGTTAGAAATTAATTGTATTACGTTATTTCATTTTTTTGTTGAAACACAATTAAAACGTTGAAATTAATATAATTATATTTTTTTAATTTCTTCCACTTATTCAAAAACATCACTTTCTTGGTACTAAAAATTAATTAAATATTTCATAAAATGATTCATTATTTTTTGTTTATTTTATTTTTATTTATTTTTATTTTTGGAGCCGCGGTGCTTCGACGCCCCAGAGAATCCTCCAACAAATAATTCGTTCTAATATATACAGCCTAATAAATTTGAACCTGGGCCTAACTAAGCATCTTTTTATTGGAAACTATAACTAGCTACTTCCATGGTGGTTTTATCAGCTGAACAGTCAAAAAGATAATTAGGAATTATATATTTTTGTCTTCTCTTCTTATTTACATGCATATTCTTTTAATAAAATGTCAACAATTAAAAACAAATAGCCCACTTATGAATTGTACCTCTTCTTATGAGATAATAATTTTTTCTTTATTAGCAGTATTTTATTAGATAATAATCATTATATAAAGAGATGGGGCAAAGAAGTAGATCGATCGGCCAAAAGACTACAAACTACCTTTGAAATATCAAAACTAAAACAACAACATGTTATTCGGGTGCAGGGATGCACATGTACTAAGTTAGGTCAAGTTTAATTTAACCCAATCTCAATATAATAGTTTGGTAATATTTTTTTTTTTAGTTTGAACTCAAATTAATCATGATTCAATTAATAATCGAGTTGGATTGAATTTTAAGTTTTAAAACATGAATTCGACCCATTTAACTTTGGGGCAAATCAAATTGTTGGGCAGGATTGAATATTGAACACTCTTAATTAATAAGATAAGTCTCAAATGCATGATGGGTAGGGTTGACAATGAACTGAACTAATTCGTTAATAGTTTGAAACTCAAATTGTTATTTAGTTCGATAAACTTGATTTATTAACTAAATAAGTTGAACTTGAGTTTAAATTTGAGCTCACTAAATAAATGAGTTGATTTTAAGAAAAAATATAAAAATTGTTTGTTAACTTATGACATTTATTTTAAATTAAAATTGAGTTATAAATCAAGTTAATGAATCAGGTTTCGCAAGCTAGCTTAGTTCATACTATTTTATTTTGATATTTGGTTCATTTGATTTGAGTTGATGAGCCAATATAAACAATTTACGAACTTAATTCAGGTTAAACTCTAGTTACAAAAATTAGTTCATATTGAACTCGATTCGACCAGTGTTCTATTCTTTATTGAGTTGAGTTGAGTTAAGCTAAGTTCAACTGTTTTCGACTCTAGTAATGGGACTCATACATTTTTCTTCCTATTTGAACTCTTTGATGTTAGGTAACTTCCACACTACTTAAGAAATTTTTTATGAGTATATATGGAATTTTAAAAAATATGATTTAAATTTTAAAAAAGAAAATGATTTAATTTTTTAAATCCCGTGAATTTTAATTTTAGTACAATGGCAACAATTAAGTTTAAACTTATAACCTTATGTAAATTACTTAAACTCCTCACTATTAGCTCATTCTTAATAAGTAATGGCTTTCCTATGAATCTTAATAATTTTTATTTAGAAATCCTATCGAATATAATGGGCTTTGTTAATATTTAATTTGACTTTAAATATATAAACTATTTTACCGTACCTAACTTTTTTATTTTACCAACCATACCTAATAACGTGACTAACAACAAGATGAATTACATAATAAGGGTAAAAAAGTAAAATGAAATTAAATTAATTCTATTTTTAATGAGTTCAAATTATGAGAATTGATTTTCAATTTAATTTAAATTTAAAAATATTTAATGAGTTTCAAACATAAAATATAATTTATAAATTAAATCAAACCGAATAATTTTCAATTTTTTATCTTTCCAAACACAACCTTTAATAAAATGTAATTTCTCATGATGTATTATTTAATAATTCTCTTAATTACTTAAACAATAAATATCAAATATTTAAAAAAAATTAATGATATTAAATACTTCTATTTTTTATTTAAACTATAAATCTTTCTTATGGATTAATCTTATTTTTATAAACTATAATAATGAATTAGTCTAATAATCTTCTTAATTATCTAAAATAAATTTTTTTTTTGAATTGTCAATTTTTAAATATTTTTCATCTTTACTTAATTTTTTATTTAAATAATTAATAAATTTTAGGCTGATTCTTTCTAAAAAAATTAACATTGCCTTTTTTTCCCTATATATTCAAATTCTTGCATTAATTGTAGAAATGAAATATGATCATAAATATATTCTTAATTAATTCCCCATCAAAACCAATGGTTGTTGCAAAATTAAAACCAATTTTATATCTTTTATTGAATTTTTCTAATAATCATCCATCTTTTTAGTAAATTCTCTTATTTCATCATAATTACTTAAAATAGAAGGTATTAAATGAAAAATAAAAGTTTTAATATGTTGATAACTTTAAAAATATTTAATACTATTGTTTAAAAAATGAGAACTCAGAAGTATTCAATCCTCATAATCATTGAAGACTAAAAAAGAATGTTATTTTTTTTGTAAATACTTAAAAAAAGTTTTAAATTTTTTCGATTTCACAATATATTAAATAATTTTACTTTTTTATTTAGTAAATATATTTTAAATAATATTGATGTTAAGATAATGAGAACTAAGAAGATATTCATCTCATTTTGAAAAATATTTTAATTGTAGATTTTTAAAATTTATAACTGTTTTTCGATTTCAAAAATTAAATATTATATTTTTTCTAACTTTGTCAATTACAATTGGTGTTAAGATTTTAATAAATAATATGATAATGTTAGAAATACATGAGTTGTAGATTTTTTTAAAATTTTATATGTAAAAAATCAAGGAAGTATATCCATCATTGGTATTTTCAAAAACATAATTTGAAATTATAAAAATATATATATTATAAAATTTAATGGTCAATATGTTGTTACGTATACCGTGAACTTGAGTTTATGCTAATATTACTTAAACAAAATGAGAGATTATTAATTGGAGTGATAGTATTTTGAGTATTTTAATAAGAAATACTTAATCCTTGCATTTACTAGTGATTGAGGCATTTGATAAGGAAATAAAAGTAAGAAATGTTAAATGAAAAGTAAATCATTTATTATATTAAGAATAAAAAAGATTAATACATTTTTCTTTTAATAATTAGGAGCATTTAATAAAAATATTAAATGTTACTTAATCAGTAAAATCCAAAAATCAATATTTAATATTTTCTATTAAATGCTTCTAATTTTTTAAAAAAATATTAAATATTTTTTATATTCTTAACGTAATAAATATTATACTTTTTTATAATATAACTACTATCTCGATTTCAAAATATCTAACATTTTAGATAATATATTTTATTTTATTTGTCATTTTAAAAAATAAAGGAAATATTAATTATTTTTTGTAATTTTTTATTTTTTAGTATATCAATTAAGTAAAATAAGAGAGAATATTAATAGAATGAGAAAATAATTTAGTCAAATATATTTAATTTTTATAAAATTAAAAGTAGTTAATAACTTTTCTTCACACAAAAACCTTAAAGGACTGTAAATTCTCCTAATAACAACACAAATCTAAAAATTTGAATTTTTACATTTAATCTGTGAAACCGACGCAGAAAAAACTCCAAAAAAATGACTTTACATGTCAAAGATTGAATGTGAAAATTTAAATTTGTGAAACTGTTAGTGATATGTACATGTGGAACAGTTTCTCGAAAAAATGGAAATCGACTTTGCCCACAATATTCTTCTTTATTACATACTAACAACATACACTCGATCCAACACACGGTAATTCTAACAACATAAAATCACAAAAAATTCACCAATGGGAAGGGAGGAGGTTTGTCTTTGACAGTTTTTTCTTTCCGTGCATCATGGACCGAAACATACATAGGCGGCCGGTGATGGGCGAGGATTGCTACTTACGACTTTCTTCGAACCCAAAAAAAAGAAAATTGAATTAGACAGATCATGACAATAAAATATCTGAATTCGAGGGTGATTTGATATGGAGACATAACGTATAGTCCTTTTTAACATGAAAAATATTTATTTTCCACTCTTTTTTGAGGGAGATATAAGCAGGTGGGTATTATATATATATATATTTTAAAAATGTGTGATTATTTTTAAAAAAATAATAATAAAAAAGTAAATATTAGATAAAATATGTACATGTGTAAAAATGAGTGTATGTATTATTTGTGATAAGAATATAACAACAATTATTTTAACCCAAAAAAAGAAAATTGAAAGACAATAAAATATCCATTATGAAATAAAAAAAAATATTAATAGTCCTTTTTCTTAATTCTCTTAATTTTTTTTAATAATTATCTTAATTATTAAATAAAAAATATTAAATATTTTTATGTTTCTAATATATTAGTTGTATTTAATTTTTTATTTAGTATTTTTTATTAAATAATAAGAAGATTATTAAGAAGATGTTTTAAGAGAATATAATAAAACTCTTATAAATAAATAAGTTATAAAATTATAAAATAAAATAATTAAAATTAAAATGTATTTTATAATATGTATTTTAATATAAATAATATTAATATAAAAAATTATTGTTTAAATATGAAGTATGTAAATTAAGTTTCTATTAAATCAATTATAATATTAATTGATAAAATTAATTAAAATTATTTATTAATTAAATATAATAATTATTTATCAATATATTGATAAATAATCTAGTGCATTGAATTTAAGTATAAAATTTATGTAATAATTTATCAATCAATATAAATATATTATCATATTATTATGAAATATATTTAGTAAAAATAAATTTTATTATGAGAGGATGAGAAGAATAAATTTTAATCATATAATTATATATAAAAGATTAATATTATAAATTACTTAAAAATTATATAATAATTTAAAAAAATTACATATATTTATTTTTAATTTTATTAATTTATGTAAGATTTAATGTTTAAAACTTACTATTATTATCTCTAATAATAAATACTCTTTTTATTAAATATGTTTTCTATTATTATTATTATGTTATATAAAAATTATTAATTTGAATTAGTTTTTATTATTATTTATAATTAATTAGAATAAAAAATTTAAAATAATACATGATACTGAATCAAATTGAGATAAACCGAACTGAAAACATATTTAATCTAAATTTGTAAAAGTCAAATAAGTCTCAATTAACTTTAAGTTGCACCGAGTTGATAGGACGGGCTAATAACGTGGTTATTAATATGTGGACTGTGCCCTCACCGCTCGTACCACGACCCAGCTGTAGCCAATCAATGCAATGCAAGACAAGTTCACCTGTCACTACGTGCTTTCTTTTTAAGTCAATGCTTCCCCATTTCAGATGAAATAAAAACAAGAAAAGGGGGACAGAGATAAAATTAAACCCCGCCGCAGTGATGTCAATGTGAATTGAAAAACGTTTAAGTACCACATCATTTTTACACGTATCTTTTAATATTTATTTATTTTTGTAAAATTAAAGTATAAATGTGTAAAGAATAAAGTTGATTTATTTATATTAAATAATAAAATAATAAAAATATATAATAATATGTATATAAATAAATAAATTAAAAGCTCAGTCTTCTTAAGAGAACAAGTACATCCACTGATAACAGAGTTATTTATTTTGTCGCTTCTCACTCATCTCAAGAGGAGCAGCCATATTACCCACTCATATTTCTATTCTATCATTCTGATTTCTATGTACACTTCGCATGTTTTTCTTGCTCTCCGAAATCAAACAGATTCTGAGCTCGGAAGCTTCATCCATATTTATTTCTTCGATTACAAAAAAAACAAACTTTACAAACCAGCATATGCCATATGATAGCTTGTCGACATTTTCAAAATATTCTGGTTAATTAGATCCTAGAAAAATAAAACTTCAATTTCATGTATCTACTTACTATTTATTTATCTGAATTAGTATTTCATGATGACTTTAGAGTGCTGCATATATAGCCCTAAACAAAGGCAACATATTTTTTAAGGGAGAGGGAAATATAAAAGTTTTTGTACGGTGATCTGTTCCTTCTGTATTAGAATATAAAACCCCTAAAAAAGAGTATATAGACACCAGAAACACAACCAATAATCATGCAGAGCATGTCTTATAAACTATCTGATGAGAGAATCACTTGCATCCATGGCGGAACCAGAAATTTTGATTTGACGGGGATCAAAGACTAATAAGTTCTGTTCCCCCCCCCCCCCAATCCATAATATAAGTTAATAATAATATCTAAAATTTTTACTTTTGGATGTTTTGGTACATCCAACTTATGATGTTATAATTTACTTTTCAATTGAATTTTTTTATTTAGAAAAATATATAAGATAAAATTTTTAAACAATAGTAGATATATCATAAGGACAAGATTAAGATATTGTTTCTTAAGTATTTTTAATATTATTTTCAAATAAAAATATAACATATATATTATTTTTAAATACATCATCTTCCTTTTATCATTCATTATTAGAAAAATTTAATTTAGAGTAAATTTTAGAGACAAAAATTAAGACGGAAAAAATAAATTAGAGATAGAATATTAGTTTTGCTTTTAGAAATGAAATTAGAGATAGAATTCATCTGTCTCTGACACAATTCATCTTTAATTTTGTCTCTGTCTGATCAACAAATTAGTTTTAAAAGTCAATATCATTTAAAGATGAAATTATAGACGAAATTCATCTGTCACTATTATAATTTGTCTCTAATTTTCGTCTCTAAAGGATAAATATTATTGTCTAATTTAAAATAAAGTTAAAGATGAAAATATTCTATTTTAAATAATAAATATTATTTTTAAATTTAAAATAAAGTTAGAGACAACTCTAAATAATAAAAATTAATGATAAAATTAAAAATAATATTATTTTAAAAAATAATTAGAGATATTTTTTTTTTATTTTATAGGATTTCGTCACATATTTTTATTTTTAGACTATACTTACTTAAAATATAGGAACTTTATTTCTCTATAAGTATATTTTTTGTTAAATTCTAAATTATTTATCATTTAAATTACTCTTTTTAAGTTACATTAACATAAATTGAATTAATTTAATTGTAATTTTTAATAAAATTAATTTATTAAAATATTTTTTATAAAATTATAAAATTAAATTATACATTTAAAAGACAAAAAATTTTGTTTGTAATAAATATTTTTTAAACATATAAGTTATTTTATAACATTTTATATTTATATTGAAGTGAAATCTTTTTATAAAATTATTATATATTTTTAAACTAAATTTAAAAATATTTGTTTCTTGATGAATTATTATATATTTTATTTAAATTATATTTTTTATTATTTATTTCTTAACTTATCTGTGTATCATATAAGGGCAAAATCTAATTTAAAAAATTGCTCAAAAAATCTGATCAGCTATATTTGACTATAAATTTTTATTTTAACGCAAACGCTGCTACTAGTTTATAGTTATTTGTTTTTTAAATTACAAATTTGGCATATCAAATCAGCTAAATTTGATTATTAAGTCATGGTTTCTTTTTCCCTCTTCATTACAACTTCAGACCTTAGAACTCACAAGTCACAGCCACCTCTCCTCCCCCTCCTTACGCGTCAATCAGCCACTCTGAGCACCTCCAGCGGACGATCTCTCAGCCACCATAGCATCTCGAGTAGGCAACCACGACGCCACCGCAGACAACCACATAGTAATTTCTCTTTGTGTTTCTCTTTCTCTCCTTTCCCCCCCTTTCTCTCGTTCTCTCTGTTCCCCTCCCCATTCGAATTTTGAACCCTAAATCCCTAATTTGGCTTTCCAAATCGTCTCTTGCAGCACGCCACCGCCGACAGCCACTTGGTCACGAAGGCATTGCAGGTTCGCAGGGCATAAGTCATATGATCTCACACCGTCACGACGCCACCGCTGGCAGCAACTGTGAGCATAATTTTTTATTTATTTATTTCTGGGACTTTGACTTGTTTGGATTTGTTATTTAGTTGCTGCAATTTATTGGTTGTCTATGTACATAATTTCCTCACTTTTTTTTCCGTAGAAACCTAAGACTATGATTGTGTTTTGTTCTCCATATTAAGACTATGATTGTATAATGTGGTCTACCAAATTTTGTGAAGACTGTTCTTTAGAACTAAACTTGATTCTTTATATACTCTAATAAGCTCTCTTGGATTGTATATTGGTCATTATGCATGTCTGCCCTTGTGGCGATGGTTATTTGTTCGTGTGTGTCTATATATATATATATATATATATATATATCAATTATTGCTTTGTAATCATATACCTATTACGTGAAGTTATTGCCTTTTATATTATGGAAGAAGTTTTTGTTCGTTTATATATATACATACACTAGCAAATAAATGAATAAATGGACAAAGTCAATTATTGATTAGTGATATTCCACTTTGTCATGCCCTCAACATCTTGTATTTGTTTGGAGACCAACATCTAGCAATGAGATAAGGGGGGTAATGTTGTGGTGGAGAGGATGGACTTGAAGCTGAAATTGGGTGCCTATGTGTATTGGTTCAAGGGTCTTGATTAGTCATGTCCCACTTCGTCATACCCTCAACCTCCTTTATTATTTGTTGGGGGGCGAGCTTTGGTGCCTATTAGCTTATGTGTACTAGTTCAAGGGTTAGATTTCATCATTCCTTCACTCTAATATTTTTTCTTTCAAAGTTAGTTACAATTGTTTCTAATAAGCTTTTTGTGTACTTGTTTGTTTTATTTGAATTGGGTATAACTTGCCTTATACAAAGCTTAGTATCTTTGTCACTGTATTCTGCTTTTGCAATCTAATTTTAGAAAAAAGTAACAAGTTCAGAATGCACTTGTAAGTTGAATAAGTGCATTTTTATGATTATTAATTGCTGCATAAATTACTATGAGAACAATGCTATATATTATGTACATACACCCCCCCGCCATGTATTAGAAATCTTGTACTGTTCATCATTGTACAAAGTTATATAATTTAAATTTTTTATTTTTCCTTCTTTTGTTTTGGGTTCTCCTCAGTATTGCTATGCTGGCATTGCTCAAAATATAAGGGATCTTTTCAGGCCAGTACATTGACACTTCTCTGGCTCCATACTTCTTTGAGTGCAATACAGGGTAGTAGTGGATTTGATTTGCACTGTCAGTTCTTGGAGTTTG
This sequence comes from Ormosia semicastrata, assembly GCA_029884595.1. Taxonomy (NCBI): domain Eukaryota; kingdom Viridiplantae; phylum Streptophyta; class Magnoliopsida; order Fabales; family Fabaceae; genus Ormosia; species Ormosia semicastrata. The sequence continues at coordinate 12,126,592 of JAQQTO010000038.1, forward strand.
TTTGGTGGATTTCCTTTCTCTGAATGCTTATTCTTTTGTTATATGTAATTTTCAAGTGGATTGGCTCAAATTGTGCCTACCAGTCTTATTCTTCATTAGTCAATGTTGGTCACAGTGGATCAGTTATTTTTACTGCTCTGATGTGATGTAAGGGCATTCACTTTTCACTCCAGGCTGGCTGTTTTTCAAGTCTTAAAATGGCTATTTTAATATGTTTAGACATTCTATGTGGGTAGTGACCATGTTGGAGATGTTCCATTGTCCAAAAGAATTCTTGCTGCGTTTACAACAGGTAAAGCCCAATGTTGGAAACTGTGGGAATGATTTGTCTATATGCTGTTATAAGCATGTTTCCTAAATTCCCAATCTATGGATTGTTGACTTTTTGCTAGCAAGAGCTTGTGTCTTATTTCAGTGTTTGGTGGGGGAAATTGTTTTCGAAGCTGACTTGGGTTGGTTGTAAAAAAAATTTATGCTCTTTATATCTTCCCTTTCTTTTAAGTTCATAATCAATCTCTTACTCTCACTCTCTCTCTAGAAATTGGGTGCTTTTTTTTAAAGAAAGATTATGGGTTTAGATTAACGGATTTTACTGTTCATACATTGTCATTAACACATGTTTTGAATCTATATTGATATCTTCCTTTCTTCTTTTATGCGTGTTTGTTTGGTATAGTAGTCAGATCTACATCTTAGTTTGCGCAGGGTGCATATCCAAACATTCTTACTGGTAATTCAGCTACTTTGTTTCTTTTCTACTTGGGATTTATGTTCTGTGTTTTAGCTGCTGTGAACCTAGCTTCAAGTTTCTTCCTTTTTTCAAAAAAATAAAAAATCCATTGAAGCTCATGGTTCATAAAGTTTAATAGAGGCCAAAACTAGGCCATACAAATGGCATTGTGTAATGATATAATGCACAATGCATTGTGAAAATTCGCATTGCATACTGATATATTCTTACTGTATTGACAACTTCATTTGCAATTAATGTAGATCAAGTTTGGATGAAGTATGTGTTTTTATGCAAATAAGTGTCTGCTGTGCAAGTGAACACCCACATTATGCAAGCTTGGCCTTGATGTAAAAGTGTTGCTTATACTGGCTTTTAGACAACGCTTTTCAAATGTTGCATTTTCTTGGGGGTGTTTAGGCAAAGCTTTTTAAGAGTAGCCTAAAGCCCAGGAATAGACAACAATGAAATAGCATTGCAAAAAAAAAAAAAAAAGAGTAAGCAACGCTTTTGAAGCGTGGCCATAGGGCCAACATGTGACAACCGTTGCCATAGGTCAGGGATTAAAAGCTTTGCCTTTATTCAAAGAAAATTCCAACACGTGAGAAGCGTTGCCTTAGACGAAATTTCTTATAGTGCTTTTTGGTATGGAAGGTTGTCTTAGAGTATGAATACAAATGTTCAAGTAATGTTGAAGAAGAATATATTTGAGATTCATGCTTTTGCCAAATTGTCATTTCATCTTTATTTTTAATCGATAATTTTCTAACCTATCCTCTTATTCTCTCTAATAGATGGGTTATGGCCTCACCTTAGAGAAGATTAAATTCAAAGGCAATGTATTGTTAAGACATCACCAACTATAAATGGATAAGTTTTACCCATCTTTAGCTTAAGACATGCTAAGGGTATTAGCAATTTAGCTCATATTTTTATTTGACTTGCATTGCTCGATATTGTAAAAGTTACATATAAGTCTACTTGCAAGAAGTAACTACTCAAATGCTATTAACTATCTTGATATCTTTTATATAATTAATTGGATAATTATAGTGGTTGGTCTTTTATTGTGTTTTTAGTGAAATCTGGCATTGAATAATTATTTGCATAAGAAAAATGGAAAATTTTTATTAAATAAAGGCATTTAGTCTCAGTAAACTGTGACTAAATGATTAATTTTTTTTTTATATTTTTTAGAATATTAGAGAGATTTAGAGATGAAAAATCTATCTCTAATTTAGAGACAAAAATAGAAATAAAATTTTTTCGTCTCTAATTAAAGAATTTGATACGAATCTTGGTAACAGAATAGTAACAAAATTTTAAAGTTTAGAGATTGGGAAAATTTCGTCTTTAATCATAAATAGAATTAACATACTTATCTCTAAATAATCAGCGACATCATTTTTTGTCACATAATTGATTTTGTCTCTAATTCTATTTCTATCTCGTTAGAGATGAAAATTTAATATTTTAGAGATGAAATTTTTTTATCCTTAAATTTGAATTTTTTAGTAGTATTTTTAATAGTTAAAGTATAAAAAATAATACATTTATTATATTTTTATTAAAAAAACATCACAAATATCTAAAAAAAAATATTTAGATTTTCTCTATTTCATAATACTAAAAGACTTGTTGAAATATTTAGAATTCATAATTATGCTTGATATAAAAAAAGTTTGAAAGTTGGGGTGGAGGAGGGGGAGGCAGCCCCTAACCCCTTGGATCCGTTCTTGCTTGTATATCTCTATATTTTATCTGAAAGTTGTATGTTTTCATATTTTTGTTTCATTTTTTTACACTAAAACTGAGCACTTACTCTTCCTGCTTCCTCCCTCCTCCCTCTCTAATCTTGTGGAAAGAAAAATTCTTCCTTTTCATCATAATAAACAAATCAATCCACGTGTGATCACATGTAATCTCACTCGCTTTTAAGCAGTGTATTGAAAAAGTATGTTTAGCATATAAACTATTTATAAATGGGCAGAAAGAAACAAAGATCCATAGGCCTGAATATTTTATAATAAACAGAAATTCCCTACAGAAAACTAATAATATACGTTTCTATTGTGATGCTATTCTGCGAATGCCAATATAATAAAGGGCGGAATCGGCAAAGCCAACAGGAATGAGTAAGGGAAAGAGAATCTAATACGTTTTCTTTATTCTAAATGGGGAGCCATGTGAATATGAAAGTAAAAGTAAACAAATAAATAACAATGCAACAGGTTGTACCACTTGTCGAACTCAAAAGCCACTTATCTTTTAATTGAATTAGGATCTTCTTAAAAATTTTTTCAAGTGATTAATTATAAAAAAAAATTCATAAATTTCAACTGAATTCTACTAATAATTTTTTAATATCCTTTTCTCTTTTATAATTGGTTACTTTAGAGAAAGAAATTGAAATATTTAATTCCTTTTAATTACACTTTCTTCTACTGAAAATGTGGGTGAAATATCGAAATCAAACCCTCTACCTTTTAAAGTACTATACAAATATTTGTGACCCTTTCTCTTTTTCCTATCTGCAAATCACGGCGAAACATTTCATGTCACTGAATCACTGGCTAGCTGCAAAGTCCAGCTAATTAAGATTATAAATTTTGTTAACAAATATAAGTTTGTTACTTAATTAAAATTGCAACTTTGGATAAAATTAAAGAAAAAATTAAGCTTAACCCATTAAACGTGTAATTTTTTTAAATAAAAAACACATGTTTGTATCAGTGCAAAAATGTTTGTATCAACCTTCTTAGACAATAAAGATCAATACGTCAATCTCCTTTAATTTAAGAGATATTCTTATATGTATATATATTTATCACATCGATATATATATAAAAGATAAAAAATTAAAAAGAGATGATAATTTTTTATGATAAATAAATTTAGTGAAACTTATTTTTTTCTTTATCTTTTTATCATTTATGTATAAATTTAACGTAATAAATTTGTATACATATAAGAATATCTCTTAATTTAATCATATAACTCCTTATCCATACTCCAAGTTTTAAACTTCTTATACTTATCCAACATCTTTTTCAGAATTTTAGTACCATCCATAGAGTTCCAGCTCTTTAGAGAAGATAGGTCAAATTGCAGAATTACATTATGCTATCATGGATGGACAGCCTAGAGAGTTTATCACACAACTAAGTATATAAGAATCTAAAAATTATGAAATCAATCACATTTGAATGCTAAGGCATAAGGTTTCTTGCAATAAAAATTTTAAATTTTTATGACTTTTCTAGTAGCACCAATTTCTAGTTGAAATCAGGATAAATTCTATAGAAAAGAGCAAACTAGCACATGTTAAATCAGATTACATAACTTTTTACTCTGAAGTCTAAAATACATGAGATCGGTGATATTTTGAAGCTAACATATAAGGTTATAAAAGGTAAAAAATTTCAAGAAATTTCCATTCCTCATGCCTTCCCAGTTTTAGTTTGAAGTAGGATCAGATTCTAATGAAATGGCTAGTTGTCATGTAATAGTTTTTGTATTTTGTAACATAACTTTAATTACAATAAGTCAAATGATAGGTCAAATTGCAGAATTACATTATGCTGTCATGGATGGACAGCCTAGAGAGTTTATCACACAACTTAGTATATAAGAATCTAAATTTTTATCACACAACTTAGTTTATCACACAACTTAGTATATAAGAATCTAAAAATTATGAAATCAATCACATTTGAAAGCTAAGGCATAAGGTTTCTTACAGTAAAAATTTTAAATTTTTATGACTTTTTTAGTAGCACCAATTTCTAGTTGAAATCAGGATAAATTTTGTAGAAAATAGCAAACTAGCACAAGTTAAATCAGATTGCATAACTTTTTACTTTGAAGTCTAAAATACATGAGATCGGTGATATTTTGAAGCTAACATATAATGTTATAAGAGATAAAAAATTTCAAGAAATTTCCATTCCTCGTGCTTTCTGAATTTTAGTTTGAAGTAGGATCAAATTCTAATGAAATGGCTAGTTGTCATGTAATAGTTTTTGTATTTTGTTGCATAACTTTAATTACAATCAGTTAAATAAAGTAGATTTATTTTATTTAAAAAGATATGAGATAAGACTATATCTCTATAAATTTTCAAAATTTTTAAAACTAAGATGTATTTTTGGTCAATCGTGAATATCAACTTTTTGAATGAGATTTTGGCTTTATGGTCTTGAAATTTCCAAACTAAATGGAGTCTACAATTATTTTCTTTTACCTCAAATAAATTTTAGTGAAATCCAATTTCTTTGTGTGATATCTAAATTTGTTGCATTTGGATATGGATAGTTAAACTTTTATGCTGTAAAAATATCAAGATTTATACATTTTCATGCATTCTTAGTTAGTATACAAAGTAAGTATCAATTATTATAAATTAGTTGAGTATGAGTTGTCTATGTTTAGATTGTTGTTATTTTAAATGGAATTGCTATCGTTGTCCTTGATTAAGTGAAAGATAAGATATATGAGCATAAAAAACTTTATGTGAACATCAAGTTACTAAAAAAATGAAAAATAATTGTTGTTCTGTTTTTTTATTGATTAATTGATATATTTATTTAAAAATATTAATATAAATATATTTAAGTAATTATTTAAGTTGATATTTAAAATCATAATTGATTAGAACTAATAAAATATAGAGTTTGCAGCATAATAAAAATTTGAAAAAAAAAGTGATGTAAAAGAATATTTCCCCCCATTTATCAAGGTGATATTTGCGATGGGTGGTTCTTGTTTTGTAGTGCCTCTTATTCTGTGTCAGAAAATCCAAGTGGGTTTTAATCAGATTTCAGAGTGGCTGACACAAACTGTGTTGGGCGCACCATCCCCACAGTAATCTCCTGTCAGTCAGTCACTCACTCACTGCTTGACGTGGTCCCTTCTTTTCTGTACCTTTTTTTGGTGAGGTTCTGTTCCGTACTTTCGCCTCCTCCACAACCATGCCACGTACATTATTTCTTATTTCTCTTTTTTTCTTAAAAATATAAATTTAAGAGGTGAAAAGTTGTCTTATTCTTCTTTTTTTTTTTGCTAACAAAATTTATCTTATTCTAAATCCAAGTAACAAGCCTCAGCAGAGAATCAACTATTCTTTTCTACCAAAAAAAGTCAACTAGTAAAAAGTCGAATCCAAGGCATTTTTGTCTACTCATCCTTCCTGTTCTGATTTATCCTATTCCGCCGATGACTCCAACTCTTTTTATTTAATTTTATTTTGGGTTTTTTTAACATAAAAATAAATTTACTACTTTTCATTAATTATTAAAAAATATTAAATATTTTTATTTTTATTTAAGATTTTCTATCTTTATTTCTTAAGAAGTGCTTTTAAGATATACATTAACAAAATCTTTTTATTTTATTTTAACATTTCTTCACTCTTAAGTTTTTTTGTTAAAGAAAAACAAAATGAAGATAAATACATAAAAGTCACAAGACTTTTTTATCGTATAGATTTATTGGTAAATCATTTATAATATTGAGAAAATAAATGCTTTATTTGTTTAAATAATTCTATCATTTTTAAAATATAATTTTAAAATATTATTTGTCAATGTAAAAATTGTAATTTAAATCACAGTTTTTCTAAAAAATATATGCATATTGAAAGTTAAAATAATTTTCATTAAATATTTATAAATACCTTTCTAATACGCATTTCTTTTTATAAATTTACACTTTAAAATGACCAAGAGTAAAGTTCAATTCCAAGTTGTGTCTGACAGGTAGTGGTGCCGTGTGAAAAATCTTAAAATTGAGGAAAGGAAGCTCGTTATATTTGCTGAATGAAACTTTCCTTGTAATACCAAAATGCACCTTTATTTTTTTTTTCCTTTTCCGATTAATACCAAACTTTACTTTTAAAGCAATTTTCTCTGCCTTTTCCATTTAGGCCTAATCCATCTATTTCTTTCTTTTATTTTTTCTCTCCCCCCTTTTCTCAATACCCTCCAGTGACCTAAGTTGAATAGATACGAGTATGGGTATTGGTATTGGTACAGGTAACGAGTATGGGGTGCGATAAAATTCTTAAAAATTACGGTATAAATATGGCATGATATATCATATAAAAACATAAAGAATAAAATAATTAAATTATAAGATAAATGAAATTTTTATAATGTTCTAATTCTAATGTTCCAACAAAAACTCTCAAATAAAAAAAATGTTTTAACAAAATTTCCTCAAAGTATATCAAATAAGAAAAATATTTAAAGAAGACATAAAATTTGATGGGGTGAAATAGTATATTTTATTTAATAGTAAATCAAACAACTAAATGGTTTCATTATGCTCGAAAATCATATATCAAAGGCATGTTAATAGGTCTTATCCCTTGCTTAATTATTTGGTGTCTCTCGATCAGTAGATGCAAAGCGAGAATGGAAGGAGTGTATCAAAGTGTGGATCAAATTTGGAGAAGTGTTCAGTTTTGGATAAGATCGTTAATAGAAAACTCTACTTTTTATTGAAAATTACAGACTTCAGACTTGTTTATTATAGAAGAATTTCAAATTCAGCATCAGAAAGTTTGCAACAAGCCTGGTAAAATGATTGCTTGGGCGAAACCTCCTAAGGGGTGAATAAAGCTAAATTGTGATGGCAGTTGTAGGGGCAGCCCCAGGCTCTTTAGAAGGTGAAGGTCTTATTCGAGATTATCATGGTATGATGAAAACGGCCTTTTCTAATTCTTTTGGTATTGGTACGAATAATAGTGCGGAATTAAAAGCAATTCTAGAAGGAATTCGTTTGTGCAAAAGGCTTCTTTATTTTAATGTGATAATTGAAAGTGACTCTCGCATTGTTGTTGATTGATTTCAGAAAGGTAAATGTACATTGTGGTATCTTTGAAATTTTTGGGAGACTTTAATGACAGAATTAGCGGAGGTGAATTTCAGAGTTATTCATCAATATAGGGAAGGAAATAGCGCGACTGATTTTTTTGCGAGGGAAAGAGAAATGGGGAATAATATTATTTATAAAGATCAGTCTCTCCTTCCTAGTTTTCTCAAAGGTATTCTTCGTATTGATAGGTTGGGTCTTCCTTCTTTTCGTCTTTATGCTTATTATTTGTGATTTTTTATTTGGTAGTGCTTGTTTTAGCTTGTTTTGGTTTTTACTTTGCTTGTTTTGTGGTTTGTTTAAGTTTTTTTCTTGTAGCCACGGTATTCCTTTGCCATAAGTGAGGGCTTTTTAATAAACTTGAGATAGGGTCACGTAAAGAGTAACTTCCAGCTCTTTAAAAAAAAAAATCAAACAACTTAATAATAAAATTTGGTGTTTTACATCTACAAATTTGAACTTGAATGATATTAAATATTTATTAATTATTAAGTGGGTATTAGAAATGTATCTCTATGTATTGAATAAGTATCAATGCCGAATATGTATCATGGCCGTTGCTATTAAGCACCTTCTAAAGTTTAGATGTATCATATATTTAAATTTTTATTTGTAATAGTAGGTTTTTTTTTTTCAAGTTACATCTATTTTTTTTTTTAACTTGTTTTTTTTTAGCCACCACCGCTAAAAAAATTACTATTTATCATTGCTATCCACCTCTGATTGGTTATTGTTTATATTTTTAAAATTATATAATTTTGTAAATAATATCAGTTAAAATTATATCAGTTAATCTTTATATTTTTTTCATAAAAAATTAGTTAAAATTATATCGTTAATCTTTTCATAAATAACTATGCATACTAAAAATTCTATAAATTTTAACTAATAATATTTACACATAATAAATTTTTAGAATTTTTAATATGCACAATTATTTATAAAAAAATATAAAAATTAATATAATTTTAACTAATATTATTTTAATTATAATTTTTTACATAATTACATAATTTAAAAATAAAATAATAATCTGTGTAAACTATAACTCGATCATGAATAGTAAATTTTTCAATGTAAATAGTAAATATTTTTTGACATAAACAATAAATTTCTTAACAAATAATAAATTTTTTGACATGAATAATATTGATAAATAGTATAATAAACAGTTGATGAACAGTATAATAAATTATAGGTCATTAATCATTATTATTGATATATTTTTAACACAATTAATAATTGAAATGCACAGAATACACCGTACACTTTGTTATTCAAGGTGTATATTAAAAATAACCTATGTATCATATACAACAAATCATTTAAAAAACTAAAAGTACCCATGCATCACAGCCTGGGAGGAATCTATTTAACGTAAAATATGTACAAATATCTTTTCAGGGTACGAATTTCTTGCAAGCACGGGCTGACTATTGGGTAGAGGAAGAGAGACAGACGTGGAGAATTTGACTAGTTGGAACTTGAAATTGCAAGTCAAAATACAAAAACAAAAAATGGATCGGCGGGCTGATGAGTGATGGCGATAACGATTCCAAAATCTGCTCCTGATTTGTTTGTTTCTGTGGATGAACAAAACTTGGCAAGGATGAGGATGAGGCACATAAAAAGAAGGACCAAACTAATATAAAGAAAAAGACATAATAATAATAAGGCAATTACTTTTTTATTTTTATTTTTGTTTTCAAGGTATCCCCACACTAAAGACGAGACTACTCTCTTCGAACACGGAACAATCAAATCTTTATACTAGAACTTTCTATCATGTACTCATTAAGTTTAGGTTTATAGGTGCATTATTCTTTTTTTTTAATAATATTTATACATAAATTTAGTTGTATATAAAATTATTAATTAAAATTTATAATTTTTTATATATATAATTATTCATAAAAAATCTAATTAAATTTATATATAAATCTAAATATTATTAATTAAAATTTATAAAAATCTAACTTTTTAATTTCAACTTAACTAATTACATCATTCATAAACTATATTATAAGTTATCCATATTAGACATTTGACTTTGTACTACATCCCTACTATTACGCGCCAAACCCGTTGTCGGTGGTGGCGATTGTTATGAGCTGGAGCTTATCAACTTTCTTAGCAAAAGCAGATAAAGTAAGTAAAATGCTACATCACGTCAAAACAAGAATTTAAAAATCTGCTTATGCTCACTGCTAGCCTTGATTACCGATATATATATAAAGAATAGAAAGGAAACGTATCTAGATATTAGAGGACGACGTCAGGAGGAATAGACCAACAGTGCAGCTCCAACCAAGCGCTAAGTTAGATTCTACTCCACACCATTGAAGCAAAAATAAGGAAAAAAACATCGTACATTCTTAAATTATTTACATTTTTTAAGAGTATTAAATTTAATAAAAAATAATAATAAAATAAATATAATAAATAATATAAATATATATATATATATATATATATATACTATTAATGATAATAATATCAAAATTACAAAAATAATAAATAAGATGGCGATGCAACACATGCACATGATATGACAATTGCTAAGAATGTATGAAGCATATATACGAACACGGATACAAGACACGAATTATGATACGAATACAGATATGATAATATTAAATTCAAAAAATTATAAGACACTTGACACAATATATATAAATATATATATATATATATAAGTAAATTAAAAAATTTAGTTTATATATATATAATTATAAAATTTAAGAAAAAATTTATAATTTATTAATATTATTTCTATAAATTTAAAGATTTATAATATCTTAATATATGTATATATGTATCAATACTTGCTACATAGTAAGTCCTTTCAAAAAATATAGAGCATAATTTCTATTAAATTTTTTAAAAAATCTAAACTAACTTCTCATAATAGAACTAACGATGAAGCGAATGACTTGATACGAACAGAAGTAAAAGGAACAGATGAAAATAATAATGTTTAAAAAATATAAAACTTAAAAGCCTAATAGTAAAGTGTGAAAAGATAAAATTTAAAATATTAATATAAAAAAATAATAACTTGAGACGTCAATCATGTGATTAAACTTGAATACGTTATAAACTTACTAATTAAACATCAATCATGAAAATTATTTTTTTAAAATATTAATAAATTATATTCAACTCATGTCACAAACATATTCAAATGTACCCGAAACATATCTAAATGTATTCAAGACATGTTTAAGCCAAAAAAATAATTTTTTTAAACAAATATATTCAAATACGTAAAACACATATACCATATGCGTATCCTCATATGTCAAAACACCTCAAAAACGACGTATTCGTGCTTCATAACAAAAAATACACCTTAAGAGAAAAGACCTTAGAAGCTTTGTAAAATTTGATAATCAAGACCCATGAATCTGATGTATGTCCAAATTCTTTAAACCAAAGTGCATATAACAAAACACTCCGTGGGGATATACATACTGGGTTTAACTTGAAATTCAGCTTCTATGCCTAGAAGCTTGAACTCTAAACTCAATTGTATGCGTGTCAAGAGCCGGATACAAGGCCTCTCTTAAGTCCCTAGCCACCAAATTCTTTCACACAAAAATAAACCACCATTCTCTCTCTGCCTTTCCTACTTATCATCGCCTACATGAGCCATATTTTCTTAAATTCCTTCAATACTAGCTCTATAATCATAACATACCAGCCAAGAGTCAAAAGTGGAAAATAATATCTGAGCTTTTCCACTATACATAAACAAATCCAACCTAAAAATAATTTTAGTCAGTATAGGTCAAGCAAGCGTATTGCTCTCATCATTGTCTTCCCTTTCCAAGCTCTTCCTTTTGCACCAACACAGGTAATCAGGAATTGGCCCATCATCTCCAATAACCCAGCTATGCTCCGCAACATCATGCAATGTCATCCGCAGTCTTGGGTCTGCAGAACACAAATTTCAATTGAGAACCATAAAATGACCACCCCCACCCCCACAGAATAAAATTAGAACAGAATTTTGCCGGGGGAGCGAAGGGCTAACCATTGCAATTAACAAGGAATATATAGTCATGTCCCTTTAAGCGGGACATGACAAAAATGTTGAATGTTATGTACCTTTGAAAAGTAGTCCTTCTATTAAGTTCTTTAACTGCTGGTTCATATCATTTGGAAGTACTAAAGGATTATTGACTATCTGGATCAGGAATGAAACAGTATGCTGAGATTTGTGATATAGGCTGAAAACAAGTAACATGGATGGATAGGTATTAATATCAGAGGGGAAAAAAGTTACACATATTTCTTACTTTGTCATATGTATCTTGAAGTGTGTCTCCAAGAAAGGGGTATTCACCCAATATCATACAGTATAAAGTAATTCCTACTGCCCATGTGTCTGCAGCTTTACCATGATAGGTAAGACCTAAAACATATCAATAGACACAAAACATCAGTGAGAACCTGTATTCAAGGGACTCGATATGACAAAAAGCACCTTACAAGCTTGAAAAGAAAACTCTAACCTAAAATACATTCTGGTGCAGTGAAAACAGGAGTGCCAGGTGATCGACGAAGCTCATCATTATCATCCTGCAAAATCAAACCAATTACAGGCTCCATCTATTAGTTCCTAGGACATATCCTAATACCCATGTAATGTCACCAACATCTCTATCAAAAAGTGTGCATGGATTATGTCAACGTGCGTGGGAAAACACTAATTAGGCCAAAATGTAATATATGATTGACAAATCAATTTAGGAAAAACCACAACTTCTTAGGTCCTGATCCTCACCCTCAAATTAGCTAAATTCTTTCTTAATAACTTCTGATATCTTTGTTTGAAGGAAAATTAAGGGTCAGAATTACTGAGTTATGGTCATGGTCCTTGCAAGAGTGAGGCCAGAATCCCATGAATTTGGAAAGATTAAAAAGGGAAAAGGAGAAAGGAGAGGGGGAGCTCCTCTTGCAAACAATCAAGGTTTGGGTGGGTATGGTGACCATACAAGCAGCCTCCCTCTGCCCCTGGATCATTGATGCGATAATCAGAATATGATCCCATGTTAGCATTTTGGATATGGGGCGATGATATAGCACAATGAAGCAAAATTGACATGAGAATAGGGTTCTATTAATTAAGTCACTGACTTTAATTTCAAGTAAATTATTGACAGAGTATATTAATCAGCTTTCATATCTTTCAAGTAATCATATTTCAATTTTCACACATGGTGTGCAATCATATTTCAGTTTTCACAAAGAAAAGGTGTCCCATGTTGTAGTTGTAGATTTGAGTGTTCAAAATACACCAATATCCGAGTAAACTCATCAGCTTTCATATCTTTCACGTAATAAAATTTACCTTTTGACTCAGTAATTACATTACCTCAAAAGCCTGGCTGACACTGAAATCCCCAATCTTCACTGTACCGTGATGAGTAATCAACAGATTATCAGGTTTAATATCCCCGTGTACTATATTCTGCTTTTCAGATAAAAATAATATATAATCACTATAGCAACATGGTCAAACTATTTTAAAGCATATCATATATTTCCGTTGATATGCAAAAACTGTGTGTGTGTGAGAGAGAGAGAGAGAGAGAGAGTGAGTGAGTCAACATTAAGCACACAAAAATTGGTTTGAGAAATATTACATGTGCATGGAGATATGTTAATCCAGAAACTATATCACGCAAGTATCTCCTAGCAGTCTCTTCACCTAAGCCACAAGCAGGACCGGAACCCTCACAAACCCATTTGCCTTCCACATATTCAAGTACTGTATAAGCAAAAATCAGCAGTCAAGCATAGGACTTCAAAAAGATTCTTATTCACTCAAACTTAAGGCTCAAATACACAAATAGAAATTTCAGAAGTAGCAGTCAATCATTAAATAACAAAACCAAAAAGAAGAAACTAGTCATCAGTACCCATGTAGAAGTGATCCGACTCTGGGTCATCAATCACCTCAATGAGATTGACTATATTAGGATGTTCCAGCATTTTCATAATGAGTACCTGAAAAGCAAGTATTCATGTCTTTAGCCTACTACAAGGACAGTAGCACAACAGCTAAAACAATCAATTTAGCAAATATAATATATCATAAATGCACAAACCAGGGGACAAAATAAGATGTAAAATCTTGGAAAAAGATCTTTTTTAAAAAAATAAAATGGAATGTACAAATTTGGCAAAAGAAGATGTTTCTAGTTTCTAAAATTGACCTAAATGGATGCTACTGCACAAACAGAATCACAGATAAAAATAGATGCCACAAGAAAAGTACACATAAAGTGGTAGGCACTAAGGAATAAACAATATACCTCACGTAGAACATCAGTCATGGCAGTTTCTGAGGGTGCTACTCGAAGCTTCAGTAAATGAGACTTATGAAAGGCCTGCAGTTCAAAAGATTTTCAGCTCAATAAATGACCAACTGCACCTTTATCTTGATAACTATCAGAACACAAATTACTCATTTCAGCCCTGTAACAAAAACCATGCCCATATGGCCATATTTGCCACCACTTGGTAATCTGCCTACCCACAACAAAAAGTGTCCTTACCTTAATTGCATAATGCTCTCCATCGGCAGAGCTTCGATAAAGAGCCTGTCATGCATGTAAGGAAAGAGGCTCAGGAAAACTGTTTTCATTGAGATAGAATAGTGCAATGAATACTATGCTTACCACTTTCCCGTAGCTACCAGAGCCAATCTTATACTCACGAATATACTCATTTATCATCTTGTTCCCGTTTTCATCCTGAAAGGGCAATAAAATTTAAAAAAAGCTTATGACAGAAAAGATATGCATACAATAAAGAAGTTATCTGAATACAAATAACCATTCAGATAGGAAGAGCCACAGTGAATTTAACATTATTAATAGAAAAAAACACTAAATAAACTTATATAATGTACAATTCAACACAAGATTAATATAATTAATACAAACAGAGGTAATTTATGGTTACAAGTGAAGAAACGGAGAACAACACAGTAACTGAGAAGATAGCAATGACCCGAAAACATTTTAATGTTCAGCCTGAACTTCATGTCAAATCACTAAAAACGGTATAAATAGGATATAAAAACTAAACCCAAACTCCTTTGATATGTAGCATTTCGTTAAAGATTGATAAAAGTTCTTTTGTATTTAAATTAATTATTAAAGAAATCTGATGGGTTTATATTGCAGCTCATAATAAACATACCATTGTATAAGGAGAGTAAGGGTCTGGAAACCATAGAGTACTCAAAAAACAATGACAGCATTTTTCACCAATACTATACTCAAGATCATTCACACGTCAATTACCACTAGCCCACCTAGTATTGATGTTTCACTATACATCAAAATCACCCTTAAAACAAAGCTACCCCGTAAAAACAATTACCTCTGTCCGAACAACTTTGTGAGTCTCCTTAACAGGAAACTGCCTACAAATCATGTCATTCTCTACTCTCAAGTTCAAAATTTCCTCCGATCGTTTGGGACGAGTTTGCACCTCACTATCATCTCCACTAGTGGTGTTAGTAACACTGTCATTATACGAAAGCTCTTCATCTTCAATGTCATCATCCAACAACAGCTCCTGGGAGAGATTATTGTTGATGCCGGGCTTAGCCATTTGACGTTTTGGTCTCCTGATGAATCCGAAGCAATTACAGCAGCCCATCGATTCGGCAAAAGAAAGAGTCTTATTGAACATTCGGAGCTTGGACCTTAAAGGTGGTTGATGTATCTCTCAGCGTAAAAATTGAAAATCTGCAAAAGAACATTTTGATATGCCAACCAACAACAATAAAATATCAGATCTTCAAATTCAATAATCTTATCAAATGGATGAAAAGTTTAAATGGGAAGGTTCTTACCTGATTTCCAGAGGAAGGAAAAGGGCTTCAAGCCCTACTCAACGTTGCTATTCTAGAGGGTGCCATTCAGCTAGGTGGAGAAAACGGCTAGAGATATTAAACCCACTACGATTCACACCCAACATTGTGATAACTCCAGTTTATAACAATCGTTGCAGGCTTAGCCCACAACTCTGAACTCCCCCACCAACAATTCGTTGACCTTTTCCATGAAATGGGGAAAAAAATCACCCATTAATAAAAAAAAAACAAATGGGTGAATAATGGGGAAAATAAAAATGACAAATTTGCTTAGAACATTCAGAAGCCATCAAGCATAAACGAAAATGACAGATGCATTCAAATGGGTAATTTTCAAAAACATGGTTACAATAAAAAAATGTTCACAAAGTCAACTCCTTTTGTGGGCGAGAATGACAACCTGGGAGAACCCTGACACCCCCAGCTCCAAAAACCTAAAATTCCAGCGCGAATCGAGGGAGAATCGGAAACCCTAACTTGTGAATTCAACCGCAGAGATCAACCGAATCGAAATTAAAAACCCTAGATTGGCGGAATCAATTTCTATTGAATAAAAAAAAATTGGGGGTGAACGATGAAAAACCTAGATTGGGGAGAGGAATCAATTTCTATTGAATAAAAAAAAATTGGGGGTGAACGATGAAAAACGATGATTAAGTGAAATGGGAGGGTATAAATGGGATCGGGGGAGAAAGAAGTGACGAAAAAGAGAAAAAACAAAAATAGGAATATTTTGGAAAGTCGCGTCCAAGGAAGGAGATATGTTTTGTTTACCCGTTTTTGGGCAAAATAACGGTAACAGGTTGGCCATATTAGGATTTTATTTTCAAAGTTTTAATTTTATTTTGGTGTCAAAAAATACAAACTTTAGTATTGAAAAAAAATTGATTTTGTAACATTAATTTAATGCATAAATATAAGGATTAATTTTATGTTCGTTAGCTTAAATTATAATTTGGTAATTTTTTTTTGTAATTTGTTTATTCCATAAAATTCTTAGCCTGTTGATACACTTGATAGCATTATTGTCTTATGCATGATGGTTCAATAACAAATATCTTCAAACCCTTTTAAATTATAACTATATAATTATAATTAAATTTAAATATTCTTAATTGCTATTTATTTTTTTATCTTAAAGAAAATAAAACATACAATTTGACTACCACATATTGCCAGTTAATATAATACTTGTTAATACTTAGATCTCTTGTGTAAAATCACTTCTCGATATTAGTATATTTCATACTCTACACTAAGCATCAGAAATACGTAAAATGGTTTTTATTAGTTTAAATTTCGTAAAAATAGTCCAAATATATAAATCCAGATTTTAAGTAAGAATATAAACAATGATTTATAAGAAAATTTTATAAGAACTATAAGTTAATTATTTTGAAGCAAAAAAAAATAACAAATATCGCAACATTACTAATTTTAGAATTCAAATACTATAATTTGATTTCTTTTAAATTTATGTGAGAGTATTTTCTTTTTTATATTTATATCTTAAAATAAAATGGATGTGAAATGTAAATTAAAGAAATATAAGCAAATTAAATGACATAAATATAAATAAGTAGTATATTAGATAGGAGTTAGATCGATTAGTTTATAACTGGTCTTAGACAAAGACAGACCAAGCAAAAATTCCACTCACATACGGGCTTTTATTTTCGGTCTAGAGGATGAGAAGCCAAAGCTCTCACATTCATTTTGTCCCTACCTCTTGTTATTCCTTTTACTCCGTGGCCAACACCATGATCCGTATTTAGGCCACATTATACCTCCTTAATGTGATCAAACTTCACTTTAGCTACCTTTCATTTGCTTTCGGCGTGGCAAAGGGTTTTGGAGGCTTTGAAGTTGTGATTTAAGCAATACCCACCTATTAGATATTTTGAAGGCTTATAAGTTGTGACACCTTTCGATTCTCTTAGGTGATTTTAGGACTTATTTGTTGGTTTAGATGCTATGCTAAAATGCTACATACATGATTTTTATTGATCTATAAAAAACTTACAATAAAGTACTGAGAGAGGTCTTGTGGAATACTTTAGAGAAAAAAGAAGTTCGTATCGCCTATGTTCGAGCAATCCAAGATATGTATGATGAAACTAAAACTAGTGTGAGAACATAATGTGGGATCATAGAAGATTTTCTTATAACTATAAGACTGTACTAATTGTCAACTTTGAGTCCATATCTTTTTACCTTTGTCTTGGATCTGCTTACTGCGCATATCCAAGAGCCGGTACCACAATACAAGTTTTTTGCAGATGATATAGTCTTAGTTGGAGAGTCGAGAGGAATGGGAAGTTAGAGCTATGAAGACGAGCATCAGAAGAACATGATTTTCATCTAAGCAGGAGTAATACGGAATATATGGAACGTAAATTTAGTAAGATGCGTGTTAATGGTAACTTAGCAGTGAAAATTAGAGATCATATCATATCACAAGTCACACAATTTAGATATCTTGGATCTATCATACAAAATGACAGAGAGATAAAGAGCGATGTAAACCATATGATTCAAGTTAGATTGATAAAATGAAGGAGTGCTTCAGGAGTTATTTGTGATAGAAAAGTGCATCTCAAGTTTAAAGATATAAATTTTACCGCATAGCTATAAGGTCTGCGATGTTGTATGGTACTGAATGTTAGGCGGTAAAAAGTTAACAAAAGCATAAGATTAGTGTCGCGAAGATGATGATGTTGGGTTGGATGTGTAGCCATACAAGACAAGATAATATTAGGAATGAATGCATTAGAGGGGAAGTAGGGGTAACACCTATTATAAAAAAAATGAGAGAATCTCATTTTAGGGGATTGGAACATGTAAGGAGAAGATCCTTAGAAGCCCTTATAAGAAGAGTAGATCAGGTGGAGAATAGCCTAATAGTTAGAAGTAGATGAAGATTAAGAAAGACTATAAATGAAACGATTAAAAAAGATTTAAATTTGAATAACATTTCTAAAAACTTAATTTATAATAGAGTACGATGATATCGTTTGATCCATGTAATCAATCTCACTTAATAAGAAAAGATTTAATTGTTGTTGTTATTATTGTTATTGTATGTTATAGTATCTTATTATTTTTTTCTCAAGCCTGACCTATTAGACTACGGTTTTCCTCACCCGATTGTTGATCTCATCCTGCGATATGTTACATCCTAATCTCTGTCATTGAAGTGGTAGTAAAGTTCCTAACCTACGAGGAGTCTTCATCAAGGATAGGGAAAGAGGCCAAGGTCCCCTTATGATTTCCCAATTCTCTTTTAGATGGGTGGGAACTTTCATTGATCTGTAATGGGCCCTTGGATCATTCTTTTCATAACCTCCATTAATTGTACGAGATCATTTAATTAATGTTTATTGGAACTCCATTCAGCAAGTCAAAAAAATCTATTGTAACTTAATGTTATGTTTGAATATTTTTTCATTAATAGAATAGAATGAAATAGGTGGGAATAGACTGAAAAGAAAAGAAAAAAAATGAAATATAATTACCATTCTTTTTATTTGGAAGTTTCATTAATAAAACGAAACGTAACGTATAACTTCATTACTCATGTATTCTTCTTATTTCACCTTAATTTTGAAAAGAATAAAAATTAGGTATTTGAGAGAAATATAGAAAAAATAATTTTTTATGTATTCTGTTTTATTTTTATGTATTTTAAAACTTTCAAATAAGAAAACTTATTTTATTTCATCTCATTCCTTTTTTGTTTATTTCATTATCTATCATCTAAATATAATATAAATTTACTTTTAAAATAAGTAAGTAATGATGCATTTATTTTTAAATTATTTAAGGAGTTGAGATTTCAATATATTTTATTTAATTAAGAGTAAATATACTCTTACTTACTTATTTTAAAAAAAATTATCCCAATAAATTATGCTCATTATTCTGTCCATGTTTTACTTTTGTATTTTCTTGAAAGTAATAAGCTGGTGGCAAAACAATTTGATAAACTAATAAATAAAAATCTAATAAATGTAAGAAGGATGTGCCGCTGTAACAATATAATAATCTAATAAATAAAAATCTCATATAAGTAAAAAATTACATGTGCTGCTGAATCAATGGTGAGTCCTTTACAGAGAAAAGAGGAAGGGGGAGGACAGGAGAGGAGAGGAGAGAAGAGAAGAGAAGAGAGAAAGAGAAACTGGTAAGTTACTTAAGAGGTTAGTATGTTTAAATTAGATTTGATAAATTTAAGTTTAATTAAAAGTGAATTTATAATAATATGATTTATATTTAAATTTTTTTTAAAAATAAATTTAACAAAATAAATGTCAGAGAAAATTCTTCAACTAAGTTTGTTATAACTCAAAAGTAACAAATTCTTATTGGCACAAACTCACGTCAACATCAAAAGTGTGTTGAAATAGTGTTAACAAAAAAAAACCCAAATAATTATAGCACGTCATTCGAAAACATCAAACACACTTTTGAATATGCAAATAAAAAAATAAACACATATTTAATGTGTATTTGGTTATCTGTTAGACACTATAAACGTGAGTTTAAAATTTTTAAACGACTACAAATTTTGTTTAAGTATTTATCAGTTGATACTATTTCAATATAATTTTTGTTTCTAATGGTCGTTTGGCCAAAAATAACAAATATGTGTGTTGAAGTTCATTTTTTTAATATTTATTTTTTAAACTCATTTTTAAAATAAAAGTTTCTAAATATAAAATACATTATTATAAATTATTTTTAATTAAATTTAAATTTATAAATATACTTTTAACTAAATTTAAATTTATCAACTCTAAACTAAATACACATTTAATCTAATTTATTGACTTATTCTGCACATATATTCTGTAAAGTAAGTCCATATAAAAATTTCCAAAGAAGAGAGAAACGTAGTACGGCATGAGAGGGAAACGTCAAAGTGCAGTGCAACTCCACCCTTTCTTTGGTCCCCCCATGACCATGATACGATGCACTTAAATTAAGGCAGGGGTAAGTTATTTGGTTTTTTCCATTTTGTTTTCTTTCTTTTAATGTACTCGTATGTCACCCGTGCCTTGTAGGAAGAAAATATCAATGACGATATAATAAATAAAATATATTAAAAATACTTTTTGTATTTATACTACAAAATACTCAATGAGTTAACTCATGAATGTTTGCATCTACATATAACATTCTTTTGGTAATATCTAACAACACTGAGTTCCATTAAATTTTTTTTGACACGAATTCCCATTAATTAAATTCAGTAACTTGTGTTTATAATTTGTATGCTTTCCATAAAGTACGTACAACCTTAGGATCAAAGGGAATGAAAAAAATATTAGTTGTCATTCAAATTTTTTTTTTAATTATCTCTCTTTTTTTCCCGTTATTTTTAGTTGTCATTCATGGAGTAAGCCAGCATTGAGTTTTATAAAGATAAAAATGTTAACATGAATGTGTGCTGAGCAAAATCCTCGTGGTTGAATATTGAATAATAAAGAAATATTGGTTGGATCTTGAACTCTTTGCAAGTGTCCCCAATGCATGTTCTATCAAATGTGCACTTAATATAATCACTTTTACTTTTAAATTTTTATGATAGATTTAATTTTGCTTTTAAAAATATTTTTTATAGCGTAATTTGAAGGCATAATATTAAAAAAGAACTACTACCTAATAATAAATAGGAGAGGTGCAAATAACAGAATATTTGCAGATAGTTGCAAATTTTACATAAGATAAAATTAAAGTTTTAAAATATGATTTTAAGATAAAACTAAAAATTTTCATCGTTGAATTTAATTAATCCATTTGTATTTATTAAATTATAGTATATTTTTTTAAGAGTGACTTTATCTTATTTTATTTTTTTAAAGAATGACACATTATTTTTATTTTTTTTTTTAAAAATCTTAAATTCAAACTCTTTTAATTTAATTAATTACGCATTTTTTATATTTTAAATTTTTTCCTCTTTTAATCTATATTTTTTAGATTTTATCTAAATTAGTTATGTATATCTTTTTTATAATTTTAAATGTTTCTTCTTAAATATTTTTATTTTTTAATCTATATTTTTTAGATTTTACCTAAATTTAAAAATAGCCGTACAATGCATGGATACTTGTTACTTGTTAGTTTTACTCATATTATAAAATCTTATAGTACCAGAAATTTAAAATCTTGGTTCTTGGATTAAAAATTCCAGAATATAACATTACAATCTGCATAAATATATTTGAAGAACATAAAAGGGGTTGTCCTCAAAATGCTGCAGAGTACTGCATCCTAAAGCTAACTGATTTGTTGCCATGCAAATTGCCACGATGGGAAGTCAACTCAAAGAACTTCACTGTTGATTATTCCGCGCCCAGAGACAACTGGAAATCTGAAAGAAGCTAAGAAATTCACCTCAGAAAATCCCTTTTTCATAATCAATATAAGGCAAAGTTATCTGGAGCGAACCAAACCAGTAAATTTAAGTTCAGCAGATACATTTATCTGTATGGAAACTCTTATATCATCATGCAAGCTTCCAGGTATTATTATACTTTCACAAACTGTTAAGCTTTGTTCTGATGGTGATGAAAATATAACATGATGCAGAGCTTATCAACTGTCTTTGTCAGAAAGCATTTTAAAAAGAAGAAGCAGAATGTGCTGATATAGTTTGGAAAGAAGTTGTGGCCTGGAAAGGTGCTCGATTATCCATCAAGTTATCATGCCTCCTTCTCCGCTGGTTGGTCCCTTTTTGCTGAAGAAAAGTAAATTGCAAGCTGGAGATGTTTGTATCTTCCAGCTCATTAATTAATAGAGAAGATGCAGTGCTTGATGTTCATATATATTTTTAGAGGCCACAGTTAGGCAATCCATTAAGCGCTCTTAAACCAAGTAGTAATTTTATGAACATGTATCACTTCTCTTGCTAACATCGACCTTTTATTGTAGTTAATCCTTATGTGTGAACCAATAATGTATGTCCAGGGATTCAGAGTTTTATATAATATTGTTTCATGTTTTATCACTTCATGGTTGTAGAGTTGTTATACACATTCATTCACTACCCGCAGATCAACTACCCTAACCACTTTAGCTACAATAATTTTAATCCCTGTAACTACCAGCCACTTCAGCTTGGTGCTTGTTTAACCATGGAAGTCTCTACCCACTTGGGAGCTCCACGTGCTTACTTAGTTACAACACTTTAGTTATATATATAAAGGGGAAAAAAAAGGATTGTAGTATATAACATACCATGTCAAAGCTTCAATCTAGCAAATTCCAGGATGATGATAGTAGGACATACGCAATGAAGAACACATAGCAAGAAGTAGCACATATAAATACACAAAGAATGCTAGTTTAAACTTTTATTTCAAATTCAAATTTTATTTTTAATCGAAACTGGAGGTATATGATGGTGGGTTAAACAGATTTTGGTGTTGTGATAACAGGGTAAGGTGCTACGATGCAGGTAGATTTTATCTATGGGTCAAATTTAAAAAGAATTTTTTTTAGAAGAGGTAAGATGCTTATAATATAATCCAAACTAATATACATGTTTATAGTGTAATCCAGATTCCTATAAATACTAACAGTAATGATGTTTATAGTTTTTTTGCATATCATTTTTTAACATCATTCTTAATATTAGAGTTATTTGCAGTTCGGTCTGAATCGATTTTGAATAAAAAAAATCAACTATTTCGAATAATATTTTTTATATTAATTTGAATTAGATTGGACTTGTTACATTTTAAAATTGAATTAATCAATTAATTTAAATTATTATTAGATTGAATATGTTTAATTGGTTTTTGAACTAAAATTTTTTTAAGTAAAATTTTTTTGAGTTAAAAACAATTTAACATATTAAAAGTAAAAGAAAATAGAAAATAAAAAGTAGAAATAACTCATTTTATATGTCTAAAATAATATTTGATTAATGAAAAAAGTATAAATTAGAATTATTATAAGTAAAAATATAAATTTTTAATAAAAAATATATATTATATAATATTAATCAATTTGAATTGGATTGAATTAGTTTTAAAAATCAAATCTGAAATTCAATCATATCTAATTATTTTTTAAAAACTTAATTAAAAAAGAATCAAATTTATTCAATTTTAATTAATTTAGATTTTTAATTAATTTTTAATTTGATTTTTAGTTTAGATTTGATTTAAACAGTTCTAATTAATTCTTACATCACTTATTTTTTAGGTAACAAAATAAGTAAAACACAAATTCCAAAGCACACTTTTCTTTTGTTTTATTTCCAAATAAGTAAGATATAAGTAATGATGTAATTATTTTAATGTGCAAATAACTGTTTTATTCAAATGGTAACAATCTTGTCTAAACTTATCCTATATAATAATATGTATATACACTTAGTTGTATATATCATTGGATTTATGTGTAAATTTTTTACAATCATATTATTTTATACTTTAAAATTTGACACTTTATTTATATTTTTTTCACATTGATATATGATACGTTTATCTTATTTCAGAATATGATATATTTCAATATGATCATATATTCACATCAACATATGATATTTATACAAAATATCAAATTAAATGTTGCAAAAAATATTTTACACTTTTTAATTCTTGTTAGTTTTCAGAAGCTAGGTCCATCCCCATCTCCATCTCCATCTCAATCTAGTTGAACGGCAAGTTCAAATGCTCAAATAGAGCTCAAATCTATTTGGAGTGCATAGGATCATATTCTTTGTTTTAGAGAGATGTGCTAATAAGATTAGTTTATGATATGCTAAAAGAACCAATCATATTGGGGGTGTAAACTTTTTTATTTATATAATTCATTTTATAAATAATTAAGAATGTATTTTATTCTCACCTGAGTCGATAACATTCACCTACAACAAATGAATGACACAAATGTCATCATTGTTACACGTCACATGGCAGAGTATCTTTGGAGGAATTTACAAATGGACTCTCTTTTCATAGATTATATATACATATATATTTATTTTATATATTTTTGTCTCTATTACTCATTATTAAAACTACTTTCTACATTTATAGGATTTCCTTGCAAAAGTAAATTAAAAAAGGGAAGTAATTTACGTTTAAAGAAAACTTTTTCTTTTAAAAAAAGTGCATCCTTTTCTTATACGTGGACAATAATATATAATCATATAATTTGATGAGTCCCATGACCCATAAAAAAGAGTGAAGGCCACAAGATCCAATTGATTATTATTAGTCTTCCACTCAATGGAAGTAGTTTCTCCTATATTCAACCTCAAATTCTACTATGACTATTCGTTCCTAGAGAAGTTTTTGTATAAATTTAATGCACCTAATTTGAATGTATTAACTTAATAAAGTATTGATACATTATTCATTTTTATTATATAAATGTTACATTTATTAATATATTAATAATATACTAATACTTTATTAGTTTACTACAATCAAATTAAACATACTAGATTTATGCAATAATATCTCTAATTCTCATTTCACAATCACAACATGGGGGAGGTGGGGCAACCAGGAAGGCAAGAAAGGAAAAGGGAGAATGAATATGTTTAAGACAACAAATTTATTTCATTAAATAACTTTTTATAAACTTTGAATTGTATCAATTCAATTGTTTGTGTTGAAAGTTTTAATAAGATAAATCAAGTTTATAGCATTTTAGAGAATTTAAAAATTAAATGAGTTTATTTAATTACCTTGTTTTAATTTAGTGTGCATGATCATCATAATAATATAACATGGAGATTTTTCTTTTGTAACTATAATATATAATATCTACTTTATACTCTTATAAAGGAGATTCCCTCATTTGATCATAATTTTGTTTTTCCAAAATATTATTGTTATTTAATTTTAAACTAAATATAAAAATATTAAAATAATAAAATTATAACTATATTTTATTTTGTATTTACAGTGTAAATATAGTTTATTTTTTTACATTTACAGTGTAATTATAGTTTTTTTAAAACCATGTTGTTGTAATGAATTTTTCATTATTATTTATATTTTTAAAATTTTAAGTAAAAATAAAAGTGTGAATTCAACAGCCCATAATTAGGGCCATATAAAAATAATGAGGCTATCCCATTCCTGTGCCATCACATATCACAAGCCTAAGGAAGGTTGCCAGAAACCTGAAAGTGAAAACACGAGCGTTATTCGCATATCACTTTCATTACAAGATAAATACACTTTTTAACATATTTATAATTTCTTTTTCTTTTACCAAATAAGTATTAATTAAGCAGATGTAACAACAGGTGTAAAAGAAGTGAAAAAAGGTTATCACATATCACTTTTGTTTACATTAATTTTTACACCAGTTGATGATACCATCGGATTTAACAATAATTACACTTGATATTAAGTTAATTACTATTTAATGTTAAAATGTTTATTTTTAAGAAAAATTCATTTGAGAATTTTGAATGAGTTAATCTAACTTAAAAGTAATTACTATATTATATTAATGTACTTATTACTAAGATTTAAAATTTTTAAAAATCAATAAAAGAGCAACTTTTGGATGCTCATTTGATAGATCTAAATGAATTACTATTTGACTTAAAACTAATTATCATATTGATATTCAATTAATTATTAGTAAATATAAAGATATTTACAAAGTAAGTAAAATATTTTATATTTTGAGAGAAAATTTTATTTGAGGTTCTAGATAAGTTACTATATAAAGTAAAAGTAATTATAATCTTATATTAAGTTATTTATTACTAAGTTTTAATGTTATTACAAAATAAATAAAAAATTTTTTTTTGAAGAAAGCTCATTTTGTGAAAATTTGAATGATTATTACCTAACTTAAACGTAATTATTATATTATATTAAGGTACTTACTACTAGATTTTAAGAATTTTACAAGGTAAATAAAATTAATATAAAAAGTAGTGTAAACAAAAATGATGTTTAAAAATCGGGATTGAAAGAAGTGTGTGCAAGAACAACCCTGATTTTTTAACATCACCTTTTTTACACAACTTTTGTTTAGTTTGTAAAATTCTTAAAGTCTAATAGTAAGTAATTTAATATAATATAATAATTACTTTTAGATTAGGTAGTAATCATTCAAATCTTCACAATAAATTTTATTAAAAAATGTTCTTTCATTTAATTTGTAATAACTTTAAAAGTTTAATAATAAATAATTTAATATAAGATGATAATTATTTAAAATTAGATAATAACTTATTCAGAATCCCTAAATGAATTTTATCATAAAATATAAAATTTTTACTTACTTTATAAATATCTTTAACGTTTATTAGTTATTAACTGAATATTAGATAGAAATTAGTTTTAGTTTCATAATAATTGATTCAAACTCATCACATGAATATTTAAAAATTATTATTTTATTGACTTTGTACAAACTTTAAATTTTAGTAATAAGTATCTAATATAATATGACAATTACTTTCAAATTTTATAATAATTCATCAGAATGTTAAATAAATTTTCTTTTAAAAAATTAACTCTTTAACTTATTTTATAAATATAATTACTGTTAGATCCAACGATAATATGAAATGGTGTAAAAACTAGTATAAACAAAAGTGTCGTGAGAAAGAATCATTCCCCAGGTGAAAATGCCTTTTAAGCCAAATGCTCCGATCCTTGCCGACTCAACCAATTACATGTAATTCGAGTTAAGGACGCAAGGGTGGCCGGCTTCAGCTGCATCAACTGTGCGGTTGACTTGCATAAAATACTCAGAACTGCAGCTGTTTCATACAATATAAAAACCTATGCCATCAATGAAAGCTTCTTGATCTCAACACAACACATAAAACCACGTGACTACAGCTAAATTAATTGCCAATGCTCCGTACGTCCAAAGGTTTCAAATAAGCGAATCTTAAGTCACAAGCTAACTTTAATTACGTAAAATAATCGTAATCGTAACGTTAACGAGTAGCTTAGAATTGAAGCTCAGAAAAAAAGGCTTTATTGTTTTGCCTAAAAAGAACATGCAACTCCATTAAGGAGGACTTCAAATCATAGGAGAGGAACATGCATGTTTAAATAGCAAGTCAGTGCTGTGTTAACTTAGTCAACAAATCTCTTTGGCATTTTAAAATTCAAATTCAGCATTGAGTCACCCACGTATCACTACAAACCACAAACTAACTTTTGCAGAGTTTAGGGAAAGATATCAACAAAGCTTAAGCCGAACTTTGTGGGCCAATTTGCACTTCACCAAATCTTCCTCTATAAATATTCTCTTCACTACCTCTCTTCTCAATCATTCATATGTATCCTCTGTGTCATTTGAAGCAGTTGAAAATCATCAAAGCAGAGGAAAGAAACAAATTAAAAGCAAGCTAAAATTGCTTTACATAAGGATCAGATCACCAAGATGGTTGGAATAAAGAGGACCATTTTGGTGGCCTTCTTCATGTTACTTATCACTATGGAAGCCGCCATTGCTCAGGGTGAAGGAGACGGCAAAGGAAGTGGTGGTAACGGTAATGGCAATGGCGAAAGGAACAATAATGGCAACGGTAAGGGTAATGACAATGGCGGCGAAGGGAACAATAATGGCAAAGATAAGGGTAGTGATAATGGCAACGGTAAGGGAAAGGAAAAAGATAAATATCCAAAAAAGCATCCACGTGATGAAGCATCAGATTATGACACGTTGTCACATCTGCCATCGGGACAAGAACGAGGTTTCTGCAAAGCAAAGACTTCCTGTCAGTTCAAGACCCTCGTGTGTCCATCTGAGTGCTCAAAAAGGAAGCCCAAGAAGAACAAGAAGCAGAAGGCATGTTTCCTGGATTGCAGTAGCAAATGTGAAGCCACTTGCAAGTGTAAGTTCACTTCCATCTATCTATATGCTATTCATGCAGTAATACTTAACAGTGTCAGTTATTTGCATATCATTTTCAGTATATCATTCTTATATCATTTCTTTTATGAATAATAAAATAAGAAAAATACATATTCCAACACATTCTTTTTACCATTGTTTTCCCAGACATGAAAAGAGTAAAAGTTTTGTATAAATTATGGTGTGTAAATAACAGAACCTGTTTTATTTTTCTTTTGTTCTTCTTGCTGATCTTTTATTGAAACACAAAAAGAGAAAAAGGAAGTCAAAAGTGGTAAATTGGCTTTAGATTCAACAGAGCCTATTGGTTGTTAGGCATCAATTCTCCCAATAAATTAAGCTGTGTGAAGGCTCATGCAATGTTTTGATCAGGCAAGAGTCCTTTGCTCTTAAAGAGTGGAAAATGCGTAGGCTCACTCTCTAGTCTCTACCCAGCTGAATTCAACTTTATTTAGTTAGATATAAAACCATTCATTAACCTCCACCGAACATCAGCAACAAGCAAACAACATGTGCATTATGCATATAATGAGAATTCTAGGAGTGAGTGTTGAACTGATCATGTTGAGTTTGTTTGTCTCCTTGGCAGTTAGAAAAGCCAACTGTGATGGGTATGGTGCTCTCTGCTATGATCCTCGCTTTGTTGGTGGTGACGGTGTGATGTTCTACTTCCACGGCGCCAAAGGAGGGAACTTTGCCATCGTTTCCGATGATGAATTCCAAATCAATGCTCACTTCATTGGAACTCGACCACAAGGAAGGACACGTGACTATACATGGGTGCAAGCACTTGCTGTCATGTTTGACACACATTCTCTTGATATTGCAGCCAATAGAGTATCTCATTGGGATGACAATGTTGACTCTGTTATAGTAAAGTGGGATGGTAAAGTAGTCACCATTCCTACTGATGGTGAGGCTGAATGGAGGGTTAATGGTGATGATAGAGAAGTGGTTGTGGAGAGAACTGATGTTGCCAACAGTGTGAGAGTGACAGTTTCAGGTTTGCTTGAAATGGACATAAGGGTAAGGCCTATTGGAGAAAAAGAAAACAAGGTTCACAATTACCAGTTGCCAGCAGATGATGCTTTTGCTCATCTGGAGACACAGTTCAGGTTCAAGAACCTTTCAGATTTTGTTGAAGGGGTTTTGGGTCAAACTTACAGGCCAGGCTATGTTAGCCCTGTCAAAAGAGGGGTTCCTATGCCAATGATGGGAGGGGAGAACAAGTACCAGACTTTGTCTCTCTATTCAACATCCTGCAACCTATGCAGGTTCAAGAGACCATCCGGGTTTGCTTCCAGCGAAGGACTAATTGCTCAGTACTGATATCATGAATCATGAAAAAGACGAGATATTCTCTATTCAAATTGTTGACATCCTATGTTTTTGGTTTCTATCTTTGTATTGTATTCAGACAAATAAGGGCCTAAAATGTTGCCCATGATCATCATTTTCATAAATGTTATAGTGATTAACATGTACTATAGATATGAAGAACCATTTTCTTTTTTATCTTTCAATCCATGTCCTACACTTATCTCACAATAATGGAGGTTCAATTTGTCCGAACAGGTTCTCAACTTCTTGATGACAGTAGGACATATTAAAGATTGAAAGGAGCACACCTGGTTGCTTTGAGAAGTTAGAAGTGTTGGGTTAATGCCTTTTTATTTTTTAACC
This sequence comes from Ormosia semicastrata, assembly GCA_029884595.1. Taxonomy (NCBI): domain Eukaryota; kingdom Viridiplantae; phylum Streptophyta; class Magnoliopsida; order Fabales; family Fabaceae; genus Ormosia; species Ormosia semicastrata. The sequence continues at coordinate 12,156,639 of JAQQTO010000038.1, forward strand.
AAATGAAATTCAAAGACTTATAACACATTACATCAGCAAGACTTCTATTTCTTTTCATTGCAAGTAACAACATAATGTTTTATTATTTGACCATTTTTTTTTCCTGGTTTACTACTTGAATACCGTTTTACTTATGGCTAATCAGGAAGCAACTTCAACTAAGAGTCTAAGACACTTGGGGAGTGCTCTTCAGCCGAATCCAATCTAGGAAGTAGGAAGGCTTGAAGCAGCATGTCTATGTGCAAGCAGCTTCAACAGCTAAACTCTTTGTCACTCCTGTACATGGATCTCCGAATGTATTAATTGATACTCCAAAACTACAACTGCTTGATCCAATGCAGGCCTGTTAAAGCTCATTAAAGTTAGTCTAAACCAAAATGAAAATATCAAAGTAACTAGGCAAAAGGCAATATGAATTTCCTATTTATAGAGGAAGCTGGATAACACCTTCTGCACAATGGATAGAGCCCTATTGCTGCTGCAACTTCCATGGTTGAAGTTCCCACAAGTCCCATGAGGCGTTCCAAAACTTGCAAATTTAATGGAAGAGATCACCTGATTAGGATAAGGGCACTCAAGTGACAGTACAGGCCCTAAGTTTCTTCCTGATTCTGTATCTGAATTCCACAAGTCTACAGGTGGAGGGTGAGATTCAGATACATGTGAACACAAGCTTGCTATCTGTTTAATAGCAAAAGAGATTTGTGTAGGGTCGCCTCCGCTTTCCTCAAACAATACAAGAGTGTTGTTATCTGGTTGCAACCACGAACGTGGTACATGGTACCTGCAGGATCAGTGACTCAATGAATATCGAACAGGATAGCCTCCAATTTCCTCAAACAATTCAGGATTACTTTCAACTTATCTAAAACTTACAATATCTGTGAAGGTTTTCCACAGTTCTTGAGACATTTGTATTGATTATAAGGCCCTCTATAATCGCATGAGTTGGTACAACCACCATTTGAAGAGACATATGTAGGCCAGTATCGCCCAATGCTTTGTCCATTCACCCAAGCCTCACCTTTCCCCATCCCCGTGAAGTCAATTGCAACTGGATTATTGCCGGAGAGAGCAACAAAGTTTGTCTAGTCCAACATGTATTACTATTAATTAGTAGCAAAAACATTTGTCATTTTGTCCTATAGTAGCATTCCCTTAATTTTCATTGTAGTATGCCATAGAGAGATGAAGATACCAGATGAAAACAGAGCTGAGTAGAACTATAAAGAACAAGTAGAGTAATATATAAAGAAGAATTAGAGTCATAAAAGAAGACGGGTCCAGGAGGAGGTGAAGCATTTAATTGCCTGTTTCCATGGGATGAGTAATAACTGAAGCCATGTGCAGTTATGTGAGTGCCAGAAAGTCCAAAATGTTTCTGTACCAAGCCAACACATTTACAAAACATATACACGACTAGGTTCAAACTATATTGGGCCACAACGTTGGACAATCCACACTCTAACTTAAAACCAAGTGAACCAAATTGGTGCAAGGAGACTTTGTCTGCTTATTCAATCATAATAATGGGAGGATAATTAAGAAAAAGTTGATAATTTTAATAGATGCTGTGGGCTGCATCTAATAATGCCTTTGTGTAGAGGGAGCAATACAGGATGTAGTATTTCAGGCTGGATATTTTGAGGACGCATAGTTATAACTTATAAGCAAGCCACATATGCTGCCATTAAAAATGCTTGTTGCAGAAAAACTGCAGTTTTTAACATAGAGATAGGCAGATCATTGTCTCAAATTTCAATATATTCTTATATAGATTACCTTGTACCAAGTCAAGGGTTGCTTCTTAGGTAAGGTAGATTGTGAATTCCACTGTCCAGAACTTCCACTAGGCAGATCTAAGTCTTCACCTTTTAGTCCAACCTGCATTAAAAAAAAAAGCAAATTGTGTATTCTATGACTTCAATCAAAAAGGAAAAGTGGAATCCAATTTATTTCAGTTGTATCTCTTCACTAAATGAAGTCATCAAAAGGAGAAAGAAGAAAGAAAAAAAAAATAGGCTTTAAGTTAAACTCAGACCAACCTGATATATCCACTGCTGGGAGGAGAGATCATGATTACTGCCATTCTTCAAACCTTTCAATATTACTGGACCAGTGATCCCCGCACCCCATGTGTCAAAAAAAGCTCCAAAGTTCTGATGTGTATAAGGTTCGCATTAGCTGATGTAGTAATGAGAAATGACTTGATGATAAAGGCAAATCACTTAGGGAGGAAATAACAAGCCAATGCATAATACAAACCAAAATTTCCTCTGTTCTAAATGCTTATATACATTATAATCAGAAAAGCTGAACCTGAAGTCCCACAGTTAAACTCAGGAGATCAATTGTGTTATTCCCAGCCACAAGCGTGATGGGGATGTCCACATTGACCGTAGCATTGTAATTGTTGCCTGTTCCACTCCCTAAAGAAGTTTTCAAGTAATATCACAGATAAGATTTATTAGATCATTCATGAAATATTTAATTGAAAGAAAGAAAAGAACTGAACATTTTAGGAAGGAACAACCACGAACAATTGATCTTACTTTATTTCAAATCAACCTTGATTTTATTTTCCCTGCATCCTTAAAGAGATCAAATTTTGCATGACCAGAAATGTGCAAAATTACCATTATCTTAAAAATAACATTTTTAGACATTTAATGTGTTGGGAAATGTCAGTATAATTTTCTTCCTCTGTGAACTTAAAAATAAATAGGCACTATGCGGAAGCATAAATAAGAGTAATAATACCAGAAATTTTTAGCATGGAAAACCTTCTCAATGTGAGTAAGGGAAAAACTACGGGACCCGTAGGCCACTTAAATCTCCACTATAAAATAATAAGAATACAAAAATACAATGATATTGTATCTTCAATTTGTGGATATAATTCTCACAAATTGGGTCACTATTTTTCTTTCTTAAGAAACTCTCTCTCTATTTTTCTCTCACCCTCTTCCTCTTTTGATTGTGAGGATCTAAACTCATACACTTCCTTCCTCTCAATTGCTTCTATTTATAGAAGCACAATGAAGTGTAAAAGAACATGTATGCACTGAAGGTGGTTTTCAATATGCACTTGATTTCAAACTTTGCTTTGAAATCTTGCACCACTGCAAGTTTTTCTTTGAAGGACAGTTTGGACCCCACAATTCTGCCTCCAAAAAAGAAAAATATCTTTGGATTAATTTGGGGTTGATGTTAAGCATGCAACTTCTTTACAGACTTCTAACTTCTCTTTAGGTAGAACTTTTGTCATCATATCTACCCCTTTATCTTTGGTATGTATTTTCTCAATCTGTAGCATTTTACTTTCCAACACATCACGGATCCAATGATATCTTACGTCGATGTGTTTCGACCTTGAATGAAATGTCGAGTTCTTGTTGAGATGAATTGCGCTCTGACTATCGCAATAGAGAACATAGTTTTCTTAATTCTGGCCTAACTCTTGTAGAAATTTCTTCATCCACAGGATCTCCTTGCAACCTTCATTGATTGCAATGAATTCACTGTTGCACGGATGTGGTGCTTAAAGCAATACACTTTTGTAGTCGTTCAATAAGACATGCCATGAGATAGCTCCCCAAAAAAAGTAATCGATATTTTGATGTAGACTTTCTTGAATCCACATCTCCGCCATATAGGAGGGCAGAGAAACCCGAATACCCAAAGGTGAGCATTAGATTTCCATTGCCAAAACACAAGCACCTTTTGGCGGTTCCTTTCGAGATACCTTAGTATCCATTTCACGATATTCCAATGCTCCTTTAATTCCGGATTTGATAGAAACCTACTCACAACTCCTAGACATATAAAATAAGCAATATCTCGGTTCTATTTACATCTTCTTGACCACCATTGCATACATAAGACTATTTATAATGTCCACAGTGTCACAATGATAAGAATATGACACCTTGCTCATTTCTTCCTTTTCTTCTTCATTCCTTGGACATTGGGTCTTACTTAGTTTAAGATGACCAGTAATGGAACATGCATAGGGTTTGGCATTATGCATGTTGAACCTTTCAAGAATTTTCTTGATATAGTCTTCTTTGCAGAAATCAAAAGGGACATCCACAACATCCTTCTAGATCGATCTCTCGATGATCTTCATAGAAAAAGAATCTTCTTTTCGCACATTTTTGGATCTTTCATAGCAAAAGATTTGCTCAATGCCTTCTTGAGAGCAACTATCTTTGTCTTATCTTTCCCAACAATTAGCATATCATCAATATACAACAATTGTATGATGGATTCACCATTTTCATAGTTCTTCACAAACACACAATGGTCTGCGGAGGTCTTCTTAAAATTGTGTTGGGTCATGAAGAGATCAAACTTCTTATACCATTGCCTTAGAGCTTGCTTCAAACCATAGAGGCTTTTCTTCAGAAGACACACTAGATGTTCTTTGCCTGGTTCTTCGAAACCTTCTGGTTGCTCCATATAAATTTCTTCCTCTAAGTCTCCATGTAAGAATGCTGTTTTAACATCAAGCTGTTCTATTTCCAAGTCTAGCTTTGTAGCTAGACCAAGGATCGCTCTAATGGATGTCATCTTCACCACTGGTGAGAAGATTTCTTCAAAATCTATGTCTTTCTTCTGGTTGCACCCCTTCACAACAATCCTTGCTTTGTACCTGGGGTTTGGGTTGTTCTCTTTAGTCTTGAGTTTGAATACCCACTTGTTTTTCAATGCCTTTCTTCCATTTGGTAATCTCATCAAGTCATACGTCTGATTCTCTTTCAGGGACTGTATTTCTTCTTGCATGGCTTGCATCCATTTCTCTTTATCATTCGTCTCAATGGCTTCTATGAAACTTTGAGGTTCTCCTTCATCAGTGAGAATGACATAATCATCTGAGAAATATCTTCTTGATGGTTGTCTGACTCTTGTTGATCTTCTCACTTGAGGTTCTTGTTCTACTTGATTAGTCTCCATCATTTCTTCATGCATTGATTATCGACTTTGTTTTGTATGGTAGGTTGTTCCGTCTGAACAAAGTTGCTCCATCCGATGAGGTTGTATTGTCTGACGATAAAAGTTGCTCATTCCTTTGAGGAATTTCTCCCCCTACCGAATTGTGTACCACAATGGTCTTTGGCTTCTTAGATTGCTGAATATCATGGATTGTCTGATCTTCATAGAATACCACGTCTCTGCTTCGAACAATCTTCTTGTTTACAGGATCCTATAATCTGAAGTCAAGTTCATTACTTGGTGAACCAAAGTATATGCACTCCTTCGTCTTTGCTTCAAGCTTTGCTCTTTCATCTTTAGGAATGTGGACAAATGTCCTGCACCCAAAGACTCTCAAATGACCATAAGAGGCTTTCTTTCCGCTATTCATACTTTAATCGGAATCTTTTCATTTAAAGGTCTTGAAGGAGACAAATTGATTAAATCAATGTATAATGCAGTTATCGCTTCACCCCAAAATGCCTTGGGGAGTTTTGCATGAGAAAGCATGCTTCTGACTTTCTCTGCGAATGTTTTGTTCATTCTCTCAGCTAGTCCATTCATCTGAGGTGTCTTGGGGGGTACTTTCTCATGTCTTATCCCATGAGTATTACAATAATCCTCAAATGGACCTCTATACTCTCTACCATTGTCAGATTCTTAAGCATTTCAACTTTCTTCCAGATGCTCGTTCTACAGAAGCATGGAATTCCTTGAAAGCTTGAAGAACTTGATCTTTCGTCTTTAATGGATACACCCACACCTTCCTAGAGTGATCATCAATGAAGGTAACAAAGTATTGGGCACCGCCAAGGGACCTTTCAGATGTCGAGCAAACATCCGAGTGAACAAGATCCAGAATCTGCTTTTTTCTTCTTGCATCCTCTGATCTTTTGAAAGATACTCTGTGTTGTTTGCCTACTAGGCAGTTTTCACAAGATTCAAGTGGTTGCCCTTTTATATTTGGAAGATGATCTTTTGCGAGAATCTCCAAACCTTTCTCGCTCATGTAGCCTAGTTGTTTATGCCACAATTCCTTGCTTGCATCTTGAGCAACATTCATCTCCCATTTGCATATCTTTCCCTGCATAATGTACAGAGAGCCTTCCTTTCCGCCACGAGCAATAACCATGCTTCCTCGGCTGAGTTTCCATCTACCGGCACTAAACTGGTTTATCATTCCGGCTTCATCTAACTTTCCTGCTGAGATAAGGTTTAGACGCATGTCTGGAACATGTCTTACCTCCTTCAGCATAAGTTTGTTTCCATTCTCAATAATCATCGTTACTTCACCAATGCCAACAATCTTGCTTGTGACGTGGTTGCCCATCTTCACTGTACCAAAATCTCCTTTTTGGTATGATGAGAAAAAACCTTCATGAGGTGTGACGTGGAAGGATGCTCCTGAGTCAATTATCTAAATGCAATCATCAGATGCAACATTCAGATAATTTTCCTCTCCGATAAGAAATATATTCTCATCAGTCGAGGCTACTGCAGTAGTTGTTCCATCTTTCTTCTTCTTCTTTGGGTTAACCACATTGGCTCGTGGTCGTGGTGGATCTGCTCCCGGCTTGTTGGTCTCTCTTCAAGAATCTGCACTCAGACTTTATGTGGCCTGATTTACCACAGTAATAACAACTTAGTCTAGTGCGAGATTTGGATCTACCTTGTGATTTTCCACGACCTTCTTTTTCACGATTCTTACTCCTTCTTCTATTGTCAACAACATTGACTTCAAACTGGTTGTTCACGCCCCTTTCTCTCCGTTTTGACTCTTTATTCAGCAAACTGTCTGTAACAGAATCCATGCTAAGCTTTCCATTTGGAGCAGAATTGCTGAGAGTGACAACTAGAGTGTCCCAACTCTCAGGTAGAGAACTGAGGAGTAGAAGAGTTTGCAACTCATCGTCTATCTTCATTTCTGTCTTCGTCAGTTGATTCATAATACCTTTGAAGGTATTCAAATGTTCGATCATGTTCTGACCGTCCGAGTACTCCAACTTCACCAGTCGTCTAACAAAGTGGGTTTTATTCCTGGGCGTCTTCTTTTGAATCAAGGATTCAAGTTTTGTCCATAAATCATATGCGTTGGTATAAGTTGATACATATTCGAACAAACTTCTGTCAATATATTTTCGGATCATAGCTACTGCTTTCTGATTTTGGAGCTCTCATTCTTTGTCGATCTTTCCTTCCGATTTATCTTTCTGGGTGATTGGCTCATGCAAATCTTTGCAGTATAAGTGGTCTTCCATCATCGGCTTCCAATAGAAGTAATTATCTGCAGTTAGCTTGAACATATCTCCATCATGAGCGATAACTCCCTCCATCTTAAGTTACACAGGCTAATACAATATACGTTAATAGTGTTGTACAGGTAAATAGTACCGTATACTGAAATAACTGTAATATGCAAATAGTGCACCAGGTAAGTTTCTAGGAAAGAGAGGTGGATCACTAATGGATACACTTAAATACCAAATATTTCCTAGTCAGAACTTTACCTAGACAACACTTTCACACCACCACACGTTATTCCCAGCAACGAGAATAATTCTTTTCTGATGTGGAAGATCAGACAATGCTGCAATCACAGAGCATACTAAGAATTTTCTTATGAATTCGGCACTTAGTATCCCAAAGCTCTGAGAGCTCTGATACCACTGTTGGGAAATGTCAGCATAATTTCCCTCCTCTGTGAACTCAAAAAAAAAAATAGGCACTATGCGGAAGCGTAAATAAGAGTAATAACACCAGAAATTTTTAGCGTGGAAAACCTTCTCAATGTGAGCAAGGGAAAAACTACGGGACCCGTAGGCCACTTAAATCTCCACTATAAAATAATGGGAATACAAAAATACAATGATATTGCATCTTCAATTTGTGGATATAATTCTCACAAATTGGCTCACTATTTTTCTTTCTTAAAAAACTTTCTAAGAGACTCTCTCTCTATTTTTCTCTCACCCTCTTCCTCTTTTGATTGTGAGGATCTAAACTCATACCCTTCCTTCCTCTCAATTACTTCTATTTATAGAAGTACAATGAGTGCAAAACCGTGTGCACTGAAGGTGGTTTTCAATTATGCACTTGATTTCAAACTTTGTTTTGAAATCTTTCACCGAATCTGCAAGTTTTTCTTTGGGCTGGACCCCACATAATGAACCTAAGATTTGGTAACAGATATTTTCAACTGCTTCTAATAAAACTTGTGAGTATTGAGTGTTACGTGTAGTTTGAGTAATTTGATCTTGGTGTATACATTAGAAAGTTAGGCCTTAAGGTTCTATAACTGCGTGAAAATTGAATTTTTGTATTTTGGTCTACAGCCATGGATATTACTATGGCCACTCATAGCAGGAAGATACAGACACCATACACCTTCGTTATTACACTTCTGACAGCTTAATAGTTAATAGTGTTTACCCACCAGAGCTCAGAGTTGCTTCAGGGTACAAAAGTGTATTGCCATTTAGACCCACCAGCCCAAACATATGCTTAAAATTTGCCTCATTGGGCTGGGGCTGGGGTAATTCTTTTTCTTTTTTTTGGCAGGCCTTAAAAATGATGCCAAGGTCCACATGACCAGCAACCAAAGAGATACTCTAAAAAACCGTTAAAGAAAAGAATACATAGGGACATCCAAAATATAGTGAAATAGAAATACCTAAATGAATATTTAAAAAGAATATGTATAACTGATAGAAACAGGGTTCTGTAGACATATCATCGGCTGTCCTTGATTTAATTTTTATTTACCTGCAAGCTTCCCGTTAATGAAAGCATGAAGGGTATGACCAAGGGATTCAATGTGAAGGACAGTTTGAGCACCAGCATCATCTTTAAGATCAATGCTTCCAAAAAAAATAATGAAAAATGTTAGCATGGAGTAGACGGTAGAGAATTGCAGGTCAGAAGAAAGCTTTCTCAACCATGGAGGCCTATTTACCTTAATGAGTACCACAAGTAGTCACTTCTATCAGCTGTCGTATTTATTTGCTCAAGTAATCCAAATTTTGAGAACGAATCAGCCTTTGAAATCCCAATTGGTTCACTTATCCAACTCCATCCAGAGCTAGAATCTTCTAAAGAACCAACCTCTCCTTTTAAAGACTCAGTCGTGAAGCTTGAAATCATAGATGCAGAATTAATCTGTCATACCTCATACCAAAAATAAATTTAGTTTGTGCTACTTACTTCTTGGAATAGAAAATAACAGAAATGATCTCTACCATAGACACATTAATCACACAATGAATATTACTTTACGCTTCTTTAAGTAAGGATCCAGTCAATTGAACTATCTATTTTGATTGGTAAGTTGATGAGGCAAACCTTTGCAGTATTAAGCACTTCATTCTTGCAGTCTGGTAAGATGCTCACAGACCATGCAGGCAAGTGATATGAATTGCCATTAAAATTCACTGTTGCATCGGATGTGGTGTCGCTGTTGGCAAGGAAGGCAGCACATACAGCATCTGTATTGTAAACTGCAGCCTGGGTTTCAATAATAACATGCATACATTATGTACATAGTAGAGACTAATACTTCATAAAACATACAAAACGAGTATTAACGTAGAAGTGAAAGACTAGCACCAGCATACGTCAGCATCTTTTCACAATCAATAAAAAGCAACACTCGCAAAATTGGGAAGGAGGAGGGAACCAGAGAAACCCATGACAAATTGACAATGACCAAGTAGACCAATAGGTAATTGCATTTCTAGGGCAGAAACTTAAAATTTGATAAAATATGAGAAATTTAGGCCCTGAAGAAGTTAATCCAGAAAATCTGACCTAAATTTAAAAAGCTTATACCTCTAGATTGGGACCAAGAGATGAAATTGTTGGGTCAGTAGCTACCAATGCTTCTTCACAGAGCTTTATGGCCTTATGCACATCTTTAAGGTGGCCCCACTTAGGCTGTCTAATAATTCCTGCATCATGCAGTTAACATATATTTAAACAAAAACGCACAAAATATTGTTCACTATAATTTCTTTGTCTACTACATATAAAATAAGCATATAATCTCGAGTTGCAATACTATTTACTTATCTTCTTGACTGCATATGCAAGCAAGGTTGACTAGTATATATTTATAATGTCTACAGTGTCAACAATAAATATGGAATATGAAGGTTGAAAGACTGCATACCATACTCATCAATTGGTGCATCATAATCATAGCTAGTAGCAACAAAAGGTCCACCAGTAGTCCGGCCAAAGTTGGTCCCTCCATGGTACTGTTTCAGAGCATGCAACCAAAAAAGTTTGGTATTAGCTCATTTCTTTTTTTACGTAGGACTGATTTTTCTTTAAGAATCATATAATAATAACTTAAACGACATGTAAGGTTGCATTACCATATAGTAATTTTTAAAAGTTCCACCTAACTGGAAAAAGCGTGCCACAGCAAATGCAATATCTTCCACAGGTCTGTGAGGCAAAGCGCCACCAAAATAAAGAAACCTACCATTGCAAAGAAATCAAAAGGTTGCAAGAAAAATAGCAAATGAGAAAGGAGATACACAATGAATCAGATCATATTTCGAGTATGCCATTCAAATAACTAAATGATTTATATAGAAAAGGACGCTAACCATCCAGTATAACCCTCAGTCCACATTTTTGGTTTCGCTTTAGAGTTTGGCGTGAATTGATCGCAGTAAAATCCATTGCATGTGTCAATCTGAGCAGTTAATATAACAATCAAGTAAGATGATTGAAGACAACAACATAGTAAGATTGCTCTATTCGGGAAGACAGACAACCTATTAAAACATAAACCGGATGACGCTTGATGTGGACAGGTGAAAGGAGAAAACTTACAATTGGATCAGGAGCATCTTCCTGCTGGCACATAACCCAGGGAACCCCTGTATCAAGAGATGTAGCCATTGATGCTGCCCAATTGATGTATGATGTAGCAGCAGGACCATAGGCAGCATCAACGTCCCCATACTCATTTTCAATCTGGCATTAGAAAGTTCATACTACTTTCACATTAAAAAAATATGCAAATGGCCATAAAGACTATCTATAAAACAAAATAACCATGCTTCCACATCTCTATGCAATAATTTCGCAAAAAAGAAACATTGACATGCATTTAATAAAATTTTAAGAAAAACCTGAGATAAGATAATAGGTCCTCCCTGTGAGGCATAGAGGTTCTCTTGCTTCATCATATCTACAATCTTAGCAGTGAATCGCTTCATTTCTGCCTGAAGACAAAGTTCAACTTCAGATAATAGCAAGAAGCAGGTGCAGCAGGATGAGACATAGAGAAAGGAAAGGAAGGGTTACCTTGAATGGTTCATTATCAGTTCGGAACTGTATAAAAATAAAAAAAGGTGCTCGCCGAGCACTCGAGGCTCATCGGCCGACACTCAAACGACTGAATTCCCGGAATAAAATGCAGCCACAGAGGGAAACCACTGTTCAGAAGTTCAAGGCCAGGATTAGATATGATTCTATGAACGTCTCTGTAAAAAGATACATAGCCTTAAAGGACCCAATTTTACCCATAGTTCCATTCAGCACATACGTATGGACCAATCCGGAGATGCACATATAGACCTGCTGCTCCTACTGCCTTCACAAATTTCACCAAATCCCTCCTGCCTTCAAAATTATACTGCCATGCATATAATCCATCATTCATTTGATGTCACTAACTATATTCTTTCTGAGGTTTATCTATGTCTTTTGATAGAAATTGAGAATATAATATGAACAGTATATTTAAAAGCATGAAATGCTGAAGATTATGTTTGAGAGTTTTCAAGTCTTTCACTTTTTCCTCTCTTAACCCCTAGGCCAAAAGTTAACGTCAGTGCAATTATATTTCCTTAAACTTCTTGCACCGGCGGATCTTCTTCATGGAGGAACAGATGGCTATGGCCACCCAAATTTTTTTTAATAAACATTTCATATATATATATATCATGTTTTTTGAGATATATTTATATATCCAATTGTTTATTTTTTTATATTTGAGTAGTGAGTGAATTTTTTTATTTTATATATTTTTTAGTTAAGATTTTCTTATTATATTGATGTGGTTACTAGCTACATATATTTAGTTTTTTTTTTTCTAATGCTTGATTAGATATCATATAAAAATATTTAAACTTATTAGAAGTTGTATGTTCATTTTTAAAATATAATAGTAAAGTTTAAACATAAAAAAATTGATACATTTTTTAAGATGAAAGTTAGTGATGATTAAGAAGAATACATAGATTCCACATCCCAAACCCTTATTATAAAGCCTAATTTTAATGTTTAAAGTTTAAGAATTGAATATGTGAATAAGCAATAACACCAAAATATATTGGTTTGAGTAGAAAGAATTCGAATATTTTAAACATGTGGTTCTGAGTTTGATCTCAAGATTCATGTGTATGAAAAAAATACTGCTAGGAAGAATTCTTACTTAAGCGTCTAACTGTATCTAAGAAGATTAATTTCTCACCTATCAAATGAAAGATACTCTGAAAAACTAAAAACACTTACCAATAGCTAATTATAAGGGCGAAACTTTATAGGTAACATAGGATGAGATGTTAAGTTGATGAATCCTAAGAAAATGCTCACCAGGGTCATGACCAGGTTAAGTCCAAGTAAAAAAAAAATACTTCAATCAAACTCGTGACATTTGGCCCATAAGCTTCCCTAATAGTTGATCTAATTAGGCTGATCTACGATTTAGAAAAATGTACAAAATTTGGCAATATGTATAACTAAGTTATAAAACTTTAGAAATATGAAAAATTTAAAATATTTTTTATAATATATATTTATAAACAAATTATATTAATATAAAAATATTATCATATTAGGTATATCATATTAATTCAAGTTAAGAAATCAAATGGTTTTTACTTAATTTTTATAAAGGGTATAAAATATTATATAACATCAAGTCATATCGAGCCAACTCAAAGTGTCGCCTAATTTTGACTCAAAAATATACTAAATCTAATTTTCAAAACTCAAATGTAGCTTAATTAAATTCAAGCTCAGGTATGTTTATTGAATCTTAAACACCCCAAATTACTGTTTCTGAAAAAAAATGTGTAAGAATGATCATTTCTTCTTTTTATACTTCTAATTAGCAAAAAGTTGCATTGATTGCTCAGCAAGTTTACAAATTCGCACAATGCAATGCAAGAGCTGGTGAAGGACAAAGCAATATGAAATTGGTAACATTACAGTCTATATAGTTAGTAGAAATGCAGTACGTGGGGAACGGGGTACGGATACGAGGACGTGGTACGCAACTTCTCAAAACATGGGATTCTTTGGGGGTAGATTTAGTTGATACGCTATTTAGAGTCGTGATATGCTCTATCCTGATTCATAGTACACTTGAATATTTTATTGGATTTGCACATTAATTTTTAAAACTATTTTTTTATAATAAATCTAATTTTTTTTGTTATTTTCAACCAATATAAGGCTTAATAAAGTAGATAGAAAGTAAGAAAAAACATATAAAGTTTAACATATAATTAAAGAATAATACTTCAATCAAAGTCATGTAGAGAAACATGCGTTAGCAATCATATATAACAAAAACAAAAATAAAAGTGGCAGCCACCTAGATAATGCAAAACCAGAAACAATAATTAAAAAAATAAAACTTGACTCAAAATTTTTTTTAACTATTCTTTCAAACTCTTTTAATCTCTATTTATTTGTTATTTTTAAACTCATTTAATTGAATTAATGAACACATAGTGAGTGAATAAAAAAATTAAAGAAAAGAGTTGGAGGAAAAAGATTGTAGTCAAATTTTGTTCTAATTAAAAAATAAAAATTAAATATTGAAGTGATATTATTAAAGAAACCTTAAATATCAAAGTGATATTCAAGTTTATAAGCATGAATATTGAAGTGATATTATTAAATAATTTAATTATGTAGAAAATTATTGATCAGTAAAGAAATTTGAAAAGACGAGGCTTTGTTTTTTTAAAAAATAATAATAATAAATTCATCAACTAATATCAACGATCAATTCTTTAAAATTTTATAGAAAACATATATCTTAGGTAGATAAATGGATACTTCTCCTTAAATTTATGATTTTGATAGAATTGAATAGGATAAAACAATTCAATTAGCTTAATTTCAAGTTACCATACTGTACTAGCTTGTGATTTGAAATTGGATAAAACAGTTTTTAAATTTTATTTTAAACCTATTGTAGTTTTGTATTTTAACCACTTTTTTTTCTGTTTCCCTCTCCCTCTCCCTCTTTCTTTCCCTCTGCAACGCTGCTTCATTTGCAGACAGCTAGAGCAGCAGCTGAGTTCGTCATCTTCTACCTTTCTAGAAAGCAAACATACTGCGTTTTGCTACGCACGAACCAGATCGCGATGCGATGAGGAGAGGAGCGTTTACCTGGCCTCGAACTGGTTCGTGTAAGTTCCAGAAAACATAGGTCTCAATCACATCAAGTCCTCCATCTTTGGATTTCTGAATAAGGTCTGGCCACATCTGCAACAATAAATCCTACCTGATCTGTTAAGTTCAAAGTTCAAAGACAACGCAGAAAGTGAAGAAGTGTATACACACAAACATATATATATATATATATATATATATAGAGAGAGAGAGAGAGAGAGAGAGAGAGAGAGAGAGACCTCAGGAGTACTACGAGGGTAATGAATAGAACCAGAGATCAAGACACGACGCTTGCCGTCGATGATCAATGCTCGGTGGTCATATGTCACATTGGCACAAAACGAAGCTGGGAGAAACCAAAGCAAAACCAACAGAATCTGTGTCACTCTCATTGCCTTTTAGGGTTTTCCAGAACAGAAAGAAATGATTCCTACTTTGCCTTTGCTTCTTGTATTTAAAGGCGCATGCAAATGCAGGTTTTCTTAAGACACTTATCTTGAAGCAAATGGCAAAAAATGGCTTAAGGAAACAGTTCAAAGAATAATAATAAAAATGGGGTTGCTTTCTTAAGACAAACAAAACCACCTTGCACGATAATGCTTAGTTTTATCTGTTTCTTCTGTCTTTTTTTCACATGCGTATAACTGTAAGTGTAAAAAATTGTTGCATTGCCGCTTCATGAATAAATAATAATGTAAATAAAAGTAGTTGAAAAAATGATAAACATGGAGAGTGGGAAGGGGATTCAAATGGGAGAAGAGTGATGAGTAAAGTTAAGCCAAGGTAGGCGATTTGTTCCACGCAGAGAAGGGCATGCCACCTCTACCAGCAGTATCTTAATAAGGTAAAGATTGTCAGTGTCAATGTGTCATTGTCGTGTCTTCCTCCGATCCTTGTGCTGTCTTCTTCGACCAGAGCTAGCTTGCTGCTTCTGAGCTTACTAAGTTACTGTCTTTAATTTGAATCATTGTGTATGTTTCATTTGGATTAAGACGGTGATGGAGTTTAAACAAATAAAGAGGACAAGGAGGATCGGAAGTGTTTTTGGAACATAGAGAGGAAATGGTGATCTTTTCCACGGTTAAGAAAACTGGACATCATCAACTGGTTAAGAGACTGATTTAAGGTTTAATAATTTAATTGTAGTTGAATAGAATAAAATATAATTAAATATATATATATATTTATAAATATAAAATTATATATATACTAATTAAAGAAATAATAATATAAAAAAATACAATATGAATGGTATATAAAAAAAGTAACATTATTATAGATAAAAGTTTATTTGAATGGGAAGTTTTCTTGTTTCATTTGTCAAATGTGTTAGAAAATTTAAATGTGAGTGGTAGAAGTTTTATATTAGTAAAGAATGAGCAAGTTAACTGTTATATAAGTAGAAAAGACTCACATTAAGTCTATGAGTCAAGATATAGTGTCAGAATCACTATTGTGATTTCTCACTTAGTCCATTAATGAAGATCTCTCTTACTTTTAGACTTCTCTTATGACCTAACAAGTAGTATCAGAGTCGATGGTTCAACTTGGATAAGTATTGGTGTGGACGACGGTGGTTGGTAAATACATGTGAAAGGTCTCTTATGTCGAAAGTCTTCTTACACTACAAGAAATTAGGAAAACAGCGAGGGAAAATTCCTTCGCTAATCCCTCTCTAATCCCTCGCTAATATTATCAGTGAGGGATTACAGAGGGATTAGCGAGGGAATTTTTCCTCGCTTTTTTTTCATCGCTAACTAGTGAGAGAAATTATTCCCTCTCTAATCCGTCTCTAGAAAATTTATTTTCCTCGCTAATTCCTCTCTACTCCCTCGCTAATATTCCCTCGCAAAATGGCGATGGAATTTCCCGCGCTATTCGTTCGCTAAATTATTTACCAATTTTGTCAATTTTCCTCGCTATTCCCTCGCTATTCTCTCTCTATTAAATCCGTCTCTATTCCCTCGCTAATCCCTCTCTAAATTCCCTCGCTAATCCCTCGCTAATCAGTCGCTAATGTCTTGTAGTACTCAGTCGCTATTTCCTCGCTAAATTTTCCCTCGCCATTAACCTCGCTAATCCCTCGCTAAATATCCCTCGCAATTTCCTCGCTAATATTTTACTTGCTATTCCCTCGCTAATCCCTCGCTATATACAGTGTGAGTTTTCTGTCACTAATCCCTCGCTAATGAGCTAAATTTTTTTAATAACCTGTTTATATATATAACTTTCCCTAAAACCTGCATATCAAACCACAGTCCATCAAACAGAAATCCAGTAAACAACAATCCAATAATTATAAAATGCTACAACAAAAAACTTATACAAAATAATCTAATAATATAGTTAAAAGTTATTATACAAATAATCAATCAATCAATATAGTTGAAAGTTATACAAATGTAACAATACGAATAAAAAATGACAATTAGTCTAAATTATCTTCGTCTTCGTCTTCGTCTTCCTCTCGACCCTCCCTGCCTAAATCTTGCGATGGTGGTTGTGGAGCAACATTTGTTGATCCGATCGTAGATAGAAACGATTGGAAGGGCGCCAACATAGGGACAAGTTGACTCTGGATAAACGAAGCCATTGCTGCAGCCACTGCTGTGTTTACAGCTTCAGATATGTCTTGTGTTAACGGGGTAGAGTGGGAAGGACCCGCAACCGAGGAGGATGAAGCTGGACTGGTGTTATTACCAATGTGCAAGCTGTTACCTATGCCATGCACACGTCCCTTCTTGTTGGGACTCGTCGCATCCAACCAGATCTCTGGGTCAACCATAGGGTGAGAGGAAGAGTTTTCTCCATACTTTTTTGTCATTGCGGTGTCATATGACTCCTAAAAATAACAAAACAAGAAAAATATTAACAAAAAAATGAACAATCTAAAATATATATGACTGTTGAATAGGAACAAGACACTTACAATAAAATTCCTCGAGTGCTCAGAAACATAGCTTCCGTCTTTCTTCTTATGAACTTTTGCATACAGATCTCTGTAAGAAATCGGATGCTTTAACTCTGCCTCCTGTAATTCCATATGGAAGAATATTATATAAGAAACACTCATACACGTAAGGCAATCCCTCTAAAATACTATATCATACTCAAGATAGGCAAATAACTCAAGTAATTACAACATGTTCATATACAGATGCTTATCATTAAAACTTTAAATGCGGAAGTTATATTACCATCTTGCTCTTGTGTTGACCAAAGCTTATCGACCACCTGTATGCTTCAAGGCATCAAGCATGGCCCCTGTTCCTTCGGGCGGTATTTGCAAACCTCGTCATCCATTTATCTGTCAGCCAAATGTTGACCAGGCCATCCCACACTTCCGTCCTCATTCCTCTGGGCCCATGACCCTTAATATCAGCCAAGTTGTTTGAATTTGCCCTCTCAAAGGCCTTATCTCGTGCTTTGTTCAAATGGTCTGGATAACGGTCCAAGATAGTCCGTTCCCAAACAGTTCTCGCCATGCCGCGATCAGCATCAGATGTGAACCGATGCTTAGCCTACACAAAGGATATGTATGTATATTTATTTTTCAATAAACGTTTAATATATAATTCTATAAACACAATTACTTACCATGAAGTCGGTAAATAGTATTTCCTTCATCTCAGTTGGATAACCTCGCCACGTACTAGCCGGAACAGGCATCCGTGTCATGACATTGTACATAATGTCACGTGTCACCCTCGACGGTAGAAACCTCCTCCTGTAAGTACAATAAGATAATGTTAGTTATCTGAAAGTAAATACATGTAATAAAAGATGATATGTCACTAGTACTTACGGTTCAGGGACAGGCGCCACATATATAAGTTCCCTGCTATCTGTTTCTACATTTGATTCTCCACATGAAGGCACCACATTCGGGCTGCTAGTGGGTGGGTCAGCAGGGGGTGGCATAGAAATCGCTGGGTCAGTACGGGGTGGGACAGAAGCTGATGCGCCTCCAATGGTCAATGGACTAGGCATTTGGTAGGAACTGCACTAGTCGATGGGCCGATGGTGAAGTTACACCTAATATAATTATACATAAAAAACACATATATGTTACATTTATATAAACTATGAGTTAATAATAATTAAAAAGATTATCCTATAGGTATACTGGAGAGGGCTAAGAATCTTTGTCTTGGTGGAGAATCATAGGTAGATACAATATTACGGCCTCTCCCACATTGCGTCAAAGACCTCTACCTCGAATGGTCATAATGGATATCTGACACAAGGAAACATAATGAAACATGACTCCATTTAAGCAACTATATGTCAATAAAAAGCTCAAAATATAATAATGATAATCCAGTGTAAATACCATTAACAAAATTTATTGAACAAGCTTCAATTTTAACTACTTGAGTCTGAAGCAAAGCAAAAGATTCCTCATCTTCATCTGAGAATTCATTAATTTCATTATTTTCGTTGTCATCAATGAACTCATCATCAACCAGATCGTCCATTGGATAATGTATATCACGTATGTTAACTTCTTCCATTTGGGCATGTGCATCAAACAAGGAGACTGCTTCATCATCTATCACAGGATTGTGTGTTCCAAGGGATCCATCATCTTGGTAATAATCAGTGGCAGTTAAGTCATTCAATTCATCACCTTCCTCATTCAATGTCTCAGCCACGAAGAGTTTTGCTCTGACCTTGCAAGCTGCCCACCATTCACCATTAGCTCTATTCCCGCTTTGTGGGTATCTTGTATAGTACACTTGTTGTGCTTGTTCGGCTAAGACGAATGGCTCATTTGAGTGAAGTCTTGATTTATGCTTGATGTCAACCAACCCATATCTCTCATCAACATTGACTCCATTTATCGGGTCAAACCAATGACATTGTAAAAGAAATACTTTGTTCTGATTTCCTACATATGACAATTCCAATATATCTTCAATTATGCCATAATAGTCGAAGTCATTCTCACCATATATACTACCTCTAACACATACGCCACTATTCATGGTAGCTTTATTTTATCCGTACACCTTGGTATGAAATCTGTACCCATTAACTATTAGGCCACAGTAAGAAGTCACGGACTTGGATGGACCGTAACTTATCTCTCGTATCATTTGATCGTCGACTTGGCCTATATTAATCTGTATCATTACATAGATGATGGATAGTTGTAACATCTAGCATAATGCACATTGAATTTAATATGATAGATCACTATTATGGATAAAAGGACTCACTAGATGTTTTAGCCACCTACTGAAGTCATTATCTCGAGCTTCCAATATTTGATCATCAGTTATATTGGGATCTGTATCCCTTAACGAATTCTCGAATTGTCTAATCAATACAATAATTAATATTTAGCATAAATTTAGCACATTAATAACAAATTCATTAGATAGAGAGTAAACTTACTGGAGATAAGGTTCTACTTCTCCACAATTTACAAGCACATATGTCTCAGCAATCTGAAGTTCCACATCAGTCAAGAATCTATTTCGACCTCTCCTGACAGGACGACATGGATGTTTAAAAATAGACAACCGTTTATTAATTGCATCTTCCCCACCGTCATCATTCCAAGGAACTTGAGTGCGCCTGGTCTGTAGGTGGGGATCGAAATACATGGAAGCAAAATTGGAAATTTCTTCTAAAATATACGCTTCACAAATAGATCCTTCAACTTTTGCCTTATTTTGGACCTTTCTTTTCAAGTACAGCATACACCTCTCAAAGGGGTACATCCACCTGTAATGCACTGGTCCTCCAACCTTAGCTTCATAAGGGAGATGCACGACTAGATGTTCCATCATGTCAAAGAATGCTGGAGGGAAAATCTTCTCTAACTTGCAAATTGTTTCAATGATAGAAAGCTTCGCATTCTCAATGGTGGAAGCACGAATTTCAGTTGCTCAAACTTCTTTAAAGAACAAGCTTAGTTCTGTTAACGGTCCCCATATAGGTTTTGGCAAGATATCACGAAATGCCAGAGGAATTAACCTTTGCATAAAAACATGACAATCGTGACTTTTCATTCCATATATCTTCCCGCCGTCTACATTGATGCAACGTGCAATATTCGACGCATACCCATCAGGAAATTTTAACTATTTTATCCACTCACACACCATCCTTCTTTTATTGGCATCCAAGACATACGTCGCCTTTGGTTTTTTACACTTGCCATTGTCAACTATTAGCTCCAAGGTAGGACGTTTGCATATTATCTTCAAATCTTCTCTTGCATTTGCATTGTCTTTTGTCTTGCCCTTTATGTCCATGACAGTGTTGAAAATATTATCAAACACGTTCTTCTCAATATGCATAACATCTAAATTATGTCGTATTAGATTAGTCGACCAATAAGGCAATTCCCAGAATATGTTCTTCTTCACCCAATTGTGGTGTATACCAAAGCCATCTTGTTTTTCTTTACCCGAATTCAAGCCGAAAATGATTTCCTTAAGTTGAGTCACTCTATTGAAGACATTTGTCCCACTCAGACGTTGCGGTGGATTCGATTTTTCCACTGTTGATCTCTTAAAAGAGTTTCGATCACGGTAAAATGGATGATCAAAGGGCAAAAATTGGTGATGACAATCAAACCAACAACATTTCCTACCGTGCTTCAACACAAATGACTTACTATGATTCATACAAAGTGAACAAGAAAGTTTTCCATGAGTGCTTCACCCAGACAGCATTCCATAGGCTGAAAAGTCACTTATTGTCCACAACAAAGCCGCTTTCATATCAAAATTTTACTTCTTCCAGGCATAATAAGTTTGCACCCCAACATCCCACAATATCTTCAGATCGTCAATTAGGGGTCTAAGATAGACATCTAAATTTTTACCAGGTGACTTTGGTCCAGGAATCACAAGAGTGAGGAATATGTAGTCCCTTCTCATACACATACTTGGAGGTAGATTGTACGGTGTGACAAAAACAAGCCAACATGAATATGGTGTGGTTGAACCGCTGAATGGATTAAAACCGTCTGTACACAGGCCAAGCCTAACATTTCGAGCGTCTAGGGCAAATGTAGGATGGGTAGCGTCAAATCATTTCCAAGCCTCAGCATCAGCTGGATGCCTGATACTGATTCATCTTGACGCACTCCATCCGCATGCCAAGTCATATACTGTGCAGTGTTTTTTGACATAAACAGACGTTGGAGTCTTGGCATAATGGGAAAATATCGCAACACTGAGTGCGGCACATCCTTCTCATTCGATGAACGTCCCGCCTTCAGTTTGAATTGTAGGTGTCCACATACTAAGCAAACTGAGTAGAGTATCTTATCACTGTATTCTTTGTAATACAACATGCACTGATTAAGACACGCATCTATCTTCTCATATCCTAATCCTAACTCACGAACCATTCTCTTCGATTTGTAGAAGTTTTCGGGTAACCTTTCAGGCTCTGGAAGCATGCTCTTAATTGTGACAATCATTCTATCATAACAACTCTCACTCATGTTAAACTCTGACTTCAAGTTCAAAAGTTAAGTTACAGCTGACAATTTCGTGTGCTTATGGCAACCATCCCATAAAGGTTCGTCAGCGTCTTGTAGCAAGTCATAAAACTTCATGGTGACGCATTTGGATCCTCTTCTAAATCTTGAGCCTCGGATTTAATCTATCACCTGCGGCATCCATAACCATATCCACGTATGGATTCCTAGGCTCCACTTCATCATCATGGACAATGGATGTTGAGCCACTATTCCCCCATATGTCCTCACCATGGATGGTCCAATTTATATAACCATCCACAAATTCGTACTTATACAGATGTTGTTCTACCCCAAATACCTCCCTCCAAGCACGATTCTTACATCTAGCACATGGACAAAGGATGCGATTTAATGCATCACTAACTGTCGGGTCTCCTTGAGCAACCCTAATGATGTCATAACTTTTATTTTCAACATTCAAGCTTTGATGTCATATTTAGATAGTCCTAAATATACCTCATAGGAGAGAAAAGTATAAATAAAATCTAAGTTTTCACTGGCCACAATGATTCTTTGCTATCTTTTGACATAGACAACATTGATGAATATGTTAGGAACAACACTACTAGAGCTTTCGGTGTTGTTGCCTCGCAAGATTTCTTGGTATACACGCACTATTACCTTTCTTGAAGGTTGTTTATAAGAGTAAGAAATCATGGCAAGCTCGGCTTACCAAATTGTCCCACTTGAGATTAAGATTGTGCAATGAGATTGAGAAGGTGAAGCGATGTGTAAAGAATTGGAAGCACATCCACTATAATAAAACGCGATTCAAGCGATACTAAGGAAGTCATGATCATTCGTGGGAAAAGGTAAAATGTATTGAGAAGACGAAGCAGTCATGTGTAAGGAATTAGAAGCCACAATATCGATTCAAGGAAGTCATGATTATTCTAATTCGTGAATTTTAGTCGCTTGATGAAGAAATGAACCAAGTTGTTTTGAATGTGGTGAAGCATTGTGTCACACCCTCAGTATCATGTTAGGCTTATAAGCAGGTTACAAAGTCATGATCATTCTGATTCATGAATTTCAGTCGCTTGATGAAGAAATGAATAAATTTGTTCTCAAAGTGGTGAAGCAGTGTGTAAGCACTGAAGGTGTGGAAACTAATTATATTAAAAATGATATTCTCTCTGACTTTTTCAAGAACGTCTGGGTTAGGAGGATGACTTTGGATCGAAGAAACTATAAGCAACGTGCTCATTTCCTACTGTAGAGATAGAAAACAAAGTTGACATTGTAGATATTATCGGGAGAATTGTTGACGATCTTAAAGATGAGACTGAACCTTACAGGTGAATGGTTATGGAAACTATTGAGAAGGTGGTCACTAACTTGGGAGCATCTCATATAGAAGCTCTTTTGGAATAACTTTTGATTGATGGCATTCTTTATACCTTCCAAGAGCATCCCAGCGATGATGCTAATGTGATGCTTAACGAGTTTGATGTAGTTATGAACTATTGGGCAGAGGGTGAAACCAAATGTTGCTCAGATTTGTGGTACCATGAAGTGGCGATTAAACAACAAGAGTGCAAAAGTGGGACAGCAAGATACAAATCCTTATTTCAAGGATTGCTGTTGTCATGAAGTAGTGCCACGAGGAATAATTGATGGGTCATCTTGGAGTTGTCTTATATGAGTACTCCCCTCAATTTCTCTTAACATTTTCCTATCTCATTAACAATCTGTGCAAGCAGAGGCAGACCTAGGCTATATTGAAAATATTGAAAATTATAGGTTGGGGGTGGCCAGTTTTAAGAAAATAATATTTACGTATGTTATCCTGCTTGTATATCAGCATGTTCATTAACAATCTGTTCAAATACTGCACCCTATATTATATATCAATTTTAGAAAATCATATTAATAATCATGGCTTCTTCATTTTCTTTTACAATCAGGTAAGCTTAATTTGTGTAAGAATTATGTATTCTAAGCTTTAAAGATATTAAGTTTAATTATAGATGATTAATAATTTTATGCATCGTATATATTTATACATCTTCTTCATGGTTTAGGTTTAGTGAATTGTGGAAGCTCAGGCTTTGGTAAGTTTGGGACCCGTGAAGTAGAGGAAACTCAGGTTTGGGAAGCTGTGGTACTTCTGGCTGAGGCAGTTTGGACTCCTCAAACTAGATCAGGATCTGAAATTATTCAGGGGAGAGAGTGATGACTAGATCAAGAACATACCAAACCAATCCACTATGAACACTAAGAAAACTGCAAAGGAAAATAAATAAATCAAGCTCTACTCATTTTTTTTATAATAGAATCAAGCTCACGTCAATTAGAATTAAGCAAATTCAGGGTAATTTGCTTATAGATTATTATGAAATTAAGAATTGAGAAGCAGAAATAGTAATGATAATGACTCTGAGTAATGATAAGAATTGGGAAGTTCTTTTGGATTCACATGCTAAACTAGATCACATTGATTATGGTACAGATGGGCTGCCATAACTTCATACCTTCCACAGAAAATTGATAATGACATAAAAAACTATTGGAACACCCATTTGAAAAAGAAGCTCAATAAATTGCAAACAGGTTCTCAAAGATGCTTGGGAGATGTTTTTCAAATTTATCAAAAGCTAATGGATTTGTAACATAGTATATAGAGTTTGTCTGAATAACTCAATTCTATAACATTCTCCAAGTCCCAAGCCCTATAACCCAAAGTAAAAAAGCATATATTTGGCATGTATACTAATTATTTCCATGTATTATGAAAACAAGTGCACAGAAATCTCTAAATGCAGAGGAATAAATAAAACTATAAGCATCAGTATTCTTATAAAAAGCTGCTTAAAATAAAGATACAAAAATTTCCAAAGAAAAAAGATTCATTATAAAGTATTAAAGTATATCCTTAACACCATTCTACTTAAAAAATCTCATGACAATATTGGATAAAATTGCATGATATATTTCTCCCCATTCTGCTCTATATAAGATCTAGTCATCATTCTTATATCACTAATCTATGAGCTCTGTGTATAGTGTACCACCTCAATTTCAAACTTAATCCCCAAAACAAAATATCATTTTAATAAAATATACCCTTAAGATTGGCCATAAAAAGACTTTATGGCACATAACCCCTCTTCTAAATAACTTCATCTATCTCATTTACAATATAATGAAGAAAGATTAAGGTTAATCACAACCCATATCTCTTGCCCTTTATTGGAATTAAACCAAGCCAATGGAACTCGAATAAAACTTGTTGTTAGTAATACAGGTATGGGATATTACAAAGATAAAGAAGGCTATGATAAGTATATTAATTTAAGGGGAATTTCTGAGGTCTCAAAGATCAGAAAGGATCAAACAGGTATTGAAATTGGACCTGCAGTGACAATATCTAAAGCTATTGAAGCATTAAAGGAGTAGGATTCCTCTTTGAATCTTCAAACTCGAATTAAATAAAATTAAAAACAAAAAGAAAAAGAAAATCACTGCTATCAGAAGGAGAAGGATTATAGAGCTCAAATTTAGAGTAAAGTAAAATGAAGGGCACAATCACAATTGGAGAAAGAATAAAGAAATGGATATATTGATTATGTGTTTTATATACGCATCTATATACAAAGAACTATTATTCTTGAGACAAATGCACAAGAAAATATTATGGTACAGTGGCACCTAGGTGAATACTATACAGAGAAAAAACATGTGCACTAACCATAGACCCACTTCTGCATTGACCAGAAAATGCACTCAATCAAACTCAAAATGGTAAAAAGACATCGAACAAACTAAAAAAAATGAAAACAATGGAAATAAAAATAAAAATCCAACCTTTATAACAAGCAAATCTGAACGATGGTGAAGTGAGAGAAACGCGAGGTGAGCTTATCTTATGAAGCACAATGACAATGGAAGCTTGGTGGGTTGCTCAGAAAGGTTCAACTTGATGCAACTGGACAAACAAGTCAGAAATAGTGAGAAATGACGCCAAAACCCATTACAATCAATAATGCGATTCGTGAGTGTGTACACTGAAAAAGGTGTCCTTTGGCTTGGGTCGCGTCACGACCTAAGTTGCCATGCTCGGAAGGAAGGGAACAGAGTGGGTGAGGGGTACGGGGCAACGTCGTGTGCTTTTTGCCGTGCTCGGAGGAAGGAGGGGAAGGCCGTAATGTAGAGGGGGATTCTCGACCTAAGTTTTGGGTGGGAAGGAGTGTGGAGGAATGCTATGGGTGGGAAGGAGGCTGTGGAGCCGTAATCTTTTTGTGGGTGGGAAGGAAGGAAGGAGGTGAATGGGGGTTCGACCTAAGTTTTGCCTCATTTTCTTGAGTAGTCTCTTTTTTCACGAAATGGATGGGCTCTGAAATTAGTTTTAATATTTTTTTTTAGCGAAGGAAGTAATCCTCACAATTCCCTCGCTACTTTGGCGAGGGAAATAATTTACTCGCAATTGCCTCGCTAAAATTAGCGAGGGAAACAATTTACTCGCAATTCCGTCGCAATTAACTCCATATTTCTCTTTTTAAATATTTTTTGAATTTTAACGAGGAATAATATTTCCATAGCTAATCCCTCGTAATTCCCTCTCTAATTAGAGAGGGAATTGCGAGGGAAAATTTCCCTCGCAAATTTCCCTCGTTAAATCATAAAAATCTTGTAGTGTTAGCGATATAGATGTAGAGACTAGGCAACGTGTTTCGTTGCAAGATGATAGATGACGGTGGTACAAGTATGAAGAAGAGTGTGTGTAGCCTGATCTAAAGGAGATAAGGTGCTTAGATGTGGGCTGAGTCTCTTGGTGACACCGTTAAATACTTGAAAGATTTTCGCTTGAGAGAGAGTGATCGTGTATGAAGAACTCATACTTGAAAAAAGAGTGAGTGAATGTACGTGAAGAACTCACACTAAAAAAAAAGAGTGTTAAAAATTTAAGTATGAATATTAAAATTTTATATTAATAAAAAATTAATAAATTAAATATTATATAAATAAAAAACTTATAAATTTAATACTTTAAAATTTTAAATTAAAATATAATATTAAACTTACTATCGTGATTTCTCATAATCTAGTGATAAAGATCTCTTATACTTTAAAGGTTCCTGTGCTTACCAAAACCTTGGAATGATAAAGTACCCATTTGTCAGAACTTTGATGTGTCACAATTACGTCCTTTCTCATTGTAAAAATATTACAGAAAAAACAAAACAATTCAAAATCATTTCCAATTCAAAGTTGAAGTAAAAACTATTACGATGAAAAAGGTGAAACAGGGCGTATTTCTCCCTGCCTCGGGTCGTTGGTTTCCTTCTCCTCTTTCTCCTCCGATGCCATGGTTGGACTAGTCCTTAGTGTCTTTCTCTTCTTTCTCCTTTAACGCCATGACTGGACCGAGGACCGGGTGGCGCGGCTTGGCGCGGTGGGTGGCCGAGGCATGCGACGCCTTGCTTTAGCGGTCGGGAAAGTGGCGTGAATTCTTTCACCAGCCACTTGCAAAAAAAAAAACGAACCGATCGAGCCGTGTGAACCGGCTCTTGGTTGTGACCGATTTCACCATTAGGTTTGAGTTCGGTTCACCGACCTTTGACCGGTTAATAACCAATAACTGGATCAATAAAGTGACTAATTCCTTATTCAACCAGTTTGGATTGAACGTATTTCGGTTCGGTCCGATCCAATTTTCAGAACCATGATCTTTTCAACTTGTGTTAGGCATGAACATGATGCCATGCCACTCCGATGTGCTGTGAAGTGAGAAATTGGATGCCGTGAGTGATGGGTAGTTGCCGCACGGACATGCAATCATTGTTAGGAAGGTCATAGGAAACGGAAATGAGGATTTGACAGCGTGGTCGTGGCAGGTTTGGCGGGTTTATTTTAACTTAAATTTGGTTCGATTTTTTTATTGAATTAAAATTTTTTTTGACTTCATGACTTGATTATGGTTCCATTAATGATCGAATCAATATAGTATTTAAATAAAATACATAAATTTAAATATTATATATAATTAAATTATAAAACTTTAAAAATATAAAATAAAAATTATTAGGTGTTTTATAATATATATTTTGAAATAAATTATATCAATAAAAAATATTAATTTAAGTCAATAAATTTTATAAATTGTTATTACTTTTTTAAAATTATAAATTTTAATATATTATGTAACATTAAGTTAGTTAGACTAACTTAAAATGTGGCCTCGAACCTGACCCAAAAAGATTTGTCTTCGATACACTCACAAAATTTTTGATAGCGTAATCAGTATCACCATTGATATAATAAGAAATATTTGAATGAGTGATATTTACAACCTTGTAATATTTATACACATCCAACCCATATGTACATATAAAAAACTCTACATATTTTAATTAGTGATATTTACATACACCTAAACCTACACATAGTAAGTGGTACTAGTCTTTTTTTTCTTGGCATAGATATTGTGCATACAAGAATTCCTATAGATTTGAACTAGTAATATTTACATATATAGTAATAAGATACTGAAAAAAAAATCATTCAGCAGGTGAAAAAAATGTGAGCAATAATGCACCCGAAGCTGATGTGAGTATGGAAGAATCCTTCGACCCGAAAAATACACCAAGCCTAATTTCAAGAATTTAACTCGACCAAATTAGCTTTCGGGGCAGATCATGAGCACCCCTAAACACCCCTTCTCTGCTTGGTATGAAAATTTTGAGTGAAAAGGAAAGAAAGAGGGGAAAAAATTATATATAGGAAGAAAGAGATTTTAAACTATCCCTTGTTTGGTATACAGGAAGGAAGAGACTAGATTTTTGCATAGGCAAAGTATATCTTAGGTACATTAACATAGAGTGGGGTCCACATTATGTGAGTGTGCCTAAGATACACTTGTGTCTATACAAGAAAAATCTAGAAGAGATTTAGTTGGACTTTTCTTTATGGCCTATATTTTCATTTGAAAGAAATTCTTAGGTGTTATTGGAGCTTGTACTATTAAATTTCGACCACTTTAGTCAATAAACATATATTAATTTTTTGATTAAATTATTATTTTTGTCTCTATAGGTTCAACTCAATTTTTAATTTATTGTGGTCATATCAATTGTTGGACCATTGTTGTTTCCCACTATAATTATATTTTTAATGTTATAATTGATGTGACACATACATTCAATGAATCAGAGTAAGATATTTTTCTTACTTTGAGATCACCTAAGAATCTCTTTTTGCATCTCTTGGTTGTTGGACGAATGGGAAGGAAGAAAGAGGGGATCAAGGTGTTTTCGTGGGTACACGCATTTTTTATTTATTTACATACATCTTCGATGAAGTCAAATAAAGGTGAGGAAACATTTATTCTTTTTCATTGAATGATATCAAACAAGAAAATAAATGAATTGATATATTTGTGAACTATTCAAGCTTGACTCGTTAAATGCTCAATTAAACTTGTTTGTTTAACTAAATAAACAAGCTCAAACTTAAACTTAAACTTGATTATATAAATAAGTCAAACTCAACTTTTATAAGCTTAATATTAAAAGCTTGTCAATAACTCGCATACGTGTGTATATATAATAGTTATTCATTTTGTATAGATATTAAAAGTTAAATTATAGAAAAATTATAACTTTAGATAAGTAAAAGTATAGATAATAATAATATATTTACTACTATCTAAAAGCAATACACTAATAATTTATAAGTTAGGGATGAGGATCACCTGTTCTTATTTCTTGTCCCTTTTCTTGTTTCTTCACTTAAATTTTGATAAGTATTCTAAATTTAATTACATGTCCTCTTCTCACTTAATTTATTTTATATTTGTCAGAATTTAAGTAAAGAAACAAGAAAGGAGATAGGAAATGGGGACAGGCGTAAGTTAGAGACCATCCTTCCGAGTAAAAATTATCACTTATCACACATCTTGCAACAGCAAGACTTTTATTTCTTTTTATTTCTTTTTAAACAAATAAAGAGGACAAGGAGGATCGGAAGTGTTTTTGGAACATAGAGAGGAAATGGTGATCTTTTCCACGGTTAAGAAAAGCGGACATCATCAACCAACTAGTTAAGAGAAATTTGATTTAAGGTTTAATAATTTAATTGTAGTTGAATAGAATAAAATATAATTAAATATATATATTTATAAATATAAAATTATATATATACTAATTAAAGAAATAATAATATAAAAAATACAATATGAATGGTATATAAAAAAAGTAACATTATTATAGATAAAAGTTTATTTGAATGGGAAGTTTTCTTGTTTCATTTGTCAAATGTGTTAGGAAATTTAAATGTGAGTGGTAGAAGTTTTATATTAGTAAAGAATGAGCAAGTTAACTGTTATATAAGTAGAAAAGACTCACATTAAGTCTATGAGTCAAGATATAGTGTCAGACTCATTATTGTGATTTCTCATTTCATCCATTAATGAAGATCTCTCTTACTTTTGGACTTCTCTTATGACCTAACAAGTAGTATCAGAGTCGATGGTTCAACTTGGATAAGTATTGGTGTGGACGACGGTGGTTGGTAAATACATGTGAAAGGTCTCTTATGTCGAAAGTCTTTTTACACTACAAGAAATTAGGAAAACAGCGAGGGAAAATTCCCTTGCTAATCCCTCGCTAATATTATCAGCGAGGGATTAGAAAGGGATTAGCGAGGGAATTTTTCCTCACTTTTTTTTCATCGCTAATTAGCGAGGGAAATTATTCCCTCTCTAATCCGTCTCTAGAAAATTTATTTCCCTCGCTAATTCCTCTCTAATCCCTCGCAAAATGGAGATGGAATTTCCCTCGCTATTCGTTCGCTAAATTATTTACCAATTTTGTCAATTTCCCTCGCTATTCTCTCTCTATTAAATCCGTCTCTATTCTCTCGCTAATCCTCTCTAAATTCCTCGCTAATCGATCGCTAATGTCTTGTAGTACTCCATTCGCTATTTCCTCGCTAATTCCTCGCTAAATTTTCCTTGCCATTAACCTCGCTAATCCTCGCTAAATATTCCTATTTCTAATTTCCTCGCTAATATTTTACTCGCTATTCCTCGCTATATACGGTGTGAGTTTTTTAATGTCGCTAATCCTCCTCGCTAATCCTCGCTAATGAGCTAAATTTTTTTAATAACTTTGTTTATATATATAACTTTCCCTAAAAACTCGCATATCAAACCACAGTCCAAATCAAAGCAAGAAATCCAAATCAAACAACAATCCAATAATTATAAAATGCTACAACAAAAAACTTATACAAAATAATCCAATAATATAGTTAAAAGTTATTATACAAATAATCAATCAATCAATATAGTTGAAAGTTATACAAATGTAACAATACGA
Organism: Ormosia semicastrata; assembly: GCA_029884595.1. Lineage (NCBI taxonomy): Eukaryota > Viridiplantae > Streptophyta > Magnoliopsida > Fabales > Fabaceae > Ormosia > Ormosia semicastrata. The sequence goes on from JAQQTO010000038.1 coordinate 12,187,863, forward strand.
ATAAAAAATGACAATCAGTCTAAATTATCTTCGTCTTCGTCTTCGTCTTCCTCTCGACCCTCCCTGCCTAAATCTTGCGATGGTGGTTGTGGAGCAACATTTGTTGATCCGATCGTAGATAGAAACGATTGGAAGGGCGCCAACATAGGGACAAGTTGACTCTGGACAAACGAAGCCATCGCTGCGCTGACCACTGCTTGTGTTTACTGACTTCGGATATGTCTTGTGTTAACGGTGTAGAGTGGGAAGGACATGAACCGAGGAGGATGAAGCGCCTGGTGTTATTACCAATGTGCAAGCTGTTACCTATGCCATGCACACGTCCCTTCTTGTTGGGACCCGCCGCATCCAACCAGATCTCTAGGTCAACCATAGGGTGAGAGAAAGAGTTTTCTCTATACTTTTCTGTCATTGCGGTGTCATATGACTCCTAAAAATAACAAAACAAGAAAAATATTAACAAAAAAATGAACAATCTAAAATATATATGACTGTTGAATAGGAACAAGACACTTACAATAAAATTCCTCGAGCGCTCAGAAACATAGCTTCCGTCTTTCTTCTTATGAACTTTTGCATACAGATCTCTGTAAGAAACCGGATGCTTTAACTCTGCCTCCTGTAATCCCATATGGAAGAATATTATATAAGAAACACTCACACACGTAAGTCAATCCCTCTAAAATACTATGTCATACTCAAGATAAGCAAATAACTCAAGTAATTACAACATGTTCATATACAGATGCTTATCATTAAAACTTTAAATGCGGAAGTTATATTACCATCTTGCTCTTGTGTTGACCAAAGCTTATCGACCCGCCTGTATGCTTCAAGGCATCAGGCATGGCTGCCCTGTTCCTTTGGGTAGCTACAGACCTCGTGATCCATTTATCTGTCAGCCAAATGTCGACCAGGCCATCCCACACTTCCGTCCTGATTCCTCTGGGCCCATGACCCTTAATATCAGCCAAGTTGTTTGAATTTGCCCTCTCAAAGGCCTTATCTCGTGCTTTGTTCAAATGGTCTGGATAACGGTCCAAGATAGTCCGTTCCCAAATAGTTCTCGCCATGCCGCGATCAGCATCAGATGTGAACCGATGCTTAGCCTACACAAAGGATATGTATGTATATTTATTTTTTAATAAACGTATAATATATAATTCTATAAACACAATTACTTACCATGAAGTCAGTAAATAGTATTTCCTTCATCTCAGCTGGATAACCTCACCACGTACTAGCCGGAACAGGCATCCGTGTCATGACATTGTACATAATGTCATGTGTCACCCTCGACGGTAGAAACCTCCTCCTGTAAGTACAATAAGATAATGTTAGTTATCTGAAAGTAAATACATGCAATAAAAGATGATATGTCACTAGTACTTACGGTTCAGGGACAGGCGCCACATATATAAGTTTCCTGCTATCTGTTTCTACATTTGATTCTCCACATGAAGGCACCACATTCGGGCTGCTAGTGGGTGGGTCAGCAGGGGGTGGCATAGAAATCGCTGGGTCAGTACGGGGTGGGACAGAAGCTGATGCGCCTCCAATGGTCAATGGACTAGACGTTGGTAGGGCTGCACTGGTCGATGGGCCGATGGCGAAGTTACACCTAATATAATTATACATAAAAAAAAAACACATATATATTACATTTATATAAACTATGAGTTAATAATAATTAAAAGATTATCCTATAGGTATACCGGAGAGAGGTGAGAATCTTTGTACTAGTGGAGAATCATAGAGGTAGATACAACATTACGGCTTTCTCCCATTTGCGTCCAACACCTCTACCTCGAATGGTCATGATGGATATCTCGCACAAGGAAACATAATGAAACATGACTCCATTTAAGCAACTATATGTCAATAAAAAGCTCAAAATATAATAATGATAATCCGGTGTAAATACCATTAACAAAATTTATTGAACAAGCTTCAATTTTAACTACTTGAGTATGAAGCAAAAGATTCCTCATCTTCATCCGAGAATTCATTAATTTCATTATTTTCGTTGTCATCAATGAACTCATCATCAACCAGATCGTCCATTGGATAATGTATATCACGTATGTTAACTTCTTCCATTTGGGCATGTGCATCAAACAAGGAGACTGCTTCATCATCTATCACAGGATTGTGTGTTCCAAGGGATCCATCATCTTGGTAATAATCAGTGGCAGTTAAGTCATTCAATTTATCACTTTCCTCATTCAATGTCTCAGCCACGAAGAGTTTTGCTCTGACCTTACAAGCTGCCCACCATTCACCATTAGCTCTATTCCCACTTTGTGGGTATCTTGTATAGTACACTTGTTGTGCTTGTTCGGCTAAGACGAATGGCTCATTTGAGTGAAGTCTTGATTTATGCTTGATGTCAACCAACCCATATCTCTCATCAACATTGACTCCATTTATCGGGTCAAACCAATGACATTGTAAAAGAAATACTTTGTTCTGATTTCCTACATATGACAATTCCAATATATCTTCAATTATGCCATAATAGTCGAAGTCATTCTCACCATATATACTACCTCTAACACATACGCCACTATTCATGGTAGCTTTATTTTGTCCGTACACCTTGGTATAAAATTGTACCCATTAACTATTAGGCCACGTAAGAAGTCACGGACTTGGATGGACTGTAACTTATCTCTCGTATCATTTGATCCTCGACTTGGCCTATATTAACCTGTATCATTACATAGACGGTGGATAGTTGTAACATCTAGCATAATGCACATTGAATTTAATATGATAGATCACTATTATGGATAAAAGGACTCACTAGATGTTTTAGCCACCTACTGAAGTCCTTATCTCGAGCTTCCAATATTTGATCATCAGTTATATTGGGATCTGTATCCCTTAATAAATCCTCGAATTTTCTAATCAATACAATAATTAATATTTAGCATAAATTTAGTACATTAATAACAAATTCATTAGATAGAGAGTAAACTTACTGGAGATAAGGTTCTACTTCTCCACAATTTACAAGCACATATGTCTCAGCAATCTGAAGTTCCACATCCGTCAAGAATCTATTTCGACCTCTCCCGACAGGACAACATGAATGTTTAAAAACAGACAACCGTTCATTAATTGCATCTTCCCCACCGTCGTCATTCCGAGAAACTTAAGTGCGCCTGGTCTGTAGGTGGGGATCGAAATACATGGAAGCAAAATTGGAAATTTCTTCTAAAATATACGCTTCACAAATAGATCTTTCAACTTTCGCCTTATTTCGGACCTTTTTTTTCAAGTACAGCATACACCTCTCAAAGGGGTACATCCATCTGTAATGCACTGGTCCTCCAACCTTAGCTTCATAAGGGAGATGCACGACTAGATGTTCCATCATGTCAAAGAATGCTGGAGGAAAAATCTTCTCTAACTTGCAAATTGTTTCAATGATAGAAAGCTCTGCATTCTCAATGGTAGAAGCACGAATTTCAGTTGCGCAAACTTCTTTAAAGAACAAGCTTAGTTCTGTTAACGGTCCCCATATAGGTTTTGGCAAGATATCACGAAATGTCAGAGGAATTAACCTTTGCATAAAAACATGATAATCGTGACTTTTCATTCCATATATCTTCCCGCTGTCTACATTGATGCAACGTGCGATATTCGACGCATACCCATCAGGAAATTTCAACTGTTTTATCCACTCACACACCATCCTTCTTTTATTGGCATCCAAGACATACGTCGCCTTTGGTTTTTTACACCTGCCATTGTCAACTATTAGCTCCAAGGTAGGACGTTTGCATATTATCTTCAAATCTTCTCTTGCATTTGCATTGTCTTTTGTTTTGCCCTTTATGTCCATGACAATGTTGAAGATATTATCAAACACGTTCTTCTCAACATGCATAACATCTAAATTATGTCGTATTAGATTAGTCGACCAATAAGGCAATTCCCAGAATATGTTCTTCTTCACCCAATTGTGGTGTATACCAAAGCCATCTTGTTTTTGTTTACCTGAATTCAAGCCGAAAATGATTTCCTTAAGTTGAGTCACTCTATTGAAGACATCTGTCCCACTCAGGCGTTGCGGTGGATTCGATTTTTCCACTGTTGATCTCTTAAAAGAGTTTCGATCACGGCGAAATGGATGATCAAAGGGCAAAAATTGGCGATGACAATCAAACCAACAACATTTCCTACCGTGCTTCAACACAAATGACTTACTGTGATTCATACAAAGCGGACAAGAAAGTTTTCCATGAGTGCTCCACCCAGACAGCATTCCATAGGCTGGAAAGTCACTTATTGTCCACAACAAAGCCGCTTTCATATCGAAATTTTGCTTCTTCCAGGCATCATAAGTTTGCACCCCAACATCCCACAATATCTTCAGATCGTCAATTAGGGGTCTAAGATAGACATTTAAATTTTTACCAGGTGACTTTGGTCCAGGAATCACAAGAGTGAGGAATATGTAGTCCCTTCTCATACACATACTTGGAGGTAAATTGTACAATGTGACAAAAATAGGCCAACATGAATATGGTGTGGTTGAACCGCTGAATGGATTAAAACCGTTTGTACACAGGCTAAGCCTAACATTTCGAGCGTCTAGGGCAAATGTAGGATGGGTAGCGTCAAATCGTTTCCAAGCCCCAGCATCAGCTGGATGCCTGATCACTAATTCATCTTGACGTACTCCATCCGCATGCCAAGTCATATACTGTGCAGTGTTTTTTGACATAAACAGACATTGGAGTCTTGGCATAATGGGAAAATATCGCAACACTGAGTGCGGCACATCCTTCTCATTCGATGAACGTCCCGCCTTCGGTTTGAATCGTAGGTGTCCACATACTAAGCAAACTGAGTAGAGTCTCTTATCACTGTATTCTTTGTAATACAACATGCACTGATTAAGACACGCATCTATCTTCTCATATCCTAATCCTAACTCACGAACCATTCTCTTCGATTTGTAGAAGTTTTCGGGTAACCTTTCAGGCTCTGGAAGAATGCTCTTAATTATGACAATCATTCTATCATAACAACTCTCACTCATGTTAAACTCTGACTTCAAGTTCAAAAGTTGAGTTACAGCTGACAATTTCGTGTGCTTATGGTAACCATCCCATAAAGGTTCGTCAGCGTCTCGTAGCAAGTCATAAAACTTCCCAGCTGACGCATTTGGATCCTCTTCTAAATCTTGAGCCTCTGGATTTAATTTATCACCTGCGGCATCCATAACCATATCCACTTATGGATTCCTAGGCTCCACTTCATCATCATGGACAATGGATGTTGAGCCACTATCCCCCCATATGTCCTCACCATGGATGGTCCAATTTACATAATCATCCACAAATCCGTACTTATACAGATGTTGTTCTATCCCAAATACCTCCCTCCAAGCACGATTCTTACATCTAGCACATGGACAAATGATGCGATTTAATGCATCACTAACTGTCGGGTCTCCTTGAGCAACCCTAATGAAATCATCAACTTTATCCTTGAATTCTTCACTTACATAGCCGGTAGGATCATTTCTTCGTAACATCCAACTTCGATCGGGTCTCATGATTGCTGAAATTGGTTTAGCACATTAATACAAATCCTTATATCAACTGATCCTTCTTAACATAGTATGGCCCTATCCCATTCGATAAGAAACTTTTTCAACACTTGGTTAATAGTTATTCCTTAAATCTCATATTTTATACTTGACGAAATTTCGACAGCGTTTTCCATTGGTCTCCAAGTGCATGACTATAACGCAGTGAGATCTACCACGTTTAAGTATACACCCAGAGAACAAAAGGAAATGTAGCAGACCAAAATTTCAACAAGTATAAGATATGAGATTTAAATAATAACTATTAACCAAGTGAAGGAAAAATTTCTTACCAAATTGTCCCACTTGGACGAGTCAAGATTCAATACAATGAGCAGTACGAACAGTAAGTATGTATGCTCATTCATATTGAATCTCAAACGGGAAACTAAAGTTTTGCTCACATCTTCACTCGAATAAGAAAATAAAACTTTAAGCATATGTTAAAGCACAATCAAAAGTTAAATGAAACCAATATTCTTAACATATAATTCGTTAGAAATTCATAACTTTTATTTTCAACATTCAAGCTTTGATGTCATATTTAGATAGTCCTAAATATACCTCATAGGAGAGAAAAGTATAAATAAAATCTAAGTTTTCACTGGCCACAATGATTCTTTGCTATGTTGCCTGACATAGACAACATTGATGAATATGTTAGGAACACTACTGCTAGAGCTTTCAGTGTTGTTGCCTCTGCTCTTGGTATAGGTGCACTCTTACCCTTCTTGAAGGTTGTTTATAAGAGTAAGAAATCATGGCAAGCTCGGCACACTGGGATTAAGATTGTGCAACAGATTGAGAAGGTGAAGCAGTGTGTAAGGAATTGGAAGCCCTATACGCAGTTGCGATACTAAGGAAGTCATGATCATTCTGATTCGTGAATTTTAGTCACCTGATGAAGAAATGAACCAAGTTGTTTTGAATATGGTGAAGCATTGTGTCACACCCTCAGTATCATGTTAGGCTTATAAGCAGGTTACAAAGTCATGATCATTCTGATTCGTGAATTTCAGTCGCTTGATGAAGAAATAAATAAATTTGTTCTCAAAGTGGTGAAGCAGTGTGTAAGCACTGAGGGTGTGGAAACTAATTATATTAAAAATGATATTCTCTCTGACTTTTTCAAGAACGTCTGGGTTAGGAGGATGGCTTTGGATCGAAGAAACTATAAGCAACGTGCTTATTTCCTACTGTAGAGATAGAAAACAAAGTTGACATTGCGGATATTATCGGGAGAATTGTTGACGATCTTAAAGATGAGACTGAACCTTACAGGTGAATGGTTATGGAAACTATTGAGAAGGTGGTCACTAACTTGGGAGCATCTCATATAGAAGCTCTTTTGGAAGAGCTTTTGATTGGTGGCATTCTTTATACCTTCCAAAGAGCATCCCAGCGATGATGCTAATGTGATGCTTAACGGGTTTGGTGTAGTTATGAACTATTGGGCAGAGGGTGAAACCAAATGTTGCTCAGATTTGTGGTACCATGAAGTGGCGGTTAAACAACAAGAGTGCAAAGGTGGGACAGCAAGATACAAATCCTTATTTCAAGGATTGCTGTTGTCATGAAGTAGTGCCACGAGGAATAATTGATGGGTCATCTTGGAGTTGTCTTATATGAGTACTCCCCTCAATTTCTCTTAACATTTTCCTATCTCATTAACAATCTGTGCAAGCAGAGGCAGACCTAGGCTATATTGAAAATATTGAAAATTATAGGTTGGGGGTGGCCAGTTTTAAGAAAATACTATTTACGTATGTTATCCTGCTTGTATATCAGTATGTTCATTAACAATCTATTCAAATACTGCACCCTATATTATATATCAATTTTAGAAAATCATATTAATAATCATGGCTTCTTCATTTTCTTTTACAATCAGGTAAGCTTAATTTGTGTAAGAATTATGTATTCTAAGCTTTAAAGATATTAAGTTTAATTATAGATGATTAATAATTTTATGCATCGTATATATTTATACATCTTCTTCATGGTTTAGGTTTAGTGAATTGTGGAAGCTCAGGCTTTGGTAAGTTTGGGACCCCAGGAAGTAGAGGAAACTCAGGTTTGGGAAGCTGTGGTACTTCTGGCTGAGGCAGTTTGGACTCCTCAAACTAGATCAGGATCCGAAATTATTCAGGGGAGAGAGTGATGACTAGATCAAAAACATACTAAACCAATCCACTATGAACACTAAGAAAATTGCAAAGGAAAATAAATAAATCAAGCTCTACTCATTTTTTTTTATAATAGAATCAAGCTCACGTCAATTAGAATTAAGCAAATTCAGGGTAATTTGCTTATAGATTATTATGAAATTAAGAATTGAGAAGCAGAAATAGTAATGATAATGACTCTGAGTAATGATAAGAATTGGGAAGTTCTTTTGGATTCACATGCTAAACTAGATCACATTGATTATGGTACAGATAGGCTGCCATAACTTCATACCTTCCACAGAAAATTGATAATGACATAAAAAACTATTGGAACACCCATTTGAAAAAGAAGCTCAATAAATTGCAAACAGGTTCTCAAAGATGCTTGGGAGTTGTTTTTCAAATTTATCAAAAGCTAATGGATTTGTAACATAGTATATAGAGTTTGTTGAATAACTCAATTCTATAACATTCTCCAAGTCCCAAGCCCTATAACCCAAAGTAAAAAAAAGCATATATTTGGCATGTATACTAATTATTTCCATGTATTATGAAAACAAGTGCACAGAAATCTCTAAATGCAGAGGAATAAATAAAACTATAAGCATCAGCATTCTTATAAAAAGCTGCTTAAAATAAAGACACAAAAAATTTCCAAAGAAGAAAGATTCATTATAAAGTATTAAAGTATATCCTTAACACCATTCTACTTAAAAAATCTCATGACAATATTGGATAAAATTGCATGATATATTTCTCCCCATTCTGCTCTATATAAGATCTGGTCATCATTCTTATATCACTAATCTATGAGCTCTATGTATAGTGTACCACCTCAATTTCAAACTTAATCCCCAAAACAAAATATCATTTTAATAAAATATACCCTTAAGACTGGCCATAAAAAGACTTTATGGCACATAACCCTTCTTCTAAATAACTTCATTTATCTCACTTACAATATAATGAAGAAAGATTAAGGTTAATCACAACCCATATCTCTTGCCCTTTATTGGAATTAAACCAAGCCAATGGAACTCGAATAAAACTTGTTGTTAGTAATATAGGTATGGGATATTACAAAGATAAAGAAGGCTATGATAAGTATATTAATTTAAAGGGAATTTCTGAGGTCTCAAAGATCAGAAATGATCAAACAGGTATTGAAATTGGACCTGCAGTGACAATATCTAAAGCTATTGAAGCATTAAAGGAGTAGGATTCTTCTTTGAATCTTCAAACTCGAATTAAATAAAATTAAAAACAAAAAAAAAAAGAAAATCACTGCTATCGAAGGAGAAGGATTATAGAGCTCAAATTTAGAGTAAAGTAAAATGAAGGGCACAATCACATTTGGGGAAAGAATAAAGAAATGGATATATTGATTATGTGTTTTATATACGCATCTATATACACAGAACTATTATTCTTGAGACAAATGCACAAGAAAATATTATGGTACAGTGGCACCTAGGTGAATACTATACAGAGAAAAAACATGTGCACTAACCATAGACCCACTTCTGCATTGACCAGAAAATGCACTCAATCAAACTCAAAATGGTAAAAAGACATCGACCAAACTAAAAAAAATGAAAACAATGGAAATAAAAATAAAAATCCAACCTTTATAACAGCAAATCTGAACGATGGTGAAGTGAGAGAAACGCGAGGTGAGCTTATCTTACGAAGCACAATGACAATGGAAGCTTGGTGGGTTGCTCAGAAAGGTTCAACTTGATGCAACTGGATAAACAAGTCAGAAATAGTGAGAAATGACGCCAAAACCCATTACAATCAATAATGCGATTTGTGAGTGTGTACCTGTAGGGCTGTCACTGGCTTGGGTCGCGTCGCTGCCGTGCTCAGAAGGAAGGGAACAGAGTGGGTGAGGGGTACAAGGCAACGTCGTGTGACTGCCGTGCTCAGAAGGAGGGGAAAGGTCGTAATGTGGAGGGGGATTCTGACTTAAGTTTTGGGTGGGAAGGAGCTGTGGAGGGATGCTATGGGTGGGAAGGAGCTGTGGAGCCGTAATGCTGCTGTGGGTGGGAAGGAAGGGAAAGAGCTGAATGGGGGGTTCTGACCTAAGTTTTGCCTCGTTTTTACTGAGTAGTCTCTTTTTCACGAAATGGATGGGCTCTTTTTTTAGCGAAGAAAGTAATCCCTCACAATTCCCTCGCTACTTTGGCGAGGGAAATAATTTACTCGCAATTGCCTCGCTAAAATTAGCGAGGGAAATAATTTACTCGCAATTGCCTCGCTAAAATTAGCGAGGGAAACAATTTACTCGTAATTCCATCGCAATTAACTCCATATTTCTCTTTTTAAATATTTTTTGAATTTTAGCGAGGAATAATATTTCCGTAGCTAATCCCTCGTAATTCCCTCTCTAATAGAGAGGGAATTGCGAGGGAAAATTTCCCTCACAAATTTCCCCCGCTAAATCATAAAAATCTTGTAGTGTTAGCGATATAGATGTAGAGACTAGGCAACGTGTTTCGTTGCAAGATGATAGATGACGGTGGTACAAGTATAAAAAAGAGTGTGTGTAGCCTGATCTAAAGGAGATAAGGTTCTTAGATGTGGGCTGAGTCTCTTAGTGACACCGTTAAATATGATAGAGTGATCGTGTATGAAGAACTCATACTTGAAAAAAGAATGAGTGAACGTACGTGAAGAACTCACACTAAAAAAAAAGAGTGTTAAAAATTTAAGTATGAATATTAAAATTTTATATTAATAAAAAATTAATAAATTAAATATTATATAAATAAAAAACTTATAAATTTAATACTTTAAAATTTTAAATTAAAATATAATATTAAACTTACTAGTGATTTCTCATAATCTAGTGATAAAGATCTCTTATACTTTAAGGCTACGTTTGGTACATCGTATAAAGAAGACATGATAGTATAAACTAATATTATCAAGTCTTATTCAATGTTTGGTGCATTCAACTGATAGTATAATGAAATCAGGTCAAATCATTTTATCCTATTCTAAGGTGATAACTCTATCCCCTCCCCTAGACATGATAAGACATGATAGAATTTCTATTCCAATCTTAGTGAGCCACCACCACCAATATCACCACCACCTCCACCACCACCACCACGTGACCACCAACCATCACACCGCAGCCCACCACCAAAAAACCACTACTACCGCCACCACCATTGCCACCACCAAAATTGCCACCACCACCACCGCGCCACCGCCAGTATCACCACCGCCGCCACCACCACCATATTAAAATTTTATATTAACCGTCGCCACCAAACCGTCAATTAATAAATTAAATATTATATAAATCAAAAACTTATAAATACCACCACCACCACCACCATTCACCACCAATAAAACTTTTTTATTATTATTATTTAATTATTTTAACTTTTATGCTAAAGGATATTTGGTCTTAAAAAAATATATTATACAATGATTTAATTTATCTATTGTTGATAGAAAGATCTTATCTATTAATTATACTAGGTTCCTGTGCCTATCTTATCATCTTGGAATGATAAACATACCTAAAGGTTTGTCAAAACCTTGGAATGATAACGTACCCATTTGTCAGAACTTTAATGTGTCACAATTACGTCCTTTCTCATTGTAAAAAGCACCAAAAGCAATTCAAAATCATTTCCAATTCAAAGTTGAAGTAAAAACTATTACGATGAAAAAGGTGAAACAGGGCGTATTTCTCCCTGCCTTGGGTCGTTGGTTTCCTTCTCCTCTTTCTCCTCCGACGCCATGGCTGGACTAGTCCTTAGTGTCATTCTCTTCTTTCTCCTTTAACGCCATGACTGGACCAGAGACTGAGTGGCGCGGAGCAGGCGCGGTGGGTGGCCCAGGCATGCGACGCTGTTTTAGCAGATTCAGGAAAGAAAAAAAAAACTGAACCGATCAGCCGTGTGAACCGGCTCTTGGTTGACCGATTTCACCGGTTTGAGTCCGGTTCACCGGCCTTTGACCGGTTAATAACCAATAACCGAATCAATAAAGTGACTAATTCCTTATTCAACCGATTGAACCGGTCGGTCCGATCCAATTTTCAGAACCATGATCTTTTCAACTTGTGTTAGGCATGAACATGATGCCATGCCACTCCGATGTGCTGTGAAGTGAGAAATTGGATGCCGTGAGTGATGGGTAGTTGCCGCACGGACATGCAATCATTGTTAGGAAGGTCATAGGAAACGGAAATGAGGATTTGACAGCGTGGTCGTGGCAGGTTTGGCGGGTTTATTTTAACTTAAATTTGGTTCGATTTTTTTATTGAATTAAACTTTTTTTGACTTCATGACTTGATTATGGTTCCATTAATGATCGAATCAATATAGTATTTAAATAAAATACATAAATTTAAATATTATATATAATTAAATTATAAAATTTTAAAAATATAAAATAAAAATTATTAGGTGTTTTATAATATATATTTTGAAATAAATTATATCAATAAAAAATATTAATTTAAGTCAATAAATTTTATAAATTGTTATTACTTTTTTTAAAATTATAAATTTTAATATATTATGTAACATTAAGTTAGTTAGACTAACTTAAAATGTGGCCTCGAACCTGACCCAAAAAGATTTGTCTTCGATACACTCACAAAATTTTTGATAGCGTAATCAGTATCACCATTGATATAATAAGAAATATTTGAATGAGTGATATTTACAACCTTGTAATATTTATACACATCCAACCCATATGTACATATAAAAAACTCTACATATTTTAATTAGTGATATTTACATACACCTAAACCTACACATAGTAAGTGGTACTAGTCTTTTTTTTCTTGGCATAGATATTGTGCATACAAGAATTCCTATAGATTTGAACTAGTAATATTTACATATATAGTAATAAGATACTGAAAAAAAAATCATTCAGCAGGTGAAAAAAATGTGAGCAATAATGCACCCGAAGCTGATGTGAGTATGGAAGAATCCTTCGACTCGAAAAATACACCAAGCCTAATTTCAAGAATTTAACTCGACCAAATTAGCTTTCGGGGCAAATCATGAGCACCCCTAAACACCCCTTCTCTGCTTGGTATGAAAATTTTGAGTGGAAAGGAAAGAAAGAGGGGAAAAAATTATATATAGGAAGAAAGAGATTTTAAACTATCCCTTGTTTGGTATACAGGAAGGAAGAGACTAGATTTTTGCATAGGCAAAGTATATCTTAGGTACATTAACATAGAGTGGGGTTCACATTATGTGAGTGTGCCTAAGATATACTCGTGTCTATACAAGAAAAATCTAGAAGAGATTTGGTTGGACTTTTCTTTATGGCCTATATTTTCATTTGAAAGAAATTCTTAGGTGCTATTGGAGCTTGTACTATTAAATTTGTGTCATATCAATTGTTGGACCATTGTTGTTTCCCACTATAATTATATTTTTAATGTTATAATTGATGTGACACATACATTCAATGAATCAGAGTAAGATATTTTTCTTACTTTGAGATCACCTAAGAATCTCTTTTTGCATCTCTTGGTTGTTGGACAAATGGGAAGGAAGAAAGAGGGGATCAAGGTGTTTTCGTGGGTACACGCATTTTTTATTTATTTACATACATCTCCAATGAAGTCAAATAAAGGTGAGGAAACATTTATTCTTTTTCATTGAATGATATCAAACAAGAAAATAAATGAATTGATATATTTGTGAACTATTCAAGCTTGACTAGTTAAATGCTCAATTAAACTTGTTTGTTTAACCAAATAAACAAGCTCAAACTTAAACTTAAACTTGATTATATAAATAAGTCAAACTCAACTTTTATAAGCTTAATATTAAAAGCTTGTCAATAACTCGCATACGTGTGTATATATAATACTAATTCATTTTGTATAGATATTAAAAGTTAAATTATAGAAAAAATATAACTTTAGATAAGTAAAAGTATAGATAATAATAATATATTTACTACTATCTAAAAGCAATACACTAATAGTTTATAAGTTAGGGATGAGGATCACCTATTCTCATTTCTTGTTCATTTTCTTGTCTCTTCACTTAAATTTTGATAAGTATTTTAAATTTAATTACATGTCTTCTTCTCACTTAATTTATTTTATATTTGTCAGAATTTAAGTAAAGAAACAAGAAAAGAGATAGGAAATGGGGACAGACATAAGTTAGAGACCATCCTTCCGAGTAAAAATTACCACTTATCACACATCTTGCAACAGCAAGACTTTTATTTCTTTTTATTTCAAGTAAAAATACACTGTTTTTTTGGACATTTTTTTTCCTGGTATGCTACTAGAATACCATTTTACTTTGGCTAATCAGGATTCATCTTCAACTAAGAAGAGTCTAAGACACTTGGGGACTGCTCTTCAGCCGAGTCCAAGCTAAGAAGTTGGAAGGCTTGAAACATGTTTATGTACAAGCAGCTTCAACAGCTAAACTCTTTACCACTCCTCTACATGGATCTCCGAATGTATTAATTGATACCCCAATACTACAACTGCTTGATCCAATGCAAGCCTGTTAAAGCTCATTAGAGTTAGTCTAAAAAATGAAAATTAACAAAGTAACTAAGCAAAAGGCATATGGACTTCTTATTTGAAGAGGAAGCTGGATAGCACCTTCTGTACAATGGATAGAGCCTTATTGCTGCTGCAGCGTCCATGGTTGAAGTTCCCACAAGTCCCAAGAGGTGTTCCAAAACTTGCAAATTTAATGGAAGAGACGACCTGGTTAGGATAAGGGCACTCAAGTGACAGTACAGGCCGTACTTTTCTTCCTGATTTTGTATCTGAATTCCACAAGTCTACAGGTGGAGGGTGAGATTCAGATACATGTGAACACAAGCTTCCTATCTGTTTTGTAGCAAAAGAGATTTGTGTAGGGTCCCCTCCGCTTTCCTCAAACAATACAAGAGTGTTGCTATCTGGTTGCAACCACGAACGTGGTACATGGTATCTGCAGGATTAGTGACTCAACGAATATCAAACAGGATTGCCTCGGCTTTCCTCAAACAACTCAAGAATTATTTCAACTTCCTCACGTCTAGAATATCTAACACTTACAATGTCTGTGATGGTTTTCCACAGTTCTTGAGACATTTGGATGAACTATATGGCCCTCTATAGTTGCACGAGTCAGTACAACCACCTTTTGAAGAGACATCTGTAGGCCAGTATCGCCCAATGCTCTGTCCATTCACCCAAGCCTCACCTTTTCCCATCCCCGTGAAGTCAATTGCAACTGGATTATTGCCGGAGGGAGCAACAAAGTTTGTCTAATCCGACATGCATTACTATTAGTACTTAGGAGCAAAAACATTGTCATTTTGTCCTATGGTAGCATTTTTTTAATTTTCATTGTAGTATGCCATTGAGAGATGAACATATCAAATGCAAACAGAGCTGAGTAAAACTATAAAGAAGTAGAGTCATAAAAGAAGAAGGGTCCAGGAGGAGGTGAAGCATTTAACTGCCTGTTTCCATTGGATAAGTAATAACTGAAGACATGTGCAGTTATTTAAGTGCCAGGAATTCCATAGTGTTTCTGTACCAAGCAAATACATATACAAGACATATACACTACGAGGTTCAAACTAGGTTGGGCCACAATGTTGGACAAACCATACTCTAATCTAAAACCAAGTGAACCAAATAGGTGCAAGGAGACTTTATCTGGTTATGCAGTCAAAATAATGGGAGGATAATTAAGAAAGACTTGTTAATTTTAATAGATGCTATTTTCTTATATAAAGATTACCTTGTACCAAGTCAATGATTGATTCTTAGGTAAGGTAGATTGTGAATTCCACTGTCCAGAACTTCCACTAGGAAGATCTAAGTCTTCACCTTTAAGGCCAACCTGCATTCACAAAAATTCAGACTGTATTATATGACTTCATTCAAAAAGGAAAAATGGAATCCAAGTTATTTCAGTTGTATCTCTTCACTTAATGAAGTCATCAAAAGGAGAAAGAAAATAATAGGCTTTAAGTTAAGCTGAGACTAACCTGATATATCCATTGTTGGGAGGAGAGATCAAGAGTACTGCCATTCTTCAAACCTTTCAATATCACTGGACCAGTGATCCCCGCACCCCATGTGTCAAAAAACGCTCCATAGTTCTGATTATATGGCTCACATTAGCTGGTTTAGTAATGAGAAATGACTTGATGGTAAAGGGAAATCATGCAGGGAGGAAATCACAAGCCAATGGATAATAAAACCAAAATTCTAAATGCTTTTATACATTATAACCAGAAAATCTGAACCTGAAGTCCCACAGTTAAACTTAGGAGATCAATTGTGTTCTTCCCAACCGCAAGTGTGATGGGGATGTCCACATTGACCTTAGCATTGCCACTGTTTCCTGTTCCACTCCCTGAAAAAGTTTTAGTAATATCACAGATAAGTATTATTAGATAATTCATGAAATATTTAATTGAAAAGAAAGAAAGAACTGAACATATTAGGAAGGAAAAACCATGAACAATTGATTTTATTTTATTTGGAATCACCTTTGATTTTATTTTCCCTACATCCTTAAAGAGATTAACTTTTGCATTACGATAAATGCACAAAATTAGCATTATGTTGAACATTCTTCTTTTAGACATTTAATGAACATATGATTTGGTAACAGATATTTTCAACTGCTTCTGTTAAAACTGGTTAAAACAAAGTGAAACACGTAATTTGACTGATTAGATCTAGGTAGTACATATTTGAATATTTAAGGTTGCATAGTTGCGCGAAAATTGATTTTTTGTATTGTGATCTGCAGCCATGAATATCATCTTTTAAGGTTACTGATCTATCATCTGTGGCCAGTGACCACACATAGCAGGAATATAGAGACACCATACACCTTTGTTATTTCACTTCTGAGTTCTGACAACTTAATAGTGTTTGCCCACTTGAGCTCAGAGTTGCTTCAGGGTGCAAATCCTATTTGGACCCACCATAATGCTAACCAAACATATGCTTAAATTTTGCCTCATTACAATGAAAGTCAAGACTGAGGTTCCTTTTCTCTCTCAGAATCTCACCTCATTTGGCAGCATTTTCAAATAAAGGCGTCTAAATGAAGTAGGGCTGGGGGAGGGAGAACATGCTTTTATCTTTTGCAGGCTTGATAATGATGCCAAGGTGGCAAGGTCTACATGACTACCAACCACAGAGAAACTCTCAAAACCTTTTTTTTAATAAAAAAAAAATAGGGGCATCCAAAATATAATGAAATAGAAAAACCTAAACGAATATTTAGGAAGGGCATGTACAACTCAAAGACACAGGGTTTTCCAGACATATCCTCAACTGTCATTGCTTTAATTTTTATCTTTTTTACCTGCAAGCTTCCCATTTATAAAAGCATGAAGGGCATGACCAAGGGATTCAATGTGAAGGACAGTTTGAGCACCGGCATCATCTTCAATATCAATGCTTCCAAAAAAAAATCATGAAAAATGTTATCATGGGGCAGAGAATTACAGGTCAGAAGAAAGCTTTCTCAACCTTGGAGGCCTATATACCTTAATGAGTACCACAAGTAGTCACTTCTATCAGCTGTCGTATTTATTTGCTCCAGTAATCCAAATTTTGAGAATGAATCAGCCTTTGAAATACCAATTGGTTCACTTATCCAACTCCATCCTGAGCTAGAATCTTCTAAAAAACCAACCTCTCCTTTTAAAGACTCGGTTGTGAAGCTTGAAATCATAGCTGCAGAATTAATCTGTCATACAAAAAATAACTTTAGTTTATGCTACTTACTTCTTGGACTAGAAAATAACAGAAAAGATCTCGACTATAGATAGATTAATCACACAATGAATATTAATTTACACTTTTAAAAGTAACTCCAGTCAATTGAACTATCAATTTTGATTAGGAAGTTGATGAGGCAAACCTTTGCAGTATTAAGCACTACATTCTTGCAGTCTGGTAAGATGCTCACAGACCATGCAGGCAATTGATATGAACTGCCATTGAAATTCACTGTTGCATCAGATGTGGTGCCAATGTTGGCAAGGAAGGCAACACATACAGTTGCTGTCTTGTAAACTGCAGCCTGGGTTTAAATTGTAAAAGAACATTATGTACAGAGCAGAGACTAATCCTTCAAATAGCATATCAAACAAGTATTAACGCAGAAGAAGTTAATCCAGAAATTCTAACCTAATTTTTAAAATGGCTACTTATACCTCTATGTTCAGACCAAGAGATGTAATTGTTGGATCAGTAGCTATCAATGCTTCTTCACAAAGCTTTATGGCCTTATGCACATCTTTAAGGTGGCCCCACTTAGGCTGTCTAATAATTCCTGAACCAAGCAGTTAGGATATTTAAATAAGGGGTTTCTCCGCTACCCCAAATTTTTTTTTGGAGACGGTAACTTTGAGTTATATTCTAATAACAATGCACTATGTAGAAGGGCTTACCGAATGATAAAACAAGGGTTAGGCCCATTAATTTATAGAAAGAGTTTGAAATAAATGGCGGGGACTTTAAAATATGAAAATTGTGACTTTGTGAATCAATGAATGACAATGTAGTACAACTTTGCAACTGTTGCAGTCTTCTTGTGAAATAGCTAGACTTTTTTTTTTTAAATATAAAAAATTATATGTATAGGATTATATTTTTTTAAATAAATAAATATAATTTACCTTTTTAAAATTACCGAAGGAAGCCCTTTAAATAAAAACACACATAATATTGTTCACTGCAATTTTCTTGTCTTCTACTTATAAAATTAGCATGTAATCTCGAGTTGCAATAGTGCGTACTGATTTTCTTGGATGCATATGGAAGCAAGCATGACTATTTTATTTATTATGTCTACAGTGTCAACAATAAATATGCAATATGAAGGTTGAAAGACTGCATACCATACTCATCAATTGGTGCATCATAATCATAACTTGTAGAAATGAAAGGTCCACCAGAAGTCCGGCCAAAGTTGGTCCCTCCATGGTACTGTTTCAGAGCAAGCAACCAAAAGAGTAGTGGTATCAGCTCATTTCCTTTCTTTCATAGTAATTTTGAGCTTAAACGACACGTAAGGTTGCATTACCATATAGTAATTTTGAAAAGTTCCACCTCGCTGGTAAAAGCGTGCCACAGCAAATGCGAGATCTTCCACAGGTCTGTAAGGCACAGCACCACCAAATGAAAGAAACCTACCATTGCAAAGAATCCAAAAGGTTGCAAGAAAAATAAAAAAGGGTTGAATGAGAATGGAGATCGTATTTTGAGTATGCAATTCAAATGACTAAATGATTTATTTAGAAAAGGACGCTAACCATCCACTCCAATTCTCAGTCCACATTTTTGGTTTTGCATTAGAGTTTGGTGTGAATTGATCACAGTAAAATCCATTGCATGTGTTAATCTGTGAGTAGTTAATATAACGATCAAGAAAGATGATTGTATACAATAGCATAGGAAGATTGCTATATTCAGGAAGACAGACAATCTTTTAAAACATAGCATAACACTTGATGTGGACAGTTGAAAGAAGAAAACTTACAATTGGATCAGGAGCATCTGCCTGCTGGCACATGACCCAGGGAACCCCTGTATCAAGAGATGTAGCCATTGATGCTGCCCAATTGATGTAGGATTTAGCAGCAGGACCATAGGCCGCATCAATGTTCCCATACTCATTTTCAATCTGGCAAAAGAAAGTACTTACATTTTCATTATAAAAAAATATGCAGAGGGCCATAAGGATTATTTGTAAAACAAATAATTATGCTTCCTCATCTGGCTGCTATAATTTCCCAAAAAAGAAACATTGACAAGTATTTAATAAAAATTAAAGAAAAACCTGAGATAAAATAATAGGTCCTCCCTGTGAGGCATAGAGGTTCTCTTGCTTCATCATATCCACAATCTTAGCAGTGAAACGCTCCATTTCTGCCTGAATAGAATTCAACTTTACATAATAGCAGGAAGCAAAGCAAGTGCAGCAGGATGAGAGATAGAGAAAGGAAAGGAAGGATTACCTTGAATGGCTCATTATCAGTTCGGAATTGAATTCCCGGAATAAAATGCAGCCACAGAGGGAAACCACTGTTCAGACGTTAAAACCCACCATTAGATATGATTCTATGAACGTTCCTACTTCCTATAAAAAGATGCATAGAAAGGATCCAGTTTTACCCATAGTTCCATTCAGCACATACATATGGACCAATCCGGAGATGCACATATAGACCCGCTGCTGCTACTGCCTTCACAAATTTCACCAAATCGCCCTTTCCTTCAAAATAATACTGCCAATCCAAAGTATATAATCCATCATTCATTTGATGACACCAACTATATATATATATATATATATATATATATATATATATATATATATATATATATATTGTGTTATGATAGAAAATTAGAAATTATGAAGACTCTTCTTCATTTCATGCTTTAAACTGTACTGTTCATATTAACTCTGAAACTACGTGAAAGAGTGATCCTTTCTTCTTTTCCTACTTCAAATTAGTGGAAATGTGCATACTTATTATTTGCCCGCGTGCTTGATGCTCAGCAAGTTTACAAATTCACACAACGCAATGCAAAAGACAGTGAGGGACAGAACAATGAAATGGTAACAGAAAAGAAAAGAACAGAACCTGGCCTCGAACTGGTTCGTGTATGTTCCAGAAAACATAAGTCTCAATCACATCAAGTCCACCATCTTTGGATTTCTGAATAAGGTCTGGCCACATCTGTAACAATAAATCCTACCCCTGTTAAGTTCAAAGTTCAAAGACAACGCAGAAAGCGAAGAAGTGTATACACACACAAACATATATATAGAGAGAGAGAGAGACCTCAGGAGTACTACGAGGGTAATGAATAGAACCAGAGATCAAGACACGGCGCTTGCCGTCGATAATCAATGCTCGGTGGTCGTATGTCACATTGGCACAAAAGGATGCGGGAGCATAAAGGCCGAGGAACCAAAGCAAAACCAACAGAATCTGCGTAGCTCTCATTGCCTTTTTGGGTTTGGGAGAACAGAAAAGAAATGATTCCTACTTTGCCTTTGCTTCTTGTATTTAAAAGGCGCATGCAAATGCAGGTTTTCTTGAGACACTTAACTTGAAGCAAATGGCAAAAAATGGCTTAAGGAAACAGTTCAAAAAATAATAATAAAAATGGGGTTGCTTTCTTAAGACAAACAAAACAACCTTGCACGAAAATGCTTAGCTTTATCTTTTTCACATGCGTGGAAGTGTAAAACGTTGTTGCTTGGCCGCTTTGTGAACAGAGCGGATAACAAGGGAAATAAAAGTAGTTAAAAAAAAATGATAAACTTGGAGAGTGAGAAGGGATTCTAATGGGAGAAGAGTGAAGAGTAGCGCAAAGAGTGGGAAGGGTACGCCACGTCTACCAATATCTTAATAAGGTAAATATTGTCAGCGTCATCGTTGTGTGTTCCTCTGATGTTTGTGTTTGTCTTCTTCGATCAGAGCTTCCTGCTTCGGAGCTCACTCAGTCCCTGTTTTTTAGTTCATTTTAGTATGTGTTCTGTTTGGAATAACATGGGGATGGGCTTTTAAATAAATAATAAATAAAGAAGAGAAGAAAGATTGGGTGTGTTTTGGAGCATAGAGGAAATGGTGGTCTTTTCAACTTGTGTCAAGCATGGCAATGATGATGCCATGCCATTGCGATGTGGTGAAAAGTGGGAACTGGGATGTGGCGAGTTATAGGAAATAGGAGCATAAAGAACCACAGTTTCAGGGCAACACACAGAGTGGATTATGTGTTTTGGTTAAAAAAAAAATCGTCGTACAATATTTATGTTGAAGATTATTGTGTCGTTCAATATAAATTTTAATATATCTTGATTTTTTCTTTTTTTTAAAGCTAAAATACGATAAATCCCCCACAACAACTTGATTTTTTTAGATTAAAAATCAACAATTTGACTCGTTTAATTTATTAAAGTATGTGTATGGATTCTATAAGGAATTTTTCTTATAAGTAGAAGGAGTTAATTTTATATTACATTGTATAATTTTGAACCACAAAAATCTTTTAAAAATGAACTATAGTAGATAGAGGGTTTCTTTGTATTTTAACATTTTTTTTTGTTTCTATATTCTAGTTGTACTACATCGATTCTTTGGCAGCTAAATTGTAATTTACTTGTAAAAAAAAAAATGCAATTTACTAATTTTAAATCCTGTATATTAAATATTAATGTGGTAATCAGATGCAACCTCCCTTAGATAATAAGTATTTCAGTTTTTTTTTTAGTTTTTTAATTTATGTCTGTCTTGCCAAATAGTGGGGGAAGGTCTGGCAGAAAGACGGGAAAAAAAACCTACACATGGCCACTCGCCAATTCAAGAGCTTGGATAATCATTAGGATTTAGGAACACAATCATATTCAAGTTGAATGATTATCAGATTAAGTATTATTTATGTCACGACCCATCTTAGGTCATAATCGGTGCACAAATTAATGATACTTAATACTCAACTAACCTAGCAAGCCTAACCATACAACATCAATTAAACAAAAATAATTTATAATATAGACTAAGGTCATTAAATAGAAAAGCCTATCGCGAAGAAAGAATTTCAAGACCTAAAAAATAACAAGAGGGCCAAGATCCTTCATTTCAAACAATGAGGCTTTAAATCTCTCATCTCTAAAAATTTAACAAACCACATAATTTATTTAGATTTGGTCAGTAATATATATCCATATCCATCACATAATTTGTAATGGAAATCATTGTTGCTTGGTTGGCTGGTGCATCATTCACACTGCCTCCCATGCATGGAACCATTTTCTTCTTATTGTTAAGAAATTAAGAATTTGCGAGCGATTATGAAAGAGGTTAATTTGCAAAGCCTTTGATTGATTATCTCTACCATTACATAAATAACTTGCCCAGGATGGATGAGTCTTTCCAAATCAGTAGCCACAATGCATAGTGGAAACTCGTCCATTCCAAATGAAGGTTGGTAGCCAAACCATTCACGATTGCTCTCCATGTCACATTCACCACCATAAAAAATGTAAGAAAATTCATTGTTATCTACCCCATAATGCCACCTAAAATCGCTCCATATATGCAATCCTAGTTACGTACCCTATGGTCTGACCAAATACCAAAAAAATCTATTTGTTTTCCTTTCTTTTTTCTTTGTTGGGAGAAAAAGATCCACAATTGGTGTCCGTCGTAGCATTTTTAATTTGTAAAGGTGAGAACAAAGAATGCTATAAAATTAAGATTAGGAATGAATCAATAATGGCATTATTAACACCATTAAAATTCAAATCGAACAATACGTGGTTGATGTTAGGCAATATCCACGTCTCTGTCTCGTCAAGTGCGCAGGCCAAACAATTTCCATAATAACCTACCAGTCTTCATTCCAGATCAAGTGCACGTTTCAATATATAAAAGAAAGTTGATCTTATCTAGCTGGCTGCACCCAATTACACTCCCTTCATCGATGACATAATAATTCGGTTCCGAATCACAGAAATAGTCATCTAATCTAAATTTTTAGTGGGCAAGAATGATGAAGATGGAAGATTCATCCATATCAAAGATTTATCTTATTTCACGTTAAAAAAAAGATAAAATAGGTGCATATCTTGTAACCAAAAGTTATACCCTTATTTAATGTGAAATAAAATAAGTACTTAAAAGATATACACTTACTCGGATAAAAAAAATTGCACTTATTTTATTTCACATTAAATTATCGATAATTGAACTAAATAGATCGAAGAGTCTTCGGTCTTCTGCGATTAAAATAAACTATTGTGTTATTCGCACAAGGATATCCTAAATACATTTATTCATTAATTAGAAATACAATTATTAAAAAACTATTATAATTCTAATTTATGTTAGATTAAGGGGAAATTTTATGGTACTTATATTTTTTAAAGATATATAATATTCATCAAATATTTTATTAATTATTAGTTATTTTTAATAAAATTTTAAACATTTATTATGAAATCAACATTTAATAAATGTTTGATAACTTATCTCTATTAGGATGCCATAGAAATCCTATAAATTAAGATGAAATTACATTTTATTAAATGAAAACTTTAATAACCATGATTAGTTTAAGTGTAGACAAACATATAGAGTGTGGTAGACACACATTTATAGATTCAAATCTTAACTATGACATTTTCATTTTCTTAGCTGACCGAAATACCAAGGGAAAGAAAACTATAATCTGACAATAAAATTTGCAACAGTTATAATTGTTGATTTGTTGTTTGATAATAAGAAGTTTTGATATATGCGAACAAAAATTGGATCACAAATACGTTTGCTTCGTTACAATATAAAATGATTCATATCTCATAATCCTATGTTAAGTCTGGGCCTTGGTGACAGCCTGCTTTCTTTTTTGTTTCTTCTCTCTGGATCTTAAATGTGTGTTTTCCGTTTACAAGTTTCAACAGCAACAGTCCAACAACAGGCCCATTTAATTGGCATAGTAGCCAAAAGCCCAGAAACATAAACGGACTTCGCCAAGGTTATCGGGCCAAATTTTCTGATCCAAATTGAGCCCTTTGGTCTTCGGATCGGGTACGGTCGCATCGTCTTCGAGACCCGCTTCCCACCGAATAAGAAAACCCTGCATGCGAGACCTGAGACTGAGAGGGGGGAAAGTGCTTGCACTGCAATATCAATGGTTTCCTCCAACAATTCCAAAACAGAAAAGAAGAAAACCAAAAACGTAGAAACCTCAAAAAAGAAGAAGGAGAAGGACAACAAAGAGAAGAAGAAGAAGAAGCTCAACCTCAGCAATGGCAATTCGAAGTCGAAGCACCGCGATAAAGCATCGATTGTTCCGTGTTCCAGCACCGAATTCCAACAACAAGAGCAAGAACAAGAACTAGAAGAAGAACAAGAAGACAACACTGTTGTCGCCAATGGACGAACCAGCGGCACTAAAACCAAGAAGCCGAAACGAAAGCAAGAAGAGCGCGAAGAAGAGGAAGACGAAGATGACGCGAAAACGCATGCGTTTCCGATGAACCGTATCAGGACGATGATTAAGGGCGAAGATCCCGATTTACGTGTGTCTCAGGAAGCTATATTGGCCATCAACAAAGCTGCGGTACCTTTCTATTGTCGGATTTTCAGTTTCTGTTAGGGTTCCTCGTTTATTTTTCTTCTTCAATGTTAGCCTTTCCTTGCAGGAGAAGTTTCTAGAACAATTCACGCAGGACGCTTATGCTTGTTGTGTTCAGGAGCGTAAGAAATCTCTGAGCTACAAGCACCTAGGTATTCTAATCTATCTCTGATTCAATGCTACGCTTGTGCTAGCTGCTTCTGTTCTGTATTGAAAGTGTGTGTTTGTGAAGTATGTGAATGCTTTCATATATGATATGTTTGATCAATATGTTAGTTCAATGAAATTGGAAACTGGGTTCTACAGTCAAGTGGATCCACTGTTTGCTGTAATGAATTTGGGGTTAGTCCGAATGGCTTCTTCATGATTGAAGTAAATAAAATTTCTAACTGATTATCTGCCATTAGCATTTATGTCTATGAAAGGGATCCTTGGCACAACGTTGAAGTTGTCGTCATACGGCTTAGAGGTCTCGGGTTTGAGTCGTGGAATCAGCCTTATGATGCATGGATACGAGTACTGGTATCGGATACGACACGAGTATGATACAAGGATACGACTTTTGTTAAAAAATTAAACTAACATTTATCAAGTATCCAAATATTTGGTACGGTATTGAGTACGTATCTAATACAAGTACGGCAGACATTATGAAGTACTCGTGTTTCATAGAATCAGCCTTTTGCAAATGCAAGGTAAGGCTGCCTACTATAGACACACATAGTGAGTCCGTCCCTTCCCTGGACCTTGCGCATAATGGGAGCTTTATAGCATCAAGTTGCCATTTTTTAGCATTTATATCTACACTTTGGGAAATCAAGGGATATTTGTCTTTGTTTGATATTGGTTGAAAATTGAAGGCTTCTAAGTTATTAGACTTGTAATTATAATTTTTTTTTAATGTTTACTTTGAAGATAAACTGCTTGAGTAAAATTTTGAGTCATTTGTTGGTTACACTTTTTGAGGTCAATAAATGGGTGGGTGAATCTTTGAAAGGGCTTTAGGTAGGGAATATCATACTGGTCTCATTCTCTGATACAGTGAAGCTCAAAGTCTAGCAGCTGCCCCATTTCAAATCCAATAATAGTAAATATTGATTTTCTCTGTAAGTAATGTGAATTAAGGAACATTCTGTTAAACCTCTCTTGTTGAACTATTTATTCCATTCACTTAGGAATAGTTTTCTAGCCATTCACTTATGAATATCATCAACCCTCTCTCCAAATTCTGCAGATCTCCAACTTGTAAATACAAGCAGCCAAATAACCCTGGGGAACCATATTTGGCCACAACAATGGATTCGGCCCCAATACGATCACTTGGTTCTGGAAACCTATATTCTGATTTACATGTAATAAAAATTCTAACTAAACTAATATTAAACTAGGCTTGATGGTACAGAGGTATATGGTAAAATCGTTCAACTTCATCTTTGCCGAGGAATAGCAAAGGGAATGGCAAATGTTTTTCTAATGTCTGCCGTTGAGAAGGTGGGTGAGTTCAACAACTCAATATTGTATAACCTTCTTTTTTTGTTGGTGGTTTTAAAATCTAAGGGCCTGTTTGGTTTCAGTTTTAAAGAATTGTTTTCTACTTCCAAAAATAGAAGGACAAAAAAGTTTGTTTGGTTGATTGTTTTTTAAACGTTAGTTTGTAAAACTGTTCCCAACACACTTGTTTTAAAAGTAAAAAAACAGAAACAGATTTAAGATGTTTCCGTCACTTTTGTTTCAAAAACAGATGAAAAACGTGGTGGCGTTATTGTTAATAATGCATTTCGTTATTGGCAATCCTGTAACAAAGTCAAGCTCATGTTATCTCTTCGTCCTCAGGTTGAAACCGTTAACCGACCTCGTCTATACTTTTTCCTTTCTTGTGTCTCTCAGTCGCTTTCCCTGGCCATGGATCCATCCATACCGGTGCAATAAATCAAAGCCTCAAATGAGGATCTTGTTGGATGCACAAAGCAGAATATCGCCGTCCTCCATTTTTTTCGATTTTTTTTGGGGGGGGGGGGGGGAGAGCCATGTTATTGACTTATTGTTAGGTTAGGTAGGTGAAGTTTCATATGTTTCAGTGTTTGAAATTTGCAGAGAGCACTCACCCTGCCTATATCATCATGGTCAAAAACTCAAAAAAGCTTTAACATCCTTTGGGTATTTCTTTTATCCAGTTTCTTATAATCTTGTAATACTATTTGTGGGGTTTATGTTCCATTCTTTCAAAATGTCCCCAGTGCCTGATGGGTCAACTCGTTGGAAGCGGGATATTTGATCAGCGAAATCTTAGGCTTAGCAGAGTTGTGTTTGCCTCTGTATAATGTTTAGAGCTCTATTGTTGGGAATGGGAATGGAAACCTTTTGATTGGTTGAATTTGAAGTCCATGGCTTTGAGTAACCCAACAAGTGTATAGGTTCTTCCAAACAAACTTTTTATTTTTTTTTGGTTTTTAAAAAGTATTTTAAAAATTATTCATCCAAAGAAATTTTATGATCATTTTTTTTAAAAAATTGTTCTAAAATAAGTTTTTGAAAATAATTTTGAAATCAGCTTTTAAAACAAATAGACAACTATTTCAAACAAGCCCTAAAATATTAACCATCATGTGATTTAGTATAGACCTATGGCCTAAAGGGTTATAATATAACTATTACTTTTACGTCCATTGAAATTGATCCTTGTACATGTTTGTGTGTGTGTTTGCATGTGCATTGAGACCATCAAATATTTTCCAATTACTGATTGGACACCTGCTTTCCGTTTCAGCACATGTTGTTAATAAGCAAAGGAGATATGACTTTCTTTCTGGTAATTTCTTATCCCAGTTGATATGCTACCCAATTCCTATTGGAATATTTAAAGTTTACCTTCCCCTGTATTTGCCTTACACTAATTACAAGGTTGTCTACATTGCTTTTGGTTGTTCAGATTTTGTTCCTGAGAAAGTGAAAGCTGAGGATGCATTAAGAGAGAGAAATTCAGGAAGGAATGGCGGAGTTTAGAAAATGTAAAGCAATGCTAGTGGAGAATATAAGCTTATACTTTATCTAATCTTCTTGCATTTTGTTATGGAAACATGTATTATCATGGTGAGTAATGCACTAACTTACATTTCCATAGTGTATCAGTGACTATACATAATTATGCTTGACTTAAATGCACCTTTCATTTAAGATGAAACCAATTTACTGGCTCACTGGCCATCCAACTGAAACCTATCAAAGCTTTAGGGGTTTTGAGACAATTTATTCTGTTGGTATCCTCAATATTTGTCAAATTGGAAGTGCTGTAGTAGCATGCAGCAACTGGCATTTTCCTTCTTATGTTGAAAATCTGGTAACATATCTGAAGTTAATTTGCCCATGGAAAGATAGAAAACACTCCTAGAATTACTAAGTACAGTATGGAACCTATGCTCAAGCTATGTTTGGTTGTTTTTGAGTGGAGGGGAAGAGAGTGGGAGCAAAGGATAAGGAAGGGAAGGGAAGGGAAGTAATGGAATGAAGGGGGAGTATTCCCCTTGTTTGGATGTTTAAGTGAGGAAAGGAGGGGAACTTTCTTCCCCTTGTTTGGGAGTTGAAAGTTTAAGTAGAGGAAATTAGAGTTACCTTCCCTTATTTAATTTTAAAAACCCTTTCCCACTGCTTACCCCCCCAATTTGAGGGGGAAGAAGGGGTATGAAGTGGTTTATGTCATCCCTTTCCTGGTTCACTTAGTTCCCCATTTTCACTTGCTTGGTTCCTTACTCCTTTCCCCTCTTTAAAAATCTTGCAAACAATGGTTTAGGCCACTTTCCCCCTCCCCTGTCCCTCCCTTCCTAATTCCTCCCATTCAGACATAGCATTAGTTTTCTGGCTTCCGCTAATTTAAAACATGAGTACAGTTGCTTTTTGGATGCTATACATTCCTTTCTTCTGCCTCATATTTGTATCTTGGTTATAAATATGTGCTAAGTGCTTTGGATGGATATACAGTCATTTGTGGGTAACTATAAGAAGCTACATTTGAGTATGGAATAAATGTATGACTTTATTTTTCTTTCCTAAGCATCTTGGATGTTTGTATTTACTGCATGCATCATGTACATAAACTAGTATCTTCCACCTGGTGTACATCATTAGCCAGGATCAGTGTAGTAGCCTTCTAGAGAAGGTTGCTTAGGAAGTTTTTGCTAAATGTTTGGATAAGTATTCCAAGATATGAGGCTGCAGTCATGTAGAAACACTTTCACATCTTCCATCTTTTATTAGTCCTTCTTGCTTCTTGTTCCATGCATCTTAGAAAGTCCTATTGCAAGCTGCTGCTTCTTTCAGGTGTTCAGTTTTTAAGTTTCAAGCAAATTCTATTTGAAGTTCTTGAACAACATTTGGTAACGTACAGAAGATGCATCTGAACCATAATCTGTGTCAGGTGGATCGGCCACGGCTTCAAGCTCATTTGAGTTTCAGATACCCTCTAGAAATATCGCAGAGTAGTTCGTAATCCTTCTATGTTTGGAACCCCTCAAATTTTCCAGCATTTAGAAGCTCATTTGCTCTTTCCATCATCTCACATGAAGATGATTATACGTTTCTTTTACTTTGTTTTTTGGTGTTTTTTGGTTTGTGAAAATTTCATTTTTGTTGATAAATCAGAAATTTGGTGTCCCTAGATATGGCTTCCTCTATTCAAGGAGGAAAAGAACTAAAGAAGACTCAGAAAGCAGACCCGCTCCCTCCAGAACTTGAAAACCACTCACTTTTGTGAACCACTATTCTAAATATTCTAAAGAACCACAAAACTGATTCCCATGGATATGTACACGCAGAACCCTGTGACTGAACCCGTTTTGTCTAATCATGATGGAGTCCCTGTGAATCCGCTTTTACATGTTTCTAACTAAAGTATTGGCTCAAATCAAGCCTACCAATCAAAGCTACGTTGATATCCAACCGGAACCCAAAATAGGGTTACGGAGACCGTGCTCCTGGTTGTAAGATTGTTAAATGCCAATGGTGATAGCTATCTCTGTGCCATTTCCAGAATGTAGAACTATAACTCGAGGTGGACCTCTCAACAGCTCTTAAAAGCCGTGGAGATGATCAAACAATTGTCTGTGAATGAGTTACCACAGCTGAATAGTCGATACTGTGAAGGATCAGGTTAAAAGGAGTATCGTGTTTTTATCCACCCCCCCCCCCCACATAAATAAATAAATAAAAGTATCGTGTTAGTTTTAGGAATCTAACATCTTGTAGTTGTAGTAATTTTAAAATAGGTTCAAACCTTCAACCGTATTATCCTTGGTGGTATTGCTCTATGGCCGGCCATGTACACTCGTAGGAGCTCCATAATTTATGATTTTGAATCTCAAGTGTGCCAAAGTATCTCACCTGATCATATGATGTATTAAGACCAAAAAAAAAAAAATCGTATGATGTATCCAAATAGATTTTTCAAGTGAGACTTAAATAGGCCATCGTTCCATTTTACACGCAATTACGTTCATTCAACATTCTTATACTCGAAGAAAAGGATTGAAAAAACATCTCACAATTTAGAGCAACACTCTACGTTTTAGAAACTAGACAATGAGAAAATTTCCTATCGGCTTAAGCGAAGAACACGTAATCATATGTTAAACCATCGTTCTTCCCCAACAAACATTAAAGAAGGAGGTTAGTGTATGATCAGCAGAGGTGTCCCACTGGCATTCAACACCGAGCAAGTAGCAATGCATCGTAGGTCAAAAGCTAACATCCACGGGATTGTTCCAGTAACCCAAGTCACGTAACTCACCCAACCCAATGTATCATCAAACTTTATCAAAATGTCTTGCAAAAGCAAATTAGGGACTTGTTCCTTAAGATAGCGGCAAGCACTTGATTGTTTTGCTATTGCAGAAGAATTACAACTTACAAGTGAATGCTACGCAATCATGCACATCGTTTTTTTGGCCACACACTCTCACCCACTTGAGATCTCAGTGCTTTTCCTGCCTTCCCAAGCAAAAACAAATCCAACTGGCTAATACAGTAATGTGTCTCCGTTGACACACCACCTTTCAATGATGTATACGCAGATATACTAACAAGTAAGGTCTCTAATTTCTAAATAAACATTCCACCTAACTTGAAGAAAACCTCTTTCAGGTCTCCATATATTTCCCTCCCTCCATCACTCCCACATCAAGCACTCACTGCAAGGACCACTCTTCCATTTTCCACTTCTTTCTCACCACCTTCCCCACTCATTCTCAGTCAACAAATACAAAAGATGTTGATGATGAAGCATCCATTCTTCTCTCTCTCACTTCTTCTAATGGTCTTCTGCTATTCCACCACCACTCTAGCCCAGTCGCCAGCAGCAGCCCCGGCCCTGGCCCCCGCACCTTCAACACCCCCCACAGACATAATCAGAATCCTCAAAAAGGCTGAAGGATTCACCACTCTAATCCGTCTTCTGCAAACCACCCAAGTGGCCACCCAGATAAACTCCCAACTCCTAAATTCAAACGGTGGTTTAACCTTATTTGCTCCAAATGACAATGCCTTTGCAGGGCTCAAACCTGGCTTCCTCAACTCCCTTAATGATCAGCAAAAGAACGAGCTCATCCAATTCCACTTGCTACCCACATACGTTTCGATATCAAACTTTGATACTTTGAGCAACCCAGTGAGAACACAAGCTGGTGAAAACCCTGATAGGTTGGCACTGAACGTAACCGGTTCAGGAAACCAAGTTAACTTTACAACAGGCATTGTTAACGCCACGCTTGGTGGTACTGTATACACTGATCACCAGCTTGCGGTTTATCAAGTGGACAAGGTGCTTCTTCCTAGAGACTTCTTCGAGGCTAAGGCTCCTGCACCAGCTCCAGCACCAGCAAAGCCTAAGGCATCTAAGAAGAAATCTGCAGATGGGACTGCAGCTCCAGCAGATGATGGCTCTGCAACTATGAGTATGAAACAGTGGCATGGGATATGGGTTGTTGCTACAGTTGCTGTAGCAGCATTTTTGTTGTGACTATGAGAGATTGAAGATGAAGCTATCAACTGGGATGAGTTGAAGGGGGAATGATCAACATTTTGCAGACTTGCAGTGCTTTTCAATAATTGTCTTCTTTTGCCTTTTTTCTTTTCTGTTTAAGAATCAAGTCAGTTTGTGGTGAAAATTAAATTCGATTTATTCTCTACTAGTTCTCCTCCCCCCGTAAGAAAAAGGTTCATATATTGTGTATTATATCTGAGAATTTTGCAATCAAAGAACTTTTAATAGAAAATGATCTCAATTTTCTCACGTCAGTTTTTTTTACAGTACTTTTTACATCACTTCACTTAATATTGATTATAACATTCACATATCAACATTTTTTTATCATTTAATATAATCATTCACATATAATGTAAAATGTAGTGTAAAAAAAAAAGTGATATAAGATAAATATTTTATTAAAAAATGAGACATAAGGTTTTTTTTATTTTATAATATCATCATTAGATAAATAAAAATTAATTTTTTAAAATATTATCTAATACTTAAACAAAAATTTTTTCTTAATAATATTATTTTTATATATATAAATCTCATAATCGAACTAAAATCACGTAAGTTTGTTTAGTTTTATTCTTTCATTTCCTTTCCCCAGTGAATAATTCTATAATCCTCCTAATAAGTATCGGATGGAAATCTTCTGCCGCTATATATCTCACCAATTAAACTTTGTCAACTAATATAAAAATTAACACGTCATTTATATTATTTTCTGTTAAAACTTAACCCCGTTCTCCTTATTGGACCGCACTACTCTCATCTTTCAACCCCTGACCACCGCTCACAACCTGGTAAAATGAGGGCTGCTCTTCCTTTGACTGGAGGCTGATTCTTTTCTTTGCTAAAACATTACAAACAGTATCACCGTCTCCCCCAACCCAGGAGTCCCAGGTGTCTCTCCCAAAAAGGTGGCTGAATTATGGATAAGATAAGCTTAATCATGAGGAAAACAAAACAGAATTAGATGCAGTTTTATTAGGCCTGCGATTCTCCAAAAGACGCGAATAATTAGGTATAAGCAATGATTTGATAGTTATATTTGGAAAGTCATCTTACATAAAAGGATCTTAACTCGTCCGGATTCATCTACTTCTTATGAGTTGAGTTATTCAAAAATGTAATCAATCATAGGATTATTGAAAGAAAAGATAGTTAATCATCTTCGTTTCGGCTCATCCAAAGTGTAATGTGCACTTTAGAAAATAAAGTATAAGATCTTAATCATTAATAAAAAATTAAAAAAATAAATTATCACATATGTATGATTTATTATATATGTGTATTTTATAAAATCATGAATCTTAATTTTTTCATCAATAATTAAAATCCGTAATTTATTCTCTATGGAGTCAAATCCAATATTCTTAGTGTGAAATTATAAACAAAATTAATATACACTATAAAATCTTTCTCTGGGAAACCATGAGGATGAGGCTATGCATAACTTCAGGAAAAAAAAAGTTAATTTTGATGCAATGATAATGTAAAGTTTTTTACATTATTAACCAATCACACATCATCACATGTGTAATTTTTGATGTAATTACATATAATCATATGTAACTTTTGATATAATTATATAAAATATTTTTAATGATATGATATTATATGATTTATTAATAATATAAAAAAAATCATATTGATAATGCATCACAATTAAATCCTTAGAAGAATATAAAAAACAATGCTAATTTAAAAACAACTTTAATTTATTCTGTGGAATAATCCTCTTTCCATAAGTCTAACATACGTAATAAATTTAGACGTTTCATCCGCGTGGGCCTGATTCATATAAGATTTTTCAATTTTCTTCCATGGGTCTCGCTATCTATTAATAGAACAAACATAATTGTTTTTTTAACACATGTAATGCTTGATTTAGTGCTGTTTAGACTCCATTACATAATAACTCATTGTCCTTTTCAGTGCTATAGCCTAGAGTTCTTGATCGGTTGATCCTGACAACAGGGGACCTAGGTACGTAACCTGGGTTTAAAAGATAATAATCAAAATATATATTTTGAGTGCAACCTCGCTAATTTGTGCCTCTAATTAAATTTTCATTTAATAATCACGATAACCACATGTCCATGTGCTCCAAGCACATAATAAAGTATCACGGTAAGATTAGAGGAAGATATCTGTCTCCAAGCAATTTTTTTTATTTAATTTTAATTAATTAATTGATATACTATCATTAATACATATAATATTATATATTTAAAAAATCATTTACCATTTTTATAAATGAAATATTTTAATTAGTCTAATAATAATATAATATATTCTTATATGTTGTATAAAATTTTGCAAAAAAAATAAATCAAATTTTATTTTCTTATGAGATTTCTTTATACTTTTGAGTGTGAAAGTAAAACTCACTCAAAGTATTAATGATACTTTTACAAGTGTTTTCGTGCGAATTCAAACTTGACATATTTTAAGCTAACAATACCATGCTGGAAAAAAGAAAAAGAAACTAGAGTAGGATTGCTTCTCCCTCCTCCTTCTCATTTATTTTGGTTGTCGTAAGGAAGAAACAAAGATTATAATATATTTTGCCTTAAGAAATGGAGACTTGATATAATTATATAAAATACAAAACGGTGATTACATCTTGTTCAAACAGGCTGCTGAATTTAGAAGCCCAATGTTATATGGTGTAGATTGAGACCCATGGTTGAGGCAACAAAAGCAAACTTGCATGGAATTCATTGCTTCTATGCAACGTAACCTTGGAGGTGTCCAGACAACATTGAGCTTGGGCCCCCATATCAATTTCTTTTTGGTACATAAGAAAACAGGGAAAAAAAATGCCAGCCTCTAAGTCCCTAAAGAGATTGGCTCCAAAATAAACTCAAACCCCTCAATGTATCATCCTTATGTGACCCTTTTTTCGCATCCGCACAATAATTTGTTACACGCTGAGTGTGTACCAAGTGGCTACCAGTGACCAGAGAGCCAAAGCTTAGTATTGATATAAGAATTATGTAATAAAAAGAATGTACAAATAACATTGTTGTATCCTCACCGAAGGCACTGTAATGGTGGAAAGGAGCAGCTTACCATAAATGATCCACCCAAATTGCATCTAAGGAATCAGGCTCATAAGTGACAGGCCGAAGCCCAGCATCCCAAGCCAACTTCAAATTACTGATACTTGGATTAACGGGATCCAAATCTAAGGTTTTGTTTAAAAAAAAAAAACCTGAAAAGGAGAGGATTTTTATTCATAATATGATAAACTGTAAAAGGGAAAAATATACTTCTTTTCGTTTCAGAACTGTACAAAGATGTAGCAAAATCTTAACCTTTTATGACATCTAATCTAATGGTAAATATTTGAACAAGTCTGCCTATATAAGAGTTTTTAAACCACGAGAAGCTGTGTCCACACAATAATGGTAATTAAAATTAGGTAACATACATGAAATCACTCATAAGTTCTATGGTAGTTTTACGGTCATTTTTCTTGCATCATTAGTCATTACAGTCCCTCTTTGTTTGCGAGAGAACCTGAGGGTCCACAGTTGTGCAGCCTTGAGATAACTCAGCTTTGCCTTGGTGATTTAGGGCTTGAAACCCCAAATTGGGTATAAGATAATCCTATTAGTTTGTTTGTTTTTTCTCCTAATAACATAACCTTTACATTAGTAAATAACATGAGAGGATCTTGATAAAATTCTTTTATTCTATATTATTAATACACACACATCATCCTTGTAGGCACAATAACAACGATTAACATTAAAAATAAACTTTGTACGGATAGTTGAAGATAATGATGGATCACTTAATTGACCTGGCAAACCTCAAGTGATATAGTGTAAGAGAGTTGTCTCACACCAAGTGTATGTAAGAATCTCAATTGGAAACAGCATTTTACCTATGTTTAATTTCAGCTTAGTTGATTAATGACAGGGATTTGAAGTGGAAGCATCACAATTTCATTAATGTGCATCTTACACCCAATTGAGTTCTAACTTCTAACTCCTGTTTTTCCTGCATTTCCAAGCAAAAGGCAAAAGGCAAAAGGCAAAAGGCGGCAAATCTCCTTCTCAATCATCTTTATCATATCTACCTTGATGCACCACCTTAATCTCCATGACAGACCTCACAGAACACAAGTATAGGTAAATTTCATAACTAAACCTTTTACCTACTTGTCATTCACTTTGTCCCTATATAAAAGCACTCCACTCCACATCTTCTACACATCAAACACCCATCAAAATAACAATTACTAACCCATCACTTGCAATCCTAGAAAAGCATCAAAGCAACTCTACTCTCTAGAGCATTTAATTGCAACTTGCAATTGCCAAGAGGAAAATGAAGCAAGCTTTATTCTCCCTCTCACTCCTCCTGCTTATTTCCACCTTCTATTCAACCACCACATTAGCTCAAGCACCTGCTGCAGCACCTAAAGCCCCAGCAAAACCTACACCACCACCTGCTGCAGCGCCAGCAAAACCAATTGTCCCCGCATTACCCCAGTCACCCTCTCCAGATGCCTCTGATTCTTCAACTGATGACATCATCAGAATCCTAAGGAAGGCCAAATCATTCAGCGTTCTAATCCGGCTGCTGAAAACCACCCAGTTGATAAACCAAATCAATTCACAGCTCATAACCACAAAATCTGGTGGCTTAACCATTTTTGCACCAGATGATGGTAGCTTCTCACAACTCAAAGCAGGTTTCCTCAACTCTCTTGGTGATAACCAAAAGATAGAACTCTTACAGTTCCACGTTCTTCCCGTTTATGTTTCAAGCTCAAACTTCGATTCTCTGACCAACCCGGTAAGAACACTGGCCGGTGATAACCCCAGCAGGTTGCAATTAAACGTGACTGCATATGGAAACAGTGTGAATATTTCAACAGGAGTGGTTAATGCCACGGTCACAGGCATTGTTTACTCGGATAAGCAGCTTGCAATATATCATGTGGACAAGGTGCTTCTTCCTTTGGACTTCTTCAAGCCTAAGCCTCCAGCTCCAGCACCCTCTCTTGCAACAGCGCCAAAAGCTGATAAGGATAACTCACCTGCAGATGATGATCATGTGGGGACATCCAAGGACAGCTCTAGTGCAATCAGTTTGATAAGTATTCAAGGAACAACGTTGGTATCCCATGGAGTTGCTTTACTTGCATTGGTAACCATGTCAAGTTGAACTTGAAGGCGAGACGAACCATTTGCCAGCTAAATTTGTTGGTTTTCCCTTCATATATGTTCTTTTTTTCTGAGCAAAGCTTCGTATGTATTTTTTTGTTGTAGGAAGAGTGTTGCTTGAGAGAGATGTGAAACCTTGCGTTGTTTTCACGTTTTTCATTTAAGATTGTTTGCGTGATTTTGATTCTAAAACTTGTTATATTATCCAATCTATAGTATAGATTAATTACTGGCGTATTTGTTGGGACTTGGGACAGGGGAATGCTTTCATACTCATTAGGGACAGAGGATAGCACAAATTTTGGCCACATCTAATGTACCTAAATGCTAAAGCCGTTTCCTTTAAGACTATGACACTTATGGAGAACCACTCGGTTTACTTGCATAGATGAGAAGTATTAAGACTCACTGGAGATGAAACCGGATCATGTGCTTCACTTCTACAAATTAAAAAAAAAAAAGTATCACTAGATTTTAAAATCATTGGTAAATAATAATTATTCATTCAATAACAGAGAAGTTTTTCTTATTTATAAACGTTATTCATTCAATAACATTTTTGTTCCTTTGAACTTTGAAGAGTGATATGAATAAGCAAGTGATATAAAAGGAAAATATCAACAACTTATATTATTTTTAAGTGCAAAAAGTAGGATAATGGCAATGGCAACTTTGTGAGAAACTGAGAATTCATAACCTCTTAATTTTTTACTAATAATACCTACTAATATTTTATTTCTTAATTTAAGCCATACATTTTAGAATATCTTAACTTTTTTTCTTTTCTAAATTCTTTTTGTCAAAATTTTGTTATTTATATATTGTGGACACTCTACTCAAACCATATATGTTAAGTACTAATAAACATTTATATATTCATAATAGAAGATAGTTACTTTGTGAGTAAAAAAAGGAACTGAATGATAACTTCAATTAACGAATTTATTGTCTTAAAAGTGAGAACTTTATGCGGTGTTATCTCAAGAAACCCCCTAATTATGAGTCCTATTCAAAAAATTTCATGTGGCTTGAAATTCATTAAAATGATTCTCTAAACTCGTCTAAACGTACATATTAGTACATATTGATCCCTTGCATATAAAGAAAACTGTTTATAGGGAGTTAATATGCACACTTTTGTCTGTTTAAAAAGTCATATTGTTGAGTTTTGAAAAGGAGAGAGTTTTCTATATATGATTTATAGTTGGAAGGTGTTTCTTGAATTTTAACCATTATCTTAAGTCCACTTGTGCTAAAAAAAAGGGGTGTGATGTCTTTATATTACTCATGGACAATTAAAAGATCAAAATTTTAAGGAAAATGTTTTTGTATCATGTTTTTTCCTATATCACTTTACATTTTACTTATTTTAGTAAAAAGAAAAAGAGTGTTTATATTGAGAAGTGTGTTTCTCTTATTTTATTATTCAAAAAAAAAAATAATGTAAGCAAAAGTGTAATAAAAGTGATGTGTAAAAATAGGGACTCAAATTTTAAATGTTATTATTATTATTTTTTGTCTTTTATCTTCTAAGTTCAAACTGAATCTGAATCTTCTAAGTCCTTACTCCCAAAATTGTTGAATTGCATGAATTTATTTGTGCTCTGTGGATCTGTATCATTGGCTCCTTCTCTTTCTACTAATCCATGTTATTAAATTACATCTTCTAGATACATATTACAATTGCAGCAGTCCTTGTTATTTTTCAGGGTTCCTCTGTAACCTCAGTACATTGTCATTACCCTTCTCAACTACATTCTTTGCACAAAGATGTTAAAAAGCAGGCATCTCATGTGTCCATTCTCAGCTCACCATATCCGAACTCAACATTTATTCCAATTTATGTAATCTAAATCATCGTATTTGGCAAAGATGCGAATAATAATCAGATAAAAGATCCTTATTATCCATGACAGATGGGATATACACTCACACATAACACAACTACAAATTTCATAACCATAACATTTCACCTACCTATCACTTCCTTGGCCTCTATATAACCCCTCTCCTCCACACATCCCACGCATCAAACACACATTGCAATAAGCATTCCAATCATTCACACTCTTCCAGAAGCATCAAAGCCATCTCTACCTACAGGTCTCACTTAGCAACTGGAAGATGAAACAAGCAGCTCTCTTCTCCTTCTCACTCTTCCTACTGTTTTCCTCCAGCACCTTGGCCATTTCACCTGCACCTGCTGCAGCCCCAAAAGCCCCAGCAAAACCTCCCCCTACCCCAAAGGCCGCAGCACCAGCTCCAAAACCATTAGTCCCCACATTACCTCAGTCACCAGACTCCTCGGATTCTGTCCCTGACGACATCACCAGAATCCTCAAAAAGGCCAAAATATTCACAGTCCTAATCCGGCTGCTGAAAACCACAGAAATCATGAACAACATCAACTCACAGCTCATAACAGCCAAGAGTGGTGGCTTAACCATCCTTGCACCAGATGATGCTGCCTTCTCACAACTCAAAGCAGGGTTCCTCAATGCCCTAAACCAAGGCCAAAAGATCGAGCTATTGCAGTTCCACATCCTACCCGAGTATGTTTCTAGCTCAAACTTCGATTCTCTGAGCAACCCTGTGCAGACAGTTGCAGGCAAAGACCCCACCAGGTTGCCATTGAACGTGAATGCATTTGGTAGCAGTGTTAACATTTCAACTGGGGTGGTCAATGCCTCCATTGTAGGGGTAGTGTACTCGGATAACAAGCTTGCCATTTATCGTTTGGACAAGGTGCTTCTTCCTTTGGACTTCTTTGTAACCAAGGCTCCAGCTTTGGCTCCAACTCTTGCAAAGGCTCCTAAAGCTGCTAAGGAGAACTCATCTGCAGATGATCAAGATGAGACAACCCAGGATCAGGATAAGTCTGGATCAGTGAGTTTGATTAACATTCGTGGAACAACATTGATGTTGTTTGGGATAGCTCTAGTTGCAGTAGCAACAATATGGACTTGATTACTTGAAGAAGAAGATCCATTTGGCTGCTGCTCTTGAATTTCTATATCAAGCATGCCGTTTTCTTTCTTTTTGTTTTTTATTTAAATTTTGATATCTGTTTCTTGATTTCTTGTGTATTGGCGTTATGAAGAGGACGTGAATCCTTGCATGATTTTCATGTTTTCTTGTAAAAAAAAAAAAAAGAGTTTGATTTAATTTGAGTAATTTGATACTTAAAATTTGTATGCATCAAACGCCATCTTTGTGCTACTTCCAATTGATCTATTGCTTAATAGTAAGAGTTTCATGCTTTGGGATTTCGGAGTTGGGACATGGATCCGGAATGGCTTTCATATGCTTACATTGAAGGACAATATGAAGTTCATTAGACTGCTAAAATTGAATAGGTGGGTTAATTAAAGAAGAAAGAATTAACATAGGAAAAAAAAAAAAAGGAAACACAGAAAATGACAGGAAAAGAAGAAAAGGTGCAATACGATGGATTTCACAATTTAGCTACTTCAATTCTGAGGAGAGGAAGAGAATTACACTCAGTTTGTGTAATGCACACACTAATGGATTTTTGTAATAAAATAACAAAATAACAAAATAACCTAACAATGATGAAATCACACCAACAAGCATCAATTTTAACAACAGACAGATCTGACCTTTCCCCAGCTAAAACAGCACAATAAAATGAAAAATTATCAATGAGCTTTCATTCTATATTGAAATTTGCATTTGGAGTCCTCTATTTTTTCTTTAAAAAAAAAGAGCTTTGCCATTTTTACATCATACATACACTATTACACATACATACTATTTTAATATCAAATTTTAATTGCATATATCATGGTTCCCAATTAAATAATTATTGGCCCAAACCAATGATGTATAAAATTTTATGTGAAACTATACTAACTCCTTTAAATAAGACGTAGAAAAATCATAGGTTTACTGAAAAATTTATGTTGATAATAGATTAAGTATACTTTTTTATTTCAAATAGTTTACTTATTAATTTTTTTACTAGGAAGTTTTTTTGGTATAAGCATTATTTATGTCTGTTCAGCACAGGAAAAAAAGATCGTAAGACCAATGCAAATTTTTACCAAGTTACTAACTATATAAGTTTTTATTATTACCCTAAGATAAACATTTTATCTTTGGTGCACTGTGTGACTTTGGGTGACAAAGCCTAAAAAGTAACTATATTAAACAATATTTATAATTGATCATGTCTAATTAATTGTTTTGCAATGCGGTATAAAAAAAGAATTATATTATTTGAACATTGAGAATACAACACGCACATGACACTTCACTCACATGTACATACAATACATCCACTCTAATATAGCATACGGTATACAATAATATCTAATCATACTCACATTGAGATATGGTATCCCACATGAGTGTCGATGCCAAGTGTTAAAAAATATTTTTGATAAAAAAAAGTGGTTGGATTTGCTTATCATTTTGTAAATTATTTATAACATTACAATAAAATCGGTTAAACAATGAGATAGATTCAGTATAAGTGACAGTAAGTGGACCTTGCTCATAAACCAATTTTGTGCGTAGAAAATGGTATCAAAAGTGATATAATACCAAATTATCGCACGACATTTCCAATAAAAAATTAGGAAAAAAAAAGACTTGTAAATGAATTTATAAAGAATTTGAATGCTCTTATTTAACTCCAACCAAAAACTTTATCATTTTAGGAAAGAAAAATAGGCATAAAAAATGTTACCAAAAAAAAATAGGCATAAAAAACCCTCATAACCATATTTTACATGCAGACATCCCACAATTATTACTATCTCTTGATCCAAATCCACAGGAAAATGAGTTCTTTTAAGCTAAAAAGGGATGGATTTTACATTGATCCTAATTGAAAGCAACACTTCCATCCATCTAACTCCTTTATTTGTCTACATTCATTTGAGCTCTCAATTTTTGCAACGTTTCAATCTTCATTGATGCGTCATGCGCCACCATAATTTCCTTGTCAGATAATGAGACCCTCACAATTCATTCGGGCATCTATCGAGCTCTGTGTCTCACTCTGTCTTTCTTGTCCCTTTCAAGCAAGAACATATTGTTCCATCACCCAAATCTCTAACACCCGTATCTATCCTCATGGATGCAACACCTTAATCTCCTTGCCAGATATCCATATATACGTTCACAAATCACAATATAAGGTTTTATATCAAAGCCTTTCACCTACCTGCCATTGTCTCCCAGCCTCAATAAAAGCCTTCTCCTGCATATCATCAATGCATCAAGTGCTCATTGCAAGTACAACTCCTACTCCTACCATACCTGAGCCTTCATTTACCAAAACAAACCAAAATGATGAAAAAGCAATCTCTCTTTTCCATCTCACTAGCACTGCTAGTTTCACTCTTGTATTCCATTTCCACCACCACTCTAGCCCAATCACCAGCTGTTGCTCCAGTACAACCTGCAGCCCCAACCCCACCGGCCGCAGCCCCAAAACCATTGGTTCCCTCATTACCACAGTCACCTTCACCTAGTGATGCCACCCCTGACACTCCGGCCGTTGACATCGTCGGAATCCTGAGGCAGGCCAAATCATTCAACATCTTTATCCGTCTTATGAAAACTACCCAATTGATCAACCAACTCAATTCTCAGCTCATTACTACAAAATCAGGTGGCTTAACCATTCTTGCACCTGATGATAGCGCCTTTTCTCAACTCAAAGCAGGGTTCCTCAACACTCTTTCTGATGGCCAAAAGCTCGAGCTCTTACAGTTCCACGTTATTCCTGACTATGTTTCTAGCTCAAACTTCGATACTCTGACCAACCCTGTGCGAACACTGGCTGGAGCTAAACCTGGAAAGGTGGAACTGAATGTGATCAGTTATGGTGGCAGTGTGAACATTTCAACGGGGGAGGTTAACACCACCATCAATGGCATTATATATTCGGATAAGCATCTTGCTATTTATAAGGTGGGTAAGGTGCTTCTTCCTTTGGACTTCTTTGCAGTTGCTAAGGCACCAGCAAAGGCACCATCTTTGGCACCAGAACCTTCGGCTGATACAGCAAAGGCGCCTAAACCTGATAAGGATACTCCTGTATCCTCAGATTCATCTCAGGTTAATCCCACTCAAGAGAACTCTGGCGCTGTCAAAATCAGTGTGTATGGAAAGTGGGTGTCACTTGGACTTGCATTTGTGGCAGCAACTATGCAAACCTGATGGAGAGGTGTGGATTTACCGGTTGTGAATTTCGTTCTTTAAAACATGCACGCTCTATTATGTTATTTTGGTTATGTGTCTTGTTCTATACTTCTATGTTAAATTAGCCTAGGAAGCGTACTC
The DNA here is from genome assembly GCA_029884595.1 of Ormosia semicastrata. Taxonomy (NCBI): domain Eukaryota; kingdom Viridiplantae; phylum Streptophyta; class Magnoliopsida; order Fabales; family Fabaceae; genus Ormosia; species Ormosia semicastrata. The sequence continues at coordinate 12,231,301 of JAQQTO010000038.1, forward strand.
TGAGAGCTATGTGAAGGTTTGCATGATTGAGTTGTTTTCTTTTCATAAAGTATTGAGTAATAATATTTGCACTCAAATTCCTTATAACATGATTTTTAATCAATGTTTTCTCTCTATAAAGTATAAAACAAAGATATTTACACATCAAAATCCTTAATATGTATGGTATTTAGCATGTAGAACGTGATTTTTAATCAATGTGGTACATCCAAATATACGCTTAACTTTTATTTTCCTTTTAGTTGCATAATAAACTTTTCATAGTTAACGTGTAAAAAAAAAATTGAAGTGGTATATACTTTATATTAACATTTATTAATATTTTTACATATGTACTTTTGTTTTAATTATAAAAAAATCAATAAATACTAATTTATCAAAATATTAGTAAATATTTGTTTAAACATATATCAATTAAACTCAAAAAATTATATATATATATATATATATATATGTATATTATGATTTTATTAAAGAATAACATCACAAACACCAAAAGAATTTTATCTAAATTTTGTCCAAAAATAAAGACATTAAGGTGACATTAAATGATTGGTTGAATCTATACATATATATTCATAGTGCCATCAAAATAAGGGATTATCCATTCAGTTTAGGCTTAGCAATGAGTTAGCTAAAGGCTAGATTTTGCTTAACTTGACTCTATCCTGCACTTTTCAAGATAACGCATAATCAGAACTTACTCTCTCACAAATTTCAAGAATAAAAATCCGAACTCATCCTACAAGAAAATATTAAAACTCCCATCCTACTTGTGCTCGCCTAACATTTATGAATATTTTTTTATAAATTTATACAATAATCAATCACAACATTAAAATTAATCCATCATTTATAAAAATTTAAAGCATATTTAAAATAAGTGTTAAATTAATAAAAACTAGACATGATATTTATAAATATTGTGCAAAATAGATACTACTTAATATTAATAAATATTGACTTTATTAATAATTTGACTAAACATGATATTTATTTAAATAATGAGTGTGGAATAAGACGGGACAAATTGATTCTAATCTGCCCCCACCACCGTAGCACTATTCCATCCCCACCCTCACCCCTATCTATGCTATGGGATTGGGTTTTAAACTCGTCATGTGTGAGGTGGGTACATGTAAGTCAAGGTTGGATTGTCAAACCTGATTTGGATCGTAGCTACATATCTCATAGAACCACTTTCAATCTTTCATAATTTTATCTAACTACATATCTTGAATCCTCTCATTAATCCAAAACACTTTTATGTTAGGAACTTCTCAAAATTCTATCATCTTCAACCTTGTTCTTCAAGTTAAAGATCAAAAAGCTTATGTTTTTCTTCTTGTGAGGAATTCAGTCAACACCTAGAAACCATGTCTCCAAGCTTCTAAAATTTCATCTAAACACATTTCCTAAACCTAAACATCATTCTAAGAACATCTCTAGTTATGAGTTTTTCCAAAATCATTCATCTTGAGCTTCAAATCCAAGCTTCAAGTTTCTATCAAAAATTAAAAATTTCATCTTTGTGCTTCAAGAGAAACCATTCGGTCAAGACACTCAAAAGCACCACCCATCACTTTTAATTTCATCCAACCATAGATCTTGAATCTACATGATATTCTAAGCAACTTTCATATTGGAGATTTTCTCAAAATCGTTCATCTTCATGGACTTTCTTCAAGAGCCAAGTTATTGAGTTTTTAAGGTGAAGTGTAAGAAGACTTCAATTCTTATCTCTTTTTCATGATCTAAACCATGTTTGATCCATGGTTCCTCTTAATCAAGCTTAGTATACTAATTTCTATGTATTTTGTTTTGAATTTGAGAAGCCCTTGGTGGTGAAGGACTTGGAAAGAGAAGTAAAATCAAGAAGCTTTGAGGATCTTCAAGAGGTAAGAGGGAGATCCATCTCACCAACCAATTATGGTGGTGGGAGATGGTCTTATATTTGATAGATTGTGAATTCATGTGAGAATTCCAATCCATGGTTATGTAATAATTAATTGTGTGTTTATGAGCTTTGCTTTATTTTCTTGTACTTTGATTATTTTTGTCTATGCTTAATATGCTTTGCATGATTTTATGGCTTTGATAGTATACTTATAATATGCATGATGAGTATATGGCATGTTTGTGATATTTATGATGAAATATATATATGTATGCCATGATGTATGGATGAAAAGAAAATTGATCTTGGTTCCAATGGCCAAGGAAGAGTTACGGTTTTGATGCCCTTGATTTGGGTCAATGTTGAAATTTTTCAAGAACAAGGAAATTAAATTTTGATCCCTAGAACAATGAGAATTTCAGCCAAGACACCTCAAAATAGGTGTTTAAAAAAAGTTCTTTTATGAATTTTTAGTTTAGAGGTTATAAAACGGGTTGGATCTAACAGACCAACTTGTTTAATTTATCAAAAATGATGGGTTAAATTGCATTTTTACGGAAGCTTTTCCCATACTCAAAGAGTTTCACACTCTAGGAGATCCAATGACAAGGAAGGGTCTTCCAAATTTTGTTTTTGCATTTTTGTTTTTTTTTTTCACTCAATCAAGGGTTAGGAGGGGTTTAGAGTTCCACTTTTGTGTAGAGTATGAGAAACATTATCGCGTTTTATAACTTGTTTTATTAGGCGTATTATTTTAACTAGCCCTGCATAACTTGTGGTTTGTGGTGGGATAGAATAGGTTGATCTATTAGGTCCCTGTTCTGAATGGATTCAGAGGGATACTTATAGGAGGTATGATGTGGTGGTTTCCTCTGTGAGCAGCCACACTCAAGCGTGGTGATCCGATGGGGGTGGTACTTGCAAAAAGACTCCAACGCTTTAGTCAAGTCATCTACTAGTTAGGTTTTTTGTGTTTAGATCACAGTTACCTTATTAGGTTGATTCAGCCTGGTCTTTATGGAGCATGATTGGAATCATGATATTAAGTGCAGGTATTATTGGAATGTGGACGTTACAGTTATTAATTGCGAGGAGAGGTTACAGAGCCTTTAATTTCGTAAGACCCTGATTAGCAGTTACAAAAGTCTGCGTTGATTCAGTGATCCTTGTCATATGGCCCAATGCCGTAATCCGAGGTCTTACAGACCTTTCCGGAGTATTAACGGAGGAGTCCGGTGGAGCGTGCGCTGGGTTGATCATTCTGGATAGGATCCCAAACCACGGTCCAGAACAGTTGCCCCCAGCTTGGCGCTTTGATAGGATAGCTAAGTGCCAAGGTATTAGCTTTGAAGCTAGGTTTTGCGATGTCTCATACTGAGGCCGATATCCATTGTATAGAAATACCTCCGGGGTTGGAATGTGGTAAATCCATATTCCTTGTTCCGGGGTTTGGTTTTTGTTGCCTTCTTAGGTTACTGGGGCCCTTTGCGGTGAGATTTCCTGTAATTTGTACAGATCCAAGTCCTATCTTTGGAAACTATTGTTTCTGACTTTATTAGGAGATAAAGATCCTTTTAAGAGGATCAACTTCCCATGTTTCCAAAACACTCATTGCTCTCGTAACCAATAGGAAATGGAGAGCATTAAGTACAGCTGATTTGATTCGTGGGGCTAGTCAAAGCTTTTCATTCTATAAATATGGAAGGTTCGCGTCTGATACTGTCATTCCTTCTTTTAATTTCCCCTTCTATTTTTCAGAATGGTTCTGTTGTTTCTCTTATGCCTGTGCTCATGCTCAAAGAGAGTTAGAGCTTTGCTCTTTGTAAAGGCCACCATTTTTCTGCTCCTCCCAAAATCTTTGAAGATACTTCTTTTCTTGCCAACAACCTTTTCTCATTAGGAAATTTTCTTTCCCAGCGTAGTAACGGCAGGAACTTTGCTTTCCCAGTGTACGAGGGTGTGTCTAATTCATGCTTTGTCGCTCGGGAGCTCTGTAATTCCTGTCATGTTGGACGGAGGTAATTGGAGAAATAGAGCCCCTCTTGGTCCTCTTTTTAAATAAGCAGGGGGACAACTGAGGTGGCTGCTTTCAAGCGATCTGGAATGATCATGAAACTGGTTGAGTTTCAATGGAATGAACTTCATCATGAACAACCCATGCCCCGTCCAGCTGAAGAGAACACACTCCGGTCTTTTCTTATCCTTGTGAGTGACACCGAAGAGTGGCGTGACTGAATTTCCCTGATCCGACAGCAGTGTGCTGTTCCAGTTATCTTTGGTTTTTCGAAGCCTATCCACTTTTTCAAGAAGCCTCAACAGGGAAGAGACTGGTGTGAGCTCTAGAGAATCTAGATGTGATACATACAAGCAAGGAGTTGGCCTTCGGGCTCATCAGTGCTGTTTAACCTTTTCACATCCCATGTTTTTCTTCTCCTTGTATTGATGTATGGAATGAAATAAAATATAAATAAAATATTTTGCTTGAAACATCCATCTTTTTAATCCGTAGAATTTATATCGTGCCGGGGTGAGTCCAAAGCTCGTCCTGTATAGCACGTTGTCCCCAGCTCTGTACTTAGTCGAGACTGGCGAAGTGCAAAGCTTAAGCAGTCTGACCGGGATCTTTGTACCGTGAGGGAATTCTTCCAGGTAGATAATGTGCCAGGGTTCGTAAAGTTTTGTGAACGTTGTAGATACTAAGGTTATCTCGGTCTGCTGAGTAATCGTCCCCTCAACTGCCATGACAGTGACGTGGGCAACGTGGTTTGCTATGGTTGATGGGATGTGCATAGTACTTTACATGCCATAATGAACATCTTTTCAAATTCAGACTGGTTGGACGAAAATACCCCCTAGTTGTAACCTCTATAAATAGAGTTTTACCCTTTTCTTTTTGCATTTCGCTATTTCTTCGCTACTTCTTCCCTAAACTGGTGGTCTGAAAGGATTTCCAACCAGCTTAACAGTGGAGAAAGGTGGTTCTGGCCTTTTTGAAGATTTACAAGCTTGATTTCTCCTGTTTTTGAATTTTCTGCAAGGTGTTCCTCTCTAACTCAGTTGCCGATAATTGAGTGTATTTTGTTCTTTTTTCTGCAAACTGATGGGAACATTATTTTGCTTCTTTTCAGTGGCAACACCTAATGGAGCACCTCCTCCATCGCACTGTGTGCGGCGGGGGTGTCCCTTTGAGGCTTTAACCTTGGTGGGTACAGAGGCCAGCGCATGGGTGTTAAGTTTTCTCTGCTCGCCCATTACCATGTTTGGATCTTTGAACATAATTGGTTCTGACCCTAGGCCTATGTGTATCTTCCAGGAAACCAAATGGATAGAAGGAGGTGATAAGAGCTGAAACGCCAGCCCCGGCTCCTGAAGTTCGAGAGCCAGATCGGCAGGCCGAGGAGCAGGCAATTAGGATTCGCCGAGGTTCACTGTTACCCTGCACGTGGGTTGCCGATGACGCCGATGACAGGATATCTCGCTATGAGTTCAGCGCGGAATTGGATAAGCTAAAGGAGCATTTGGAACTCACCGAGGGGGGTGAAAGGGATGATGAATTCATGATTTTTTTTCCCGGGGAGAGAACGGGTGTGTTGGACCCAGGAAATGGGTGAACACTTCATGTATCTCTACGGGGATTTTTTCACGAGGTTCGGACTTTGGCTTCCTTTGAACGATTTCCACATTTCTATTCTCTGAACTCTTCACGCTGCCCTTAGTCAGATTCATCCCAATGGTTGGGTGAACATCCTGGCCTTCGAAAGAATATGTCGGGTGGTGGGGTTGCGATGCTCGGATGAGACATTTTTCTATTTCCACACACGGTATTCGGTCCATGGATCCCGCGCTCGACAGCAATCCTGGCTTTTAGTCCGATCTCGGTAGGGGAGGACTGTGTTCTATCTATACTTGGAGAATTACAAAGACTTCAATGAGAAATTCTTCAAGTTGATGGCGGCTAACGGCACTCGTCCTTTTTGGCTGGGTAATAATGACGAGACAGCATTCAGCTTTTACTGGAACCCAGCGGCGTGGAGCATCCCCACTCGATCATTTGAGAGGGAGATAAACTAACTTACTAATGAAGAGGTCGAGTGTATAAACTTTTTCGAAATGTGGGTTGACGAGGTCGGCAAGATCCGACCTAAAGATATATTAGACAGCCCAGATGACGATGAGCTCTGGGCCGTGCTAGGTAGTGTTAGCCGTTGTGTATGTTTATTTAAATGTCTAATTTTTTATGCCACATGATGACTTGTTTTTATGTTATGCAGAGAGCTTAGCCGAGATGGAGGATGACGATCCTTTAGTGATTTTGGAGGCGCTGAGGGCAAGGAATACTGATGTCCTGATGAGTCCTCCAGTGGAGTTCGCTCCGGCTCTTACGACCACGGCGACTGAGGTTCCTTCCGAGGTGGTGGAGCCTATTAACGTGGACGACTCTCCCGAATCACCTCGAGGGCGCAAGAGGGTGGCAGTGGAGGAAGGTCAGTCTAATGGTCGGGGTAAAAGGAAAGCAACAGGAGAAACTTCTGGACTAATGGAACTGTTTCGTGAGGAAGCGGATCCCAGGGAAACTTTGCCCGACGTAACTCAAATGAAACTTTGCTGGCTTTCCAAAATATGGGAATCCATATTGCTGCTGAGGCTCATTTCTTAGAACAAGCCCTCGAAGAACATGAATAAGAAATGACAGATAAACTGGCAACGGCCCAGCAGGGTGAAACCAAAGCTCTCAAGGCCATGGAGGATGCTGTCAAGGCAAAAAGTGAGGCTTTATCTCAGATACGGGAGCTGGAAATTGAAGTTTTTGCTTTGAGGCCGATAAAGCAAAAGAGGCCACCCTAGCTGAGCAATAGAAGTAGATTACCGCACTCCGGACTGAGAGCGATAATTCTCGTGCTAAGTCCTAGTGGTGTGAGGCTAAAATTGCCTCCCTACAGGTCGACGTCAACCAGCTGATAGCCCTGTGTACCAAGATAAAGGAAGATCAATTCCGCAACGCTTTTAGCCAAGTTCAACACTTCAATCCCGGCGTTGCCTTGGTCTTAGATAGGTTTGACTCCGAGAAGGTGGTTCAAGAAGGATCCCTTGTAGCTCCCCGTGTTGCCTCTTCAAACTTAGCTGCTGAAAACTCTTCTGTTAACGTCCGCGGTCCGGACTCTGCTGCAGTTTAGTTTTTTTTTAACCCCCTGCATTGGGTTTTGGGTTTATCGTTACCCCAGATTTGGGGTTTTATTAATTACCTTCGTTCTCATTTATTTTGGGATGCCACATTCTTTATTTTTTGTAATAAATTATTTGAATCTTGGCTTAGGATCCGATGTCCAGATTAATCTAGCATTTAAGAACTGTGCCAAAGGTAGGAAACCTTGTCCGGGGTCATTAACTAGTTTGGTTTTTTAGGATATCGCGGGGTCTTTTCGTGCTTATGGTTTGGTGCTAAAATTTTTTCAATGTAAGATTTTTCTATTGCACGACCTATCTAGTACAAGACAACTCTCGGTTGGTACCATGAAGTCTCAGGATATTGCAATATATCTCAAAAGCTTAAAACTTAAGTAGAAAATGTATAACACTTACTTTATTGATTATCACACAATGTGCTTTCCATAACAATTGGGGCAGATCAAACAAAGTAAACTAGGAGACTAGACCTAAAAAGGTACTCAGCTGTAGTACTTTCTAAGTTTGTCTGCATTTCAAAATTTTTTTACCGGCTTCCCTATCAAAGTTTCTAGGGTATAAGCTCCTTTTCCGGTGCTAATTACGATATGGTAGGGGTCTTGCCAGTTAGGGGCTAGTTTCCCCTGAGAGGTATTCCTTCCGCTGACATCAGCCCTGCGGAGTACTAAGTCGCCCGACTGAAATCTTCTTAGAATAACCTTCAAGTTATATTGGGATGCCGTTCTTTGCTTGATCGCGGCATCGCGTATGTGGGCGATGCGTCTCCTTTCCTCTAACAGGTCTAAGTCTTCCCTGATTAATCCGGGGTTATCATCACGTGAGAAGTTCTGAAGACACCAGCTTGGTTCTCCAATTTCCACCGGGATCATGGCCTCACATCCAAATATGAGTTTGAAATGAGTTTTACTTCACCCGTTGAGGAGTGGGGAGTAATTCGGTAGGCCCACAGGGCATGGTCTAATTGCTCGGTCCAGTTTCCTTTTGCTTCGTCTAGTCTTCTCTTTAATCCATAGACGATGATCCGGTTTACAGCTTCGGCTTGCCCGTTCATTTTGGGGTTCCCAACGGCACTACAATGATGCTTTATTTTTAACCCGGAAAGTAGTTCTTCGAACCCTTTGTCTTTAAACTGCGTTCCATTATCTGTCACAATTGACTCTAGGACCCCGAATCTGGTAATAATATGACGCAAAGTAAATTTCTAAACTCAAGCCGAGGTGATGGTAACCACGGGCTCTGCCTCAATCCACTTGGTAAAGTATTCTACAGCCACAACTAAAAACTTCAACTGCCCGGGAGCTTGAGGGAACGGACCCAGAATGTCTATCCCCCATTGATAGAAAGGCCAGGGTATGGACATCGTGGAAAGTTCTTCTGGTGGGGCGTGGTAGTGGTCCGAGTGCCGTTGACATTTGTCTCATATTTGAATATGTGCAAGAGAGTCTGCTTTCATCGTCGACCAGTAGTAAACCGTCCTTAGAGCCTTTAAAGCTAGGGTCTTTCCTCCCAGATGGTGTCCACAACTTCCTTCATGGACCTAGGCCAAGACATATGTAGCCTCTTTCGGAGCAAGGCATTTAAGGAGGGGTAAGGAAAATCCATATCGGTAAAGGTGTCCGTTATAGATGGTGTACCTAACTGCTATTTTCTTCAATTTGGAAGCTTCCTTCGGGTAGTCGGGGAGACTGCCAGACTGCAAATATTCTACCAACGACGTAATCCAATTGCGCTCTTGTCTGCCAATTTGGAAGATTGTCATGTCGGTAACTAAGGGTTGTGGGATGATCTCCTGGATTACTGAGCGGTTAATACCCGGGCTCTTAGTGCTGGCCTGTTTGGACAAGAGGTCGGCCCTAGAGTTATGTTCCCTTGGGATGTGCTCTAACTGTACCGACTGAAAACTCGAGAGAAGTTATTTTACTTTTGCCAAATATCTCTGTAGGAGTGGCTCTTTGGCTTGATAATCACCTCGTATCTGGGAGGTCACTGATAACTTTACAAAATGTAGTTATTTTTGCCCTATCTCTGTGCTAGAATGAATGCTTAGTCTTTGTTTATAATGTATATTTGGATGGTTTTGTGCTTATATTTGTCATATTCTGATTCTAATGCCTTCTTGTATGTTTTATAGAAAATTGAGCCTTAATTGTTATTGATTAAGTAGATTTGTATATGTTACTGATTTGGTATTTTCTCTATATTAGGAAGGGCTCCAAACAAGGTTAAATATGGAGCATTTGAGCTAAAAGGTCAAGAGGAAGCCAAATCTGCATTTCAGCAGTCAACGTCGCGGCGCAAGGTTGTGTACGCCGCGGCGCAGAGAGACATCTCAGTCATTCCATACTTGAACTCGAGAGTTCTGTGTCGCGGCCCAGAAGATGGGTGCGCCGCGGCGCAATGTAACAGACCCTGTGGGGGCTGCGGCGCGCGTATGTGGGGGTCGCAGCGTGATGGCGGCAAGCTGAGCCTATAAATAGTTTTTTTACATTTTTCTCTCTGTCTTGGCCATTTTTAGCCATTTCCATTTTTTAGTTTAGGTTTAGGTAGTTTTAGGTTAGAAAGCTTTGGTTAGATCTCCATTGATGGTGGATTGGAGGCTAGGATCAAGGATGGAGGAGGATTCAAGCTTCAGAGACAAATCAATGAGTTTCCTTTCTCTTTTTTCCTTTTTCTCTTATCTTCCTTATCTATTGTATAGTTGAGCTGTATTTAGGGATATTTTAGATTTTTTTCTATATATATTAATGATGTGTTCTTCTCTGAGTTTGTGTGGATGTTTGGTTATTGTTCAATCATAATCTATGCTTAATGCTTGCTGTTGGTTGGCCATCAATTGCATGATCCTAATATTACAAATGAACTAGACATAGGGATTTGTTAATATGGATATGGTATGGTTGATGCATGTTCGACGAGTTCAATTGGCTTGGATGAGTTGATTCGTTAATGGGATAGAAATATACTTATTGGCTATGTATAGTGTGTGATTGAGAATAGATCGTTCATGAGTGAAAGTTGCGCTAGCTTTCAAGGAAACTTAGTGAGTTGGGCAATTGAAATCAGGGTTGATTGACCTAAACATAGACTTTTAGCTAAATCAGATTCTCAAGCTAACCTAATTAGTGCATGCATGTTTATGAAGAGGATTGCATGTTGTTGGTAGATGTAGGGGGTAAAGAAGGATTCTCTGAAACCTAACCGTTTATCTTTATTGCTTTTGTAGATTAGATTTAGTTTAGTTTATTACTTTCTTATTTTTATGTCCTTGAATAGAATTGATTAAGCTATTGGTTGGTACTTAGCTTTATAACTAATTATCTTCGTGGGAACGAACTTTTACTCTGTATCTGTATTACTTGAGTGATCCGTGCACTTGTAGTTAGAAAATGGGCAACATGTTTGACCCTATCAAGTTTTTGGCGCCGTTATCAGGGATAAGGTTTCTATATTGCTAATATTGACAATGAGTTTGGTTAGTTCTAATTCAAGTTATATATAATCTATATTTCTTTTTATATCTTGTTTTAGTTTCAATAAAGAAGCTGGATGATTTCAATCATACGAGGCCTTTGAGGGAATTTGCGACTCTTGGAAAGGATAACCCTTGGATCAAGTTCTTGATGACTACTTATCTGCAACAATTCAATTTTGGTGGCAAAGTCCTGCTGGGACTATAACTCATGCCCTTCGTGGGAGGGAACGCCATGTTTATGTTTATCTATTGTCTTTACTTTGTGCATAAATAGGTAATATGTTCATATGTTTAAGTTAAATATGTTAGCATATTGGTATGTTGTGTTTTGTTAGTTGTGTTAATGTGTTTTTGTTAGTATTTTAGTATATATATGTGTTAGTATGTTAGTTTTTGTTTGTTTTTAAGTTTTAAGTTTGTTTTAGTTTTTATATAGGTTAATATGTTGATTTTGTGTTTTATTAAGTTTGTGTTGTACATTTTGTAATTTAGCTTTTTGAACAAGTTTTGCTACAGCTAAAGACCCATATGAGCTAATTCCAATAGCAAAACTGTGTTTGCTGCTAAATTTAGCATCTAAGGTTGTCATGCCGCGGTGCAAGGTGTTGCACGCCGCGGCTCAGGTGCTCGTTTTCTGCAGAATTCTGCAGCTTTTTGTCACGCCACGGCCAGGCATGGTACATGCGCACAGAGCCCCTATCTTTGCTTTTTCATTTATTTTTCTATTTTTTTGTATTTAGTAATACTCAGTAGTAGTTATGATGCTATTTTGAGAATCTCAGGTACCCTATAGACCATGTTCATTACAGATACATTTTATTTTGGTTTGGGGGAGTATCTTTACATGTTTTATTACCTTTATGCTTAATGTTAACATGTATTAGTATTTTGAGTATGCAGTGGTTTTAGTCATCATATTTTATTAATTATATTTTGTTTTGACTATCACTGATGTGCTGTTGACTAGATTTTCAATTTTCACTTTATGCAAAAGATGTTATGCATACTTGAATTGAGAAAGTTGAATCTATTTGAATGCATGACATGTTGCAAGAATGCTGATGTTGTTAAGGTTGTCCATGATGTGAAAGGTTGCTATTTGCCCCCTTTTCAGTGAACCCTTATGTGATTTTGAAACATGTGAAACAATTTAGTTGCTTTTGATGCATGATTTACATATCACTTAGATGCAAGTGTAACTTTGAAAATGATAAGAGTGCATATTTTGAGAATGTTTATGGATGTACATGTAGAGTTTTGATTATCCTAGAAATTGTTTTTGAACTCTCTTGAGGTAAAATCCTAGGTTGTGCATGATTGAGGAGATGATTAGGGCATTGTTTGGATCGATTGAGCCTTAAAAAGTTTACCCTGATATGATGATATCCTTAGGTTCCTTTTTGAAGCCTTATACTGTTTGGCCTTACTTGTTTTTCATTACCATTGTATTCGTTAACTTGTTAACAATTCTAGTGCATGTGAAAACATTATATTTTCTTCCTACCCTTATTGTTTGTTAAGTACATGGTATGCTATTTCTTGAGATTAGTCTATTGATTAGGGGTATGAATGATTCAATACAAAATGTGCCTAAAGGAACCAGATGCAAAGAAAAGAAAAGGCAATGCTTTGCAAAATAAAGAAAATCAAAAGAGAAAAAGAAAAGAAAAGAAAAGAAAAATGAAAAAGAAAAGCAAAGCTTAAGAAAAGTAAAGTCGAAAAGCATCAGAAATGGTTCTGGCAAGTTTTCTGCATTCATTGTTGGATACCCTGCTGATATCTAGTTAGTGGCTCATAGCTTGGAACATCATGTTTATGTTTCTCAATGTTTGTACTGTATCCTTTCCCGTTCATTTCTTTCACCCATACCATTGGCCTAACATTATAAGCTGATAAAGTCCCTTTTGATCCTCAATCTTGTGTGATTTACATTAGTGAAGAAAGAGTTAATTTACAATCTTGTAGATTCTTTGAATCATATACATGTATGTTGATAAACTTATCTGGATATGTATGACTTGATTAGGAGAAGTTTATCTTGCATGTTTGTGAAAAATATGAATTGTATGAAAAGTTTTCTAGATTGTTAGCATGTTAAGGATTATGTGTGTGTGGAGCTGTTTATGGGACATTTGTACTTTTTGAGGATTGATGCAGTCATTACACACTAGTTTTGGTTTAATTGAAAGAAAGAAGATTGAAATAATATTTGATGAATGAATAGTTGATTTGAATGTTAAGCTGATTTACTTAATTCTATTTTGTTTTGCTCGAGGACTAGTAAAATATAGGTTTGGGGTGTGATAACTCCATAAAATGTAGTTATTTTTGTCCTATCTCTATGCTAGAATGAATGCTTAGTTCTTGTTTATAATGCATATTTAGAGGATTTTGTGCTTATATTTGTCATATTCTGATTCTAATGCCTTCTTGTATGTTTTATAGCAAATTGAGCCTTAATTGTTATTGATTAAGTAGATTTGTATATGTTACTGATTTGGTGTTTTCTCTATGTTAGGAAGGGCTCCAAACAAGGTTAAATATGGAGCATTTGAGCTAAAAGGTTAAGAGGAAGCCAAATCAGCATTTTAGCAGTCAACGTCGCGGTGCAAGGTTGTGTATGCCGCGGTGCAGAGAGGAATCTCAGTCATTCCATACTTGAACCCGAGAGTTCAGCGCTGCGGCCAGAAGATGGGTGCGCCGCGGCGCAATGTAACCGACCCTGTGGGGGCTGCGGCGCGATGGCGGCAAGTTGAGCCTATAAATAGATTTTTTATGTTTTTCTCTCTATCTTGGCTATTTTTAGCCATTTCTATTTTTTAGTTTAGGTTTAGGTAGTTTTAGGTTAGGAAGCTTTGGCTAGATCTCCATTGATGGTGGATTGGAGGCTAGGATCAAGGATAGAGGATGATTCAAGTTTCAGAGACAAATCAATGAGCTTCCTTTCTCTTTTTCCCTTTCTCTCTTCTCTTCCTTATCTATTGTATAGCTGAGCTGTATTTAGGGATATTGTGGATCCTTTTCTATATATATTAATAATGTGTTCTTCTCTAAGTTTGTGTGGATGTTTGGTTATTGTTCAATCATAATCTATGCTTAATGCTTGTTATTGGTTGACCATCAATTGCATGATCCTAATATTACAAATGAACTAGACATAGGGATTTGTTAATATGGATATGGTATGATTGATGCATGTTCAACGAGTTCAATTGGCTTGGATGAGTTGATTCGTTAATAGGACAGAAATATACTTATTGGCCATGTATAGTGTGTGATTGAGAATAGATCGTTCATGAGTGAAAGTTGCGCTAGCTTTCAAGGAAACTTAGTGAGTTGGGCAATTGAAACCAGGGTTGATTGACCTAAACATAGACTTTTAGCTAAATCAGATTCTCAAGCTAACCTAATTAGTGCATGCATGTTTATGAAGAGAATTGCATGTTGTTGGTAGATGTAGGAGGTAAAGAAGGATTTCTTGAAACCTAACCGTTTATCTTTATTACTTTTGTAGATTAGATTTAGTTTAGTTTATTACTTTCTTATTTTTATGTCATTGAATAGAATTGATTAAGCTATTGGTTGGTACTTAGCTTTATAACCAATTATCTTCGTGGGAACGAACTTTTACTCTATATTTGTATTACTTGAGTGATCTGTGCACTTGTGGTTAGCAAATGGGCAACAATCACGAGTTGGGAGTCGCTACAACGTTTGAGTTTGGTGGCCCCCAAGTCTCTAGCCATTGTCAGTTCGGCAATGCACGCTTTATATTCAGCTTGATTGTTCGAGGTAATGAAATCGAACCTGAGGGAGTTTTCTATGGTAACTCCCTCGAGGTTTTCTAATATTACCCCGGTGGCACTTCCTTTTGGGTTTGAGGACCCATCAACAAACACTATCCATTGTGTTTCCTCGATTCTATTGGTTCCCGAAGTTAGTTCAGCCAGAAAGTCCGAGAGTACTTGTGCCTTGATTGCTACTCTGGGTTTGTAGGTGATTCTGAACTCAGAGAGTTCAATGGACCAGGCAATCATCTTCCCTGCTAAGTCTGGTTTATGCAATATCTGTCAGATAGGCTGATCTGTCCTTATCACTACCGGATGTATTGGAAATATTATCTTAGTCTTCTGGTTGTAATAACAAGTGCAAATGCAACCTTCTCGATTTTTTGGTACTGGAGCTCGGGGCCTTGCAATACCTTGCTCACAAAATAAATCGACTTTTGGACGTCTCCGGTTTCTCTGACAAGTATTGAACTAACGGCTTCCTCGTGAACGGAGAGGTACACGTACGACGTTTCTCCTGGCTCAGGCCTTGTGAGGATGGGAAGAGATGCAAGATATTTTTTAAAGAGGTGAACGCGTCCTCGCACTCCTGAGTCCACTCAAATCTTGTCCCATTTTTCAATAATTTAAAAAGTGAGAGGGATTTGTGAGCGGCTCTAGCTAGGAATCGTATGAGAGCCGCGATCTACCCATTTAACTGTTGTACTTCTTTCACACTTCTGGGACTGTGTATATCAAGAATAGCTTTACACTTGTCGAGGTTTGCCTTGATCTCCCAGTGTGTCAGCATGAACCCTAGAAACTTTCCATCCTGGACCCCAAATGCACATTTTTCTGGATTAAGCCTCATATTGTGCTTCCTAAGCTACATGAACACTTCTTCGAGATCCGAGGTGTGTGATCCTGAAGACGGCGTCTTGACTATCATATCATCAATGTAAACCTCTAGCATTCTTCCTATCTGATCTTCAAAAACCTTATTCATCATTCTCTGATAAGTAGCTCTGACATTTTTCAAACCAAAAGGCATTACTTTGTAGCAATAACTTGCCCTTTCGGTAATGAAGGCGATTTTATCTTCATCCCCGGGATATATCGAAATCTGATTGTATCCGAAGTAAGCATCTATAAAGGATAGTAGCTGAAAATCGGAGGAGCTATCAACCAGCTTGTCCACGTTTGGGAGGGGGTATGGATCTTTAGGGCATGCCTTGTTTAAGTCGATGTAATCCACACACATCCTCCACTTGCCGTTGGATTTTTTAACCAAGACAACATTCGAGAGCCACATTGTATACGAGATCTCCCTAATGAATTTGGCGTTTAGGAGCTCTTTGACTTGCTCCTCAATAACCTGCTGCCTCTCTGAGCCAACTTTCCTTTTCTTCTGGGAGACCGGCTTTGCGTCTCATTTAATAGATAAATGATGGCAGATGAAAGCGGGGTCAATTTCAGGCATATCAGCGGATGTCTAGGCAAAAAGATCTTTATTCTCTTGCAAAAGATTTACCAACTGAGCATTCTCCTGTTTGTCAAGGTTTGCCCCTATCTTGGTGATTTGATTGGGCTTATCACCAAGCTGTAACAGAATTAATTCTCCTTCAGGATGGGGTCTAGTGCCTCAGATTTCCTCACGCGCATCCAATTCAGTCATTAAAATATTGACTTGGTGGTGGGTTGGGGTGGATGTGCGTGCCTTCGTTTTTCTGGAAGCCCTACTGATTTTCAAACTTTCATTAACATTTGCGGGCTGCAATCTAATCGCCCTTGACCGTGACCACTTTATTATCCCGGTTAAGGAATTTCATGGCTTGGTGGGTGGTGGAGACTACAGCGGCAATGTCATTCAACGTAGGATGACCCAAAATAATGTTGTAAGCCGAGGGACAATCTACAACCAAGAATCTCACCTTGATGGTTCTGTACGTGCTGTCATCACTCAAGGTTAGGAAAATTTCAAAATATCCCACCAGGGTGACCTTTTCTCCGGAGAAACTAGTAAGTTCACCTTCGTATGGTGTCAATGCAGACAAAGGGAACTCCAGCCTTTCAAATGCGTCCATGAACATGATATCTGCCGAACTCCCCTGGTCCACAAAGATACTACGGACTTCGGCGTTAGATATTATTCTGGAAATCACTAGTGGGTCGTCATGATATCGGATAATATCACCGTAGTCCTTTTCAGAGAAGGAAATGGGTGGTGCATCATTGTCTTGGACATGTGGTCTTCATGAGGAACTAGATACGCTCAAGACCGCTGTCCGAAGTGCCTTCTTCTGGGAATTATTTGACAGTCCCCCTCCAGCGAACCCTCCAGAGATGGTATAGATAAGTTTGTCTTTTTGGTATCCTACTCATTGAGTATCGCGGTTCTGACCTTGCCTGTTCTCATCTCAGCGTGGCGGGGTTCGAGATCTTCTAGCGGGGCTTCGGATTCTTCCGGCTGGACTTCGGGTTCTTTGTCGACGCTGGTTTGGACTCCGTCGTGGACTGCGATTTTGTCTTTGATCCCTTCGTCTTCCGCGATCTTCATTACCTCGGAAACCACTAATGTACTTCTGTAATCGTCCCTTTTTGATCAGGGACTCAATAACATCTCAAAGCTGATAACAATCTTCAGTTTCGTGGTCGTAACTGTTGTGTCACCTGCAATGCTTCGAATGATCCCTCTGGGATTGTTTCTTCACAGGTGGTGGCCTTTTGATATCCTGGAACTCAGTTTGAAGGACCTCATTCAAGATTGTTTCTCGATGGGTATTCAAAGGAGTATATTCAGAATACCTAGGTCTATACCGTTCACTCTTGAGGGAATCCCGGGGTTGATTAGAGTTTTGATTCTTTTTCTGGTGAACGGGTTCACCTTTTTCCAAGCTCTCCTTAGCCTTGGTAATCTCTTCCAACTCGACATACTTGTCTGCCCGCAAGTGGAACTCATCTAAACTGACCGACTTCTTTTTAGCAAATGACCGAAAAAAGTCTGAATCAGTCTGTAGACCGTTGCTAGCATAATGGAGGGTTATCCTATCATCGAGGCTTTCTATTCCCACATAGGCATGGTCGAATCTCTTGATGTATTTGCGCAATGATTCATTGCTTCCTTGGCGAATTCCAGAAAGAGAATCGATTGACTTCGGTCGTTCCTTGGCAGTAGTCTAATGTAATAAGAAACGTTGTGTGAGGTCCTCCCATCCCGTGATTTTTGTTCGTAGAGTGACGAACTAGTGGAGAGCATCATTCTTCAAGAAGAGGGGGAAAACTGTAACATCCCAAATTTCCTATCTCTTAAACAATAATTTTGACAGTTAACAGAATTTTACTGTTTAGTAATTTCTAGATGCTGTAAAATTATTTTGTTTATTCCGTCAGCGTATTTGATCGTTTTGAGTGATTTACTCCGTGTTAGGAAAATAATAATTTTGGTAGGAAAAATCTTTCTGTATTTATTTCTCTTGACTGTTAATTATTTTTAACAATCTGACTTGATTTTCATACATTTTCTAATTTTTGTGATTTTATGTGTGATTTTAAATTTTTTTCTGTTTGTGGGCCCCACGAGGTGTTTGTGGGCCCATGTGACCATACGTGGGCCCAAGTGGGTCCCGCAAAGTGAAAAAATTTTCTACGCATAAAAAATTTGTACTGTTTAGACGGAGACAGAGGATCTTACTAAACCTGAATTCGGAAACAGTTTTAGAAAATTTGTTTTGTACTGTATTTATTTATCAGAAGATAAAAATACAGTAAATATATTCTTTCGTGGGATTTTTAGTAGATAAAAATAGAAATTATATTGCTTAAGTCAACATTGGTGGTTTGGATATCCACTATTGATTCAATTAATGGTTAAGAAATAAATTTAATAAAGAAACATAAGATAATCATCATTGACTTAATCAATGGTGTGAGAATAAACTTAATTAAAGAAAGTTCTTCAATATCAACCGTAGATTTAATCAATGGTGTAAAATTAATTATATAAAGTAACCATTTACAACCATTGGATTTAGAGTTGATCAAGGGTGGAGATTTGGTCTTAAAAAGTGACAAAGATTATTTATGACCATTGGATGAAGAATTAATCAAAGGTGGAGATTTGGTCTTAAAAAGTAGTAAAGACTAATTATGACCCTTGGATTAAAAGTAAGAAGGAGTAATCTTGACCCTTTATTTTGGAAACACATCTAATGGCTAGAATTTAAAGGAGAAGGATCCAATGGCTTAGATTTAGTCTTCTAAAAATTAAAAGTCTACCTAAATCCTAACCATTGAATTAATCAATGGCTAGAAATGCTTCAAATAATGGCCTAATTAACAAGCCAAGTAAACTAAATTAAATGTTAAATTGTTATAATCTAATTCTTAATTAGATATCCTAATTTTAATTAGAGATTATAATATATGAAATAATATGTCTAATTAATTAGTTATGTAATTAGAAGATTAGTTAAGATTGATTAGGAAACTTAATCTAATGAATTGACTAATCAATTTGTAAGTAATTATGACAACTTTGGAGTGCATGATGAAGGGGGACGGTTGGAGAAGCAAGAAAGAAGAAGAGACATGTTGAGACATGTTGGAGTAGCTTTTTAGGCCAAAGAAAAAGATGACAAAGTGGAAGACTTTTGCACGCATGTGATAGCCTTCAATTATGCTAAACAAATTTCTATCTCTCCATTCTTTCACTCCTACGGTTACCCACTTCAATTCAGCCCTCTATTTTGATTTTCTATCACACTTAGTAACACAAAGACCATTCTCTCTCTTCTCTCTCTTCCAATTGTTCAAGAACACCAAGAACAAATACAAAGAACACCATTTTCTCTATTCTTTGAGCTATTCGGTCACCACCCATAGAACCACTTCCAATCTTTCATAATTTTATCTAGCTACATATCTTGAATCCTTTCATCAATTCAAAACACTTTCATGTTGGAGACTTTCTCTAAATCATTCATCTTCATGGACTTTCTTCAAGAACAAAGTTATGGGATTTTTGAGGTGAAGTATAAGAAGACTTCATTTCTTCTCTTCTTTTTCATGATCTAAACCATGTTTGATCCATGTTTCC
The DNA here is from genome assembly GCA_029884595.1 of Ormosia semicastrata. NCBI lineage: Eukaryota > Viridiplantae > Streptophyta > Magnoliopsida > Fabales > Fabaceae > Ormosia > Ormosia semicastrata. The sequence continues at coordinate 12,250,716 of JAQQTO010000038.1, forward strand.
TCTTAATCAAGCTTAGTATACTAATTTCTATGTATTTTGTTTTGAATTTGAGAAGCCCTTGGTGTTGAAGGACTTGGAAAGAGAAGCAAAATCAAGAAGCTTTGAGGATCTTCAAGAGGTAAGAGGGAGATCCATCTCACCAACCAATTATGGTGGTGGGAGATGGTCTTATATTTGATGGATTGTGAATTCATGTGAGAATTCCAATCCATGGTTATGTAATAATTAATTGTGTGTTTATGAGTTTTACTTTATTTTCGTGTGCTTTGATTATTTTTGTCTGTGCTTAATATGCTTTGCATGATTTTATGGCTTTGATAGTATACTTATAATATGCATGATGAGTATATGGCATGTTTGTGTTATTTATGATGAAATATATATATGTATGCCATGATGTGTGGATGGAAAGAAAATTGATCTTGGTTCCAATGGCCAAGGAAGAGTTACGGTTTTGATGCCCTTGATTTGGGTCAATGTTGAAATTTTTCAAGAACAAGAAAATTAAATTTTGATCCCTAGAACAATGAGAATTTCGGCCAAGACACCTCAAAATAGGTGTTTACAAATTAATATGTTTATGGAAGAATAAAATTGGATTGATTTGAGGAGTATGAAAAATGAACTAAAGGCTTGTTTTTTTTAAGAAAACATGAACACAAATTTTAGAATGAAATTTTATTGATTTATTTTGTGTAGAAACAAGAATGGAATTTATTTAAGTTAGAAGAAAAATATTTCATGGTTCCAATGGCCATCTATAAGGTTTTGATAATTTAGAAAAATATTTTGATGCTATGAAATACAAGAATTTTCAAATAAGGATTTTTGAAAAAGGAATTAAGTGTTATAAATTAAGTGAAGTGAAATTTTCATAAATAAAAGAAAAAGAAGATTGAAAGTATTGAACTTCAAATTAATCAATTTTTAGAAGTGATTTAGAAATATAAAGGAAAACGTTAAGAAATTTAAAGTTAAGAAACAATAATTAAAACAACTCAATATGTTTTTGTAGGACTAGATCAATAAAAAGTGATTTTGAGAAAATATATATTAAGGAAAAGATTTTTGACTAAGAATGAAAAAGGATTTGCAAAGAAAGTGAAAATGAATTTGAACAAATGGGTTTGTTATATGACCAATCGGTACTTTGGTTTTGAAAATAAAACTTTAATGGTTTTGTTTGTGTAAAACCATATCAATTTAAAAGAAAAAAAATGTTTTGATAATTTTTCAAATAGTAATGCCTAGATTTTGATGAAACAAAGTAATTTTTTAAGTGGAAATATAATTGATTTAATACAAGAAATTTGAAAAGGGAATCAGTATTTTACTCATTGAAAAATTAAGTTTTGTAAACGAAAATGTTTTCAAACTTCAATTTATTTTGATGTAGGTTAATTTGGAAATGATTTGGGGGAAAATGGAGAATATAATGGTATTTTGAGAATTTACTCAAGTATAACTTATTTTCAAGTTTTGAAATACGTTTGGAAATTTTAAGATTTGAAACATTGATTTATATCAATGGAAAGGTAATTTTGTGGATTATATTTGAAAAGAATTTCTTGAGTAAAGAAACGTGGAAAAAGATTTTCTTGAGTAAGAAAATGTGAAAAATGAAGTACAAAGTCATAATATTTTGAGAAAGGATGAAATGGAATTTTTGAAGATTAAGAAATATTTTTCGTAATAGAATTGTAGTGAAAAATGATTTACGTATCTTAAAAATGATTTAGAATATAGTAAAATATTCCTACGCGATTTGAAATATGTTAAAATATTTCTACGTGATTTGAATTAAGTTTAAATATTTTATGTGAGTTTAAATATTTTACGTGATTGTAAAATGTTGAAAAATATTTTACGTATCTTTAAAATGATTTGGAATACGTTAAAATATTTCTACACAATTTGAACTACTGTTGAAAAATTACTATGTGATTTAAAAGTGATAGAATATTTTTACGTAATTGTGAAAATGATGAGAAAATCTTATGTGATTTAGAAAGTATTTTAAATATTTTGAGAATGATGAAAAAAATGATTTACGCAACTTAAAAGAATGATTTTTAAGTTATGCGATTTTGAAAATGGTGAAAAATTGTTACGCAATTTGAGAAACGATATTGAGAAAAAAATGTTGAAAAATTAAATACATTGATTTAAAAGTACAAATGAAGTGTTAAAGTATTTAGAAAACATAAAGAAATGTTATTAAATTTTAAAAACGTAAAAGAAGTGTTATGGTATTGTGAAACTATAACAAAAACGTTTTGGAATTATGAAAACGTAACAGAAACGTTTTGGAATTGTAAAAATGAAATGGAAATGTTGCACAATTTTATGAAAAACACGACGAAAGTGTTTCATAACTATGAAAATGTGATAATATGATTTTCCTGTTGAAAATACAGTATAAATACCAAAGAACCAGTATATGGATGCTGTGTGAGAAAATGACATGTTTTGCCTGTGATTGGTATTTGGTGCATTTTATAGAGATGCCCATATTTGGATTTGGTGCATTATACATGCATTGAAAAGATTTGGCCCGTTGGGGTTGGACTTGCACTGATATACTCGTGCATTGTACAAATGAAATTGAAAAGATTTGGCCCGTTGGGGTTGGACTTGCACTGATAAATTCGTGCATTGTATAAAAGATAGCTAATAGCTATTATGGCCCTTGTGGTTGAAGAGGGAATGAGAATTGATAGTGAGGTCTATGATGGATCTTGGGGGCGTCGAGGCGCGGCGGTCGACCGATGGACGGTGGCGAGTACCGTGCCACTTAGCGATGCGATCCGTTGCAACGCATTGACGATACCCGACAAGAACACGATTCTTTTCAAAGACCGGGAGATTGTCTTTGGGCTAAGGTGACAATTGACCGAGCATTCTTCTCGAAATTGTGAAAACCTCCATGGAGTTGTTTTTGAAAAATTGAGTCTTTGTACATATGCATAAATCGAGCATTTATATCGTGTGATATATTAATTGAGGAATATTGGTTATTGGTTATGATAATTGAATTGATAAATGATTGGATGATGATTGAACCGATAAATGATTAGATGATGATAGTTGATTAATGCTGATAGCATGATTATGACATGATCTGTCTGTATGATATTGTTGGCTGTGTGTTATCTCTGTGCTGCCATGTTGGTATTGGTGTAGGTGATCTCACCTCTTTGTTATGTTGTTTTGCTGTGTTTGTATTGTTAAAATCAAACAATAGAAGGATCGAGTTGTCTTAGACATAACGGGCAATAAATACTCTGAGATTGGTGACAACAATAAGGAGTGGACATTCAGGACTCGAAGGTGTGCAGTGTTGACAAAGGAACAAATGTATGATGCATCAAGATGAACAGAAAAAGGAATAAATATGTTAAAGTTTCTTGTTAGTGTTGTACCGTGCTATTAAGTAGGACCCGTCATGGGGTTTGCTACTGTAAAAAAAAATAAGTCTGTTAATTTTATATTTCTCTTTAAATTGTGATATTAATTGGTGTCAATATTGTACAATGAATAGTTGAAATATGATTTACAATATTACCTAATATTTTCAGTAAATTTACGTTTCAGTAAAAGAAGAAAATTTTGAAACCCATATTTTATAACTCAAACTTTGTGCGAACTTATTTTCAGATTATGAGTCGGAAGTCAGAAATGTGATGCCCTAACTAGGGTGTTACATTAGTTGGTATCAGAGCTAGGGTGTTACATTAGTTGGTATCAGAGCTAGGGTGTTACAAAAACACAGCACACCAATTTTGGGGTGTACCCGTAAAGCTGCATAGATTGTGTGTAGGCATCCAAATGTTCCTGCAGATCCGTGGTCCGGTCATAAGGCTCCAAGTTGCCTGGGGGCTTGAAGTTCCTCGGGACCCTGTACGCCATTAAAGCATCGGAGAATCGCTGCTGGCGGCCGGGGGCCGGGTCATTATTTCCAATGATCCCGGCGCCGGCATGATGGGTTTCTCTCCGAATTGCGATTCGTTCTCCACCCTCACTGCCAGCTCGTGCAGATCTTTCTAAATTGTCCAAACGATGGCGCTGCTCTTCCAACTGACGTCGTTGGTTGTCTATCAATGCAGTCTATTGACGTAGTAGTTCTCGAAGTTTGTTTCTTGCCATTACGAATTGCGAGTTGTCCTCATAATGAGACACATGGTCTGCATCCACATTTGAAATTCCTAGGCGAGCGTGTGCTGGGATCCTTGTCCTTCGATTTGCGGTATTCTCTCCACCAGCGGGGGGGAACACAAGCCCATCCCGGACAAAAACCCTTCACGAGGGGGCAGGGCTTTCAGCTGAAGCCGAGGTCTCGTGCCCCTCGTGCAGTGTCTCTACCAGGATAGGTCTGCTTTTAGTGGCAGAGGTTTCTGGTGGTGCGACGGAATGAGGGTCACGCAGAGCTACTGGGCCCTGTCCGTGGGTAAGGGCAATATGCGCAGCCCTTCCTCTCCTTTGGTTTTGTCTCGTGCTCACCATGGTTGACGTGGGAATGGAAATTTATCAATTCTCACAGACGGCGCCAAATGTTCTAAATGGATTCAGAGGGATACCTATAGGAGGTATGATGTGGTGGTTTCCTCCGTGAGCAGCCGCACTCAAGCGTGGTGATCCGGTGGGGATGGTACCTGCAAAAAGACTCCAACGCTCAAGTCAGACTGTGTACTAGTTGGGTTTTTTGTGTTTAAATCACAGTTACCTTATTAGGTTGATTCAGCCTGGTCTTTATGGAGTATGATTGGAATCATGATATTAAGTGCAGGTATTATTGGAATGTGGACGTTACGATTATTAATTGCGAGGAGAGGTTACAGAGCCTTTAATTTAGTAAGACCCGGATTGACAGTTACAAAAGTCTGCGTTGATTCAGTGATCCTCGTCATATGGCCCAATGTCGTAGTCCGAGGTCTTACAGACCTTTTCAGGGTATTAATGGAGGAGTCCGGTGGAGCGTGTGTCGGGTTGATCCTTCTGGATAAGATCCTAGACCACGGTCCAGAACAGTCCTTTTTTTCTTTTTCTTTTTTTTGCGACGGGTTAAGCAAGTCAACCCATGATCTAGTCAACCTAACTTTTCTTTTCTTTTCAAATTTAAGGAAGTTGACCCATCATTACACAAAAAATACCCTACCAACTCATCATTTAAAAAAAAATTAAGCATGTCACCAACCCACCATAAGATGGGATAAGTTGACCTTCCCAACCCATTATTCAAAAGCAGAGCAACCCACAATGGGTTATGGGTTAGGATGGGTCAACCCGCATTGCCATCTCTATCTTTAGTTTTGGATCTAAGACTATCAAGTTAGTTGTCAAAGCCACCGGAGCTACCAATGAAGGCGGGCCGAAGATATTGGAAATGTGAAGGACTAATCCTCCAGCCCCGAGACATTTAAAAATTCAAAAGCCGATAGTATCCTTATGATCAAGATTCTTTGTAAGAGGTTAAAAGCTTAAACAGGATGGGTTTGCTTTCATATAGCTTACCCAAACCGAGATTGATACGTGAAAACAACACAAACAGGTGACTTTCTGTTGAAATGGGCAACTGATGATTAGTAAAGTATCTCTACCACTGAAAACACTTCCCCCAAAAAAAAAATCTCTACCACTAAGCCAAAGTTTTGTACAGGTATTATTGATTGATTAATCTATATACCCTTTAAGCGTTTGTTTGTAAAATATTTGGATACAACATATATGAATTCAAATTCAATTCTTCCTTTCACTCTTCAACTATTTGATCAAGAGAGCCCTACAAAAAAAAAGATTAAAATTCACAAAAAATCAAATAATTGTGTTGGTATGGCCCTTCAAGCAAGAACTTATTGCTCCATCACCCAACCCGTATCTACCTTCATTGATGCAACACCTTAATCTCCTTGCCATATAGCAAGACGTTTACAAAACACAATTTAAGGTTTCAAAATGAAGCCTTTCACCTACCTGTCATTATCTCCGGCCTCAATAAAAACCCTTCTCCTGCATATCATCAATGCATCAAGTGCTCATTGCAAGTACAATTGGATCTTTTTTCCAATATCACCTGACCCTGCATTTACCAAAACAAACCAATATGATGAAAAAGCAATCTCTCTTGTCCATCTCACTAGCACTACTAGTTTCCCTCTTGTATTCCACCACCACTTTAGCCCAATTACCGGCTGCTGCCCCAGTACAACCTGCTGCTCCTACCCCACCAGCCGCAGCCCCAAAACCATTGGTTCCCTCATTACCACAGTCACCTTCACCTAGTGATGCCACCCCCGACACTCCGGCCGTTGACATCGTCGGAATCCTGAGGCAGGCCAAATCATTCAACATCTTTATCCGTCTTATGAAAACCACCCAATTGATCAACCAACTCAATTCACAGCTCATTACTACAAAATCAGGTGGCTTAACCATTCTTGCACCTGATGATAGCGCCTTCTCTGAACTCAAAGCAGGGTTCCTCAACACTCTTTCTGATGGCCAAAAGCTCGAGCTCTTACAGTTCCACGTTCTTCCTGACTATGTCTCTAGCTCAAACTTCGATACTCTGACCAACCCTGTGCGAACACTGGCTGGAGCTAAACCTGGAAGGGTAGAACTGAATGTGATCAGTTATGGTGGCAGTGTGAACATTTCAACGGGGGAAGTTAACACCACAATCAATGGCATTATATATACGGATAAGCATCTTGCTATTTACAAGGTGGGGAAGGTGCTTCTTCCTTTGGACTTCTTTGCAGTTGCTAAGGCACCAGCAAAGGCACCATCTTTGGCACCAGAACCTTCGGCTGATACAGCAAATGCGCCTAAACCTGATAAGGATACGCCATCGTCCTCAGATTCATCGTCACAGGCTAATCCTACTGAAGAGAACTCTGGCACTGTGAAAATCAGTGTGTATGGAAAGTGCGTGTCACTTGGACTTGCATTAGTGGCAGCAACGATGCAAACCTGATGGAGTGGCATGCATTTGGCAGCTGAATTGCATTCCTTAAAACAATCATATGTTCCATTTTGTTAATTTGGTTATGTCTTCTTGTTCTGGAATTATGTATTAGCCTAGGAAGCATACTCAGAGAGCTATATATGCGATGATTGTGCTGTTTTCTTTTCATAAAAAATATGGTATTTAGTATATATGCGACTATTAATAAATGAAAATGATGCGCTCATACCACTTTTCTTATATTTTTCATTTATTAATCAAAGTATATTATTTAGTTTAATAATAAATTAATTCCTTTATTTAAACACCAATAATATATATGATATCTAATCAACACCTATATCGTATCAGTGTATGGTACATTTATTTTACCTTAACAGTAAATATTTACATCTACTCATACTCATATCAATATATAATACCTATATAGGGTATCATATAATAAGTATTTAAAAATATTTTTCATAATAAATTGCCATATAATACTTAAATCATATAAATAAAATCAGTGTTATGTCCCACGAATCTCCTTTTGTGAATGATTCATAATTACGTGAAAATTACCTAGACTACATTATAGGAATTGCATTGTTGTAATAGTAGTGTGGTAATTAGTTAGAGGATTAGACAAAGATTGTTATATATTAGTTATTTAGTCATTGTATTAATAAGAAAGTTATAGGACTATAATGTTATAGTTGAATGTGAATGTAAATTTAAGATTTTTTAAACTTAAATAAATAATTTACACTATATTTGAATGATAAGTAATGAGGGAAAGAGAAAGGAAATGAAGAGAAGAGAAAAAATTTTCAAAGAATGAAATACATGGAGAATTATTTATTTTCCCTCAAATGTCTAATTTTTATTCCTTCTAAAATTAAGGTGAAATAGGGGGAACACAAGATCAGGATCCTCTCTCATTTAAAATAAACTAGAGAAGATCTTAACCTTTAAAATTATTTTTTATGATAAAATTTTAAAGAAAAACATGAGTAAATAATTGCTACCCATTAGATTAGCAACTGCACCCATCTCCAGTTTCTCTTGGATTGGAGAGGATCCTAATCCGGGGAATATATAGGTAATGAAGTTTCATTCCGTTTCATTAATAAAACTTTCAAATAAAGAGAATAATAATTATATTTAATTCCTTCAATTTCCTTTCCCATCAATTTTCATTTATTCCATTCTGTTTCATTAATAAAAAAATATCTAGACACAAAATTAGAATCTTGCTCCCTCTATCGAGAAGAGAGATTCTAAAACTGCACCAACTGTGTAACATACTAAAATTTGAAAATAAATTTATCATCTTTTTTCCTGTTTCATGAGTTGTTTTTACGAATCCAAGTTCATATTAGTTAGCATTTTTATAAATAAAATGCTTTGGTCATTATTATCTGAACGTATACCATTAATAGTGTATTTAGCCAAAAAATCAGTGCAAGCTAAAAATTTGAAGCAATAGTAGTACTCTTAAATTTAGGCTTTCTTTTTCTATCCGGAATAATTTGTGGATATGTTTATAAATTTTTTTGAACGGCTGCTTATTTAACCCAACAGTCTTATAGGGTCAAACCCAAGTTATCAATGTGGAGGCATATATGACAAAACAGCTTAACTTGTCCAGCGCATAATGTGTCAGCCTACGAAGGGTCAGTCCAATCCATTTTAATGGCTTTTTATTAATAATAATAATAATAATAATGGCTCTTTTTTTAATTTGAAAATAATGACTCTTTTTTTTTGGTAAAAAATAATGGCTCTATTTATTCTACTTATGACTGTACTTAAGCATGTGAGTAACAAATCAAGTAAATTTGCTAGGAGTAATTAGTCACAATAAAAGTGAATTGTAGTTTAAAATAAATTTTACTTGTAATATCAAGAGTTCAAATATTAGAGTTATCATTTAAAAAAAATTATTTAACTATTTTTTTTAGTCTGAAGTTGAGTGAACAATTGTAAAAAAAAAAAAAATTAAAAAAAATCAGGCAGCTTATAATGGCCTATGGTGTAATTTGCTTTAAGCGGAATTTCACCTAATTAACATATTTAACAATAAGTTAGCCTTACCTTTTTTTGAAAGGTTTATTTAATTGAGTAGGTTAAGGTTTAAACTTTTAAAAATGCTTATTTAACTCACCAAATTGATCTATTTATTTATTATTTAGATATATAATTAAAAACTTATAGTACTTAATTACATAATTTATTTACTACATATTAACATTACTATTTATTTGTATAGAACATAATAATAATAATAATAATAATAATTTTATAAAAGGTTATATCTATATTAAAATTACCAAGTCAGGTTATTAACAATATATTAATATAATATATCTTTTGACTTATTAGAACAATTTCATTTTTAATGTAAACTTTTAAATAAACTTTTAAGTCAGATTAGATTTTTAAATTTTCACAAAAAATAAAGTCAAATTAAAAAATAAAAAAAATTATAGATAACAAGCCAAGCTCATATTAGCATTTTATAAAACAGGCTTGGCGCTACTTATACAAAGTCTTAACATATTTCTACTCCTAACAAGTTGCAACAACTAGCACAATATTTCACAAATTTTAAATATTAATAAATATTAAATTTTTATGTGTATGATCAAAAACCAAATTTCGATGGCAATACAAGAGTCTAATTTGGCTATCGGATTATAATACAATTATTTTACTAATCAACACTTGTAGCCATTATTAAATTGCAAATGAAAATATACTATCATGGTTTGGAGAAAATGTCTGGTTTATGAATTTTTAAGTAGTGTAAATAGAAAAATAGTAAAACTAGCACAGAGTGAGGAAGAAGATAAAAATGAATCCAAAGAGTGGCATACAAATGTAAAATAGTACAGCTTCTTTTTTTTTTCGGTCAGAGTAAAATAGTGCAGGTTGAGTTTATAGATTTATTAAATGTATCAATGGCAGTGACATGATTTGCTTTACATTTTGAATGATAAGTAATAAGGTAAAGAGAAAGAGAATGAGGAGAAGAGAAATAATTTCTTTTGTTTAGAAATTTTAAAATATATGAGAAATAAAAGGAATACATGAAAAATTATTTTTTTCTCTCTTTTCTTCAAAGGCCTAATTTTTATTACTTCTAATATTGACATAAAGTGGGAGAACATACGGGTTAATAAATGTTCATTTCGTTCTCTTATTAATCTTCTAAATAAAGAAAAAGATATTTATGTTTAATTTCTTTCTTTCCTTTTTTAGTTTATTTGACATTGATCAGGATCTTTTCAATTTTTTTCTCTCAAGTGATCAACTGTAAGAGAAAGAAAAACAATATTATAAAAGAAATTTCACAAGTTTCAATTAAGTTTCATTAATAATTTTTTTATATCTTTTTTTTATTTATAATAGACCACTTAAAAAAAAAAAAATAAAAAAATCTTAATCTATTTTCACATATTTTATTTCATTTCATTAATAAAAAAATATCTAAAAATATTATTAATGATGTTTGGCATTTGGCAATAAAGTCACTTTGATCGATCTGGATCTAAGCCCATAAAGTCAGTTGTCAAAGCCACTGGACTGTGAATGAAGGCATGCTCAAGAGCCCAACATACTGGAAATGTAAAGGACTCGTGCTCCAGTCCAAAGACATTGATGTCCAAAAAAAAAATCCAAAGACATTATAATTGAAAACTTAGCTGATAATATTCTTATGATGAAGGAGGATTCTAGCATGCTCATAAATCATTTGGGGTATTCATACAATCATACTCATAAAATTGTGACATGTTATAGTTTTTTTTTTCTAAAATTTTATTATGTGTGTAAATATTAATAGTTAAATTTTATAAGATTTTTTATATGTATAATATTTAAGGCAAAAAAAAATATCTGGTCTCATTTATTGTGTGTTTAAATATTATTAATTAAAATCTATAAAAAAAATTTGTATGTACATATAGATCAAACCTACAACATGTTAAACATGTTACAAGTTATAAATCTTACCTGTTTAATTTATTATTATTATATCAACGGCAATTAAGTCATGAAAAATTTTGTGAGCACCCACATTCACTCGAAGACAAAGCCTATGATGAATAGTGTTTTGTAAGAGGTTAAAGAGCTTTCAATGGAAAGGGTTTGCTTCCACACATATATAGCTTACCCACGTCGAGATAGATAAGTGAAAGCTACACACAGGCATTTTCGGTTGAAATGGGCAATTAATGATTGATTAGTCAAGTATGTCTATCACTCAGCCAAATTCTCACTGCAAAAATTTCTCACTGTTTGATTATTTGAGTCTCATAAAAGAACAGTACAATCACAAAAATAATTGTGATTGGAGATTGATGTAGCCTTCAAGCAAAAACTCATTGCTCCATCACCCAAATCTCTTACATCCGTATCTATCATAATTGATGCGACACCTTAATCTCCTTGCGAGGTAGCAAGATTTACGTTCACAAATCACAAGTTAAGGTTTCGAAATTAAGCCTTTCACCTACCTGTTACTATCTTCCCGCCTCTATAAAAGCCATACATCATCAATGCATCAAGTACACATTACCAGTACAATTCCTTCCATTTGTATTCCTTTTCAAAAGCACCAGAACCTTCATTTACCAAAACCAAAATGATGCTGAAGAAGCAATCTGTTTTGTCCTTCTCAATAGCACTACTAGTTTCCTTCTTGTATTCCACCACCACTTTAGCACAACCACCAGCTACTGCCCCAACCCCACCAGCCGCACCCCCAAAACCATTGGTTCCCTCATTACCACAGTCACCTTCACCTAGTGATGCCACCCCTGACACTCCGGCCGTTGACATCGTCGGAATCCTGAGGCAGGCCAAATCATTCAACATCTTTATCCGTCTTATGAAAACCACCCAATTGATCAACCAACTCAATTCTCAGCTCATTACTACAAAATCAGGTGGCTTAACCATTCTTGCACCTGATGATAGCGCCTTCTCTCAACTCAAAGCTGGTTTCCTCAACACTCTTTCTGATGGCCAAAAGCTCGAGCTCTTACAGTTCCACGTTCTTCCTGACTATGTCTCTAGCTCAAACTTCGATACTCTGACCAACCCTGTGCGAACACTGGCTGGAGCTAAACCTGGAAAGGTGGAACTGAATGTGATCAGTTATGGTGGCAGTGTGAACATTTCAACGGGGGAAGTTAACACCACCATCAATGGCATTATATATACGGATAAGCATCTTGCTATTTATAAGGTGGGTAAGGTGCTTCTTCCTTTGGACTTCTTTGCAGTTGCTAAGGCACCAGCAAAGGCACCGTCTTTGGCACCAGAACCTTCAGTTGATACAGCAAAGGCACCTAAACCTGATAAGGAGAAGCCATTATCCCCAGATTCCTCAGAATCATCTCAGATTAAACCCACAGACGACAACTCTGGCATTGTGAAAATCAATGCGTATGAAAAGTGGGTGTCCATTGTTCTTGGAGTAGTTCTAGTGACTGTATTCACAACATAAACCAGAATAGGATCCAAATATATTTACCAACGTACTAGATAATAGCTACCATGCTATTAATATTCAAGAGTGTTATGATGCCTTATGTAATTGTGAGAAATAAGTGAATACTAGTGGTGAATTTATCAGAGTGGATTAGGGGATCTGAGATCGTTGTATGTCTCTGAATTTATTCTAATATAAGAGTATTATGCTATGGTTGCTTCTATATATTGCAAGCTTTATTGTGTCTTCAGAAGAAGTAATTAATAACTCTGTTCGAATTAGCTGATTAAAACCTCCAATTTGTTAGACGTAGTGCAGGTCGCACTTCAATTAGTTATAAAACATTTTGGCTTATTAAAAGAGGTGGGGGAAGAGAGTTTGCCTGATTTAAGCGAATAGATTGCAATACAAAAAGATTCCACTTCTCACTGGTTAGCCATTACTTGAAAGCAGCTAAAAAATAACAGTCCAATTAAAATGTCAATCAGAGATTCATAGGAGCAACTCTCGTATCAAGAAAAAATTCTTCTTGTAAAAAAATTCTTGTTCTATATCAATGTAGTTAGTTATAATATTAAAAAACATTCTTAAAGAAGTAAGAGATAATAATGCCTCATCAAATTGAGATAATAAACATTAAATTAAAGAGGAAAAAATCTCTCTTATTAGTTATGCAAAAAATTAATTATTCATATGACACTTTTTTAATCTTAAATTAATCTCATAATTATTATCCTAATTAAAAAGTTTTTTATAATAATTATCTTTTTCATAATTCAAACTTTGACCTTCTTTAAAATTACGACTTGCTTATTACCATACCCAATCTCTGATGGAATAGCTCACACGACAATAAACATAAGGGATATAATTATTAGAAATAATTTTTAGGATAAAACTAGATGTGAGGAGAAAAACCATCCAGTGTTCCCGGAGAATTCAAAATGCATGACAACATTACCTTGAAATGTGGGGCCCAGTACTAACTGTGGATGCAATTGCAATTTTCACTATCCGGGATTAACCAGGCCATAGAGTCTAGTACTAGCTGTCATTGATGCAATTGCTTTTTTCACTATCCTGGTTCATCAGCAAAACTCTAATGAATAAGGAAAAATTACATCACCGCCGTTAGATGTTTGACTTAATTATATTTTATATTTTTTATTTTAAAAATTACACTAATTTTTTTAAAAATTTATATTATTATTATATTATTTTTTTAAAAAAATTATATTATCATTATATTAATATTTTTATTATTCCACTTACTTCTTCTATAAAAAAGTCAATGTAAAAATATAAACAAAAAAAAAATATCCAGTATAATTAAGTTAAACCTTTAAATAAATTAATACAATTTTTTCCATTAATAATATAAAGTTTGGAGAAGATTTATTTGTTTATGGAATATTTGAAGCCCATCATGTGAAATATATATTTATTAATGGGTGTTATTTGCACATCAATATTTACATATCATTCTTATATTTTTTATTAAAAAATAAAAAAATATTAAAATATGTATTTTTTATTTTATTATTAAAATGGTAATATAAAAATAATATAATAAAAATGATTACAAATATAATTATTGTTTATTTAAGTTGCGGCACATTAGTATGGTTTCTTAGGTTACATGTTAATATCCACAATAATATCGCAGATCTCACCATCTCAGCTAGGATTCTAGTCGGTGCCTCACACAATTAATTAAACCAAACGTATGTCAGACAGTGACTAACGATTTGTCCATTTCATTTTTCTCCGATGTGAATACTCAACCTATCTACAGAGTCACCACGCACCTTTCAAATTACATTTTCATATATACATGCATCCAATTAATGTATGATGATAACCTATGATGTGAAAGCAAAACAGTTCCATAAGTTCACATCTCAATGTAACTGCCAATACTTTGGCTTTCCCTCTTCTCACTCCCAACTCAGTACTCCTGTCTCACCACATATCATCAATGGTGCAGGGACATTGATATTTATACTTCTTTTTTTTTTACTCTAAAACTCCACACTTTTTTTTTTTGCGTAATAAAAGTAAAAAACATATTTTCTACTAATACTTAGAACATATTTAGAAAAAATTAAATCTTTTTCGTTTTGTTATTTTTAAAAGATTAAATTATTTTATAAAATAATTATTATGTTTGAATAAAAAAATTATTTAAAAAAAATTTACACAAAATTTAATGTAAAATAAATTTTTTTTTCAAGTTAATAATCATAAGTTAAATATTGAAATTATAATGATTAAATATTAGTCCTTATAAATTATTTTTTAATCTTTTTATATGTAAATTTATTTTCTTTTTATAATCAAATAATCATATTTTTAAGCTAATACATTTATACTAAAATTTTATTATAATTTATTATACATAAAATTATCAACATAATCTATAATTTTTAACTTTCTCAAATAAGCCCTTACTCTCTCTCTCCTTATTTCAAAAAAAAAATTGTGTAACATTTTAGTGTTAAAAAAAAAAGTTGCAAACAACAATTTTTCATTTGCATCACCTTAACATGATAGGTACGTAAGGAAAAAACTATTTCTAATATAAAATGTATCAATCAATTATAATGATTTAATATAAAAATAATCAATGATTATCAACATAATCTATAATTTTTAACTTTCTCGGTGAATAGTAAAAATCGGTTAGGAGTCTTTCATTTTTTCTACATTTCATAATATTCTCCTATATTTCGACATAACAATAAAAAAAAATTTGTGTAACATTTTAGTGTTAAAAAAAAAAGTTGCAAACAACAATTTTCCATTTGCATCACCTTAACATGATAGGTACGTAAGGAAAAATTGTATTCGGAGCAAAGCTTTTACCTTTCTAACTAAAACCTCGTACCCATCATTCTCTCCATCTCAGCCTGCCTCAATATAACCTACATATAGTGTGACGCCCATTTGAGAAATGCTTGGTCCGCGTTAATATAATTTGCATCACTTATCATAGAGTTGGTATATGTATAAATGTATGTCGATAACATTAATCATTACATTTTCATGTATGCATCTAATTGATGATAACCTATGATGTGAAAGCAAAATAGTTGCACACTTTCACATCTTAATGTACCCGCCGGCCACTTGGGTATTCTCTCATTGAGAGATTTTTACGGCCACATTAAATTAATTAAAATTTAATATTTTTATGAATTTTTATGTTATATAATTAATTTGGGTAAATTTTAATTCCCTCATTAACTCCGAACTCACTCCTCTCTCACCAGTCACCACTAATCATCAATGATGCACTACCTTTCCATGATAGGTAAGGGAAAATTGTTGTAGGAGCAAATTATCTTTCTAAATTCTAACTAAAACCTTGTACCCAGCCTGCCTCAATATAAAAGGCAGTCCCTCCTGCCTTTTTCCTCACAGCAATAAAGCAGACAGCATCAAGAGCAATTAGGAGTCTCAAGTGCACAAACAATAATTATATCCCAAACCATCACAATTCACAACACTCCACTGTTCCCCCACAACAACCAAACCTTTATACACTAAAATGATGATGCAACAATCTGTCTTCTCCACCTTACTTGGGACGAAGAATTACCTGTTTCTATTTTTTGTTTTTTTTTTTTTCTCTACTTATATTTCAAGAAGTATTTTAAATTTAATTACATGTTTTATTTTCATTTAATTTATTTTATAATTATTAAAATTTAAGTAAAAAAATAAGAAATGAGACAAGAAATAAGTTGAAGTGATTTTAATCTCTTTACTTGCTACACCACCGCCACTACATCAGCCCAACAGTCACCAGTTGAGGCTCCAGCAGCATCATCATTACCACAATCAACCCCAGCCTCTCCATCGGGATTCAATACTGTTCCACTGGTACCCGTGTCACCCAATTCAGCCCCTACACCCTCCATTCCAAAATCTACCACCATTGACATTGTTCAAATCCTCAGCAAGGCCAAAAGATTCTCCGTTCTCATTCGCCTACTCAAGACCACCCAATTGATCAACCAACTCAACTCTCAACTCGTGACTTCAGGCTCAAGTGGAATGACCATTTTCGCCCCAGAGGACAGTGCCTATTCCAAGCTAAAACCAGGGTTCCTCAACTCCCTCAATGACAGGCAAAAGGTTGAACTTCTAGAATTTCGCACCCTTTCTTCCTTCATTTCAATCTCTAACTTTGACACTCTAACCAACCCGGTTCAGACCCAAGCCGGTGACGACCCCACATGGCTGCAACTCAACGTCACCACCTTCGGCGGCAGCCAAGTGAGCATGACCACCGGTGCCGTTAATGCCACCGTTACCGGCACCGTGTATACGGACAACAAGCTTGTTATTTATCAGGTGGACAAGGTGCTTCTTCCACTTGACGTCGTCCTTCCTAAGCCTAAGGCTCCGGACCGTCACGGGCTAAAGGAGATTCACCTGATAAAAAGAAGTCATCTGCAGACGAAAGTGGTGACTGGTGATGATGACAAAAATAGTAATGATGATGATGGTGCCGTTCCTGTGGACACTTCTGCAGGATCCTTGAGCATCAACGTACAAGTAATGTGGATGCCTTTTGTTCTAGGACTCGCTTTTGTGGCTGGAACCATGATATAAGATGCAAATTATATTGACGATACAAGGGGTCCAATATTTTTGTTTGCTTTATTTGAGGTGGATTCAAATGCCACGGTTCACTTTATGAGTGCCTGTACATACAATCTTATTCGATCATGATTTTTTTTATATATTTTTTTCACACATCATTTTTTATATTATTAATTATATTATTGTTTTTCATTTAATCATAACTATTAAAAAATTCTATGAAAAGTAATATAATAAAAAAATGATGTGTCTCACTTAATCACATCATTTTTCTTACTATATTTATTTATAACATATGTTACATATCACCCAAAAATTTGATGTGTCAGTCATATGTTAACGCACTAGAGAAATTCCTACTTAATCTTGGATCATTCAGTTGTGTACATCAAATCAATATTTATGAAAATATTATGTATTAAATGACCTAATACACTCAATTATGATGTTTCACATTTAGCTAAAAATTTTGAGTTTTGTTATATTTTTTTAAAATATATTTTTTTAATAATCTTCTTATTACTTAATAAAAAAATATTAAATAAAAAATTAAATATAACCAATATCTTAAGAATATAAAAAATATTTAATATTTTATTCATTTAATAATTAAAAGATTATTAAAAAGATGTATTAAGAAGATTAATCATTTTTTAAAAAAATTTAACGCACTATATAGTGTAGTGGTACATAACGAATCTCAAAGAAGAATCTAATAAATATTCTTTTTCATTTTGAGTTATACTACATAATTAAAATTTTTTATAGAATTCATCTAGAATTTTTTTCAAGATTCAAGAGTAGATATTAGATTAAATGAGTCAAAGTGGTGGCAACTCATCTATTAAATTTTGTTAATAGTTAATTATCACGATATAATAACCGATTATTAGTATGTTAACCAAGACATATATGTTGTTAATAAAAAAAATTGTACATCATAAACGTATAGAAAAACTAATCTGCGATAGACATTTTCGTTTCGTGAACAAAGTCAATACTATGTTAAATCGAATTAAAATATGCTCATATGAAGAGGTACGAAAGCATAATTTCCCCAAAAAGAATCACAACTTAATTAAGTCAACCAAAATGGAAGAGAAAAGGCAATAGATAGGTAAGTACATATATACTGCACTAGAAAATTGAATTACACACTTTGAAAATCGGTAACCTTCACTCCTCTTCCGTCAGTCTATATAATATATGAGAGAAAAGAGGACAAACGCGCAAACTAAACCAAAACTCTCTAAAACATGTAAACGTGCGTGAATAATTATGTTTGCTAATTGCTTATAAAGAGTTGGACGGCCTGATTTAATGACTCAATTTTCACCCTTTTTCAACTATACATGGGATTCTACTCAATGTCTACCTTTAAGTAAAGTGTAATGTTTGCATATTTTGTATTTCTCACACACTACTGATACATAAATTGTTTAGGGAAAATTACACTTTACCTCATGTGGTTTGATTCAAAATCATTTGTTGTTTTACAAGTGACAGTTTGTCTCCGTGTGGTTTCTTCCAATATCACACAACTATCTTATGATTTTTTTTTCCAACTTATGTTTAATGATAAACATGTATTAGGGCTATAAAAAGCAACTTCTTAATTGATTTAGAAACTTTTATACAGAACATCAAATATTCAATTACCAAAAAACATAAAAGAAAATTTCAAATCACACATCCAAAAGAGGATGAACAAATAAACACCTTATCATCAGTGATTTTATTGTGTTATAAAACAATAATACTTCACTTTTGTTACAAAATATGTATAATCACAATTGGGATTTGGCAAATAACAAATTTCTAAACTCTGTGTCTTCATATAACAATAACATGGGGAGAAAAAAAAAACCATAGGGTTATGGGTTAACAGAGGAAACCACATGAGGGCAAAACGTTACTTTAAAACTAGATAGGAGCAAAGTGATTTCGAATGAGGTAACTTGTAATTTATCTTATTATTTATTTATTAATACATAAATTTTAAGATTTATTTTTAAAAACAAAATACTTTAAAAAGAGTGTGAAAAATGAGTATTTACATATAATATTTTTCTTTAAAGTATTGTTGGTTTTACATTGATGAAGCTTTGTACATCCATCAAACGCTATGATGAAGAATAATGTTGAGTGGGAAAAGTGAAAACGATTAAAAAAATGATTTTAATATAAAATTATTAAATTTTATGTAGACTAATATAGGAGAATTTAATATAACATAATGTAAATTTAAAAACGAATAAAATATTGTAAAACTATATTATAGTATTTTATATTTTGTTCTTTGTCATAATTTTATTATTGACTATTCCAAACAGTAACCAGTCATGACTCACGATGCTACAGAAAATTAGTGACATATAGACAGCAATACTAATAGTACAAGAAGAAAGACAACAGAGATTCATGAAAACGCATTTAAAATGGCTAGGAAAGAAAGCATTTACCTCTTTATATAGTATTTTATTTCACCGTGGAAAGCATTTCACTTTCACGGCCTTCACAGTTGAAAGAGCAAGGCCACTGAAAACGAAGAAAAATAAGTCACAGCCACCAGGTAAATGGTATGACGCTGTAAAGTTCTATCAACGTAAACATCACTACGTTAGAGCAAAGGCTAGGTAAAAGAAATTTACTATAATATACTAGCGCTACTGCTTCTACGACATGCATGGAGGGAGGGTAGGGCCCTTCCATAACGGAGAATCATCCTGTGAGTTTAATTTGGACTGATCTCATATCTATTATTTTGTCCCTTCCAACATGCAATGGCCCCCACCTCCCTCACGAGACGAGACCTCTCTATGATATCCATCACACGTGAAAATTGAAATCTCCCAGTTTCACTGTGCATGATGACTCTGTAGCCGAGTCAACTCGTTCCCTTGCTTTCTCGGTCTAACTCGGTATCTGTCTCCCCAATCTCATTGTTACTTCAGTGTACATGCTGCTACTAATATATAGAAGTAGCTATATATATATATCATTATGATACAATTTCACTAGTTTCTTTAGCTCTAAGCTACTTTCATCAAATTGCAACTCTAGCAGTAATCTCCACCGTACTGGCTATGCAGGTCCATGGCTGATCCTATTGCATTAAACGCAGCGAGCTCTTGCTGCAAGAAGGGCCTGCTTATTGACTCATCTCCAACACCCAAAAAGTCTCTGGTTAAACCCATCTGATCTTTATTATTTGAGCTTGAATCATTCAATGAAAACCCACCTCCAAGGTTGGTGCTGCCTTCAAAGTTCACCAACTCGTTCAAGCTTTCAGCTTGATTTGCTTGCTTGAAAAATTTCTGAACCTCAACAATATTGTTACTGTTCCTGTTGCTGGACAACGTGGTTGAGAGATTTGAGCCCATCAAGCCAAAGACGTTGTGATTGTTGTTGTTGTTGAAAGCTGCGTTATCAATATTGTTGATCCTCGTAGATCCCATTTGGGCTGCTTTCTGCAACAGTGATGTGGCTGACATGTGAGTTAGGCCTCCCTGTGAGTTCTGATTACTGAAGTACAAAGAGCTTACACTATGCGACAAGTCTCCTTTGTTTTCTTCTTGTTCTTGCTTCAGTCCATGTGGCGGTAGTGCAGGCAATGGCATCATAGATAGGTTGTTGGCACTTGTGAATGATGCTTCAGGGTACCGGTAATTCAGCCACTGTGCCTGTGGCGGTGCTGACCCAAACATGTTCATTGTTTGCACTAAATCAGGCATGGAGCAACCAGAGTTTGCGCCTGATGAGAAAGCACTTGATTTGCTTGTGAAGCTGAGGGGATGATGAAGCTGAGAATTGTTGGCCTGGTCTAGCCATAGTGGCAGTCTCAGCTTCTGACCATGGTCTGCATCCGCATAATTCCCCAATGGTTCTGAAACTGAACCACCAAATTCTTGATGAAACCCTGGAAAAATCTGAGGGATCCTTGGCGATTGAGCATTGGTCAAATGATCGCTTCTCAAGTTACTTAAAGCTGCTGGCACAGTAGTTATTCTCGCACTTTCTTCAGCCAAAGCGTCACAAAATGCCCTATGAGTTATGAAGCTGTCCTTCCTGATTTTTTGCATATATATGTATATATGAACAACAATTAACAACCCTCATTTATTATTCCAAACAAATATTCTTTGAATTACTACTCATTGCATATATGACATTGGTTTCATTAATTAATATCTCGCTCGCGTACATTAAATTCAATGAATTAAGGACATTTTATATGTAAATGCAAACTAACTGATCATGCGGATCCAGTTTCTTTTCTTTAATTTAATGCAATGCATGAATTAAAGCAAGAAATTATTATAAGATGAGATATTAATAGGACTCCAACTCCATATATGTCTAAAACGCTACAATAACTACCTGGAGAAAAGTGTGCCACAGTCACATTTGTACTCTCTAGTCCCACAAATCTTGCTATGGGCTTTCCAATCGGATTGAACTGCGTATTTCTTGGAGCACTTGTCGCACTTCCACTTCTTCTCCCCATGCTTTCGGCTGTAGTGTTTCTTTACCCCTGTCAAATCTCCAAGGGCTCTAGAGGGGTCATGGTGCACGCAACTCTTCTCTGGGCACACGTACACCTTCTTCCTCACTTGATCTTTGTTCGTTCTCTGCCGGAGCTTCCACGGCAGGTTGTGCCCTCGCCGATGCAGCTGCAAGTTCTGATCTCTCTGAAAACCCTTATTGCAGATTTCGCAGATGAAACGGTTCGTCGCCATCAGAGACTTTGGCGACAGAGCTATCACTTCTGCATCTGGATCTGCTCCATTTTATTCATAATTACTTTTATATTATAATTAACCAAAAACCAATTAATTTACAATAATTTAAAATATACATAGAACTATAGAAGAGATTGGAAAGATGAGAGTAATATATTAATCACTTGCCTGGCGTTCCGGGTAGATTTCTCTTTTTCTTAGCTGGATTTGAATTAGGGTTAGGATTAGGGTTTGAGTTTGGATCTTGAACATGAAGCAAGTTACCTCTGATGGTGTTGGAAGGAACAGAAAAGGGTTCTTCGGACATCATTTTTGAACAGAAGAAAAATTTTATGTCCCAAACTAGCTACCTAGAGCAAACTCCAAAACCAAAAGTAGTTTGAAGTGGACGAGGGAGGCACTACCAAAACAAAATAAAAACAAAAAGCTGTGTGTGCTAGCTGCTGCCGGTGCTTATGCTGGGAAAAGATAATATCCAGGGCATAGTAAAAATAAAACTAGATAGATACAATAATTTTCATTCCATTGATTTTCTCACTTGAGTTTTGAAAAAAAAAATTGAATATATATCTCAGAAGAAATTGAAATTAATTGGTTTTGCATGTGAATCGCGCGGAAAGCATAAAGTCTAAGTTTGGAATGAGAGTTAAATGAAGAGAGAAGAGAATAATATATAAAATTTCTTTCTCACTCGATCTCTTCCTTAGTCTCCTTATCTAACACGGCTGCTCTGGGAGTCAGTCAGCCATAGACTCAGCTGGACCACTTTCTCCCTGTCTCTCAATTTGACGCTCTATATATACTAACAAAAATATTATACATGTTCGGTTATACACACATCATCTCTTATTGACATAATTTTTACTAATTTATTTTATTTTATTTTTTACATATTTATAATTTAATTTTATCATATTAATAAATTTGAGAGATATAAAATAATATGTGACATGTAAAAAGTATTATTTATATAATAAATCCTAGTAAAGGAGAGCTATCCAATTAAGTTAAGTGTGTAAATTGTAATTCTACCAAGTCAATTGAACGAGCAAATAAGCTAGGTGAAAACTTTTGATACAGTTAGACCCAGAAGAACATGCGTTGGTTTCAACTTTCAACTTTGAAAGTGCCTTTGAAGATTGACAGAGCATTACTTTACTTTACTACTAAGTAGTACTTTTTACTTGTAAATCGATTTTACCAGTAGCATAAATAATAAATAAATTAGAACAAA
This sequence comes from Ormosia semicastrata, assembly GCA_029884595.1. NCBI lineage: Eukaryota > Viridiplantae > Streptophyta > Magnoliopsida > Fabales > Fabaceae > Ormosia > Ormosia semicastrata. Next base: position 12,273,749 of record JAQQTO010000038.1, read on the forward strand.
GAAAAAATGAGTTGGCTTAGTGAGAAAATAATAGTATTTAAAAGAGAAAGAAAAGGAAAGTGGAAGAGCTTTACAGCCAGGTATGAAAATGATTATGCCATAATTGTATTAGGACCGTAATCTCACGAAAAGATAGAGAGAGAAAGAGGGGGTGGTGCCGTCCGTGAGCCCTCACTGGTTGGGAGTGGGAGCCCACAAAAAGACTGTCAGAATAAGAGAGAGAGTTTGATAAACGAAAGACAAGAGATGACTGGTACTGCTTGATGTGTCGACTCTTTCTCTCTCTCTTCCCCCAACCACAGTGAGTCACAGAGTCGGTCTCTATCGTGTGTGCTTCACGTTTCTCTAGAAATTCGTCCCCGTAGGGCCATCTCTGATCTCGTCTCCACCCCCATATTTGCATCTTTTTTCTTTTCTTTAGAACAGTATTCATTAAAAGAAATCCTGTGCACAATTTAAATCTTTAGAACAGCCTCTTATATATGAAATTCTCTTACCACAATGATTCAAATGTTACCTTTATTAATAGACCCTCTATAGTTAAAATAAATTCATCAATGATTCAAATTTATTCTAAAAAAGGCCTAATATATATTTGATACAAGATTCAATATACAAAATATATGTCAACCATTGAATCAATATATAGAAGGCAGGCTTACCCACCCTCACCACTGCCGTACTTACTCTGTCAGTCACACTGACTCTCCTCTATTTGGTTGACTGGTTATTCAAACGTGACAATTGCCGATTCACATAACAAGTGAAAAACACCCTTTTTCACTGAGCTGACTCGGTCCTATACGCATGCGCCCCCGAAAATATCGGACGTCGTCGTCCTTGACTCGACAAGTTTCATTCTTAACTTTGCTCTAGCAAATTTGCAATTAATCCACAAAACTATTATAAAATGATACGCATAAAATATATTAAAAATAAGTATATTTTATTATTAAATAATATAAAATTTAAGTCACAGTTATTAATATCACAAAGAATAAATAATAATTATTAAATTCATAAAACTTTTTGTTATTCAAATAATTAAAAATATATGAAGAAATTTAATATAAAATCAAAAAATAAATAAATAATAATAATAAATAATCAAATAAAGAATAAATAATTAATGAAAGAGAGATATTAGGATACAAAGTTCACTTGAATTTAATTATTCAGATTTTTTTCATTTATGATATAAGGTAATTCTTTTACTAATTTTTTTTACCTACTATTAAATCTCAATGGTCATGGATGAAACAATATTTTATTCTTAAATTAAATTACTTATTTGGTTATTTAGTTGAATTAATTAGGAATGGATTAAACTTCAATTCAAGAAATGAACTAACATACCCGTCAATTTCATTGGTAGAAAAAATTAATGTTTAGTCATTCACCAATCTAATCCTAAGCTTACTATATAAATTCACTAATTAAATACGGATGGTCACCGGTCAAACAATGAATTAAAACATATCAAAAGTGATCAAGTTATGACAAGAATGCAAGCAATATGATAAATCCTAAAAAAAATTATCTTAATCAAATCAGAAATCAAACTCAAATAATTAAGAAAATAAGATCCCCCATAACCCTGACTATGAGTTTAGCAACTCATGTTCAATGCAAACAAACTCATATTAATATACAAACCTATTGAAAGAAAACTCAAAAAAAGGGAAAAACTAGAATGAAAGAGATATCAAAACCCCTTTAATGGAGATTATGATATTCAAGCCTTCAATAATTAAATCCTCCCTTCAAAATCTTCCTCCAAAGTCTGGTGCTGCGAAACTACTCTCTCAAGATTATGGATTTTTTGCGTGATGTGCAAAGTGTAAAAATTTGTTGAATTGTGGCACAACTCCTCTATTTATTGAAAAACAACGTCCTCTGATATGCAACAAGTCCCTAGGTGCTGGCTTCCTAGCGCTGAGCCACTAAAGTAGGGACGCGCTCGTTACATTTTGCACTCTCAGATGCTCCTCCCCAGCGCTTAGGTGCTAGGTCATTGAATTACTGCTGCTGCATACGCTTTGGGCACTCAAGCGCTCCTTGAACGCTGGACGCTGATGAAAAATTATTCTTTTTCTTGCTTATTTAAACATCCAGTCTTCTCTATGTGCAATTATCTTACAAAAAAATACACAAAACATATAATAAAAATATAATTAAACAATACTAAAAATATAACAACATTTACGAATAAAGTTTAACAAAAAATATAAAAAGAACATCAAACACCAAGAAATTAAACTATAAAAATATAATATATTGACGGTTTATCATAAAACTACGTACATCTCAATAGCGCATTTCACTTCGATCGGTTGCACTACCCTACATATATATCATTAATTATTTATCTAATTAAATTAATTAATTATTCAACTGAATTAATTATACTATATATATGCCACATCATTTGGGATCCTAAAACCCCTTAGGGGTAGGTAAAGATCCCCGTTCACTTTATTTAACACAAGCATACATACTATAATATTTACCTTTTTCATAGCTTGTGCAAGATGTTTTTGAATTTTATATCTATAATTATGTGCATTTAATGGATAAATATCTCATACATGTTTAAATTATTTTTTCTTAAATTAAATTTAAAATATTTATAAGATAGCTTTTGACATAAAAAAATTAACTATAAGATAAATTGATTCATACTTTCTTATAAAGTGTAATAGAGGCCAATAAAAGTTAACTTATATGATCAACTTCCATCAATAACAAACACAAGTTAGTGTTGAATCCAGGAGTTATTATTAATGGGTTGCCCGTAAGTCTACGATAAGTGCTCACTGAACCCAAGGACTCCCCTGACCTCAACTGAGATAACTGCCCCAACTCTAAATTTTTTATTAATAATAATAATAATAATAATATAATTATGAATCATTTTTTTTTTATTTGTGACAGTATTTAAATGTACTTTCAGTTTAGGTTTATATACACATTTTTTTTTAGTCATTAATTAACATATCTTTACAGATATTATTATAAAACTAACTTTCAAACTATTAACATTACAAATAAGATTAATTTGGAATCAAAGTTTACTTTCATTACGAATAACCATTGTTGCTTGTTTATATAAACAATTTAATACTTATATGTAAGTTTTGCAAATAGAAAAAACAAAAGAAAGATCAATTTAATTTATATTGATATGTTAGGTTATTTTTTTGCAACATAGAAAACTTATATAATTTTTACTCTTTTCTTTTATTTTATTTTATTAATAATGTAATTAATTGCTTCTAAAATGAAAATATTATTGTTAATAATTAAAAATGTCATTAATTAATTCTCAAATCAATTTTACTAGACTCATCAAGTTCAGTCTTTTTCTTTTTTTTTTTTAAATCAAACAAGTAGACGCCCCTATCCTTTGGGTATAGACTTTATCGTAATAGTAAAATTAAAAACAAGTTAATTCATTGCGTATCTGGTTTAGATTAATTAGTAGGGATGGCGTAGGATTTGGTCACCACCTAATTAATAAACAATTGACAGACCTTTAAAAATTTACGTGCACGTAGGTATGATTTGAAATAAATTTATTCTATATATCAATATGCATGTAGATGGCTAATTTGCATTCCAATCTTTGACTAGGGTTAACGTTAAAGCTATAGACTAAAATATTCCGAAGGAAATGATCGGTCTTGTTTAGTTAAATATATATAACTTCAATTCGTGACGGTAAAAGAAATGTTAAGAGGGTTGGAAGTTGGACCTAAGCAAGCAAGCAATTTAATTAGTTGAATATAATTAATATTAAATTATCATGTGGCACAACTCAATTACTTTCTTGAAGGACGCTGTTCTACTGGGAAGTCAATTCAATCATTTGGAATTTTCTCGTCTAAAGAGAATGGCTACTCTGCCTTCATTTCCATTTGTGTTCCTCTCTTTAATTACATAAAGTACCCTTGTATTCCTTTTCCTTTTGGTGATAATTTTAAATAAGATAAAGACGTCCTCTTTCGGAATTCTTCTATCTACTCATATGTCCACCCACCTCCTTTAATTTCGCCCCCGTATTGTTTCTTAAAGCGGAACGATAGAACGCTAGCTTGATTAGGCTTTTCTGGATATATAAACCAATCCAAGAGAAAGGGAAAGAAACGAGCATCTTTAGTAAGTAATATTGAGACAGAAATTTAACTTAAACAGCGATAACTAGGTAAACAAGTCCGTATACAGATATAATATTACCGCCTCTAGTTGATTTTTGAATAGTCATTTAGATCCCTCTCTATTCTAGGGTCGTTGCAAGGTTGAAATTAAAATTTGGTTACACTTATTTTTGTGTATTTAAATTGAAGGTGAGTTGAAAATAACTTTTTGATCAGGGATAGATGGATCCAGAAACTAACTATTGAGGGGCGATATTATAAAAGCTAAGAAATTGAAAAAAAAAAATATTTCAAAAAGTTAAGCATGACACTTCTTCACATAATAAAATTTATCAAAGATTGTAATATAGTGTCAAATTTGTTAATAATATTTTCTTTAATATAAATGATCAAACAAAATATGATTCAAGAGTTTTAAGTTTTTTCATATTAAATACTTTCAAATTCTCTTCCATTATAACAGCATGCACAAAATAATATGCGAAAAAAAAACCAATTAAATAAATATGATAATGGTATAAAATAAATAAAGTAGGGTGACTTTTAAAAATAAAAAATATTAAATTGATTCTTTTTAAATATTCAACAATTAAGTATAGTAATTAGACTTATTTTTAAAATTAATCAATTATACATATAACCAATTTAAAATACATAAGATTAAAATCAAATTTTATTAACTTAATTGTATATATTAATGCATGAATAGTAAAAAGAAGTCAGTGAATATAACTATTTTAAAAAACAATTATATATATATATAAATTATTGAGCATCATGGGGTCCAAGGCTCCTACTAGAACCTAAATCCGTCCTTGTTTTTTATCATGTATTTTTTTTCCAATAGCTTCTAATAAAGCTTATAAACATTGAGGACAAGTGTTAACTTTCATTTATTTGGTTTTGATTAATGAACCTTAATCTTTATGACTAAATTAATTAAGTCTATGAGGGTCTTTAATTCCATAATCTATGTTTGAAAGTGTGAAAATATGAAAAGAATAAATTAACTGCAATGTTAGCTAGTTGCTCCACGCATGTGATATAAGAAATGGATGTCTGCTTAATATAATCATGCCTGTAATAAAGCCCTTAAAATAATGAATTCATATGATTAATGAGTTCTAATTAACGTTAGCAGGCCATCCAAGATATATCTTGAATAATTAAATTGGCAATTTATGAAAATACATGGTGTTTATGGTAAACTTCTATCAACGGACAAATTCGATTCCAAATCTTAATTTAGGGAAAAGAATCACTTCATTTAGGAATTGTCTAGTACTTAAACTAATTTTTATTTAAGAAAACCAAGAATGATTTCCAGTATCTCACTGAGATATGTAAATTGAAAATATAAATATTGCAATATTGTAATTGACTTAATAAAAAATACAGAAAATAAGTGGAGTAATGAGAGTAAAGAAAAGAACTTACTTTGAAAGTTTAAAGATTGCTTTAAAATAAAGAAAACAGCTGAGGGAAAATAATTAACTAACATCAAATGTAAAGAACAATGTAGTAAAGTGTAACAAAGTAAACTCAACAAGCAATGTAAAAATAGAAAGATAAAGAACATGAATTGAAAAAAAAACAATGTAAAAGCAATAAATAGTTACAGATATGTAAAGGAACAAGAACATAAATTTGCAGAAAAAAATAAAGAAAACAAGTAAAAGAAAGTAATAAAATAACTCAAATGATTTTGGAATAATCACTTGATTAAGAGTATAAGAGAGTTTGCAAGAAAGTAGAAGATTGCAAGTATAAATGGAATGGAATTTATAAAACTTGCATTGAAAGTTTAAATGATATAGAAATGAAATTGGATAGAAACATACTTGACTAGACTTATGTGCTTTGCTTGAGAATGTAAGAGTGACGTGAGAGCATGATTACAAGTTTGTGATATTGAATTTTCAACCCCTAAATGTTTCAATATTTTTTGGTATTTATATAATTTCTAAGTAACAATCATTTTTATAGGATATTGATATGTGTCTAAAATAAAAAGAATTGCCTAATAATTATCAGTGATCCTTATTAAGTAAAATCAGATCTTTGTAAAAAGTAGCCGCTAATCTTTGTCAGCAATCATTGTATTGTTTTGATCTTACTCTTATAAATGTTGTTAATTTCTGCTCCAAAATCAAATCATTTCTTATGAATTCAAATTTGAATCTTCAAATAATTATTAGCTTTTAGTCGAAATTAGAGCCGGTAAAACGGGTTCAACCCGTCGGGTTAACCCGTCAACCCACCATTTTTTTACGGGTTAGGTTCAAAGATTAAACCTATATTTTTTTTTCAACCCGCATAACTTTTCGCATAACTCATCTGGTTAGTTCTTTTTTTTTAAAAAAAATAATAAGTAATACTATAAATGAAAAACTCTTTAAATGTTATATAATTTATGTTTGAATATTTAATTAGACTATTTTAAAAATTATATTTTAGATATGTGGTTTGTAATTTTTTACCATTATTATTTATTATTATTTTATAGTATTTATTGATTTTTTATATAATTTTTTTTATTTTTTAGGCGGATTGCCGGTTGAAAATCTAATTTTATCTTTTATTCCGATAACCCGAATTTAAATTTGAACCTATTTTTTAAAATGGATCAATAATTACATTTTAGTTTGAAGTTGAAATCTTACCATTTTACATTCTAGTCAAAATCCCTTGCTTTTATCTTTAGAAATTTTTAAGTGTAATTACTCCTTAAGTTTCAATTTTTGAGTCCAACTTGAAATTATCATTTTTGATATGAAATCGAAATTATTCCTTTTGATGTTAAATCAAAATTATTATTTCGATAACTTTAAATCTTTACTATAATTTCAATTCTAATAAAATTAGAATGTGTACATGTTCATAACCTAATGAATTTTATTCATATTAAATTTTATAATATACCTTTAAAATTGTTTTAAATTAAAAAATATTATTTTTATACCAATACACAATTAAAGTGCTTCAATGATAAAGATGTGCATGTGGGCTTGATTAAGGAGTCACCAATAATCGTGGCTAGACACCTATAGTATTAGTCACAAGATTGCTTTGAACAAATAGCTATATATATTGTATTGAACTTTTGGATTCAGTGTTCGTATCTTCCACTCAAGGGACACGAATGCGATATTGTTTTTGTTGGGAAAAAAAAACACACATTATTCTCCTCGATCCCGTAAGGAACAACAATTCTTCAGTTCCCTATTTCTCTTGGGAGTCAAAAGAGTTTGCAATATTTTATGTTTATTACCTTCAACTTATTTCATGTCCTGACTCCAAGGACACTGCATTCACCAGGGACTGAAAATGGGGTTCCATACTATTCCTCAATTCTATCTCTATCTCTTACCCAAAAAAATCGTAATTAATATGTTACTGCTGGTAATTGATCAATTCTAAAGGAGAAATATTATATAATATTTTTTAAAGAATATATTAAAAATACTTATTAAAGATTTAAAATAATTTTTTATAAAAAATAAAGTATTTAATATATTAAAAATTAAAAAAAATTATACAAAATTTCTTATTTTAAAATCTTCAATAAATATTTTTAAGTTAAAAAATCTTATTATATATACATATAACATTTCTCACTTATAATTAACCATCGCCATTCATTTCTCCCTCTTTTTCTTCCTTTTCATCCTCACCATCATTTATCCACACTTTATATGAAAAATATGAGAGGAGTATGTGTGTATAACATTTCTCAACCCAGAAAAAATTATATTGTTTTATCACGAGTTTGAAATCTGAATGTTCAAATCAACGGAGGCTCACGTGCATGCAGACCCTATTCAGAAATCCGTACCAATGATAATATATATATATTTTTTTGGTTGCACCAATGATGATAATATAATTAGGTGGGAAGCATAATTAACATATATAGCTTTCAAGCTAGTTGTACCAAAAGAATGCGAGGAGAGAAAGAACGCTGTCTCTCTCTTTATGTCGAAGAAAGAAAAATAAAGGATAAATTTTTAAAACTTCAAAACAATTTCATGTTAGATTGGGGGGAAAATTAATTAATGATAATCTACTTGAGCAAGTTATACAATAAATTAATAATTAATAATTATATAATCTGATTCATCCGTTATTATTTATTGTTTTTCTTGGAATCGTTAGCTGTTTAACACCATTAACTCATGGGGTATAAAATTAATCTTTTCTGAAGTTAGTGTTTATCAGTTATCACATCCGATACTAACTTGTTTGAAAAGTTTATACTTACATTATTACTTTATGTATTATTGTTTTTTGTTATCTTGATCAGGTATTCTCAAAAACATTATAATGGGATCAATCTTTGAATACTGTTACGATTAAATTTTTTTCCTAATAATTATCTTTTCTAAAATTTAAACTTTGATCATGCTCTCTTCACTACACTCAATTCTTATTAGTTTTTGCACTATTTTCTTTAATATAATGATTGGTGTCTAGTCCAACTTGTATACATGTAAACTAATCTAACTCTTTAAATTTTAATGTGAAATGAGGAATTAATTCTATATGGTCTAGCTTTAAAGATTGACAAAGATAACATATTCTGAAACGTAAATAATGTGGTTAAAATAAATTAAATGCTTGCCTTCATTATTAGACTAATCCTTCTAATCGGGGCAGAGCTAGGCTAATTTAGCGTGTTTTAAATATATACTATACAATTTGTGTCTTTTTTTTTTGGGTAAGAAAATTTGGTAGTAAGGGAATATATCCCCAATATTACTAGATAGGATGTCAATGACATACCTGGGTTCGAAAGGCAAGCAAAGGTCCAACTTAAAGAATTACCTTATGATACTTGCAATAAATACATGTATATAAATATTTTTTGGTACATAACACATATCTCTTTAATGAAGTGACATATTTATGTCGTAAAAAAAATTGGGGATTAACAAAATAAATATATTTGGGGGCACATAAACCTTTTGACGCACTTGGAGGCAACGAGGAACTTAAACATATTTCTCACTGCAATTTTTTAAGCAATTTATAAACATATCTCACTATTTTTTTAAGGATTTTTTTCTCCATAAAATATAGGTAATCCATTCCACTGACATAAATTATATACATCTTGTTTGCTAGCTCCCAATAAAACTTAAACCAAGCTCCTTAAATTGAAATACTAGGTTCATTCTCAAGGATTATTGATGATTTGACACTTTCCAAGTTTTTTTTTTCCGCAAAATAGATCTGAATTCTGAAAGCATGTAAGACTCTTACGGTAGGAGTCACGATGAAGTTGCCTTTGGTCTAATTTTCTGGATTTCGTGCAAGAAACACACAGCATGAATACAAAGCTGGCAATTTCTGAGAAGTATACCACGCAGATGATGACAAACATTCCTCTTCTTTTTCTTTCGAAAATATCTGATGTGCTGTGAAGAGCTACAGTTGAATAGGCCACTCCAATTTCTTTTTTGCAAACATAAATAGATGTGACCTTACAAAGCAGGAAGTCCCTACTTAAAAGTTAAAACAAATTTGGGTTATAATATATCCCGTAATTGTTAATGTGGTTATATTTTTATTTTAGTAATGTCAAGGACTCACTTTATATGTCTGTTAGAGGGACGCTCTAGAGAGGTCCTTAGTGATAAAGAATTCAAAGAAAAATACAAGAACATTTGTGAAGAAAAGACAAAGATTTCATTGATTGTTGAAATGTAAAAGTTAATTTAACCTAAATACAAAGAAACTATATATAGGCTAAACAGGGAAAGAAAAATACTATTCTATCCTTAATAAATAATAAAACAAAATAACCCAATATTTCTTAACATATCTCCTCAAACTCACGATGCAGCAGCTACAAGCATCGAGAGTTTGCCAACCAGAAAACGAAAACGAGAGATGGAATGCGACTTGGTAAAGAAATCTGCAATCTGCAAAGAAGAAGAAACAAAGGGCAAGGTAATGGTTCTATGCTTGAGATGATGACGAGTAAGGTGACAATCGATCTCAATGTGCTTAGTTCGTTCATGAAAAACCGAGTTGTGAGCAATGAATAGAACTCAGTTTGTCACAATACATAGGAGTGGGATGAGAAAGAGAAACTCCCATATCTGCAAGTAACCAACATAACCAAACAATCTCTTTGGTAGTAGATGTCATAGCACGATATTCTGCTTGGTTGAAGATTGAGAAACAATAGATTGTTTCTTACTCTTCCAAGAAATAAGAGAATCACCCAAAAATATACTGAGAAACCGAAGAATGACTTGCGATCGTGAGATTATGATCAAGCATCGTAGTATGCACGCAGCTCTAAGAAAGAGGTTGATGGAAATAAAAGACTATAAAAGATCGTACCTCGAAGATATCGCAAAATACGAATCTGGTACTGCCCAATGAACTGTAGTAGGAGAAGCAACAAACTGACTAACAACATGAACGACAAGATATGCAATATCTGGACGAGTAATAGTAAGGTATACCAAGCTCCCAACAATAGTATGATATAAAGTAGGATCTGACAAAGGTAAACCATCAGAAGAAGAAAACTTTGCATTAACCTCAATGGGAGTGTCTACAGTCTTATTATCAGTAAGTCTAACTCGCTCAAGAATATCTGCAACATATTTCGATTGAGAAAGAATATAACCTCTGGGCGAGTAGGCTACCTCAATACCCAAGAAATATCGTAGAGAACCCAAATCCTTCATTTCAAACTGTCTAGCTAACTCTGTCTTCAAAACTAAAATACCATGGATATCGTCACCAGTGATAATCATGTCATCAACATATAAAGACAAAATGATACGACCTGCATCAGTGCACTTAACAAAAAGAGCAGAATCATGACTACTTGAAGCAAATCCAAGGGAAGAAGAGATCACAACAGAAAATTTCTCAAACCAAGCACGGGTGCTTATTTGAGACCATATAATGCTTTCTTGAGCTTTGCAGACATACCGAATCATGTAAAACACCAGGAGGGGTGCCATATAAACTTCTTCTTGAATATCTCCATTCAAGAAGGCATTTTTAACATCAAGTTGAAAGATATGCCACTGACGAACCGAAGCTACTGCAATAAGAGTACGAATAGTAGTCATTTTTGCAACAGGAGCAAATGTCTCCTCATAATCTATACCATACTGTTGAGAATACCCTTTTGCAACCAACCTAGCTTTGTATCGCTCAATAGATCCATCAGAATTAGTCTTGATTTTATATACCCAACGACAACCAACAACAGTCTTACCAGGAGGTAGAGGAACCAAGTCCTAAGTACCTGTCTTTTGCAAAGCAGAAAGTTCCTCATCTATAGCTTGCTGCCAAAGAGGATCAAGAATAGCCTCTTTATAAGAAGATGGCTCAGAGAGACAATGAATAGAAGCTAAAAAGGAAGAAAAAGATGAAGAATAACAAGAATAAGCAAAATCTGGTAACTTTGTGGACTTACGAATGCGTATGGATTGACGTAAGGGTGGATCCACAATCTCAGACGAAGCTTGAGGGACCATAGGAGAAGAGGAAGCTTCAGATGTCTTGGGAGAGTAAAGTGTCAGTACTGCAGAAGGAGTATTTAAAGTACTAGGAACCTGAGATGACAAACTATCAGAATCCTCAGAAAAAGGATCTATACGAATAAGGTCAGATCTAGTCAAACTATGAGTAGTGGATGGAATAGAAAAGAAAGGTATATGCTCAAGAAAAACAACATGACGAGACACATAAAGTTTCTAAGTTATGGGATCAAAACAACGATACCCCTTTTTACCTTTACCATAACCAAGAAAGACACAAATAGCAGATTGAGAGGACAACTTGCTGCGTTCCATATGAGGACGAAGAACGAAACAAGTACAACCAAAAACTCTAATGAAAGAATAATCAGGAGCATACCCATACAACTTTTCAAAAGGAGACAAACCTGAAATATGAGAAGATGGAATTGTATTAATCAAACTTACAGCAGTAAGTACAGCTTCACCCCAAAACACACTAGGAACAGAAGCAGATAGCAAGAGAGAACGAGCAGTTTCAACAATGTGCCTATGTTTTCTTTCAGCAACACCATTTTGCTCAGGAGTATATGTACATGAAGTTTGGTGAATAGTTCCATCTAAGGCAAGCAACTCACAAAATTTATTAGAGGTGTATTCCCCACCCAAATCACACCTAAAACCTTTAATAACAGCAGAATTTTGAGTTTTGACAAGAGCCCGAAATGCTGTATATATCTCAAAGAATTCAGAATGGTGTTTCATTAAATAAACCCAACAATAATGAGTATGATCATCAATAAAAGAAACATAATATCAAGACCCTCCTTTTGTGGCAACAGGAGAAGATCCCCATACATTAGAATGAATCAAATCAAAAGGAGAAGAAGAAATAGAAATACTTCGATTAAAAGGTAAAGCTGAAAATTTTGCCAGTTTACATCCACTACAATCAGAAATATCACAAGTTTGTAAATTTCCTAAAGCCCCTGTGGATGCCAAAAATCTCAAACGAGAAGATGAAACATGACCTAGACGAGAATGCCATAAGTAAAAACTAGAAGAAGAATGACTCAAATGAAAAGAAGATAAATCAACACTATTAGCAGCAGCAGCAACTGACACTTTTAACTCATCCAAAATATATAGTCCCCCCTCCCTACGACCTGTCCCAATCAGCTTCTGAGACTGGCAGATCCTGCACATAACAAGAAGAAGAGGAAAATGTGACTAAATTACCAGAATCACATAACTGACCAACAGAAGCAAGATTTAATTTGAGTTTAGGAATATGATAAACATTAGGGAGAGACAAGTTAGGTGTAACAACAGAACCAACACCTGCTAAAGGCATAGGAGTGCCATCAGCAGTCATAACAGGAATAGAAGACGAAGGAGACACAGAAGCAAAATGTGAAGAATCTGGAGACATATGATGTGAAGCACCAGAATCCAAGACCCATACAGAATGAGACATACCTGAAGAACTATGAGGCAACTGACCCATGGAAGAAGAAGCAGACATAGCATGTGGCTGTAAGGAGAGAAACTTTTGAAATTGCTCAGCCAGAGTACTAGGATCGGTGAAAGGACCTGATGAAGCAACTGTTGCAGTATTAGGCTGTGGTGGTCTGTAACCCTGAGATGGTCTATAAGCATTAGATTGTGACTGGTTAAGGCTTCGAAGCTTGAGATTGCTTGTTGCGATTGGTTATGTTGTCTCAACTTAGGACACTGAGCCTTCCAATGACCTTTCTGCTTACAGAAACTGCACTCGTCAATGGCAACCCTCGTATAAGACTTATTCTAATTATTGGGGGGTGGCTTAGAGGATACCGCTAACATAGAGGGATTAGAAGTAGATAGAATTCCCTTTTCAGAATAAGACTTAAGACGTATTTCTTCAGCCAATAACTCACTGACAACTGAGTCAACAGAAGGAAGAGGAGAACGATGCAAAATTGAACCTCTAAGTCCTTCAAAATCACTGCGAAGTGCCATTAAAAACTGTACCAATCGTTGCTATTCTCTACGAGCAATATAAGCACCACATGCCTTTAATTCGCCGATTCAGAAGAGCCAATTGATCCCAAAGATCGTTATAGCAGAATAAAACTCCCGAATACTCATATTCTTCTATTTCAAGAGCTCGTATATCATTCTCCAATTGATATCTTGCTTTGCAAAATTTGATTGAGTGAATAACATTTGCAAATGATCCCAAACCTCCTTTCGGTCTCATACTTCGCCACCGGTGTGTACCTATGGAATGCTCAACAGAATTGTTAATCCAAGTAATAATTTTTGCATTGTTTGCTTCCTAGGTATCTATCAAAGCAGCATACCCCTCAACAATATTCTTAGGTTTCTCAAAAGTTCCACTAACATATCCCCACAGCTTTTTACCCTTAAGAAAGTTTCTCATCACATAACTCCAATACGAATAATTCTTTCCATCCAACCTCACACTCACAGACTGAAGCGAATCGTCTCTTTCAATAGCCATAATAAAAAAACCAAGAAAGTCAAAAGAAAACGAAATACCAGATTGCAGCCAAAAGAGCGAATACCGAAATACCAAAATATAGAAATTGAGCGAATACCCTCTCGAAATTGTACGGTCACCTCACAAACTGAACGAAGTTGGATCCGCGAAAGCTGTGTTTAAGATTAAGCCTCGTCCCATGGCTTTCTCTGATACCATGATAAAGAATTCAAAGAAAAATACAAGAACATTTGTGAAGAAAAGACAAGGGTTTCATTGATTATTGAAATGTAAAAGTTAATTTAACCTAAATATAAAGAAACTATATATAGGCCAAACAGGGAAAGGAAAATACAAATCTACCCTTAATAATTAATAAAACAAAATAACCCAATATTTCTTAACACTTAGATGACCCTCTAATGGGGCTCAGGGAGGGATGGGGGTAGGAGAAGAAAAATTGAGATGAAGAGTATTTGCGGGGATCGAATCTCGTTATTCTTCTTGCATGTTTCTATCTCTAACCAATTGAGTTACCAACACATGACTGTTAATGTGGCTATATTGAATTTTGAGTTTTTAACCCAAAAAAATGTGTTTAAAAAATTAAATGAGGTCCTCGTATTAATAGCATTGGTTAGATAAACCAATCGTATATGCAGTTGTGTATAATTTGAAATGATATAGTTCTGCCAATATATACTATTAGGATCTTGGTGTGGTAGTGAATAAATATCATTACATCTCTGAGATTAAAAATAAAAGATGAGATTTAAACAATATGATTAACTTTGGTAAACATACATAAAACTTTTTATGCAGTTGTGTATATAGAATTTTAGAAACTCACCTTTATATAATAAATTAAAGTATATTATATTGAAAATAATTTGATCTCTTAATTTTTTTTAAATAACATGTCATTTTTAACCTTTTCCTCTTTTAAATCTCTAATTCAAATTCATCGCAAAAAAAATTAATTTAAATTATAGTTTTAATTAATCTCGTTTATAATTTTAAATATTTTTTAATTTATATTTTATTAAATTTTATCTTAATAAATAAACTATATATTTTTTTCTTATAATTTTAAATATTTTTCTCTTTTAAAAAATATATATTTATATTCTATCTAAATTTATATATATATATACACACACATACTAGATTCTTTAGAAAAATCTAATGAATCAGCTCTCTTTGGCGTTTGGACTTTTTTTTGGAAGTATTGGAGATGTAATTAACCTTGGAGATTGAACTGCTCCCTCAAATGGAATATAGCAGTAACACGGAGCACTATTTTCTTCTTTCATTTTTTTTTACCGCATTCCCTAATCTTTGACGAGATCAGGGTCCCTAATCTTATTACAGCGATATCTTATCTGTTTCCTGCTTATGATCATAATTATTTAATAGTGCAATAAATTATTATGATAATTATTCATCTTATTGCAGAAGGAAACTGTTGCGACCGGATCATGGTGGAAGCGGCGAAAAAAGTGAATAGGAGTAAAATAAAATGAAATCGTCATTAATTTTATTTAAAATAAAAAAAATCAAAAAAATTTAGAAAATAATTTTTAAAATTAGATTAAATTCGAAAGTCGATTATATGTAGAAAATGGTAGAAACTTAATCCTATAGCATTCTTAATACATTCATCTTAAGATCTGCATCTTTGCCAATTGCGTAAATTCTTAATAACTCTTAAAAATATTTGTTTTATTTTTTTGTTAAAAATATAAACTAAATAGGTAAATAAATTATGAAAATTTAATTTTAGATTGATAAAATAGAGATTCTACTCCTACGTATACTTAAGGGCAATAAGGAATTCAAAGTTACGTTGTTCTTTAAAAAAATGATTGTGGGTTTATTGCTTTTAATTTTGAAAATATTTTTGTTTTGAAAACTCATTTGATTTTATTTTATTTTATAAAAAAGTTTGAATCATCAAGCTGACATAACTTAAATTATTCTAAAAGTTACAGGATTAACAAACTGTTACAACTCAACTAATCCTAATTTATTCTTAAATCAATTTAAAAATAAAAAGTTTACAAAAAATATAATAATAATAAATAAACTAAACTAACAAATAGATAAGCTAAAATGAATAACACATGTATACAATAAAAAAAAAAGAATAATACAAGAAAAAATAATAATAAGCAAGCTTACCTCCAAGACGTATAAAAATATTATACTCAAAGAAGTTAGTGCACAGGATCCCACGCGTTCTCTTTCAAATCAAACATTGAAAAGTAACTCACTTGTAAAATAAAATTTACTAAAGTCTTCGAGTTCCTATACTTAATACTAAGCTCAAGTGTGTAATTTTTTTTTGGATGATAAAACAAGTGAGAATCACCTCTTTATATAGGAGAAGGGGAGGAAGAAGGAGTATGACTTTTTCGATGTGGGACTTAGAAATACAATGAATCTAGACACATTAGTTTTTCAAAAAAAATTATCCTTTTTTCATTTTTTTTCTTTTTATTTTTTAGATTTTCATTCATTTTTTCAAGTTTTAGAATTTTTCATTTTTATCTCTCTTTTTTATTATTCTGAATTAAAAAAATTTAATGACCTAGACAAAATTAGGTGGCCACATAAACATTAGATGAAAAGAGAATATCTATGTCGATAAGGATTAATTCAATTTGTAAGATTGAACAGTATATTTTGCTTATTATTCTTTAAGTCATCTGCAAAGTATCATGTTATTGTTTTTTGGGAGCATGAGATTTTTTCACATGCTCAACCTGTTTAAATCACTTATAAAATTAATTCTTGATCAACTGCAAGAATATAAAATTATATGATATCTCTACAAAAATTGTTTTCGTGGAATTTAAACTAATGTCCTTATTTTAAGAGTTCAATGTCACAAATATCATGCCTCCATTAAATCATGTGGCAGCAGCCACCCATCATATAATTAAACCTTTTCACAATCGGCATGCTCATTACTTAAAATTAAGCAGTCACCCATCATATAAACTTTTCACAACCAATAAGTGTTAACATAATTTGCATTATATTTTTTTTATCAGTCAAAAATAGAAAATGAACTAAGGCTTAAGTCGAATTACACCCAAAGCATCAGCTAATAAGACAGAGTTAAGCTATGGAGGACATGCATCCTATGTAATAAAGGCATAGTCAAAAGAAGCTCCATGCTTTGCCAACCAATCTACACATTCATTTCCTTCACGCAAAGTATGCTGAAATCTCAAGTTCCAAGAGTAAGACATGAATCTTCGAATGTGATTGACTAAGGGAGCATAAGGATGAATGCGATGGACTCCCTGGATCACCAATTGTAGAGTTGTCTTAGAATCAGATTCACACACAACATCTCTATAGCCTGCTGATAATTCCTTGAAATGTAGTTATTTCTGCCCTTATATGTGTGTTTTATGGATTGCTTAGTCCTTGATTTGAGGCATGAATGGAAGACTTTGGCTTTATTTTCATTCAATTTCATGATTGATGTTTTATGTTCTACTTTTGAGAAAATCTTTCCAATTCATTGATGAATTAAGTAGATTGTGCACTTATGCTTAACTGGGTGAATTCTTAAATGTAGGTGGGCTCAAAATGGATAACTTGATGCAAGTAAAGGCCCAGCATAGGGTGGAAAAGCCTATAGAGCATCCCAACTTAGAGGGCCGCGGTGCACACTCATGAGGGCCGCGGCGTGTGGTGCATCAGCAGCATTCCAGTACTTCAACCCGAGGCTTCAGGGCCGCAGCGCACATGTAGTGAGGGCCGCGGCCCCAATGACCTAATTGAGGAGGGCCGCGGCGCAAAGAGATCAGGGCCGCGACGCGCAGACGTTAATTTCGTCTATAAATACTGTTCTATTAGTTCTTTTTTAGGGAGATTCATTAGAAATAGAACACGGCTGCTAGGGTTACGAATTTGAGTAGAAAAGAAGCAGAAATAGTCAAGATTGGAAGTTTCAATCCTCCACCAAGGTGAAGAAAACTTCCAATCTTGGCTATTTCTGCTTCTTTTCTACTCAAATTCGTAACCCTAGCAGTTGTGTTCTATTTCTAATGAATCTCCCTAAAAAAAACTAATAGAACAGTATTTATAGACGAAATTAATGTCTGCGTGCCGCGGCCCTCCTCAATTAGGTCACTGGGGCCGCGGCCCTCACTACATGTGCGCCGCGACCCTGAAGCCTCAGGTTGAAGTACTGGAATGCTGCTGATGCACCACGCGCTGCGGCCCTCATGAGTGTGCGCCACGGCCCTCTAAGTTGGGATGCTCCATAGGCTTTTCCACCCTATGCTGGGCCTTTACTTGCATCAAGTTATCCATTTTGAGCCCACCTACATTTAAGAATTCACCCAGTTAAGCATAAGTGCACAATCAACTTAATTCATCAATGAATTGAAAAGATTTTCTCAAAAGTAGAACATAAAACATCAATCATGAAATTGAATGAAAATAAATCCAAAGTCTTCTATTCATGCCTCAAATCAAGGACTAAGCAATCCATAAAGCACACATATAGGGGCAGAAAGAACTACATTTCAAGGAGTTATCACACCCAAAAACCTAGATTTTTGCTAGTCCTCTAGCAAAACAATTATTATCAGCATTCATCCAACATTTAATCATGAATTTCATTTTCACTTAACCTAATCTAGTGTTCAATGATTTTATGGGCCTCAAAGATTGCTCATGCATCATAATCAGCTTCATACATGCACACTCTTTAGCATGATAACATTCAAGGTCACTTATCCAACAAATGACATCTCCCACAAGCATGCAAGCTAAACTTCTACTTTTCAGTTCATACACATCTAGATAAGTTTATAAGCATACAGTCATATGATTCACAAAATCCATAAGATTGCCATAAAAATCTCTCTCCACTAATGTAAATCATACACAAATGAGGATCAAAAGGGCCTTTCACAGCTTGTAATGTAAGGCCAGGAATTATGGGATGAAGAACAAAGGGGAATGAATTTAACACAAACATTGAGAATCATACTCATACGATTTCAAGACATGAGCTCAATTAAAACTATCAGGGTATTCAAAATCAGAACTCCTTAGAACCATTCAATGCTTTTTGTAGTTAACTTTTCTTTTCCTTTTCTTTTGCTTTGCTTGTCTCTCTTCTTTTTTCCTTTTTTTATTTTTTATTTTATTTTAATACCCCTAATTACTGAACTCACAACAAGAAATCATATGATATGAACTCAACCAATAATGATGGTAAGATAATAAATGCGATGTTTTCATATGCATCAAGAATGGTTACATGGTATGGTATATGTAGGTAATAAAAGAAATAAGGCCAACATATCTATAGCTTCAAAGGAGGACCTAAGGAATTGATCATGTCAAGGTAAGCTTTTTAAGACTCAATCGGTCCAAACAATGCCCTTATCATTTCCTTAATCATGCATAATCTAGAATTTCGCTTCAAGAGAGTTTCAAAACAATATTACAGAAAAATGAAATCTATACAAGTACTTCCTATAAACATTTTCTAAACATGCATACAACTCATTTTAAAGTTACACCAGCATACAAGTGGGAAACAAAACCATGCATATGAAGAGACAAACAATGATTCTCATGCTTCAAAATCACGCAAGGTTTCGCTAAGAGAGGCAAATTGCAAACATTCATATCATCGGACAATCATTACCACACTAGCAATTCGCGCAAGCCATTAATTTAATCTAAACAATCATGCAAAACCTATGTTGTGCACAATGTATCAAAAAATTTATCATGTGCACTTCATATATACCAAAAGAAATTATCTACACTATGATTAGCATGTATGAACAAAGCATTTATAATCAGTTATATAATTAAAAACCAAAAGCAGTTATAGACACCCCCCCAAACCTGAGGGAAACAGTGTCCTCACTGTACATAGTATGAGCAAATACAATGAAAATAAAAGGAAAGATGCCCTGTGTGCATCAGATGATATCTTCATCAGATGAAGTCGCTTCCTCAGCATCCTCATCATGATCAGAATCCTGCGGCGATCGAGACGGTCCAGCAACTGCGACGGGTGGGAACTGGGGCACGAGGAAATGATCCATGGGGAAGCTTGATTGCTCAGCCATCCACCTCTGAGTTTGAATAATATATGCAAGCTCGGCATCAACAGAGGCACGCCATGCAACATCTGGGACAGGAGCTGAACTAGACGCCTCATGAGTCTGTTGCTATCGTCGAGGTCGCGGAGGCGCAGGAGCAGCAGTTGGAGCAGGAGCAGGCTGTGCTCCCAACCGCTCAATAATGGAGTCGGTGATGGGCTGTTTCACATCAGATAACTCCTCATGAGGCTCCCAAGTAACATGTGCCGCTCGGTAAAGCTCCTAAAAGAGGGAAGGGAAGTACAATGTCTGGGCCTCCTCGACCGCTCTCCGAATCCGAGAATGGATGACCTGAGCCAATGTGGTGGCGCTCGAGGATAGCATAAAGAAGGATCGCTCGGTCCCGAGTAACCTAGGATATGTTCCCAGAAGGAGTGAGGCGGTGAGAGATTAAATGATAGCACACATTGGCCTCAGGAGTCAAGCAGCGCCGAGGAAAGAAACGAGGGCTTTGAGTATCCACAGTCAAGGTCCAAGGTATAGGGAGAGACTCCAGACTACAAATGCGAGCAGTTACTACAGTGAGGTCAATCCCCTCCTCCGACTCCCATCGCATGAACTGCTCATAATCACATATCTTAGGCGCCTGGTCCAACAGTAGAACGCGCATGATATCATCAGAGGAATATGAGACAGTGCGAGTGCGCACCCACGCAGTTGTGTGGCCGGCCGAGAAAGTGGCATTCGCATAGAATTCGCGAACAACTGGCAGAACAACAGCCTCAGGATGAATAGTAAACCTCTGCCAGTGATGATGAGTGATGAGGTCCTGGATGTCGCGGTGGATGCCCTTGGTAAAATCGAAGCCTCACTCAGGAATAACTAGTTTCTTTACCAGGATGTTATACCGCTCAGTCGCCTCAGCTGAAATAAACCTTCGCCTATCAAACACAGGAGGCAAAGGTTCCCTTTGTGGCCTACTGCTGGAAGCTCGGCGTCGGGAAGTCAAAATGAAGCGTAGAGGGCACCTAACCTTGCAAAAAGAATGCCTAAAATTAGAAAATAGAAAAGATAAGGGAAAGTAGAACATAGAACAAGGTAAAAAAAAACTTATGAATAATGCTATAATGAAGCAAATAGGGCCACCCAACACAACAAAAAGTGGAAAGAACCATTTCTGGGCATTCTGAGTGAGAGGGCTGTGGCCCCCAATCTGGCCACACACAGAAGCCCGTAAGCGCAGTAAATGGTGCCTGTTCCATGGTTACTCCAAACGGTTCAACAACAACAATCAATAAATAATAATGAACAAACAACCTACATCATACAAGATTACTCACTAAATAACTAAAATCTATTTCCTACTACTAAGAAATATACAGAAATGGAAGAAAATGCATAAATACAAATAGTAAAAAAAAGGCTAGTTCTTGTTACCTCGTGGAGAAAATGAGAATGGGGATGAAATGGAGCCTAAAATCCACCGGGAGAGGAAGAGAAACGAGGAAGGGGAAGAGAGAATCCGAGAGAGGGAAATGGATAGTAACAGAAATGGGAGAGGGGCTGGGTTTTAACACGGTTCACCGCTGAGCGCCGTGGCCCCCATGGTGTCACGGCTGCGGCGCACATCAGAGTGAAACGCGCGTTTCACTCTAGGTTTTTTTTTTTTAGGGCCGCGGCGGCCATCAGTAAGGGCCGCAGCGGTCATGTGGGTCTGCGGCCTCCAAAATTTTTTGGGCCGCGGCCCTGAGGTCCCTGGTTTTTGTCCTGGAATACACACAGCGCCGCGGCGCTACTTTGTGGGGGACGCGACGCATGAAGTCTGACTGCAGAATTCTGCAGCAGACTTCATTTCTGGCCAATTGTTGCCTCTCTTTGGCCTTCAACGCCTATAAAACTTGTTCAAACTATTTATTTACAAATTGGACCACAAAAACATACTGAAAATATTAAATTTACTTATTAAGCTATTTAAAGACTTAAAGATAAAGAATCTAACCCTCGGGTTCCCTCCCAAGAAGGGCCTAATTTATAGTTCCAACAGGACTTTGGTAATTCAAGCTGGAGCTGATGATGTGAGGGAAGACTTCTCCCTGTGAATTTCTCCTCCAAAATAAGATTTTAGGCGCTGGCCGTTAACCTTAAAGTTAATCCATCCAGTGGGGCTATTTCCACTGCTCCATGGGGAAACACCTTTATCACCACAAAAGGTCCCAACCACATTGATTTAAGCTTTCCAGGGAAGAGCTTAAGCCTAGAATTATAAAGGATAACTTGCTGGCCTTCAGTAAATCTTTTCTGGACTATTTTCTTGTCATGCCAATATTTGACCTTCTCCTTGTATACTTTTGCATTCTCATAGGCTTGTAGCCTAAATTCGTCTAGCTCATTAAGTTGCAAAAGACCCTTCTCACCAGCAGCTTGTGAATTGAAGTTGAGTCGCTTTATTGCCCAAGAAGCACTATGCTCAAGCTCAACCGGTAGGTGGCATACTTTCCCGAATACCATCTTATACGGAGACATCTCAATGGGACCCTTATAAGCAATCCTGTAAGCCCACAGTGCGTTATCTAACTTCCTTGACCAATCCTTTTTGGTTGGACACACTGTCTTCTCTAAGATCCGCTTTATTTCGCGGTTAGAGACCTCTGCTTGCCCACTCGTCTGTGGGTGATAAGGAGTGGCAACTCGATGCGTCACACCATACCTGACTAAGAGGGTTTCAAAGTACTTGTTACAAAAATGTGACCCTCCGTCACTGATGGTGACCCTAGGTGTTCCAAACCTGATGAAGATTTGCTTCTTCATAAAGCCAATCACTACTGTCGCGACCGGAGATCGCGGCGGGGAAACAGCAACTCGAATGGTTTTAAAAATATGACAATGGAAAAATGGAGTCGCCACCAATTTTATTTGAATTTGGAAAAATTGGAAAACCTTTCTTTGAAAATGGTCTTTGAAACTAGATTGGATTCGGGAGTCGGTTATGCTTAGGGAAGAGTGGAAACTTAATCCCACAGCACCCCTAACGCACCCGTCATAAGACGGTACCTTAAGTCAATTGTGCAAATTCTTAACAAATCCTTGAAAATATTTATTTTTACCCCTTTTTACAAAAGCATTATAACTATTTATAAAAGAAAAATCACAATATTATGAAAATTTAAATTTGGCTTGACAAAAATGAAATTCTGCTCCTACGTATCCCCTGGTGCAATGGGGAACTCAAAGTTACGTAGTTCTTTATAAAATAAGTGTGGGTTGATTGATTTTAATTAAAAAGAAGATTTTTATTTGAAAGCGAATCCATTCTTGCACAGGATTCAAGTTAGCACTAGGCTACTCAATAAACCCTTATGATCCAAAAGATAATGAAGATAGCATTCACTATTCAATCATCATCATTGGTCATTGCATGGATTAAAAGATTTTTTTTTATTTTCTTTATTATTTTTTATTTTGCCAAAAAGTGTATCATTACTGCCTTAATGGGCAGCAGCCCACGAGATTCAAACTTAAAATCCCAAAAGATAGTCAACAATTCAAATAAAAAAGGTTTGAAAACTTGAGCACCAATAACAGAGCACATACAGAGGACGTTTGGGGAGAGATCCGGTTTAAGATTCGACGGTCGGATGAAGGTTGATGAAGATGATGGGGGTGACGTCTGTAGAGGGGAAGGACATGGCTTCTTGGGTTTCGACGGTCGGTTGGGGGTATGATGGATCTGGTGTTTTGAGTTCGACGGTCGGTGAGGGGCGACCTAGCTGAGGTTCGACGGTTGGTTTGAGGAGATGGGGTGGTTGTTTTGGGGTTCGACGGTCGGGTATAGATTGGGTTTGACAGGTGATTTCACGTAATGGATGGTTGAAGGATGGTGGTGGGGATTCGACAGTCGGTGGGGGACCCAGCTGAGGTTCGACGGTCGGTTTGAGGAGATGGAGTGGTTCTATTTTGGGGTTCGACGGTCGATTGGAGGATATGGTGGGATGATTCTCGTTTTAGGGTTCGACGGTCGATTGGAGGATATGATGGTTTGTGAAGCCGGCTCGGTGAAGGTCGCAATGGTATGGTTCGACGGCCGAGTGAGGAGAGGGATTTGTTTTGAAGGGTTACGGTCCGACGGTCGATCTCGGTTGGGTTTGATAATGTTTGGAGAGGTTATGGAAATTGCTTAGGTGATGGGGATTATGGAGGCTTTGAAGATGGTGGGTTGTCGGTTGGATGGCGGTTGGTCGAAAGAGATGGTGATGGAGTTTTTTGTGCGATCCGACGGTCGGTGGTGAGGATATGGTAGTGTTTTGAGTTCAACGGTCGATTTAGGGATATGGTATTCGACGGTCGGATGTGATGGAAGTAGGTGATGTGGTGAGAGATGGAAGGCTGTTGGATGTGGATATTGAAGGTGAGTTCTCCGGTGGTTTTGGGTAATGTGTTGCGAAGGAGAGGAGTGTCGCGTGTGTATATGGTGCTCATGGCTTAAAAACAAGAATAGGAGAAGAAGATGGGCAACATGACTAATCGGTCAGATCAAAGCATGCATTTGAACGCTACATATTTACTCACAAGAAGGTGCAAGGATAGTGGTGAGAAAGGGCTTACCTCTTCAGCGCGCTACCAATGGTAAACCCAATTCAAAAAGAATCAAAACTCCCTTTCGTTCCCAAAGAAACAGCCTCCCCGCCTTCTTCTTTTTTTTCTCTTTTCCCGCCTACCACTGGGGATCAACTCAACATCATCAATCTTCCTTCTTTGGCCAAAGATGGGATGATTTGGGGAGGATAAAAGAGGGTGGTCGTGAGGATGGAGATGGTGGGGATATGATGAAGATGGGGTTCAACGGTCCGACGGTCGGTTGAAGATGGGTGATGTTTACGAGGTCCGACAGTCGGTCGACGGTTCCGTTGGTTTTAGTGAAGGGGTTCACGGTGGTATGGGAGATTGGAGAAGGTGAATAGTGAAGGTTGGACGTGGAAATGAGATTGAAAGTGGAGGTGGGATCAAATTCTGGCTTTTGGTGGAGGTTGGTTTGTGGGGTTGTCGAAATGAGGGGTGTGGTTGTCTTTGGGTTTATTTGGTTGGAGAAGGATGGTGGCAGAGGAGAGGAGGTTTCACGTAAAAATAGTGCAAGGTGGACGAAGGTTGAAGATGGTGATAATGAAGGTCGAGAGTGGCGAAGATGGTTAGGTTGATGATGATAATGGAGGGATTGGAGGAGGAGGGTCCCGCCGGTGAAGTGTGGGTTTGGATGATGATGATGGAGAGGTTCAGGTGGAGAAGGATCCTGCTGGTGAAGTGTGGGTTTTAGAGAATGGTGGAAGAAATGATGGTCGTGTGTTTTTTTTGGTTGGAAGGGATTTGGAAGGAATTGGATTATTAAGGATTTCCAGCCTCTTGGAAGGAAAAATGGCAGAGGCATTTATGGAGGGATCCTTCACATTTTGGAGGGAAGAGTTGTGATGTGATGATTGCTCACCGTATGGGGGGTTGGCATTTTCCTTCAGATTTTCATCTTCTCCCGACAAATCCCCCTAAAATCCTCCTTTTTGTATCAAAATTCTCCCTTTTTTTTTTTTTTTTCTGTTGATCCTTTCTTCTCTTTTTTTCTTTCTCGTCAATCACTCCTCCCCTTTTCTTTTTTTTATTTTATATTGAGCCCCCACCCCCTTTTCTTTTTTACGTGAAGTGGGGTGTGTGCTGGTGGGAACATGATTAGAAAAAAAATGCTACATGATTATGATGGATGCAAATAATTTTTTTTTTTTTTGCTAGTGCTTGAAGGAGTGAAATATGCATGGCTAGAAATAAAAAGACGTAGAGTCAGCAAAGAAAATTGCTTCATGCAGCAAAATTTTTTTTTATATTTTATTTTATACTTTTTTTTATTTTTCTTTTACCCCGGTCAAAATTGGGTGTTCACAACTACCTTTGAATCATTGGTAGGAAATGTGCATGCCTCCACCCATTTGAACACGTAGTCCACAGCCACAAGTATGTATTGATTCCCAAATGAGGGAATAAATGGGCCCATAAAGTCAATGCCCCACACATCAAAGATCTCAACTTCTAAAATGAAGTTAAGAGGTATCTCGTTTATTTTGAAAATGTTTCCAGATTTCTGGCACTGATCACATCGTTGCACATGCAAATTTGCATCCTTAAATATTATTAGCCAATAAAAGCCAGATTGGAGCACCTTCGCTGCAGTCCTATCACAACTGTAATGTCCACCATATGAAAAAGCATGACATTTGTTCAGAATTTGCTCCACTTCCTCTATAGGTACACATATCCTCAACATCTAGTCAGAGCACTGCTTAAACAAAAATAGCTCATCCCAAATGTAGTGCTTGACATCGTACAAGAATTTCTTCTTCTGATGAGAGGTTAAATCAGGCGGTAGCACACCACTCACAATATAATTAACCATGTCTGCATACCATGGACAGGATTTAGTGGTGACTACAAACAGCTGCTCATCCGGAAATGTTTCCCTGATTATGATCAGTTCAATTCGGCTTTCTTCATTCTCAAGTCTTGAAAGGTGGTCTGCCACTTGATTTTTCGCACCTTTCTTATCCTTAATCTCCAGATCAAACTCTTGTAGAAGCAAAACCCACCTAATCAATCGAGGTTTTGTATCTTTCTTGCTCACTAAATACTTTATGACAGAGTGATCTGTATACACTATCACTTTGGTCCTTACCAAATAAGCTCTGAACTTGTCAAACGCAAACACAACTGCCAGTAGCTCTTTCTCCGTTGTTGTGTAGTTCAGTTGGGCATCATTAAGTGTCTTGCTCGCATAATATATGGAGCGAAACACCTTATCCTTTCTCTGTCCCAATACTGCACCCACAGCATAATCGTTGGTGTCGCACATAAGCTCGAATGGTAAGTGCCAATCTAGAGTAATAATTACTGGTGCTGAGACCAGTCTCTTCTTCAGCTCCTCAAATGCAGCCTGACATGAATCATCAAAGGTAAACTGGATGTCTTTCTCCAGAAGGTTGCAAAGAGGCTTGGTTATCTTTGAAAAATCTTTAATGAACCTCCGATAAAAACCCGCATGATCAAGAAAACTGCGGATTCCTTTCACTGCGTTAGGCGGAGGAAGCTTATCTATTACCTCAATCTTTGCCTTATCCACCTTCATCCCTCTAATAGAAACCTTATGGCCAAGGACTATTCCTTCTTGGACCATAAAGTGGTATTTTTCCCAATTCAGGACGAGGTTGGTTTCTTCACACCTCTTCAGCACGGATGATAAAGTTTGCAAACAGCTATTGTAATCATCCCCAAACACCGAAAAGTCATCCATAAACAATTCCAAGCCATGCTCTATCATGTCTGCAAAAATGACCATCATACAACGTTGAAAGGTTGTAGGAGCATTGCATAACCTGAACGGCATCCTACGAAACGCAAATGTACCATAGGGACAAGTAAAAGTTATCTTCTCTTGGTCCTCAGGCGCTATGCCAATTTGGTTATATCCAGAATAACCATCCAAGAAGCAGTAATAAGCCTTTCCTGCTAGCCTATCCAACATCTGGTCTATGAACGGAAGCGAAAAATGGTCCTTCCGAGTGGCCTTGTTCAGCTTGCGGTAGTCCATGCATACCTTCCAGCCTGTGACTTTACAAGAGAGAATTAACTCATTGTTTTCATTGGTGACTACCGTCATGCCACCTTTCTTGGGAACGCATTGAATCAGTGAGACCCAAGGGCTGTCAAAAATAGGATATATTATGCTTGCATCCAGCCACTTGAACATTTCCTTCCTCACCACTTCTTTCATAATTGGATTGAGTCTCCTTTGATGTTCTACAACTTTATTTTGATTATCCTCTAACAGGATTTTGTGCATACAGATAGAAGGACTAATGTCTTGGATATCGACAATAGTCTATCCAATAACATATTTATATTGCCTCAGCACACGAAGAAGTTTCTCCGTTTGATCATCTGAAAGGGATGATGATATGATTATCGGGAGAGTGGAGGTTGCTCCTAAATATGCATACTGCAAATTATTGGGCAGAGGCTTCAATTCAAGCCTCAGAGGTTCCTCAATAGAAGGCTTAGATGCCTCCTTAATTGCTTCAGACTCCAAGGTTTCAAACTTGGATGGCCGATATTACCTGGGGACTGCCTCTAAGTGCTTAATAAAATCTGACACATCGTCCCTAAGCTCTTCATCTTTACCAGTTGATGAAGCCAACACCACAGCAAGGGAGTCTTCTGGAATAGTGGCTTGGAATGAGTCATTAATGATGTTATCCAATATCCCAACATAAGAACACTCTTCCTGATCTTGAGGAAACTTAATTGCTTTGAATATATTGAAAGTTATCTCTTGATCTTGAACTCTCATTGTTAGTTCACCTTTTTGTACATCAATGAGCATCCTCCCTGTAGCTAGGAACGGCCTGCCTAGGATCAATGGGACCCTTTGATTTTCTTCCATATCCAGAATCACAAAGTTTGCAGGGAATATGAACTTGTCCACTTTAACCAGGACCCTCTTCCTCCTCCAATACTCCTGGAAATGAATGTCAGTATAACCCTCCTGGGTTCCCAGCTCAACAGAGACAACCAATGCAAGAAAGGAAGCTTGCTTTGGAGGATATGTTTATGCAGTTGATGGCCAAGAATGATGCTTTCATCACTAAGACTGACTCCCACATGGCAAGGACAGATGCTCATTTATCAAAGAATGATTCGATTATTCAAAGCCAAATGGCTTTGATGCGAGCATTAGAAACTCAAGTGGGATAGTTGGCAAATGCGATCAACAACCGACCCCCAGGCTCCTTCCCAAGCAACACAGTGAATAATCCAAAGGGTGCCTCGAATGAGGACTGTAAGGTCGTATCACTGAGGAGTGGCAAAGACATTGAGGGTAATCCAAAGACTAGATTGTTGGAAGATGAAGTAGCCAAGAGTCAAGACCAAGGAGAAATGGTCCACAAGGAAGTGGCTGACAAGAAAGGTGAAGAACGTGAAAAGGATGAAGGTATGGTCCAAAGGAAGCCTGAGGGCAAGAAAGTGGAGAATAGAACTTATGTACGTCCTCTACCTTTTCCTAGTAGACAAATCAAGCATAAGATGGATGAGCAGTTTAAGAAATTCTTGGAAGTTTTCAAGAAATTGCATATCAACATCTATTTTGCTGAAGCCTTGGAACAGATGCCCAGCTACTAATTCCAAGCTATTTCTAGGCCATGAAAAATTGCTAATAATTCTACATTCAAGTTGGATACGATACCACAGAAGCCAGAGAAACCAATAAGTCATTCTCCATACATATTTCTGATTAAACCTCCATAGCCAGACCTACCATGATTCTCTATAGAGTTGCCATCCACATTAATTTTGAAAGAGTTTTCTACTGGTGGAGACTAACTAACTTCCTTTTCCCGGCGTCTACTGTCAAGAGACCCGAAGGCCTTAAGAATTAATTCTTGTAAAGAGCGAATGTGATTTAGAATGTACCACTCATCCCATCTAGTATCATTAAAGACTTCAACATTTCTTGATTTCCAAATTATCCAGCATGTGACTATAAAGATAGAACCATTAGCAGCAGCAACATTTGATATAAGCCACTGGCTACAGTCATGAATATATAAATCTTATTTTTGGGTAAACCGCAGTACTTCCCAAATCCTTCTTGATCTATAACAATCATGAAGAGTATGAAGAATTGATTCTTGATCCGCACCACACTTGTGACAAGAAGCATCAAAAGAAACGTGACGATAAATACAAATTAAGTTAGTTGGGAGGCTTTCAAGCAAGATAAGCCATAGAAAATGTTTGATATTTTCTGGAAGTTTGAGATTCCAGACCCAGAACCAATTTTCTAAGCGGGCAAATTGAGAAGTAGGCTTATGGACAAGCCATTGATAGGCACATTTAGCTGAATAAGTACGAGAATTTGAACTGCCTCATATCACCACATCATCAGAAATACCATCCACAAAATGGCTCTTCATTTTCATTTGAATGTCTAAAGGAAGTTGTGTAGCAACATTTTCCAAATGCCATTCACCATTATAAAAAATATCCTCGATCTGCAGTTGAGTATCTTGTATGTGAACATAAGGAACTAAATTACAGATGCAATCTTCATCTAGCCATTTATCATACCATATTAACACCTCACCTCTCCCAATTCTGACTTTGAGACCCGGTATGACACAAGCAATAGATTTCATAATTGAGTTCCATATGTATGAAGCACCATTGGTTGGATGAACATTAAGAATATGAGCACCATTCAAATATTTAGCCGATAAAAGTCTCACCCACAGTTTGTCCTGATTATGCAGAAAATCCCAAACATGCTTACCCAATAAGGATACATTAGATTCCCTTGCTGTATGAATTCCAAGACCCCCTCTATTTCTAGGCTGAGTAACCGTATTCCAATTCACCCAGTGACAAGATTTTCTTCCCCATATAAATCATCTTACACAAGCATCAATACTATCACAAATACCTTCTAACACCCAAAGATTCTACATAGAATAAATAGGAATAGAAGCAATGACAGATTTGGCTAGTATAACTCGTCTAGCTCTATTCAAAAGCTTCCCTTTCTAACCAGTTAATCTGCCATTTATTTTATCAAGAATATAAGCAAAATTATTCTTCCTTACCATTCTTGTCAGTAGGGGAAAGCCAAGGTATTTGCCTAAATTATAAGTGTGATGAAAATTAATGATAGAGGCAAATTTAGAAACCTTAGATCGAGGAACATTTTTAGATGGCAGAAATTGAGATTTATGGACATTAACCTTCAATCCAGAAGCAAGGCAAAAGGACTGCAGGACCTTCTTCACCAACTTTGCTTGAGAAGTATTGGCTTGAGTAAACAGCAGGTAATCATCTGCAAAGAAAAGATGAGATATAGCTGAACCATTTTTAGATACCTTTACTGGAAGCCACTTCTTGTCATGAACTTTCTATTGAATAAGCAAAGCTAATTTTTCCATATAGAGAACAAACAAATATGGAGACATTTGGATCACCTTGTCTCAAACCTCTTTTAGGAGCAAAGCTTTCTAGTTTTTCATTGTTCCATTTCAAGGACAAAGTCGATGAAGTAGTCCAATTCATGATAAGATTAATAATTTGATGAGGGAAGCCAAATTCAGTTAAGGTAAGCCTAAGAAAATTCTAATCCACTCGATCATATGCCTTCTCAAAATCAATTTTAAAGAGAAAGTAACCTATTTTGCCTTTCTTTTTATGCATATGATGTACAATTTCCTGGGCAATAATCGCATTATCTGCAGTTCCCCTATTAGGAATGAAGTTGCTTTAAAGAGGTCCAATTAGCACATCCAAATATGGTCTAATCCTTTTCACTAAGACTTTTGAAATGAGCTTGAGAAGCACATTACAAAGGCTAATTGGTCTAAAATCCGTTAAGCTTGCAAGGGCATCGACCTTAGGAATTGGCATAATAAGAGTTTCAACTAACTTCGTATTAATGATTCTTGTAGTAAATGCATTTGAAACTAGCTCCTAAACATCCTTAGCAATAATATGCCGATAAGATCTGAAAAAAGATAGGCTGAAATCCATATGGTCCTAGTGCTTTATATGGACTCATCGAAAGCACATCCTCCTTCACCTCCTCCACAGAAACAGATTGAAGTAAACTCTCATATAGATCATTCCCAATCTGAGGCAGAAAACGCAGCTTCAAACTTTGAGGGTTGCAAGGCTCATTTGCTTAAAAAAGGTTCTTGAAAAAAGACAGGGCCTCCATTTTCAAAAATCCTTCATCAGTGCACCAGACACCATCAATATTAAGCTCAGTCACCTTATTTCTCCTCCTCTGAATAAATGTTTGGGTACGAAAAAGTTTTGTATTTTTATTCCCAAATTTTGCCTAATTTTCCCTATACTTTTAGTACCACAGAAGCTCTTCTTGTGCAAAAACTTGATTATACTGTCTCTGTAGTTCTTTTTCTAATCTTATAAGACTAGAATAAGGAAATGTATCAAGCTGGCGATGAACTCCTTTTATACGAGTCTCAAGGAGTCGTTTTCTTTTGAAGATATTGTCAAAGACTTCCTTATTAAAAATAATGGATTGATCTTGAATTTTCCCCAATTTCATAATAGCATTCCCATCATATTGCCTCCAAGTATGCTCTACCAAGCTCCCATAATCTGGGTGAGAAATCCAAGCAGCCTGAAAATGAAAGAAGTTTGCCTTGGTGCTCTGAGACTTCTTGTAACTTAGAAGACGAGGGTTATGATCTGAATTATGAGGAGGCAAAACTTCCACTAATTTTGCATTATATTTATTTTACAATACAAATTTGATATGGGGATATTTGAATCTTTGTGATAGCAAATAACTGAATGATAATATAAAATAATAGCATTTTCTAATAAGTGTGTGTTTGAGATAATTATGAAAACTTGATTATTTCAATAATCGATTATTATATAAAAGTTTTTTGTTATAATCAATTATAATAGAATCAATTTTATATTTAGATATGTTAGTTAAAAAGTAATTTTAAGCTAATCTGTTTCATTTGATGATATAAAAAATTACTTTTATGCATTAAATTACCAAAATAGGTATAGAATGTTTAAAAAAGTTATTTGATTGATTAAAAAAATTATTTGATTGATGATAAAATGGTATTTACAAGTAAGGAATAATTTATAATATAAAATTATAAGCTAAAATTTTAGCTTTATGAAAAAAAAACTTTTAAAATGCATTGAATTTCGTGTAAAAGCTGAAACTAAATTTACCAAACATACACATTATCATGTTGTCGCGACCGTAAAATTAATCGCGGCGAGATACAACAAATAAAAATTAAATTTTTTTACCAAATAACATATGTTAAAGAATGAAAAAATCATTCCCAAATATGCTCTAAGAGTCGGTTATTTGGGAGGCGGAAAGTTAACACCCTTAACACACCGTCTAAGGAGGACGTCAAACCAAATATACAAAACTAAAAAGAATATACACTAAGACCCTTTTTATATACATATAAGGCAAATAATTATGAAAATTTCATTTATAAATGACGGAATATGAGCAACTTGACAATCCTTTATATATATATATATATATATATATATATATATATATATATATATATATATATTAACAAGTAAAAAAATAAATACTTAATGAAAATTAATTTGAATATTAAACCATACTTTTATACGAGGATACATAACGTAAAGTATCTAGATACCAATTAGCGATTTTATCAAAAAAAAACATAATAATAATTTAAATGTAATAATTAATACATGTCCAAAAAGATATATACAAAATATAAGGGTTACAACAACCAAGGTTAGAAAAAAGTATCATTTTTGCCCCCAACAATTCTTACGAGAATGAGCCTGCCTTAAGGGTCCTCCTGTGATCCTCCTCAAAAAGAAAAGGAAATTTTATGAGATAAAAGAGAAAACTTTGATTCACGCAGTAGGAGCTCGTGGAGGGATCTAGATACGAACGAATCCTCGGTGGAAGGACGTATACTCGGGAGCTGGATCACCCCATACCTCATGTATCGGCGGTTGGAAAATGGATGTAGAACTCGATTCGAGTGATGGACAGAACATCAAAAGAAAAATAGGTGGGGTCATAACAACCCCGAGTCAAAGATGGAGCTCACATCTCCCACGTAGATGAAGCGTTCGATGATCAAGTCGACATGCCGGAGTTTGGTTGATGGTGTGAAGGTTTGGATGGCCTCCGTGGAACCTCGGTTCTAGCATACCCTAGAAAACCTGAAGGATGCCACATGGCAAGTAGAAAACTAATCGAGGTTGATGGAACAACCGGTGAGGGGAAACTTTGGCTCTTCCTGCCTTGGTTTTAAAGAAGCATAGACATAAGGTTAATAACAAAGTAAAGAGGTGTGATATCCAACATCATTACTAATTATGGCAAGAAGAAATAGAAATGGTAGATGACATCATACAAAGACGGTTAAAAAACAAATGAGATGGATTCAAGATTCCAAAAATGGTGGATGGTGATGGAGTTTAATAATCGGTGAGGTGAACAATCATAATATCAAGAAAGTAAACGGTTCGAGGGGATGGATTCGACATATCATACATTTTCATGCGTGTATGTCATATAAACATGATGACCGACCATGAACATGTACAAGGTACCAAAATCCTACTCCATTTGAACTAAACACAATTTCGAGAGGGAATGATCAAGGAGTCATGTTGAGAGGTGATAGTTGTCTGGTGAGAGGTGGTAGTTGTCAAATCAAGTGCTTCAACATTAACAATTTGTGCAACTTGGCTTATACAAGACATTCTTCATAAGATCACGATATAGGAGGTGGCGAGAGATGGGTGAGTCTGGAAGATGGTCACGGATCAAGTTTGAATGGAAGGTGCGGGTGGGGATTGTTTTTAGGACGGGTCTCATTCCAGGGTGAGGGAAATGAAGCTACCAATTGGGTTCCATTGGGAAATACTATGGTGGAGATGCCCCCAAGGTCAACAAGTGACCTATACTAGTTTACTCGCACCCGTACTAAGGTGTGATTCATCTCTTAAACGTAAAGCCTTAAAAAAAACATAGTTCACCAGACTTTCAGAATACATGATGACTCAATGAGTATATACACATATATTTAATAATAGCATAACCTTTTGATAATCATATATTTTACACATTAATAAGCCCTCATTTTTAGTGTTTTACAATCTTGAGTGTTCTTTGTGTGTGATTTTTTTTTTGTTTTGTTTATTTTTATTTTATTTAATTTTTGACCTTGGACAAGTTTTATAAGTTGGGCTTAATTGAATTTTTTCAGCATTATTGAGTTTTGACGTTGTTTCTATTTTCCAGCCATAACTTAAGTTCTAGACATCTAAAAATTATGAATTTTGCCTTGTAGGAAAGCTAAAAGGAAGCTCTACATCTTTGATGAAGAGCTCAAAGTCTCAATCAGATGTCTAGTGGGCCTAATTGAGCCTGGAAGTTCAGACTCGGGTTTGAGGAGCATATGGTACTAAAGTGAGCATAACTTGGTCAATTCAAGTCCAATTCAGATGAAACTTGGGTCATTGTATTCCTAGAAGGCCCAGCTGTGTTTGGGAAGTGCAAGGAGGCACTAGAGGCCAATTTAGGGGCAGTTTATAGTGGGAGAGAGGAGAGTCTGAAAATCAATTTTTCATTCCACACTTTTCTCCCTGAGCCTCTAGAAGGGTCCTCTCAGGATCTCTCTCCTCTCCTCTAAGAGATAGGAATCTCGTGCGAGAGGATAGGAACAAATCCTCGTGTGGAGTATACTCGCGATAATTTCACCTCGTCGGGTTTCTCTTTTCTAATGGAGGGCTAAATACCTTGTAGTCAATTCGAAATTCTTGAAGAAATTTTGGTTTGGATTCTTGAGACCTTATTCTAATTTCGTATTTTGAATTGTATTTGAATTATTCTTCTTCCCATTCTTTTTCGTTTTCTTGATCTGATTGGATCTTAATGGGATTAAGAATTGTGATTGGATTAGGTTGATGAATCTGGTTTACTCATGGAATTAGAAGTTAAGTACTGTTTTGTGCTTTGATTAATTGAATTCAGATCTAAAATTAACATAGATCTAACATGAATTTTGCAATTGTGAATTTGTGTATCAATTGTTAATTAAATTCTAGATGATTGTCTAGTAAGAATTCTGGATTTAATGCTGAGATATCGGTTAATTCCAAGTTAATCATTCAAATGCAATCCAAATGTTTGTTTAGTGCTCTATGATAGAATCCACCAAATTTCGGATAGATTTCTGGATTGATTACGCTTTTTAATTGATTGTTCTTTCCTTAATTCTACTATTTCGTATTCTGAAACTCAAATTCTCCATTTTTCAATTTTGGCTTTATCTGATTAATTTGCAAACTAAGATCCTTGGGAGACGATCCGGTGTTAACTTCTATGCTACAAGCCATAGGTACAATTCGATTTTATTTTGATTGAGTTCGGCGCTCGTCACTTTCCATAACCATACGCCATAAATGGCCAAAACAATCTTTACTTAGCTTTGGTCCCATTCTTGGACCCACAACAATTTATTATTCAAATTTTTACTTTTTCAAGCATACTTTCAAGGTTCAATATAAAATTACGCTTCAACATCAACACTTTTCCTACTAAGCATCTCTAGGGGAATCCTTTAGTATTTTTCACCTAATATTTGCTACTCTAATTAAACAAGTCATTTTCTTAGTTCTAAACATAACTCACTTAGAGTAATTATTTCAAGTTTTCTCACAACTTCTCTTACACTCTTGTTCTTTCCATTTTATGAATCCCTAATCAACATATAATCCTCCAATTAATTAAGTTTCCATCCTACACAAAATTTCACCATTTTATACTCTATGGCCGTGAGCCCTAAAGGCTAGGAACCTAAAATTTTCTTCATTCCAATCATCATTAAATACTAAATTAGCTAGTCTCCAAAATAATTACAAAGTTTTAAATTTTGGACATCCCATTTATAGGGCATGACCGTGAGCCTCAAACACAAGGGCAAGGAGTCCTTATTTTTTTTTCATACATGATTCCTATCAATCCAATACCATAAAAAATATACACTAGCAAGCAAAAAAAAATCATACAAAGTAAAACCAACACAAAATCATCAAGTATCACCAAAATCATACAACAAAGTGAGTAACCCACACATGGATTCCTCACTATCAACACAAAAACGAGTTCCTCACCACCATGAAAGGTTGAAGAGGATAATCTCCCTCTTACCTAATAAGATAACAAGAAAATGAGCTCCCTTTATGTCTTTTGAAATTCGTCCAACTCCTCCACCAAAATCCTAGGATGATCAAACTCACATTATCAACAACCAAAACTTGAAAAGAGGAGTCCTTGATCACCAAGATGACCAAGAATCACGAAAATGAATGAAATAAAATAAAAAGTGAAGAACCTTATCTCAAAGCTTCAAGTTTAAGGTTTTATGGAAGAAGATGAAGATGAAAGAATCAAGTGATAGTCACAAAAGGAAAAAGCTTCTAGGTGATGAGTAGATGCAAGAAATAAAGTTGGTTGAGCAAGTAAGCATGGATAACCATCAATGGTGGTGCTTGGCCGTGAGAGTGAGGAGAGAAAATAGAGATGAGAGCTTTAAGAGGTAATTCCAACAAGAAAAGGTCTTCAAACAAGATGTAGTATCAAGCAATGTGATTGGTTGACATTAAACAAGCATGGAAGGTGAAGGAAGGGGTGTGGCCGTGAGGTTGGAGAAGAGAGGAAGAAGAGAAAATATGATAGAAAAGTGAGAGAAAAGAAAAGTTGTGAGAGAAAGGAAAATGGAGAGAGAAAGTCATAGAAACTTTTGAAAATAGAAAAAGTGAAAAGATGACAATTTGTGTCATCTTTTCCCTCCTCATGGTCGTGGAGTCCCCAAGGGAGGAGAGAGGAAAATTGGCTTCCTTGAGAAGCTTGATACAAAGCTTTCTTGGGAAGCTTTGTCCACTTTTTGGAAAAAGTTAAGGATGATGTCACTTTGATGATGTCATCTTGGTGATGTTATTAAAGTGCTCTTTAGAAAAAATAACTAACACTCTACTAAAATTATTACCCAATGGACAAAAGTTACAGTTAACAAAACTAGTATTTATTGTCTAATGGATAATAAAATGTACTGTAATTTTATTTATCAGATCAAATCTCGA
Source organism: Ormosia semicastrata (assembly GCA_029884595.1). Taxonomy (NCBI): domain Eukaryota; kingdom Viridiplantae; phylum Streptophyta; class Magnoliopsida; order Fabales; family Fabaceae; genus Ormosia; species Ormosia semicastrata. The sequence goes on from JAQQTO010000038.1 coordinate 12,311,694, forward strand.
AAAATAAAAATTTCGTAAATTGTATCCGAATTCTCGAATTTAGTAAGATCCTCGTCACCATTTTCACAGTTTAAGATTTTTTCGGTCTTAGGGAAAATATTTCATTTTCCCGACCCCGCTCAGCGAGCACTAAATTGAGAAATGTATTAAAATAATCAAACAAAATAATTCTAAATTTTTTTTCAAAATTCACAAATATTATAAAATGAATATATATCATGAAACAAGCAATTTTTGGGGTGTTACAGGGATAACTGTGAAAACTTGATTATTTCAATAATCGATTATTGTATAAAACTTTTTGTTATAATCGATTATAAGAAAAAAAAATTATATTTGGATATGTTAGTTTAAAAGCGATTTTGAGCTAATCTGTTTATTTTGAATGATATAAAAAATTATTTTTATGTACTAAATTACTAAAATAGGTATAGAATAATTAAAAAAATTATTTGATTGAGAACAAAATAATATTTACATCTCAAAGTGTAAAATAATCTCAAAAACTTTTGCTCTAACAACTTTTTTCTCCAATTAAAAGCTGTTAATTTTTTTCTTCCTTAAACCCAAACATGTTACATGATGTGTGCAACAATTAATGAAAAAAAAAAACTGTTGGTTTAACTAAATAAGTTGAACCAAACATGTTCTAAGTGCTCTACAATTTAGGCTAAGAAGTATTTGATATTCTTTATGAATAAGTTTATTTAATAAACGAATTCTTTTAATTACTTAAAAGATAAAGTGTCAAATACTTTTATGTTTCCACTTTTTAATATATTAAATAAATTAAATGTTTTTTATTTTTTATTTAATGCTTTTATTTAAATTTCTTAACCCATACCTTTATGACATTGACTAGTAATACCCCAAAATAATTTTTCACCAGCACCAGATTAAAATTGAACTCTTAGGGCTTGTTTGAGAAAGTTAAAAATTATAGATTATCTTTGATAATCGATTATTATTATAATCGATTATAATCGATTCATTTTTATGTTTAGATGCATTATTTGTAAAGTGATTTTAATCTAATATAATTCATTTAGATGATATAAAAATAAATTATTTTTATGCTTAAATTATTAAAATAGGTATAGAATGATTAAAAAATTATTTAATTGAGGACAAAATAGTATTTACATATCAAAATGTAAGAAATAATTTATAAGCTAAAATCATAAGTTTTAATCTTTAGCTTAGGAATATTAGCTGAAAAAAAATTTATTTTACATTAAATTTCGTGTAAAAACTTTTTTAAAAAATAATTTTTTTTCTTCATAATAATTATTTATAAAAATTTAATCTCCAAAAATAACTGAATGAAAAAAATTTAATCTTTCTCAAACATACTCTTATTTTAGTACTCTCATAATAAATATTAAAATAAGACGAGTAAATCTTCATCTAATAATCAAGATTTAATACTCTCATTCTTATAAAAAATATTTTTAAATTGAAATAATTTTTAGTGCGAATATAACGGTTTTCTTGAGAATGAACCTCCAAGATTATTGGAGGATCCACTGGGTCTCACATAATTGGGCCTCGTGTTGTTTTCTGGGCAATGATTACTGGGTTAGACACTTGAGAATAAGGGAGGCCCAGAAAATCATGAGAAGAGAATATGAAAAGGAGACAGATGATCGTAGAAATACATAAGTTGTGAAAGTTTTGTTATATCCTACTATTAATAACAAAACTTAAGGCGATAAATGATAGTAGAATTATATAAGTATTTGATATCTTTTTAATAATCATCCTACTGCTTAATAAAGATTATTAAAACATGAAATTTATCAAAACAAGAAAATAGCACGTTTGTGAAAACATATTCTTTATGTGTCATTTTCATGTTTTGAAACATTTACTGTGATACTTATACTGATAATTAAGTATTGGAAAATGTCCATGCTTGAGAGAGAAATTGCCCTCCCGTAGGACATGAACAGGGCTAGAACTAGAAGCATTAAATCTTGCACATCATTGATGTGGGTCGAAAATGGTTATTTTGTAGAAGGAAAAATCCCTTTCGTTGAACGATCGACATAATCATTTTGAGGTGGCTATCAATAGCACAACCAAACTGAAATAATAATTTTAAATCCCAAAAATAATTATTTTGCAGAAGAAAAAACCCCTTTTTCCTAAAGGAAAGGGCTTTCAATGACCGTTGATGTGGGTGACCATCAGTCATCAGGGTCTATGACCCATTAGAGTTTATCTTTTACAAATTTTATAGGACTATTTTATAAAATTAATTATTAAAGAAAGATTATTTACAAGTAAACACTACTTTTTTACATGATTATTTTTTATTAATTAATGTATGTATGGGGCCTAGAATTTAAACTTGTGCTTGTGTTTCATAGAATTTCCATTTTTTGTTTTCTTCAAAGTCCATAAATTTTAATAAAATTGTAACCTCAAAATTAATGCACCTTAATGCTTAAAAAAAAATAAAAGAGCTATTTGGCTAAATAATTAAAATAGGAACGTATTTTACTATCTTTGAAAATAAAAAATCATTTAATATTTTTTTAATAATTAGGATGATTCAACTGATAGTAATAACTGCACTCACACACATTATCAAAAATACCCTTCATAAATTATTTAATTATTTAAAAAAATATTTTTTTTGAGGCCTAACACTCACTCTATGAATCTAACAGAGGGGTCCCTAGATGACTCCAACTGCAAAAAAGAAAAGGGAAATTGAGATGAAGAACCCTATTCTCCTTGCATGTGTTAAAATTGTTTTTATGTAAGATACTAAATACTTCTCCTTTACATTTAACATTTTTATTTATTTCAATTAGGACACTGCTTAGCAAATTCTAAAATTACTCTTGCATTCATACCTTTTGCACAACCTTCAATATCCTGAGAAGTTGGACTTCACTTATTATTAAATGCTTCGTAAGTAGATAAGCTTCATGATGGACATATGAAATCCTCCTAGGATTCAAGGTGACATCAGCAGAAGATGACAACCTGAACCAATTGGAACTAAGTTTCTCAACGTTAACCTGTGTACGGGTTAATTAGACTTATGCGGCTATGCCAGGTAAGTTCCTAATCTAAGGCTGCTTTGTGTGCTCACCTACAAACTGAAAACCTGGGTTTCAGCGGTTTGTTTGCAACCAAAATGGTGAAAATGTACCCTTCACCAGTTGCTTTTGTTTGCCAGATTCCAGTTCCGCACACACTGACATACATAAAATTAAGATAATACAAAAAATGTCACAAACTCATGTCAGATGTAGCCCCCACGTATCATGGAGTTTATGGTTCACTTTTTGGAAGCTTATACAAGGTTACTTTGAGAGGAAGAAAATATAAGAGACGGGGACAAAGCTACTATCAAATAAGGAAGTTTCAAGGCAATAAAAACTCCTAAACATTTGAGGGACCAGGTGACTTTGTTATGTCTTTGTAATAAGACAATTTGTGTAAATACTCCACGGATAGAAGCTCAACGCAGAAACCTATGTTATGGGAAGCACGAAGCTTCCAATAGCATCTTCAATTCATGTGAGGCTATAGTGCTATATACCGTAAATGGTGCCCTGTATTTCATCAATTGATAAACAGATTAACAATCCAGGAAGATTAAACTTTATTTTGGGAAACAGAAAAGAGGAGAAAAATTAACGAGTTAAAAGTAACTAACATAGTTCATAATCATAGTTGATTTGACCAAAAAATAGATGGAGAAATTTATCTGAATACCACTAAATTTGAAGGAACTTGAGGGATGGTAATGGTATCAATTCTGAACAATCAAGTTCAGACTTGAGAGTGTTCTTGGCAAAACAATAACAAAAACATAGATCAAGGACACCTTTGCATAATTTTTTTGATGCTTTTGGCTAGATATGATTACTGGAGAGTCAGTATCAGACGCTATTACATTGCTCATCTGTATTAAGTTTTATAATCAACTAAGTAACTTCTCTTCAGCTGTTAATCTGATTCGCTTTGGATACATTGCACACGACTACTACAGCAAGGTTGGGAAAGTGACACTAACTTATTACTCGTGTGCAATGTACCCGTGGGAGCTACCCATTTTGTTCTTTGGCATCCACTACTTGTATTTACCAAGTCTTCTCTATCATTATAACTGAGAAATTTGAATTTGTTCTGCCTTTGCTTTTTCTTCTGATTGTGAGAAAGCTATGTTTGGGGAGGATGAATGGTAATTTTTTAGCCCCAGAGACCGAAAGTACCCAAATGGATTAAGGCCTAACAGAGCAGCAACTTCAGGATATTAGAAGGCAAGAGGAACTGACAAGCCAATTCTTACCTCCTGCGGATCAAAGCGCATATGAGTGAAGAAAGCTCTGGTGTTTTATACAGGTCGGCCTCCTAAGGGGGGTTAACACGGACTGGATCATGAACGAATACAGATTGGTCGACACAACCAGCAAACCCTCCAGGCTAAAAGGTTCCATGCGAGTATGTGTTCAAGTTCACTCAATTTCTTTGTTTTTTTTTTTATTTCATTCGTTAAAAAGAAAATGTGAGGTTTAAGATCTAAGAAGTAATAAGAATCTCTGAGGAATGAACGATCCAGCAGACAAAATTTATCATAACTGGATATTTATTTCAGAACCACTTTCAAGCATTGGCTTCTACCGCTGAAAGCCACAAACTAGGGCCTGTTTTATTTGTGTTGTGTTTTCATTTTTAATTGGTCTATTTTTATTAATAATTATAAAAACATCACATTATGCTTATTTTATTTTTTGTTTTCAGATTTTTGTGAAGAAAATAATAAAGTTTTTTCTTGTTTTCATCATTTCCTTTAGAAAAATTTAAAAAAAGACAAGATAAATGAAAACAATGTAACATTTTTGTAATGATTAGTGAAAACATATCACTTGAAAATAAAATCAAAAAACATACCAAATAACCCTTGGTCTTTCCATTTCCTATTTCCTAGGAGTAGTTCAAACCCTTTCATCCAACTCATGATCATCCGGAACCAAAACAACTTTTGAAAGAAATTCAGTCTAAAAGAAGCCCAAAACCACCTTTTGCTTGCTAAGAAGTAAATTTTGTACTGATAGGTCATGCCACCATGCAAAGTTTTCAGGTATAACGGATCTTCATGCTAAAAGTTACGATTTATTTTTCTGCATAGACAAGTGACCTTCTAGGATAACATTTTGGTATTGCTGTCTTCACAACCCTCATTTAAAACTCATGACAAAGCCAATTGATCAACATGGTTATGTAAGTATAATATAAGATAAAATTCCATCGATGAACAACACGAGCCGCGCAACTTTCAATGCTTGAGGAATTCAATCTTATGCACTAAAACGAGATTCACGGCTGTTAAAATGAGACGCATTAAAAGGAAGATGCACAAAGCATCTTAGGGCCTGTTTTGTCTTAGATTAAGTAAAGATAGATGATAAAGCCTAATACAATACATTATAAATTTATCAGTTATTTGGTGTAAACACTGTATTGTATAAACTTATCCATTAAACTCTTCTTATACATTAAAATGATGGATAATTTAATCAAGCCTTAGGAGGTGGGATTAGGCCTGATTGGATTTTGATGTATAAGGTGTTATAAAGACTTTTCTATTATAATTTTAAACACTTCGATATTCTCAACCATTACGACAGCCTTATACTATCGTCTTATACTATCGCCTTATCCTATCCAAAAGCATCTTAGACAAAAAAAATCCTAATGATTATTTTTCTACTTGGTTACATGCAGGTCTATTCATAGTATTTGTTAAATTGAAGGGTTTTAAGTAAGAAAAGAAGAAAATAGAGAAAAAGAATACTCAAAATAATAAGATTATATCAATATTGGTGTGATGATAATGTGATACAAAAGACAAACTCAATGATCATATTTATATTAATTCTAAACTCTTAATCCTAATTAAATAAGAAAACAAATCAAGAAATATAATAAATAAAAATAAATCTTAAAAGATCATTTATGATATTCTAAAACATTTCAAGAGACAATAAAAAAAATTTAAAATATTTTTTAGATATTCTAACACTACCCCTCAAGTTAAAACTTCCTAAGCCTGAGCTTGTAATAATTAAATAATTTGATAGTGTGATAAAGGCTAGAACAAACAAAGACGGTGGTTGGCAACTACTTTTGAGACGAAGACGGAGACGAGGTTAGTGCATCTGGACAGAAAGAGACAGAGCCAGTGCATCTGGAACAAAGAGTTGGGGTCAAAGCATCTAGGACAACGAGTCAGACCGGTGTTAGTCATAACCATCATAAGTTATCATCGGAATGATCGTTTATGGGAAAAGAAGTCAGCACTAATATGATTCATTTGTGGGAGAGAAGTCACCACCGTAATGATCGTCGATGGGAAGATAAGTCACTAGTATGATCCATTAATGGGAAAAGAATGACATGACAAACACTAGCATTTAAGTATACGTTGAGATGAATTTATTCTCATTCTCCCCCACTACGCTATGCTAACATTGGAAAAGAACTAAATAGTAGTCAAAACCAGAGATAACCACCACAAAGAATGCCAAACAACTACGTGGAGGTTAGAGATGGTGTGGTGAGGCAAACAAACAGCAGAAGAGCCCGGAAAGAGGATGAAACAGCCATGGGTCAACGTACAATGGCCAAAAACAAAAATCCCAATACACATGAATGTCTCTGCTCGAGTGTACAAGTATGCACAGAGGTTAGTTTTAGGAGGTGAAGGCATATCCTCGTAGAGGAGACCAAGACGAGTTAGAGGAGACTAGCGGTTGTCGGAAAGCTTGCCGAACACACCATCACAGACCAGAGGAAGGAGCAACGCGTGGGTTTGCGCGTAGAGAGAAGAGGGCGCTTGTGGGAGTGCGTCGGACGGCTGCCGGAGCTGCGCCTTTGGGGGTTGGCCAAATTCAGGCCGACGGTGTGACTGGTGAGGTCGTCAACCAAAAAAAACCAACAGTGGACGGCGGTGGTGGACAGTGATAGCGACGGGAAGAAACCAAAGGAGAGAGTATGTGCGGAGGAGATGATGTTTACTGACAAACCGGAATGAAAACACGATTGACTGGACAAAATATAGAAAGAGGATGTCGAAAGGAAAACTCGACAACTAGAGACAACTAATTAGAGTTCCAAATTTTTTAGAACTCGACGGCGAAAATGACGGGATAAGTCACGGATGATGATACCACTTTAATATCATGTTGAATTGGAAGGTTTTAGGTAAGGAAAGAGGAAAAGAGAGAAAAAAAATACTCAAAATAATAAGACTATAAATATTTGTGTGATGATAATGTGATACAAAAAATAAACTCAATGATCCTATTTATAAATTCTAAACTCCTAATCCTAATTAAATAAGGAAACAAATCAAAAAATATAACAAATAAGAAATAAATTCTAAAAGATCATCTATGATACTTTAAAATATTTTAAAATACAATTAAAATATTTTTCTGATATTCTAACAATATCTTCATGTGCTTTTGAAACTGTAATACCTTACTGACAGTACTTGAACTAGACGCAATAATAAGAAAGCCTCTTGCTTGTCACAGTTGGATGACTGGGTACTATGTCGAGTTCGGCTAAAGGCTACTCATCGAAGGATGCATGTGAAAATCAAGAGAATCATTGTCGACCTAACTTGCTGGAAAATCTACTAAGGTGTGAAGAATACCCAACAAACACAAGCATTACGGCTGACATGATCACTGATTATCAACACAAAGACTATCAGATCTTAGCCTCTACTCTTGTTGGTGGACCTATACCTCCCACTCCCAGTAATACCATGTCAAGCCTGAGCTTTAATGGCAGCAAAGGCAACAGTCTTGCTTCAATGAATGAAGATGGTTTCAGTAGAGTGAATTTTCAAATAACAATCCCTTCTTTGGACTGTTACGTTGACACTCCGAAAAGAAATTCTAATGAGGATAATGAGTATGGAAATCTCATTTCTTTTAACAGGAAGCTCAACACTGAGAACAAAATAGACGATTCTCCTAGCAAGGCGTTGACCAATAGAGATTTGAACAGCTATAACCAAAATCAGTCTCAAGATGACATTTTCAATGACAACCCACTGGATCCCAGCATCAATTTTCAAGAGTTAAACGAATTATCCTTTACTGGAAGGTACGTGCAATGATAAAAGTGAATATATCCATATGACAGTCAACAATCCCTTTCTTCACAGGTAAATTTCATGGATTATACATATACAGCTAAAGAAGTAGAAGTAACTGGAAAGAGGATAGGCTTGCAAGGTTCAAGCGATTTATTGCTCTATTTCCTTATACACAGATATAATTATTGCTAATTTTATCCTTCTTATTCATAATAATAAATTGTAAATTCAATTTATATTCCTTTAACTTACAGGGCTTTCGTAACCACATTAATGTATTAAGCTTATTTGTAATTGTTATGTAGAGCTTTTTCAATAACCTTTCCTATTACACACACTTCCATATTGAAGCAGCATAAATCATTATGAACTTTAACACAATTAAGATATATCGATAGCAGAAATTGCTTTTAAAGCACCCATTTTTTAAAAGAAATTTAAGCAATAAAGTAAAATAATTGAATTAATAAAAAATAAAAAATAAATGCCAAAGATCGATTTTCACAGAAAGGCCAAAAGTGACTTCCTTTAACAGCAAGAAGATCCAAACACTTCAGAGCTAGAAAAAACCAGGAAGCCTTATCAAGCCCTAGGAAAATTTACAAAGAAAATAAGCAAAAAAAAATAAAAATAAAGATTTCGATTACCGAGTGGAGAACCGAAAATCATGCAAAGGATCCGAAACCGAGATGTCAGATTCACGATCAAGAGATAGAATTAAACGTTAGGGCCAGATCGATAGCGGTAGAGCTTGCCGAAGACGTGGAGAGCGGTGACGAAGCCGATAAAGCAGAGGCTCATCACGAGCACCACCGTCGGCGAGATCTTGAGGCCGGGGGCGTCGTCGGTGTAGAACCTCAGCATGTTGCTTCCGGCACCGGAGCCGCCTCCAACTCCGGCTGAGCTGTTACCACCGACTCCTCCGCCGAGACGGCGGCGGCGCATGCCGGCGGTTGCGGCAGCGGAGCCGCGGGGAGCCATGACTCCCGGTCGCGTGGTGGTGGAAGAAGTTGTGGACTGAGATTGAGAGGCGCCTCTTGCCATGTCGCAGAGCAGCGAAGATCACGAGAGAAAAGTAGTGTAGGAGAGAGAACAAACAGAGTTAGGAATGGAAGCTTGAAAGGAGATCAAATAGAACAAGGAAAATTTCTTCTAATTTTGTCATTTTTGAGAAATTATTTAGGTTTAAATATATTTTAAATCACAAAATATTGGCATCAGGTCGCTTATTTTTAATTTTTTTTTGTTTATATCGTCTCCCTATTAATTTGTCGTTTAACATCATCTTTAAATACATGTACGACTCCATATTAAATGACACGTGAGGTCGTATCCTATTATAAATGAGGACATGGACACAAATAATATCACACGACCCTGTGTTACATAACAATCACGATCATGTCTTATTTTAAAAGAGGATATGGGCATGCTTGGCATCATACGACCCAATGTCAAAACACACAAGAGCCATGTCCTCTTCTATCAAGTACATCTATAGGATCCTAAAATCACACGTCCCGTGTCGAAAGACATGAGGCTGTGTGGATGTTATGTATGCACTTAATGATAATGTAAAATGGGGAACTAACAGAGGAATCATATAGAAATGAAAAAATAATTGGGAGAGACTTGATGGAAAAATTTTAAAAATAGGGGACTAAAGGAAAAAAATGCGATATTTTAAGAAACTAAAAACATATTTAATCTATTGTTACCAATAAAAAAAATGGTATTCTTATATTTTCTTTTAATAAATTACTATTTTAGTCATTGAAAGATGGAATTGACATCAAACTGGTTCTTAAAGAATACGTGACATCAATTTAATTTTTTAATAATGAAAAGTGACACAAAAATTATTTTTTATATACAAAATATGAGATTGAGAGACTAAATTATATCAACCTTTTATGATTGAAGGGTTGACTCGATGTCTTTTTTCTATTAAGGAACTTAATTGATGTCAATTTCTTTAGGAGATAATTTTTGTATGCATACAAATGTATTATATTAAATTTATACATAAGAGATAAAAAGTTAAAGAGAGATAAAAAATAAGTCACTCTAAACTCATTTATAAAAAAAATATATCATTTTTTAACTTTTTATAAATGTGTATAAAAATAACGTGTTACATTTATGTACAACTAATAATTTATCTTTCTTTAGAGGATTAAATCAATATTACTCTTCATCTTTCACGAAATAAATTGATGTCACTTGAATTTTAGGGATTAAATTGATGTCAACCCAATCTTTTAGAGATGAAAATGATAGTTTACATTTTATTTTTTGGATAAGTAAAAAATTTGTTATTTTATTTTTTTATAACTTATTATTTAGGTTATTCAATACTTAGGCTCGACTTACCCACTTGCTTATATTATGTATATTAATAAGAGGAGAAATCTTATATAGCACCACATGATTGATGGTCATTATTATTATATACCCTTCTATGTTAGGGTGTATCATATACCCTAATATTTTACCTACAATTGTATTTTGTTTTTGTTAGCATTTTATTTAACATGCTCTACCACCATTGGTCGATCGTCGTTGTCATCGTTGGCCGTTACTATCGACTGTCGTGCCAGCTGCCACCCTTAGATCAAACCTCCATAACCTACTTAGTATGTTTCTTGTGTTTGATCTAAACTATTGATATTTTTTATGTTTAAATCAATGACCTAAAATACAAAGTGTACCATACACCCTCTTTTTGAGGGTGTATATTAGAATTCCTCCATCATTGATCCCATATTGTATTTATTGGTAATATTTGAACTTTATAATAACAGGATTATGAAAAAAATAAAAATAAAGGAAGAATGAGAATTTGAATCCTAATTGTTGGACTTCTTAAAAAGAAACTGCTGCTTCTTATAAATTATAACAGGTATAGTATAAATTTTGCTTATGTCAATTAAAATCTAGGATGGGCTTTTTTTTTTCATTTTTTTTATCTTCCACCTCCAATTCAGGCATAGGTGCAACACTGGTTACTGATCATATTGATTCCTAGGTCTTCTAAATTCTTGACAATTCACTCTAAATATTATATCCATCAAGGGAGAACTGCTCTATGAGCATGTGATAATTTCTTCCTATCAAGGTATCTTGATTGCAAATTCCCTCCAAATTAATGTCTCACTCTTCCACTTCATCGCCACCGTTCATTGCACGTATCTGCTGTTCTCAATGGCCACAACAACAACATCACAGGCCCTGAAGCTCAAGTCCTTTCGCGTTTGCACTCAGCAGCCACTTGCGAAGAAAGACCTTTTCACTAGTGGACCGTTGTGTTTGTAGCTTGACTACATCAACGCCCATTTATGGCCTAAACTACTTCCATAAATGCTATATGGGCCTGGCCGATTCTAGACCCTCAAGTTTGTTCTATCCCCAACCCCAACCCCCACCCCGAAGATAAAAGAATGCTATTTGGGACCTTGGAGTTGTGGGGATAAATCATAAGTGCGTGTGTGCTTGAATGCAAAAGAATCGTCTCTACATATGCATGTCTCTTGTCAACCAAAATTCAATCGTAGTTTATAGCTTTGTTTAGAATGTTTGTGAAAATGTCATCTTTTTACATGAAATCCCAACTATTAAAAGGCAACTCAATGCTGGCAAGAAAAAAAAAAAAGAGGCATGCAACTTATTTTATTGCTTTATAAACACAATCAATCAATTTATATACAAAGTACAAACAAAACACATGTAACAGAATCTTGAAATGCAGAAAGAGAGAAAAACAGAATGCAGAAGCAAGAGAAAGATTGAAGAAACTGATATTATTGAACACACTGATTTTAACATACAGTTATGCTTTATATACAAGTAATAACCATCTAACTAACACTTGACCTTAACTAACTCTAACTGTTACTGAACTAAACTAACTGCATTAACTTAATATGCCAGCTGGACTACTGTTATCTTGATAACATGAACAAAAGATTCAATAAAACCAAATGAAAACCATCACCCCTGTCTTTTGGGTTTTGGCCATTTTACGTATTTGTAGTTCTTTTATCAAATGAAAACTCCTTGCTGTGTGCAATAACTATCTCATGCTGGGTTATACCCAAGCTGGGTTCATTGACCTGTTGCTGATCACCGGCCAAGTAACCCATTTCCATTTCATGGTGATGAGTTGAGTTAGAAGGAGAGGGGGTATCGGGCATGTGAGTGTCCAAGTTGGATCCTCTTGGAGATGCAGGGAAGCGGTCCATTTCAGAGCGGTGGTAGCGCAAGAGGTGGACCGGAGACATGGAGTGGGTTGGGGTCGTGGGCCTGCTTAACATGGGAGTCACCGACAACGACCCACCACGGTTCTCTTTTATGTGCTTCTTCGCGGTCTGGTGCCAATGACGTAGAGCCAAGGCTACTCTTTCGTTGAATATAGTTGCCTTCATGCTTGAACCCATCTGTTTCTCACACCCACCACAATCAATTTTTTGTGTTAATTATTTCTTAAATTGTGTTTGCTTAAGCTCCAAGTTTGAAAAGACAAAAATAAACAAGACACGAGTTTATTTTGTGTTGTTATTTAGCTTTGATCTATTGCCCTAGATATATGATGATTTGTGACAAATGAAAAGGAGAAATAAAATAAGGTGTATGGCTGTAGTGTTAATCAAATTACCTGTGTCACAAGAGCATAGAGAGGAAGAGTAACGTAGCTGCAGAGGATTTGAATAAGGACCCTGACGAAGTCATATATGTTAATTGTTTGCAATTAGTTTGACATTAATAGTTAATACTGGTAAAGTTGTAATACGAGTTTTACCCCCCAAAAAAGAAAACAAAGAAAAACAGTTGTAGTACGAGTTAACAAGGAATGGAAAAGACTCACCCCATTGAGATTCTGATCACCACATCCTCCGTATGCGAATGGTAACAGGATTTAATCCCAAATTGAGACTGGGGTAGGAAAAACAAAAAAGCATCAAACAGAGCTTCATCTGACTGCGACGTTTAAAGTGCTCCGTGTAAATTTGGGAGAACCGGTGCACCATGTAATTTTAACCATTGATTTGAAAGATTTTTGAATCAACGGCTCAAAAGCATTACTGATAACTTATTCAATAGGTTACAGTATAAAAGTCTATTATTTACAAGATTAAACTTGTAAAAATAAAAAATTATTTTTTATATTTTTCAGTGGGCTCCAGCTTTCTCTTTCTTCAACGTCCTCATTTTCAACAATCAACCCCACGTTATTTCTCCAACCACATCTTCAGACTTCACGTCAAACCAGTACTCAGAAATCAAGTGATCAACAAACCACCCCCTATCACATCACAACCACACCTCATCAAGCCACAATGAAACAGTCAACAATGTGCCCATTTTCATAACAGTAATCTACACTTCCCCTTCTCCCTAAATTGAGCCGTCAAAATGGGCCAAGTCCGATGGATCGGTCTGAATAACCCGACAAAATAGACGGATTAGACTAACAAAATATCAGCTCAAAATTAAAAATAATCTGAATAGGCCAGGTTTAAATGGCCAACCCAGAATAATAATTTGGTAACCCGACCAATTTTACATTGAAAAAGAGGCGATTTAGATTGACAAAATACCAACTTAAAACTTACATGACCTAATGTGACCCAACCCAAAAATGACCCAGATCGAATGGGCCGGACCGGCCCATTTTGACAGCTATACCCCTAAAGAACCCATCAAGCTTATTCAAGGTTGAACATATTCCATTTTTCTCTCAAGATTGCATTGCTCGAAATGGCAAAAAAAAAAGCCATCATCTAATTAAATAAGCCGTCAAACAAACTCTACCCATTAAAACAACCCGTCAATGCATCAAATGAGCCCATCAATTGATAAATCAACCTCAACCACCTCAAAATCAAGCTCAAACGAAATGTATTTTGTCATTAGATTAAGTGCTCTTATTAAGTATTATTTTTAATTTTTTAATTTATATTATTATTTAACAAATTTAATTTTAAAAAATTAAAGTTAAATAATTAATTTATTAAATTAATTATATTATTAGTATTTTTAATATAATATATTTTTCATGTAATATTTTTTATATAAAATATTTTTTTGTATAACTTTTTTGAAAAATATTTATTATTTATCTAAATTTTTTAATTAAATCACTTAACACATAATCAGACCGTTAATCAATTTACTCAACCTTCAGATTTATACAACTATGTGATAAAGTAAACGACATATAAATCATTATGGTACCATTCACCAAGAGAACAAAAAAAATCATTATGGTACCATTCACCAAGAGAACAAAAAAGACGAACAGAAATGCAGTACCAGTCTTAATCATATTTTCTTCGATCTGTAAGTTCATACGAATGTAACTAATTTCAATTCAAACGACCAGATCAGCAGAAGTGAAATTTATTTTGGACGACTTACCACAGTCCATGAAAAGAAAGCAAGCTGGAATGCATTCTGTTCGGGTAAAGAAGCCAGACAAGAGACACATGGGAGAATTTGATTAGTCATTGTCACGGTGAGAGGAAAATAATAATAAAAAAAATCTCAAACACACGTTGTCTTATATAGTAGCCTATTGAGTATTGACCAGCACCAGATATTTTTTATTTTTTATTTTTAAGATAAATAATAATAATAACTTATTTAAAATGAATAATAATAATATTTTATACCTAAATTTCTATATTTATCTATACATCTATTACTTTTAGAAAAGAAAAAAAAGAAAAGAGGAAAAAAATGAAATTAGTTTAATTTTTTTTAAAGAAGAAACAAGTATGTGCAAAGGGTAAAGGTAAAAATCTAGATGTAAGAATAACATTACTGTAAAATGAATTTTAATTGCATATAGAATAAAAAGTATTTAGTATTTTATCTTTTCAGTTTATGTTGAAATATGATTAATAAGATGTATTTATAATTTTTTTATATTTTAGATTATTAAATAAATAATTAATAAAGATAATTTTTTGAAAATATGAACACTAAAATGTAAATCTCTTTTACGATAGTATAGACAGATTGCACGACTTGTTACGTATTATATATTGATTATGTAAAAGTCATTATTATCTCTAATTTGGATATTACTTAATAGTTATTGCTTAGGAAAAGTAGCGTAGGTACCTGAAAGAGCACAAAATTGATGAGGTAGAGAATAAGCCTAGGTCGGTTAAACCAGAAGAGGTGATCCCCAGGTTGCACCACAGGCACGCCCTTCAGGACCTCTCCTCTTTGTTGAATACTAAGACCCATCTCGGTTATGATCACCTGCAGCTTGGTTCCAACTAATAGGATGATCTGCATTTTGTGGATTTGATTAGATGAAATATCATTATCGATCACTGTATATTTGGACCCAAATTAAAAGTAGGAATTGTAATTTGCATGTGCTTACAATCAAAGGAATAAATGGCAGCCACAGATAAGAGTACCAGCCTGTCCATGCATGAATGATATACATAGAGGTAAGTATTTATTAATAATGAGTCAAATAATTCGGCAGTGCGTTATTATAGATGTATTTGCTTACCATAAGTGTTAAAGAGGAGAAACAACACTGCGAAGAACCAGAATGGCGGACTGGGAAATTAGAAAGAGAACAGTTAATTATAATAAAGACTTGTAAATCAAATTATAACTTTCTTCTTTAAATTTCAAAACTATAAGAAGTACATGTCAGTGGGAAGAGTGAACAAAACCATCACTCTATAAAGCAAAAGAAAAAAAAAAAAAGATCAAGCACCTTGATGTTAAAAGCATTTAATATTCTTTATTAAATTCTTTGAATTACTTAAAGTATTTGTTTTTAAGGTATTAACTAATGATCGATTATTTTCATTTAATATTTTATATTTTAATATCTTAACTAGGAATATAGATTCATCCATGTTATACAAATAATGTTAAATATAACTAATGAATTTTATAATCGATCATGATAAGTTTCTGCACAATATATAAAATTTGTATATATAACCTCTGCTTTTAGGATACTCATTAATTACTCATTAGCATATTCCAAAAACAAAAGGACATGGGGTATAATGCACAAAACCTTATTCCTACAACAACTTTGAAATCCTCCTCCAGCGATCTTTTTATATATTTTCGAAAATCGAACTTCGGGTGACTTTGAGGAGCCAAATGTGCCTGAATATATCAATCAACGTTATATTCCATGTCATTCATGTAAAAGACACTAAGAAACATATAATCCCCTAGCATGCCGAGTTTCTAGGTGAACTAAATATAAAGAAAAATGAAAAATTCCAAATCATTTCGTTCTAGAAGTAAAAATAACTAACCAAAATAATATTGAACAATGGTCGTTAATTTGATTGAAGAAAAAGGCAAGTGAAATTAGTAAAAAGGGAAGACATTTACCATGATAAATCCATGTCTCAAGGTCAAGTAATCCACTTTAGGAACTGACCGCACAAACTGCCTAAAGAAACAAACCTGCAATTAGGTGTAAGAGAAAGAAACAAGCTCAGTAAATACGTAACGAGAGAGACAAAGCTACTTTTGAATATCTACATATTCTTGGAGTAATTTTTAGGTGGATACGGTCCATCATAAGTACTTAAATCATTATTTATCATGTATAATGTAATATAAATTATTATAAAATTATATTAATTATTAATAATATTTTTATACATATTAAATAATAATTTGAATACTTAAATAATGATATGATAAACTGTGCCACTTAAATTTTTTTTCATATTCTTGTATTTTTATTAAAAGAGGAAATAAAAATAAAAAAAATCACTTTTCTTTGATGAAAAAAGAAAAATATGTTAATAGAAACTTCTGGTAGGTGTTGACCGGGACTTCCAGGAGCACACCATTGTTCAAAAAATAATCATTTTATCACTTTTTTACATGATTTTTTATATTAATTAATTAATAAAAATCATATATATTAATTTATTAACAGCATATTCATTAATTAATTTATATATATGATTAATCACAAATTTATATTTTATTAATTAATATAAAAAGTTATATAAAAAAATAGTGTGAGAAAATTAAGGTTTTTGTTCAAGTGGCCAAATGGTCCTCAGGCAAGATTCAAGAAAGAAAGGGTCCTGAGTGGGTAGAGACTCAAATGGAAGGAAGTTTGAACGTTCATTGGTACTTCCTTCGACAAAATATTCT
Source organism: Ormosia semicastrata (assembly GCA_029884595.1). Lineage (NCBI taxonomy): Eukaryota > Viridiplantae > Streptophyta > Magnoliopsida > Fabales > Fabaceae > Ormosia > Ormosia semicastrata. Next base: position 12,328,996 of record JAQQTO010000038.1, read on the forward strand.
CGGAAAGTCAAATCTCATCTCAACAATGTGCAAATTGGCTGATGAAATTTGAAACAAACGGCCCCGAGTGGGTAGAGACTAACTGAAAGAGTTTCATAATTTCATATATAGGAGTACATACATTACAATAGTATTTTAAGATCGATGTTTCTTAATGTATATCCAAAAAACAAAGTATAGAAATGGGTTTGGCTTACAATCCAAATGAGAACAGGATTTTTGGTCCAGAAACTCAAGTGTCTTCTCCCAAACGACGTGTCCCTCGCAAATCTGAACCGCTCAGGATCTGTAATATACACATAATGGCATAAGTTGCGCGCAAAGGATACATAATATCAATTATGAGCATATATGCACCATAATTCTATATCTTATCTAATACTTATTATTCAAACACGAACAAACGACTAACCATGTGAAAATTGGTACTCAAATGTCTTGGTTTCCTCTTCCCATCGCTTCCACCTTCTCATCTATTGAGTTGCATGCCAAGTAAGTAACTTGATCGGAGATATATAGGGAGGCATATGATTTGGTAAAAGAAAATTGAAATCTGTTTTCAATTACGTACCTTTGCTCCTCCCAGAGCCATAGTGAGAAAGCAGTAAAGGACATGAAAAACAGCCAGCACGAAGATAAATATATGGAGTTGATGAATTCCATCCGATGACACAAACGGGACTTTACCCTGCACATTTTGTATATAATAGATGAAACACATAGAAGCCTGCTTAATTAGGTTTTCCAGTGATAAATGATTTATAAACAGTAATAATATATAATTTTTATTATTACATATGCATTTTCGTCTTTTTTTTTTATTTCCTTCTTCTTTTTCATTTTGTAATTTCAGTTATTAATGGCACTTTCAGTGAAGTTGTTGGCATCTGCAGAAACTTCAACTTTTCATCTCTTATTAATTCTAGTTCTAGACAAAATTAAGTTTTAGCAGCTTACCTAAACAGAAAATGAATGCAAATGAAGAAAAATGAGATATTTTGAGAAAGAATAAATGAATCAGAGAGAAGAAAATGAAGGAAAATACGGGAAAATGAAAGAGAGGAGAAAACGAAAGAAATAAAAAAAGCAGAGAAAAAAAGCAGGAGAAAGCTCACCTGTCCTCATTCTCTGTCTTCTTCTCTGTCTCTCCATTTAAATTTTGATAAGTGTTTTAAACTTAATTACATATCCCCTTCTCATTTAATTTATTTTACATTTATCAAAATTTAAATAAAAGAATAAAAAAGGAGACAAAAAATAGAGACAGGTGATCTCCATCCAACACTTTCATACTATATTGAAAAACATGATACAGGAGAGAGAAATGAGATAATGCATAAAGTCCCAAAGTGAAATTTTATTAAATGGTAAAAAAATGTATACAATAAATTAATAGTGTAACTTATATAGAATAATAGAGTATAATTAATTAATAATTAATTTGTTAACTCATCAAATCAATCTAATTAACTTATACCAAATACAAACCATACTTTAACCAAACTCTAAGTATAGTAATACATTATATTAATATCGGAATTTTCTAATCCTATACTATATACGTTGACCGTGGCAGAAAGGTAAAATTCCTTGGCTTATCTGGATGAGCTGTTCGTAATGCCTAGAACTGTTTTGACATTATAACTCCATTAGGGAATAGCATGCAAAAGCATTTTATAAGAAAAAAGGTATTTGTACACTAAAAAAAATTACATTATATTTACACTTTAATTATTTAAAAAATAAAAGATAAAAAAATATGTGTTGAAACTCAAATGGAAACTGGTCTTCTAGCTAGATGGTAGAAACTTTGCGAAGGGAATATATATATATATAATGAAAACAATAACAACGTGATATTAATATACACACCTCGGCACAATTGTCGCTTCCTCCTCCCTCCAAAACACGTCGGGGATTTTCGCTGTCGGAACCCAAGAACGCCGCTAGTAATCTGCGGCCACTGGTTTCGTGTTCTGATGAGTTCGTGCTGTCGTCATCCTCGTGGCTGCAGGGTTGCCATGTCCCTGCAACTTTTTCTGATATACATATCCTTGATATTGGACCTTGTCCTATCGATAGGAGCAACGATATGAACCCCATTAGCATAAGCTCTGCAACAACCCAATAAATCAACCATAAAGTTTTCATGCATCATTAAGCTTTCTCGATTTGATAGTTTAACAACTTAAATTAATTAGGGTAGGTATAATTAATTATGAGCATGGTCATGAAACTCAAACCTGATTTGATCTTTTCAAGTGACTCGTACAAAGCTCTTTTGTGCTTCTTCTTCAACCACTGCTTGCATGCACATATTCTTTATTAATTAATTTATACATATATGTAGCTTCTTTTTCGTTCGAAATTAAAACTATATTAACTAAATGGTAGCAGTTATATATTATATACCTTTCCTATGAGATGGATGATGTGCTCGATGAATATAGATATTAAGAGCAAACTAAAACAAACAACGGCGACGGCCCAAGTAGGCGTTTCCTCTAAGTTTCTTCCTCCGCTTCCTCCTGCCATGGCTGCTTCTTAATTTGACAGCTAGCAGTGATATTGTGTTTTTTGTTTCAATCGGTTGTAATATATAAATGGATGAACGATTTGATGGGTGGGGGCAGAAGCAATATTGAACAGAGAAATTTGGTTGAGAGAGAGATAGAGATTATAGTCTTTGCTAAATTGTAACAAAGCTAAATTGTAATGTAATTGCTTTGTTACTTTTTGACAGCGGGTACGGGCAAACGTAAAGACAAAGACCCTTCAATTTTCAACGCAATGCACGTGCGGCAACTTTTCCATTCAAACACACGATTTTAATTTTGATTTGATTTTTTTATTTTTTATTTTGATTTGATTGCTCATATCAACAGCTTTAATTATTATTTTTATAATTTACATTTACTTTAATCTTATAAAGACAAAATGTAGTTGAAAAATAAATTTTACTGGGATTAATTATATTTTTAACAATTGTTTTAAGACTATAAGGTGTCTACATAAAATTAAACTGATTTCATATAAAAAAAAATCAATCCAATCAAAATTGACAAAACTAGGTTAACAAATTAAAAATAAATAACAAATTTGAATTATATTAATTATTAATTCCAAATTTAAAAATCGATTCAATTGAATTAAAAATTTATATATATATATATATATATTCATATATTTTAAAATAATATTTTGCTTAGGAAACTCTTATGTTTCTCATATTTATTTAAGAATTCTTCTATCATACATTAAGTTAAACTTAATTTTCTCTCTTAGATTTGGACATGTGTTGTAGGATTATCAATTAAACTTGTATTTATTGTATTTTAATGAATGAGTATAGATTTGTGTTTGATATATATTTTGATGAATTTGAATTTTCGTATGTAGTTTAATTTTAATAATTTTTTATTAAAGAGTTCTAACAAAAATCAAAATTCTAATCTAATCTAAATTGATTTAAATTGAATTAAATTTACATTTTAAATTAAATAAATCAAATAATAATATAAAAACTGATTAGATTTGATTGACTAATTTTTTTTTCTCAAAATCGATCTATCTGCGAGCACCCCTACTTTAATTTGTCATTAAATATCTATTCATTGCAGTACAAATGGCCTTATATTGGAAATATATCTTAAAGTTGGATAATTTTAGGAAATAAATTTCAAAATAACATTATATAAAGACCCCAAAAAAACCCAATCTTACAATAAAGTCTTAAATTAAATTCGGCATAAATAGAAATGCGGGTTGCAATAAGTGGCACATGGCATTACATATACTATTTTAAAGTTGAGAAATGATATTCTTATATCATTTTTCATAAAATGTTATTTTCATATTATTTTTAATAATTATGATTACGTGATAGAAAATAATAATAAAAATGATATAATTAATAATATAAAAATAATGTGAAATAATAGTAATAATAATAATAATAATAATAAATCATAATTGTTTAAAGTCCTTAATCACCTATCTAAGAACTTCAAAAAATTTATTATGTCATTTTACTCATGAGCGCATGCGTTGAACGAATATATGTTGATTCATTATATAGTGTCGATATTCATATAATTAAAATATATTTAATTTTATTTAATTTATTTATAAAACTATTTTATATGTCAATAAAATATTATAATTATATATAAAATAATTTAATATTTTTTATATTAATATATAATATAAATATAATATATATTCTAATTTACATAAAACTTTTCCCTTGATCATATAAGTGCAAGAGATTATGATGGAAACAGAAATATTAATATTTAGCTTTGGATTAGTATTAAGCTTTGACAATTATCTGGCATGGATTTTGAATTTTCAATGGAGAGACCTATGACTAATTAAAAAATTCAGAGACCTGAACCAACTTTCTGACACGTTTCAGTTAGTACTTACCCGCACCAAGTTCAAGCTAGCGGCTAAACAGTAAGTAGTAGACCAGTAGTATTTCATTTTTTCTATAGATAATTGACATGTGGGATACTATGCGTATTTTAATCAATAAATGATTCACATAGGCGGAGATGAAAAATAGTGATAGCAAAATTTAATTTAAAATCTTTATATTTATTTATAAAAAGAGAATGTATAGTACATTATTTGATTTAAATTATTAATTTAATCGTAAAAATATCAAACTCAGATTAAGTATAAAAAATTTGTTAAGCATATTTTTTTAATTTTATGTTTTTTTACACACCACCACTATTACTGTCATCAGCAGGCCACCGTACGTTGTTTGTCGACTATCGTACGTTGTCGCACAACAATTGTCTGTCACCACCAATCATTTATAATTTTTTTAAGTTGTATAACTGTATAAATATTATCATTTAAAATTTATAAAATTTTCATATGCATAATTATGATTTTAGAGAAAAAATAATATATTTTCAAAAAAATACTATTGTATGTAAATATTGCTTATTTTTCAGTTAAAATTTAGTAATTTTTTTATCAATTAAAATATAGTAATATTATTAGTTAAAAAATATTTTTTTAAAACCCCTTTTACAATCATACGAAGATAACTGTAAGGTTTTTTTAAAAAAATATTATTATGTGTAAATATTATCGTTAAAATACGTTTAATTTTTAATTTTTAGTATGACAATTATTTATAAAAAAAATATAAAGACTGCTACAGTTTTCTTAGTGTGAGTCCATAAGATATTTTTTAAAAAAAAATCTTATAAATTTTAATTAATATTATTTACATAATTATGTGACTTAAAAAAATAAATAGTATAATCTAAAAAAAATGATCAGCTAGTGACCGGCGATGGACGGTGGATGGTGACCGCCAGTGGCCGATTGCCAATGATTGATTGCGGACGATGGTGGTAGTGGTCATATAGTTGCTGACAGTGAATGAACGGTGTGACAAAAAAAGAACATAAAAAAAGGTAACCTGAACAAAAAAATGCTTACTATAGCAGTTAAAGTATAAAATGTATAATATATTTAAACTTAAACAGAATGTATCATAACATTTGGCCCGACTTACGTATCACCTTGACATCTTCTAGTATTTCATATTATATCACGTTATTTTACCTCAAATAATACTGTAATAGACTAGTTATCGATTATTATTATTTGAGAATAAGATGATATCTCCTATGTTATTTTTCTCTTAAATTTATCCATTATTATCAACCTACACGTACAACTCAACAGGTCGTGCGATTTATTTGAACTTTATTTACATTATTAGAAATTTAAATTTTAGAATCGCTATTTACAAAAAAATTATTTATTGTATGGAAGCTAATCTCATAATAATACTTGTTTAGATATCTGATTAAAGACCAAACAAGCTTACACGATAAAAGATAATTTAGATACAACTAGTTTTTTGTTTTTTTTTGGACCATATAGATTCAACTAGTTGCTTACTAATATATATAGCAAAAATTTCTTTTTGTTAAAAAAGTAAGAGTTCTCTATATAATCTTCTATTAAATTAAATATAAACAAATTGTTACAACAAAAAAAACTTTACGTAAAAATAATAGAAATTTAATAATTAGATGCCCATAAAACAATTATATCTACATATGTCTTAAGAGTAAAAGCACAATTTTTTTAAAGTTAAAAAGGAGAAATTTTACTCATTTAGATTTCTCAAAAATAGTATAATGTATCTAATAAAAAGTAAGAATTTTACTAACAAGTAACTTAAAAATATTTACTATGTAAATCAAAGTAATAAATTTTAAATAAAAAAGTGTTTCAATTTCAAATATATTAAATGCTTTATTTTTATTTAAAACTTGCTATTTTAACTTTTATAATAAGTGCTCTACTAAAACTCAAAAAGTAATTACTTGCACTTCTCTAAAGATTATTCTCTTCGGAAATTAATCCAAAATAGTTTCACATTTTCACTACTGACGACATTAATTCATAAAATAATAGAAAAATTAAGATTAAAATAAAAAAAATGAATGAAACTGATTTTAATTTTTATTTTTATTTTCTTCAAAAGAATTAAAAATGCAAAACCAATTCTCTGCTACATAAAGCTTCGAAATTGGTGGGTTGTTTGTTTGCTGACGAAAAGCATGACTAGGATAAGAGAACTCGAAAGCACACAAATACAAATAATCAAAATTTAAAACACGCAAAACCCACAAATTCTTCATGTTCCATGCGCTACTCACTTATAGTATGTTTGCGAACCATTTTTTTGGTTCCCTAACAACTTTTTTATAACCTTTTAAGTTGTTGCTTAATAAAATAACATGTTTGGCATTCTATTAAAAAAAATAACTTTTTTTTGAGAAAAAATTTTTTAGATGAGAATAATTTCTTTGAGCATTTTATAAAAAATTGTTAAAATTATTTTTAATAGTGATATATAAATATTATTTTATTTTTAATTAAATATTTTTTAATTAATTAAATATTTTTTAATTAATTAAATAATTTTTTAATTATTTTATATCTAATTTAATAATTTAATGTATAAAAATAATTTTTTCTATCATCTAAATAAAATAAATTAATTTAAAAATTATTTTTTAACTAACATATCCAAACATTATTTTTTTTTATAATTAATTATAACAAAAAAATTATACAATAATTAATTATTAAAATAATATAATTTTTATTATTATCCTAAACATACACTAAATTTTAATATGGAAATTCAAAAACAAATTTGCCTCTTTCACATTAGCATGAGAAGGTGTTTTACATTTGTGGGGCCAACTCGAATACGATTTGATTATTTAGTGGATAATGGTATGCTCGTACGAAGTATTAACATTTTGATAGGTGTTGGAAATGGCAAAAATGTTTCTCAATGAGTCATTCGGTATATATACAAAGAGTAATGAACTAAGCAATGAACTTGAATGCTAACTGTTCTGGATACTGACCGAAACCCAAGGTAGTCAGAAGGAGATCCACTGAAGTTCCCTGAACGGAATGTCAGTGGAGTCAGCTCTCAGGTCAATCGATCAGTTTGAAGAATTAGTTAATATAATAAAAGGTTAAAAGAATTGGAACATGCCCGGCCTGGACAACCGAGCTGGCTTATATAAGAACTGTCCCTCGGATTCCTACCGTTTAAGGTCATTTGAATCTCTAACCGGTGTGGTCTACATAATGGTTATGCTTTGGTCTTAATGATATGGAATCGATTCTGAACGTTGGTCATCAAGTCAAGATCCGATGACTGCTAACGGTCATCGATTTTTGACTTGATGACAACGGTCCATAATTTGAAATATCGGGCTTTGGTGGATCGGGTATGGGGACCCATATACTACCCAGCATTAGATCGGCCCACTCGGCCAGGGACATAGGTACTCCGATGACAATTGAGTCAGTACAGTCCATAGCCCCTCAGCTCGGTCAATCTTTAGATTCGACCGAGCTTATTTATTTGGTCGGATAAGAGTTCGGCCTACACGATTTTCAACTGGGTATGTAAGCGTCCGGACAATAATTGGGCCAGTACGGTCCACAGCCCCCCAGCTTGGTCAATCTTTAGATTCGACCGAGCTTACTTGTTTGATCGGATGAGGATGGATCCAAAACACTAAATTTTCCTTCTAACCAGGCGCTTCGTTATCTGTGTACGAAATTTAAATATGACTTGCCACGTGTCATGCTTTTATTCATTAGACGTCAGTTATGTCACTTCACCATTAATTACACCTGACTTCATCAAGACCTTTAAACATTACGGTTCTTCACCTTCCACCGTTAGATGCATCCAACCGTCCTGCTTGAAACTTTTCGTTTTCCTTGATCTTTTGATTAGCGGCTTTATCATTTAAAAACTGCCAAACTATACTTCATTTACTCATTTATTTTACTTCTTCATTTCTTCTTCTTGACCTTTCCTCTCCTCATTTTCTACGTGCTGCCGGTAAACCTCCCCATTCATTTTAATCCATACAGTTTCCTCATTCTGTGCGAGTGAAAACTTCCATTTTTCTTCACACAACCTTTCCTTCTACGCACATTCCAGGTAACCTCTAGAATACAATCTTAAATTTTCTTTTGTTTTGGTATCCATTTTTTAAAGGAGAAGGGGGCGTAACTAGGATTTGTGTTTTATTCACCTTCTTCTCCAAACCAAATAGGTTAGTACAGTATTAAACTTCAACTTTAGTAGAAGGTTATTGTCGAGAAATCCCCCTAATTAGCTATCCAGGTCCATACCTTTGAAAAAATCTCAAAAGAAATCCTATACATTAATCTTACGCACCAAACCAGGATGTCCGACCATCCGGAAAATACATCGGCAGGAGAAGAACCGATGTCGAGCTACGACTGGGTTCACCCAGGTGTTAGCAGATTCCCTGCGATTTATAACATAGTTGAGAGCATTAACGTGCTCCGACAACGTGTCTTGCTTAGCCGGGATGGTGATGAAGGTCGGTTTATCTGCCTTCCGTGCCAAAACGATGAGTTCGTATTCATGTCATCGTATGGCGATGATCAAGTCGGTTGGGTGTACATGTACGAAACCTTTTTTAACCGTCTAAACTTAAAGCTACCCTTTACTGACTTCCAGTACTCGGTACTCGGTCGTTTGAATGTCGCACCGACCCAACTTCATCCCAATAGTTGGGCCTTTGTAAAGGATTTCGAAGTTTTGATGAGTTTCCTTGATAAAATTCCTAGCACATAAGTTTTCTTTTTCTTCTTTCAGTGTAAAGGAGTTGGTAAGGGAGGTTGGGTTTCACTCAACAGCCATCCCCGTAAAAAACTTTTCTTGGCTTTTGACTCATCATATAAGAACTTCAAAAGTAAATTTTTTCGTGTTAAGACCCGTCATGGCGACATACCCTTCTATGCCGACTGACTTGGGATGGAGAGATTCCCTCTTTATTGGAGAACAGAACCGAAATCCATACTGAGTATTGAATATCGAAGCCTTTCGCCATCCGACTGAGACTTAGTCGATTTCTTGGAAGATTGTCCTGTTCTGGACATTAGTGTGTTTGTCAAGTTTGTGGATTATCCAGACAAAATTGTAAATTTAATGAGTAAGTTTTAAATCCAATGTTTACTGACTCATCTTTTAACCTAAACTGACTTTTAACCTTTTTGTTCCGTTTTTCAGAATCGATGGCACCTCGGATGTCGGTTCGGCAGTTAAAGAAGTTCATGAAAAAGAAAGAACTACCGACTGACATGGTCGAGGTAGACAAAACAGCTTCTGATGTCGAGAAGACCGAAGCCCCAATAAATGTTGCCGATTCCTCCGAGACCCAATCAGAATCATTGGTCGAAAAGAGAAGTCAGGAAGAAGGCGATGAAGCGACTGAAGTTCCGAAGGTTCCTGTTACAAGACGCCGAACACTAGGTGAGGGCTCTTCTTCTGAGAATCAAGAAACACGAAGTGCGTTTGAGGCATTGAATGGCTTCGATGCTAATGCAGATGGCCCTTCGCTTTGGGCATCTTCTTTTCCCTTGGATTCGTTCTTGGAAACTCAGATTTCACTGCCGGGTGATAAGGAGAGAAATGATAAGGTTGGTGGGATCGACCTTTGCCGATGGAATGAAGTTCAACTCCTTAGAACCACAACTGCGATCAGGTCGGTAGAACATGAGCTGGAAGATTCGAAAAAGAAGTTATCTTCTTTCAATTCACTATACCGATCGGAACTTGAAAAAACTCAGCGAGCTCATCAGGAAGAAGTCTCAAACCTAAAGAAAGAAATGAAGTCCTAAGGCAAAAAACCTTGCGTATCGACGATCTTGAGACATCTCTTGTTTCATTAGAGAATAAAAAGAAAGAGGTCGATGAAGAACTTTTGATTTTGAAGAAGGCAAAAGAAGATGCCGAGAGACAAAAAAATGGAGGCTAACCGAGTCCTGATGGAAGCTTTAAAATCAAGGGATACCCTTAAGACCGAACTGACAAGCTTAAAAGAGGAGGCGGTCGAGCAGAGGATCGCCGGTTTTGAGTCCGGTATTGAGCAAGCAAAACTTCTTAACCCCGACGGAATATTTGATGATCGGCTAGGCGAGCTTGGTCCATTCAAGGTTGTAAGGGACGATCGAGTTATTGATCCACCAGAAGATGAAGATGAAGATGAATGAATAACTTTAAGTTTACTTATGTGTTTTTTTTTTGTTCGAGCCGAAAATTATTGTAGTCTTGTTTCCTGTAAAGAACATTTCGCCCTTTAATGTAATTTCACTATGTTTGGAAATATTTGGTGTTCATTATTTGTCCATGTTTTCCTTTGGAAATATTTGGTGTTCATTACTTGCCCATGTTTTCCGAGGTAAACTTGTATAATGTTATATTTTTGGATTTTCGGTCGGTCTGAATTACCGACTTTGACTTCGACCAAAGTCGATGCATCGACCGGTATCTTCCATCAGCTTTGGCTGGCATCGACTTTGGTCGGCATCGGCTGAAAAGCCGGTATCTTCCATCAGCTTTGGCTGGCATCGACTTTGGTCGGCATCGGCTGAAAAGTCGGTATCTTCCATCAGCTTTAACTGGCATCGACTTTGGTCGGCATAGGCTGAAAAGTCAGAATCTTCCATCAGCTTTGGCTGGCATCAACTTTAGTCAGCATCGGCTGAAAAGCTAGAATGAATATGTTTAACAAAAATACTTTAAAAGACAGTAATATTTTGATTAAGTAAAATAGGTCAAAAGATGTGCCTCGTTAAAACCTTCCAGGCAAAACCCAGTGGGAAAAATCCTGGTAAGGAAAAAGAGTACAATATCCTTAGTACAAGAGATTTTAACTAAAAAACTTCCTTAAAGAGGCCGAGTTCCAAGACCTAGGAAGAACTTTTCCGGTGAGTTCCCCAATCTTGTAAGCTCCTCCTCCAACAACTTCTACAATTTGAAAAGGCCCTTCCCAGTTAGCCGACATCTTTCCCTCACCTTGTGGTCTTCTGCAATCTTCCACCTTGCGCAAAACCAAGTCTCCCTGCTGAAAATTTCTCGATCTGACCTTGCGATTGTACTTTCTTGCCACCCTTGCTTTTACTACTTATTCGTGAATGTGGGCGACTTCCCTCTCTTCCTCTAGCAGATCAAGGTCGATTTTCCTATGCTCATCATTCGCTTCTTCAGAAAATGCTATCCTTCTGAAGCTCTGCTCACCGACTTCAACCGGGATCATAGCATCAGCTCCATATGTGAGTCGGAACGGTGTTTCTTGGGTCGAGGATTGAGGTGTAGTATGATATGCCCACAAAACATGGTGTAATTCTTCTGGCCAGAGCCCCTTAGCACGATCTAGCCTTTTCTTGAGTCCTGTCAAAATGACTTTATTTGCAGCTTCGGCCAAACCATTGGTCTGCGGGTGCTCTACCGATGTAAAAACCTGCTTAATTCCATTCTTATAACAAAATTCTTGAAATTTCTTGTCAGTGAACTGTGTTCCATTATCAGACACAATAATAAATGGTAAACCAAACCGACATATAATATTTTTTCATACAAACCTTTTTACCTTTTCTGACGTTATGCTGGAGAGCGGCTCGGCCTCGATCCACTTCGTAAAGTAGTCGATTGCCACCATAATGTACTTCATTTGCCCTGCTGCAATTGGTAAAGGTCCCAGCAAATCAATTCCCCATCTACAGAACGGCTATAGAGTATCAAGGTTATGAAGTTCCTCTGGTGGAGCGTTGTGCAGATTTGTAAATTTTTGGCATTTTTCACATTTCTGAACGTGCTTCAAGCAATCGGACTTCATAGTAGGCCAATATAATCCAGCACGTAAAACCTTTCCGGCCAAAGAACGCCCTCCAATATGACTGCCACAAACACCTTCATGAGCTTCCTCCATTACCGACATAATCCAATCTCGCTCAATGCATTTTAGTAAAGGCAAAGTGAATCCTTTTTTAAATAAATCTTCACCGATCAAGACATAATAACTGGCCGACTTTTTGAGCTTTTGAGCCTTTGATTCGTCGGTCGGTAAGTCACCATTTTGCAGATATCTAATGATCGGGGCCATCCAAGAATTTGGGTTGGTGTTTTCGACAAAAGATTCTTTAACATCAATGCTCGGATTTTCTATCACCTCCTGAATGACCGATCTATTGTTCCTGGCTCTTTTAGTACTAGCTAGCTTGGATAATAAGTTGGCACGTGCATTTTGGTCCCTTGGAATGTGCAAAATTTCAAACTCTGTGAATTTTTTGACAATATTCTGTACCTTCAATAAATATTTTGTTAGCTGAGCATCTTTAGTTTGAAATTCGCCCCTGACCTGTCCAGTCATCAGCTGGGAGTCTGATTTTGCAATCAGTCGGGTTGCTCCCATCTCAGCAGCAAGGGAAAGCCCAGCTAGGAGGGCTTCATACTCTGCCTGATTATTACTGGTTCAGAAGTTGAACTTTAATGATTGCTCGATCAGAATTTCATTAGGCCCTTCTAATATAATTCCTGCCCCGCTTCCTTTCACATTCGAGGCTCCATCAACAAAAAGATACCAGAGGTCATTATTTGGATCATAAGAAGAGGGTGAAGATAGTTCAACCAGGAAATCAGATAATACCTGTGCCTTGATCGACCTTCTGGGTTGATATTGGATATCAAATTCTGACAGCTCGACCGACCAAGAGATCATACGACCTGCTAACTCTGGTTTTCTTAGAACTTGTTTAATAGGTTGGTTAGTCATGACAATTATTCGATGGCCTTGAAAATATTGTCGAAGACACCTTGCTGTCACCACGAGGGCCAATGCCATTTTTTCTATCCTTTGATACCTGACTTCCGGTCCTTGCAGCACTCGACTCACAAAGTAGACTGGACACTGTTCCTTTCCGTCTTCTTTAATCAATATCGAACTCAAAACTTTGTCAGAGATAGATATATAAAGCAATAAAGAGTCACCTTGTTCGGGTCTAGTTAGGATTGGTGGTGTGGTTAAGAAGTACTTCAACTCTGCAAATGCCTTTTCGTACTCCTCGGTCCATTGAAAATTAGTCGGTTTCTTTAGGCACTGAAAAAATGGAAGAGCTCGGTCGGCTGATTTCGACAAAAATCTCGACAAAGCAGCGATTCTCCCCGTTAGTCTCTAGACTTCCTTGATTGATGTAGGGCTCCTCATGTCCATTATAGCTCTACATTTGTCTGGATTGGCCTCAATCCCTCTGTTGGTTAGGAGGAATCCGAGGAATTTCCCTCCTTGAACACCGAACACGCATTTCTCTGGATTCAATTTCATGTTGTACCTTCTTAATTGGGCAAAGATTTCTAGGAGATTTGAACAATGGTTGCCGCTGGCCGACGTCTTGACCACCATATCATCAACATATACCTCGATGTTTCTTCCAATTTGGTCCTTAAATATTTTGTTCATAAGCCTCTGATAGGTCGTCCCGGCATTTTTCAGACCAAAAGCCATAACCCGGTAACAATAATTCCCGAACTCGGTGATAAAGGGAGTTTTCTCCTCGTCTTCCTAGTGCATCTTGATCTGGTTATATCCCGAGTAGACATCCATGAAGCTAAGGAATTGATAACCGGACGCACCGTCGACCAACCAGTCTATGCTAGGTAGAGGATAAAAGTCCTTCGGACAAGTTTTGTTCAAGTCGGTAAAATCCGTGCACATCCTCCACTTCCCTGTCGACTTCTTGACCATGACCACATTAGCCAACCACGTGGTATACTCAACTTCCCTTATGAAACCAGCCTCCAATAGCTTTTTGGTCTCCTAAGCGGCAGCCTCCTGCCTTTCGGCTCTGAGCTTCCGCTTTTTCTGAGCAACAGGCTTTATTTTTTGATTTACTGAGAGTTTGTGAGTAATTACCTCTGGGTCAATTCCTGGTAAGTCGGCTGCGGTCTAAGCGAAAACATCGGAATGTTCTTTCAACAGCTTTTCCAACTTATTCTTGATATCGACTGGAAGATTGGAACCGATGCGAGTTACTTGATTCGATTTCGGGCCCAGGGATATAACCTGCAAATCTTCTATTGGCTGAGGTCGATCCTGCTCATCACTCCTCGGGTCTAACTCCGCCATATTGATGTGCAGAGGTTTGCCTGACGTCTTAACCCGATCGGCCACCTCCTTTTGTTTTGGCTTTAGACTTTCGTTATAACATATTCTTGCCTCTCTTTGATCTGCGTGAACCACACCTATCTCGCTTTTGGAAATGGGAAACTTCATCGTTAAATGCGGGGTTGATACCACCGCTCCCAAAGAATTGAGAGAAGGTCTTCCAAGAATAATATTGTATGGAGTATGAGAATCAATAACCAGATATTTAACAAGAATCGTTTTCAAGAGTGTACCTATTTCGAGAGTCGTTCGGAGTTCAATATACCCTTTTACACTTACCTGTTCTCCTGAGAAACCGACCAGACACCCATCAAAAGGATTTAACTCGATTTCTGGAATTTGTAATCTACGGAGAGTCGAAAATAAAGTATATCTGCCGAGTTGCCCTAGTCGACCAAGACCCTCCTAATCTGGAAATTTCCGATGATGATGGAGATCACCATTGGGTCATCCAAATTTTCATCGAGACCTGCGAAATCTTTACTGGAAAAAGAGATCACCGGGCTCTCTTCACATTGTACCAGAGAAGGATGACTTACAGACATGACAGCTCGGAGGTGTCTTTTCCGGGATAAATTCGAACTCCCTCCTCCAGTGAATCCTCCGGCTATGGTGTCGATCACTCCTCTAATCACATGATCCCGGGGGTCTGAAACAGCAACGACAGTCTTGCTCTTTTCTCCCTAGCTCGGGCTCCTTGGTTTGGATTGATTTCCGTTTCTTGTCTCTTTTGCTTCTCTACTACGGCTTCTACGCCGATATATGTACTTCCCGAGATGTCCCTCTCGGATGAGTTGCTCGATTCTATCTTTCAATGTAATGCAATCCTCTATTGAGTGTCCGTATACCTTATGAAACTCACATCTTTTGGTCTTATCAACATTCGCCGGGATCCTTTGTTTTCCTGCATTCATCGGAATTTGAATCAAGTCAGTGCTACATATTTCTCGCAAAATCTGATCCTGAGGAGTGTTCAAGGGGGTATATTTGTCAAAGATAGATCGAACTCTTCCGAACGTCTCCCTCGAACCTCGATTGAACCTTTCTGATTGGTCATTATTGCGTGTTGTGGTTCTGTCCCTTTGGTTGGATAGCCCCCCTTGAAATTTTTCAAACGAAACCGGGTGAATGGAGATGTGAGGGCTGCTCCTGTTTCTTGCCATTTCCAGATCGAAAAATTGCTGCTTCATCTGCTTTCTTGCAAGGGCTATCTCTTCCATGTTTATGTATCCTGTTGATCTACCTCGTAGATCATCAAGGTCCAAAGGGGGTTTTCTGGCCAAGGAATCTGCAAACGGTCCCGGACGTAATCCTGCCATGATTGCATGCAAGGATACAACCGGGTTTAGATCTTTAATCTGAATTGTTTCCTCCCCGAATCTCCGCATAAATTCTTTAAGGGATTCATCTCTTCCCTGTCTTAAGTTGATCAGACTTGTCGAAGTCTTCCGATGTGTCCTGCTGGTAGAAAAATGGTTAAGGAATTTAATGGACAATTCAGAAAAATCATAGATTGAACCTGCTTTGAGGCTTGAAAACCAAAGTAAGGCCGACTTATTCAATGTTGTCGGGAAAGCCCTGCACTTGATCGGATCCGACCCGCCATTCAGAAGCATCATGGAATTAAACATTGTAAGGTGCTCCTGCGGATCGGTCGTTCCATCGTACAATTCCATCGTCGGAAGTCGAAAGCCTTCCGGGAGTTTGATTGACATTATAAAATCTGAAAATGGATTATCAGCAGCTGGAAGAGAGTGATTCTTATGGTTTATCTGCAAACGAACTTCCAGGTCGGTTATTCTTGGCTGGATCGAGCATTGATGAAATTCTCTCGCCACGTCTTCATTAAGTAACCCTTCAACCTCCCTCTCTGGATCTACTCTCTGTTGTTCTCTGTTGTTCATCCGATCAATCTGGTCAATCCGGCTGTTAATGTCCCTTATTGCTTGCATAAGCATCTCCATTGGACGGGCTGAAGGTCACCCGAATTCTCACCATTGACAGCATGATTCTCATTGGTGGCCATAACTAATCAAAGAAGTGAACTTTTCGGACAACGAAGTTGGTTGCTTGTGAGGTAGGAAAAGTTTTACCTAGCCCCACGGTGGGCGCCAAATGTTCCGGATACTGACCGAAACCCAAGGTAGTCAGAAGGAGATCCACTGAAGTTCCCTGAACGGAATGTCAGTGGAGTCAGCTCTCAGGTCAACCGATCAGTTTGAAGAATTAGTCAATATAATAAAAGGCTAAGAGAATTGGAACATGCCCGGCCTGGACAACCGAGCTGGCTTATATAAGAACTGTCCCTCGGATTTCTACCATTTAAGGTCATTTGAATCTCTAACCGGTGTGGTCTACATAATGGTTATGCTTTGGTCTTAATGATATGGAATCGATTCTGAACGTTGGTCATCAAGTCAAGATTCGATGACCACTAACGGTCATCGATTTTTGACTTGATGACAACGGTCCATAATTTGAAATATCGGGCTTTGGTTGGTCGGGTATGGGGACCCATATACTACCCAGCATTAGATCGGCCCACTCAACCAGGGACATAGGTACTTCGATGACAATTGGGCCAGTACAGTCCACTAACTAACTATGCTAAAAATCTGAGCAGCAGAACTAATAATTAATTAACTTTAACACAAATCAATTAGCTAGAAATAAATAGCCACGCGTAAGCTAATTAGCCGGTAATACGATGGATAAGGCTTCAACTTTTAATAGTTCTGTCTTCCCGGTCATTAACAGAACATATTTTCCTATGATACATATTAAACGAATGTTTTAATTTCAGCTTTGCGTTTTGTTATTTACATAGAAAATATATCACTCAAACGTCATGAAACTCTTATCAATATTATTCACCTTTTTTTTTCTATTTCTTCCTTTTTCTCCTCTTCGTCAATGGCCTGCATCCTATTTTGTGAGCTTTGAGAGATTATTTTTTCTTTTTGTGCAATATCATTATTTTTCTTTTAATTTTCATTGCTCCTTTTTAGGGATGGCAATGGAATGCATGGCGGGGGCGGATAGTGCTTTCCCCGCCTCCGTCCCCATCTCGTCACGTGTACTCATTTATGATCTCTACAGGTAGGCAAGGTTATTCGTAGGTATCCGCGGGTAGTTAATAATTTAAAATAAAATCTTAAAAATTATAAAAAAATATAAAGAAAATAAATTTTAATACCATATACTACAACTTTATTCAACAATTTAAGATTCTTACAAAATTAAAAGAATATTATAAATAACAAATTAAATTCAATTATATTTTGTAATAAGCAATTTACATAAATAACTATTACATAAATAATATATTTTTTTAACAAATTTTATCATTATGGACTCATTCAATAAAAAAATCATTTCAAAATAATAAAAAGATATGTATTTTCATCTCATCTCAAAGTAAAAAAGAAAAAAAATAATATATGATACATATTAGATGAAAAAGTCTGTTTAATGGGTTTGCATGAAGTACAGCGTATGGTGGTACTATAATCCCCGCCCCCATTTATTAAACGGGTACCCATCCCCCGTCCCATCGCGGGTAATCCCCGCGGATCTTCGCGGGTACGGATAATTTTGTCATACCTACTTCCCACCCCCTGATTAGACTTGATTATGGATGACAATGGGGCGGGACGAAGGCGGATAGTGCTTCCCCCGCCCTCGTCCCCGTTTCGTCACGGGTACCCATTTATGATCCCCACGGGTTGGTGGGGGTATCCGTGGCTAGTTAATAATTTAAAATAAAATCCTAAAAATTATAAAAAAATATAAAGAAAATAAATTTTAATACCATATACTACAACTTTGTTTAACAATCTAAGATTCTTACAAAATTAAAAGAATATTATAAATAACAAACTAAATTCAATTATATTTTGTAATAATCAATTGACATAAATAACTATTACATAAATAGTATATATTTTTTTAACAAGTTTTATCATTATGAATCATTCAATAAAAAAACATTTTAAAATAATAAAAAATATGTATTTTTATCTCATCTCAAAATAAAATAAAATAAAAATATGATACATATTAGATGAAAAAATTTGCTTAACGAGTTTGCAGATACCCATGGAACGGGTATTATAATCTTCATCTCCGCTCTCATTTATTAAATGAATACTCATCTCCTACTCCATCGCAAATAATTTCCATAAATCTCCGCGGATACGTATAATTTTCCCATCCCTCCTCCTTTTCATGGTGTGAACTCACCCCTGGCCGGTTGGCCAAATAAGAACAAGTCCCGTGAAATAAAGTTTCAGAGATTCAACAAGCTTTGCATTCACACGTGCCGAGTTTCTTACCATTTTTAGTTATGATAAAATTTAAGTTTATTTTTTTATATTTATTATATTTATTTTATTAATCAAATTATGATATATATTTATTAATATTTTTAAATAAATATACACAATAATAATTTAATTAATAAAATAAATATAATAAAAATACAAAATAACCTAAATTTTGTCCCGTTAGAAAGCATGGGACATGTGTTAGGTTTCTTCTGCCAATGGAGATAGCATTTATGACAAGACAACTAATGCTCCACCGGCTATATATTGGGGCCTAGCCGGTGTAAGGGTTGAATTAGGTGTGCATTTAGAACATCAAGAATTTCTCATAGACATTTCTGATGTTTACTGGTCCAGCAAGTCATCAACACTCAACAGTATTAATTATGAAACACATGCATGTAGGAAAAATAGTGGTCCATATTGTAAAAATCGTCAAGTGAAATTGAATTTTCGGGCTCCATTTAAGAAATACTTTCGCTCTGGAATAAAATATTGGGTATCTAAAGTTTATAAGCAACTGTGAACATCCTAATGTCAAATCTCCTAAAAGTTCAATTTTTTTTGTGAAATGTAACGATTAGTTTTATATCTGTAACACGTTACTTCACATAAGGTATCTTAATTTGGGTTTTAAGTATGGATAATTGACATGCCTACTTAATCTTATATTAAAATTCAATTTTATTAAGAAGAACGAGAGAGTGATAAAAATTGAACTATTAATCACTTTGTCATAGATATTTTGATATTATATTAAACATCAACTCTGCTAAAAACTTAAACTACTATTTCCACTTTAAAATATATGTGGTTCAAGTTAATTACAAAAGAAATAAGAAATTAATTAAATATCTTTAATTACAAAAAATATATATATGTACCTGTATATATTACTAAATTACTCTCTATTAAAATATTCAAAATACAATCATAATTCTATTAATGTTTTTTTCTATTTAGTAGACGTACTAATAAATAATAATAAATTTTAAAAAATGACTTTTAGATTTTTTAAAATAAAAAATTTATTCTCCAAAACAACCAAAATTTTAAAATATATAGAATATTAAGTAAAGGTTCACAATTGATTTTGCATCTGAAGGTACGACAATGACGATTTTCTAAAATGCGCCGTTTGGTTTGTAATAAAATTGGTTTTCAGTAACGGCTGAGTTCCAGCATTGACTTTTTAATTAATCGTAATGTTCTTGTTGAGTAATGGCTTAAGAAAGAGGTGGCGTTTTAACATGGTCATTAAATTTTTTGGAACACTTATATTTCATTTTATATATTTTGTGTAAAAATTAATGAACGTTTAATATTATTTACTTGTAACTTTAATAATAAATAATATTTGTTATAATAAATAATTACACACTTACTCTTTACAAACTTGAGTCCATTGTCAAGTTGTCCCGCCTAAAGCTCAAGCCTCCACCGTTGACCACCATCTCTCATGGCTCTGGTTGGACCGTGTTGATTGTGGGTCTCTCATGTGACTTGTCACTTCTCAGTCACACCACTCAAATTATTTAATATTACTTATTATATATATATATATATATTTTTTCTCAATTATATACTTTTAAAAAAAATATGTATAATATCTATACCTCTAAAAAAAATATAGGATTATTATTTTCCCTCGAATATACGATCAAGCTCTGTCGACCCACGACACTGACCCAAGTGACTCAAATCTGCGACCAAGCTTCGGCGACCCCCACACCAGATCCTAAGGAGTTGCTTGGTATTTGCTCTGCTATGAGAACTCATATTTTCCGCCCATTTTATCTTTTCTTGTTTGTGATTGTTATGCGGTTGACTTGGGTTTGCTTCAATAGGGGTTTGTGTGTTATTTGAGTTCTTTTTTTTTTATTTTGCTTGATTGATTAGAAATTGTTGAATTCACCATTTGTGGCTGAGCAGAATTTAGGAAAAGAAATTTAGGGAAAGAAACTGAAGGAAGGACTATTTAGTAAAATAGTATAATTAATTTTTTTAAAAAAATCCTATAATTAAAAAAATTACAAATTTAAAGTCAACATAAAAATTACTTATAGTAATAGATATTTTCTTAAGAGTATTCATACTTAAAAACATTTTGTGAGTTAAACCGGAACTTAAGAAACATAAGGCTCAAATGCAATTCATTTGAAATCTCTAACGCCTACTAATTGAAGGTACGAAAATGACGATTTTTTGAAATGACCCATTTGGTTTCGGTGTCCTAACGAAAGTGGCTTGGGGAAAGGTTGACTTCCATTTTTTTAAAAAAACTCTCTAGTATTTGGAAGTTTTATTGGGTTAAAATAGAGTTAAATTAAATCATAAAGATATAAAACTTTCTTAATATTGATTTTCTCTATTTATAAGATTTGAATTCAAAATTTTACTTTAAAAAAATAAATGTCAAACCACTTAAATTAACAAAATATTTATTGAATTCCAACATTTCAATCTTATGTACAGTAAACGTTCATACTTTATTTTATAAAATGTGTACTTTCATATTTGTTAGCTAAAAAAAAAAAGTATTAATGTGGGTTTGAATAAAAGGGGCTTAGGTCCTTTAAATATATAATTATATATTTGATTGTAAAATTTATGTGTATGAAAATAATATTATTAAAAAATATATTTATTTAGACATTCAATCATATATTAATCTCTCATGTATCAAGTATAAAATATTTTAAAAAATCAAAAAATAAATAAATAAAGTATAAAATGGTGATTCCAATCTATAAAACCATAAATCATCATTCCCACCCAAAGAAATGAGATTGATAATTCTATGTTCTATGGGATTTAATTGCTTTTTTCTAACAAACCCTAATTTATTTTATATAATGACAATTACTACTTTTATTAAGTTTTTCATTTTTAAATCTTAATTTTATTTTCAACATACAATACAAGTCTTATAATTAATTTTGTTCATATTTTTTTTTTAAAATAACAATTATGAAAATATGTGAAAAATAATTAACAAAGTAATAATTAAGTGGTACCACACAAGGACTTTTGTTTTTGTTTTTGGTACCACAAGGACTTTCTTCTCCAAAATACCACAGTTTCAATGGAGTAACTTCAACCATTATATTCTTATATTAAATAGTATATACATTTTTTTTATAATTTATTTAATACTATTCATTATATATATTTTTTTCTATCATTTTCTCTCACTCAATCACATCTCTTAAAAATGATGTAATAAAGAATACACCCCTAAAAAGGAGTGTAATACTATATTTATCCGAGTAACTTATCAACAAAATACTAATTAGTGGTACCTCAAGTACTTTTTTTTTTTTTTGGTATTTGGTACCACAAGGACTTTATTATCTAAAATACCACAATTTCAATTAGGGGTATAAGTGGGTGGTTTGATTCGGGTTTTGGGAAAAAATAAATATGAACTAATCAAAATCAATTGGTTCGATTTTCTTGTTTTTTTATTGCTAAATTTGAACCAAACCAAACCGACTATCTATAGATTGGTTTGGTTCGGGTGATCGGGTTGACTATTAATTTTTTTAACACATCCTAATTTTGTATAATTCAAATTTTATGAGATGTCTATGAAGAGACATCCTAATTCATGCCTTCAATTTTGAATGCTAAAAATGTCATGTCATACATACCACATTACATAGAAGGTCGTTGCTTTAAGTCTTTATTCTAGAGGTAGTTCCCTTGAAAGCTTGACATGCAAAATTCTACAACTCTTTAGGTATTGTTCCAATGAGATTGTTGTCGTACAAAATTCTACAAACATAAGAACCAGATATTAGCTTCAACCATGATATTCAAAACTAAGACACATGGTAATAACAATGATTAAACAAAAAGTGATTCATGATGACAAATATACAGTTCTTGCAAGTAGGTGATTTGCCTTAATTTTGGTGCAAGAAATCCCCTTAATGATGATCCTGAGATGTTTTTAAAAGACTATGTGAAGGAAAAGCAATTATACGATCTTTAATATGAAATTTTAAAGAATTAAATCTAAACTTAAAAAGAGAGAAATATTTCCTAAAAGTGTCTTTGATGAATGATGATCAACTATAAAAGGTTACTGGAGAACATGCTAACCAATATCAACAGAAGTTACAAAACAACCTAGTGGTCACCAACCTAACTAGTGGTATCATATGACCAGTGACTTACCACCTAAAACAACATTGGCAACATCAGTGGCAAAAGGTTTCCCAGCCATATTACACTTGTAAAGGGCGGATTTTTGAAATAAAAATACCTACAAAAGAAAATGGCAGTCAATCAAAATCTCTGCGTCAATCTTGGAACTATTAGGTATTCACTTAATGGAGACAGTCACGATCGTATAATTGTGATAAGGGAAATTAAATAAGGTGGTAGTTCATTAAGCTGATTCAGTTCAAACAATTAAACATCTCATTCCATTTCAAAAGCATGTAACACCCCTCCACAAAAGGCGATATAAATAGCCAGTACAAACATATTAATAGGTATCACCCAAAGTCAATCCAAACTCAATCTAAAAAAAAATATCAAACATGAATCATCAAACATGATTAATCAAATCTAATTTATCTTTCAACTTCATCGACATCCTGCAATAAGGACAAACAAAATGTTAGAATTTGTGTATATTAGATTTTAACAATCAATCATAATTAATGCACTTATAAATGTTACCTTAAAAGCTTGAAAGACTAGCAAGACTTCTTTGTCAAGTGAAGCATCAAGATTACTCATCATAGGTCAAGTTGTGATCTTTAATATATTAAATGAATGAATAAATATTACATTATAAACAAAAAATATAAGTACTAAGTACCAACAATTAATAAATTGAGTAAGATAATAGTAAATATAACCTCAAATTGTCAAAATCCTGATTGAAGCCCCACTTCAAGATTTGAAGATAATCTAGACAACTCTAAAAATTCAAACATAAACATAAAAGGTAAACAAAATTAATTAGTAACAATAGTAAGTATAATAACAAATAAAAAACTTGAGAATTAAAATTAAGTTTCCATACCTGATTCAACCTTCTCCACTTCTTCCATTTCATCATGTAGTTCAAGATTCTTTTTAGGAGTCTTGATCAAATTCTGAGTACAAATCAATACCTCAACAGCGGTGAGATGCAAGGAACTACGAAATGGGTCAAAAACTCGACTTCCAGTGCTGAATGCAGACTCAGATGATACAGTAGACACTGGAATAGCCAAGATATCCCTAGCTATACGAGAAAGAACATAATATTTCATTGATTTCCCTTTCTACCATTTCAAAATGCCAAATCCAGGAGTGTTGTCCTCAACATCATCCTCTTTGTATCTTTCTAACTCATTCCTTTTCACCTCACCTTGCTTTCTCCTCACTTTCAATCTAAATTTATCTTCTCAACCCTCATCATCATCACCTAAACCATCATCACTAGCATGAGATTGTGAGGCAACATTTGAGGTCAATCTAGAATCACCAATATCAAGGGGAATGAGATGCAATGACAGATAATAGTCAAACAACTTATCAATCAAACCCTTCAATCTTTCCACCATTTCCTTACACTTATCCGAACCATCACCATACATCTTATTAAAACTAAACTTAATATATTCAAGTTTATAACGTGGATCAAGAAACACAGCCACAAACAAAAGAAAGTTTATACTCCCACTACTTTTCTAATATTTATCAAACTTGACTTTCATATTTGTTGCCATTCTTTGTAGCCCTACATCATTGTTTTTCCTCCACTTACCTAGGGTCTTTTGAATGTCACATAACTTGTGAAAAAAAATATTAGATGTAACATGCAATGATCCCGAAAAAGAAAGAGTTACATCATAGAATATTTTCAAAAGTTTGACAAAACTACGTGCACAACTCCAATCATCCCTAGTAGGAGGTCCTCCTACATTGTCAAGGGCTAACAAAAATGCATTATCTATATCTTCTAGGCGATAAAATGCATTTTCATATTTTTTAGCAACATCTAACATGAAATAAGTGGAATTCCACCTGGTTGGCACATCAAGGGTTAACATTGCCTTACTAGTTATACTAGCCTCTTAGACACATGTCTTAAAAGTAGAAAATCTAGCCGGAGATGACCTAACAAACTTGCATGCAGCCCTTATCCTTTCAATTGAAACATCAATTTCCTTCAAGCCATCACTAACAATTAAGTTCAAGATGTGAGCACAACATCTCATATGCACGAACTCTCTATTTAATAAAGAAGTACCATTCCAATTACTCATTCTTCTAAGAAAATATGCAATAGCAGTATTGTTAGCACTTGCATTGTCAACAGTCACACAACAAATCTTTGAAATCCCCATTCTTTCATGCATTTTTCTAAGACATTTCCTATAGTTTCACCTTTGTGGTCAGCTATCAAACCAAAACTTAATATTTTCTTATTCAATTCCCACCCATCATCAATGTAGTGAGTAGTTACACACATATAATTTAAGTTTTGGATTGAAGTCCAAGTATCAGTGGTAAGTGAAACCATTTGGTGATTTCCAGATAATATGCACTTCAACCTCTCTTTCTTCATTTGAAACAATTGCATGCAATCTTTAGCAAGAGTGACATGAGAAGGAATTTTAAATCTCGGTTGAGCCTGACTCATCAAATCTCTAAATCCTTGGTTTTCAACAAATTTAAAAGGAAGCTCATCAACAATTATCATCCTAGCAAGTGCATATCGGGTTACCTCTTGATTAAATTCAACAAGTTTCATGCTAACAATATCAAGATCATCCTCACATTGTTTTCTAATACCAATTATTTTTTGCCTTTTATCAAATATCCTATGTGAATTTTTCACACAAATCTTCAAATGCTTTAGCATGTTTGAGGTCCCATGACTAGTACTATTGCATGCATATTGTTTATTACAATAGTTATAAGTAGCCTTATCATTTACTTTCTTGAAATGAGCCCAAGCATTAGAAAGGGGGTCTACTAGGTTTCCTTTTTAATACCTCTTGTTGTGATGGGGGCATCTTGTCCATGTGATGACATTTCTTGTCCTTATGTTGGAGCTTGCGTTGGAACCTCTCCTAGTTGCATGTCACAAGTTGGTGTTGGAGTGGTAGCACTCCCAACTTGAGTTCCACTACCACCAGTGCTTGGAGTCCCACTAGTTCCAAATGGATCACTTGCCATTTGTTAGTGTCAAGTAACTTGCAAAAAAAAAAAAATAACTATTAGTTAAATATATTCCTTAATCAACACTTGTTTATTGTCTATAATTAAATGGGGAGACTATTATTAACAAGATACTCTAATGATTGAGTATTGAAGAAGATCTATGATCAAATTTTACTAAGAGGAAGCAACTAGTAAGGTGTCAATTCACAGGACAAGAGTAGTAGTTATTGCATCCAATGTGACTTGTATTTGAAAAATGTTATTAAGATATTGAGAAATGGTAGCAGGAGAGGAAATCCCCTAGTTACCAAAAATAAGCCTTCAACTTCAAAACAAGAACCCAACCCAACTAATACAAAAGGTTCCACTTCTCAGGCTTCAGGCTTTGTAATCGTATTTGTAATCCCAACACCTATACTTCTATTCTATTCTATGCTTAATGCCTTCAAATCAATACAAAGTTGCAAGAAAAGAATAAGAAAATACAATGGAAGTTCTAGAAACAGAGGGAGAAGTAACACATCAAAATAAAGAAAAAAGAGAATTTGTAATTATATTCATATTGGAGAAAGGAGACAATACATCATAACTTCTCTGTTTAATAGTTCAAAAAAGAATTCATACATTGGTGAACGGTGAACAATATAAACAGTATACATCAAATCTCAAATCTCTCGTATACATCAATCTTCACAAAATCACACAACTCAAAATCTTCACTGTCCAAACAACCAACCACACTGTCAACAGTCAACCACCTACGGTCCTACACTGCTCCAATCATCCCCAAAACCATGAAACTCAACCATTAACGTCACCTGTGATGAACCACCACTGTAACACCATCGTCTTCTACCACTAAACTAGCTAGCACTGCCCTGTAACCACCATGCCTCTGATTTTCCAGCAACCCCACATACCACAACCCCGCATACCTATCAACCCCACCATTCCTTTATAACTCAACAGAGAACCAAATCAAAACCTAAAATAAGAAGAAAGAGCGACGCGGGGAGGAGTTGAAGACTTACTGGGCTTGAGGGTGACCAGCGAGCAATGCGGTGAGGGAGAGCAATGCGGTGAGGGAGAGCGACGCGGCGAGGGCAAGCGACGCAGCAAGGGCAAGAGATGCGACGAGGCCGAGCGACGTTGTGAGGCCGAGCGATGCGGTGAGGGAGATAGGCGAGGGCGACCGGCTAGGGAGAGCGGCGAGGGCGCAGCGACGACGAGCGGCGACGGCGCGGCTAGGGGAACAATTAGGGTTGGATTTGGGAAGAAAGAATTAAAAGGGAATGAAGTAATGAGCTGATATCTGAGGAATGAAGTAATGAAGTAATTCACAAAATCGAATCAGGAGTTAAAAAAAAATAGTTTGGTTCGGTTCGATTCACGTGTTTAAAACCGTGAACCCGTGAACTAAACCAATTGAGCATTAATTAGTTTAGATTTTATTCGAACCATTAAGTATACTCAAACCAAACCAAACCAAACTAATTAGTTCGGTTCGGTTTGATTTGGTCGGGTTGATCGGATTACCCGAATCGACTTACACCCCTAGTTTCAATGGAGTAGTTATTAACAAAATACTAATTAGCTAAGTAGTTGACACAATTTGCCGAGTAAAGTCTTTAAAATTTCATGCATCCCAAAAAAAAAAGTCTCAAACATACCACAAGGTTAGATCACACATCAATTACCTTAATATAATAATATGATATTATTATACAATTCAAAGATATTTTCAAGTAAAAGAACACGTGAGATAAAAAAAAATAAAAGAACACGTAAGATATGAAAAAATACTAATAAAATAATAATTTGATTTTGATGTATTGTTACACCAATAATTAATTATATATAATTATATATATGATTTTGAAATAATTATTATGAAATTTAAATATATATGTTTTTATGATTAAATAATAATATAAAAAATTATACTAACAGTATATTTAAATTAAATCCATAAAATAAACAAGTGTGTAAGAAATGTTGACCGGGCCTGTCTACATTAAAGTGCGGCCAGTTTCGTTGAAACAGTTATGATGGGTTTGGGTCACTGGGCCTATTCTCAGTGTTACCGTCCCACAGCCCAATCACTCTTATGGAAACCTGTTCCCGCTCATCTCATGTCAAAAAAAAAAAAAAACCTGTTCCCGCTGATGCATTCCAACGGTTACAGCTCCTGAGTCTCGTACTTGTCCACTCCCTATACCACCCATAATCTCAATTCTCAAACACTTGATCTATTGCAGACCTCTTGTGATTTCTTTTCCATGGATTTTCTTCCCACGTCATTTCCAGGTACCCATTCAACTTGTTCATCATATTATTATTCTGCATAAATTATAATCCTCCCATTTTGCTTTAAATTAGTGTCTGTCCATTTTGCAAATTATTCCCTTATGGTGTAACGGTTAAAGCCAACGATCCAAAACCAAAAAT
The DNA here is from genome assembly GCA_029884595.1 of Ormosia semicastrata. Taxonomy (NCBI): domain Eukaryota; kingdom Viridiplantae; phylum Streptophyta; class Magnoliopsida; order Fabales; family Fabaceae; genus Ormosia; species Ormosia semicastrata. Next base: position 12,357,497 of record JAQQTO010000038.1, read on the forward strand.
CAACCCAAAGGTAAACCAAGCATCAACCAAAATGGGCACGGGTGAACCCCAAATTCACTGCAGGTAATTTTTTTTATTCACCATTGCCAATTTTCCTCTGCTAGACCTTGTTTGTTTGGTGTTTGTTTTTTTTTCATTCTCTGCTTTGGTTTCGGTTTCAGACAACAAAACCGGGTTTTTGGTACTGCTAGGAGCACAAATATTCCAGCAAAACCCGTGTCAGACAAGCCAATTAACAAAACAAAAACTGCTGTTCCACAGAGACAAGTACAAACCAAATCTATTAGGGCAACTCAACTTCCCATTGACACCACCAGTACCAAAACTCTGGCCACTGATAAAAAATCCTCAGAAAATGTCAACCCCAGGTTGAATAAGAAAAGTGATACATTGACATTCCCACAACGACTGGTAGAACAACCATCAAAGAATTCCCAGGAGAAGAAGGATTCTGCAGACCCCAAAACTCCGGTGGCATCATCCCATGTTAGAACCAAGTCTAAAGTGCCAGCCACGCCATTCTACACTGCAGTGCATTGTAGCAAGTGCCGTTTTGATAGGCTTGAAACCTCGTCTTATTGGGTTGGCCAAATCAAATTGGCAGAGTCTGTTGGCAAGCACTTTGTCTCCTCTGACTTCTTTAGGCTTGCTTTGGAATCACAGGCTGAGGTTTGCCGTTTATTTTTTAAGTTATTTATATATGGTTTCCTCTTCACAGTAAATGCCTACTCAGTACTACAGTATCTGAATTTACCAAAATTTGCAATCTTGTGTTGAATGAATGCCACAAAATTAATGTATGTTCAATGTTGGATTGGATTCAAGTCGATATGCTTTCATTTATTTGTTGGTGGAGTTAATATATACTTTATTTCTGTCTATTGGCTATGTGGTACATATATTTTGTTGTTTAACTTGTGTTATGGTTCAAAACAAGTGCTAAGACTCCGTGTATCTGATGTTCTTTAATATTTGGTGTGTTGGGTAGCCAATTAGGAACCTCCGGATAGAGCTCAAAAGGTATTTGTTAAGGCATGGTTATCTATCAGAGCAGAAGGAATGGAGGGAAGTTGCTGCTAGGTATGGGCTATTGAAGGTTGAAAGCAACACTTGTGGAATGGACTCCAGCACTGAGTCTTCCAGCATATGCAGGAAAAATGAGAGTGATATGGGCTAGAAATGTACTTAGTAAGAAGCACATTCAATCCTCCATTTAGCTCTTGTTTGTAGTTTGTGACTGGTAGTTCATTTTGGTTACTGTATAGGTAGTTTGTAATTGGTAGTTAATTTAAAATTTAATTAATCTGGTTCCATCATTATGGACAAGCAAAGATAAAAAGAAATTTGAAAAGTGGGGGCATTCCGAGAATTGAACTCGGGACCTCTCGCACCCTAAGCGAGAATCATACCACTAGACCAAATGCCCTTGATGTTATTTGTTTGCAACTGACTCATTTAATGACTATTTCGGATTACAGTTCTATCCTTAACTTCTTTTCATGTTCATCTCCTTGCCTGCTTAAAGTTCGTAGAATAACAATTTGCATGCTAAAGGGTTTCGGACATAGAGGTCAAATTATTCTCAAATTAGCACTTGTATGTATATATATATATATACATATAAGTAAATTGATCTACATTTACGCTGGTCATACACCTTTTATTCAACTCTAAAATCTAATATTTACACAGAAAAAATGATATTTTTTATGGATAATAATCATTGTCCTATATATGAGTATAATTTTAGTTGTTTAAAATAAATCTGTGAAATCCTAGTAATTAAAAAAAAGTATGCAAATAGCTTTATTCTTATAAGATAAATTAGTCGACGTCAGGCTTCCCAAGGTCAGTTTCTCAAGTACAGGCAGAAACACTTTTCTATTTTACTTGGGTTAAACATTTCAAGGGTTAAATTATAATGGGTATGTGTCTCAATAATTCGAGACACAAAATTAAACTACAAAATTAAACTAATTGCTCGAGTTTTATAGATATATATATGATCAGCAATGTTGAAAAAAATCCTTTCGAAGTTGGCCGAGTTTGGATTGAACATGTCGTTTTCCTCATCTGCTTTGGAGGAAACCACGAGAGAACGCGCCAGGAATACTTTGGGTGAAAAACTAGTAAGTAGGTTATATATTTAGTTCAATTTGTCAGGCATCCTATAATTTTACGTACTTGCAATGTCAACATGCGTATAGTCTTATTTTATTGCAGTGTGAAAATGAATGCTCTTCTTGTAAACTACTTTTTAATTTCACATTTTTGTTCAAGGAAATATGAGATTCCGATATATACCTTCAACCAGACAAAAACCAAAAGAAAAGCTAAAAAGAGAAAAAAATCATGTCTTGAGAGGTCTTATTTAAATGAACCAAATATAGGTATATACTAATTAATCAATTACTGTAATCCAATTGAAGTAAATCATCGCAAGCAATTGCAAGCAGATACTTCTGAAAAAATATATAGAACCCTTTATAGAATCAACATAATTGTGGTTTAAAAGTGGAGAAAGTAGAAAATTGAAATTAAACTCCTTAGCCCATGCCTGCAATTTTCAGGGTTCAAATCACATCATGGAAATGAAAATTGTCAAGGAACATGGTTGGCCCATTAAGCAGACCATGCTGTCGAATTTGTATACCAATTTGATAAACACTTCCGACACACTCAACCCATCACTTGTGGCTTACGACGCAACTCAACACATGCACATATATTTGGTGATGGAAATGATACATTACCAACCCTAGTCTGTCCATCCAGATGCCATGAAAGTAAATGGAATCCCCCTGCGCCCCCCTCCCCCTTAGTATTCTCTTTTTTGTTTTTTTTAATCTTAAACCAAGGTGTTCGTACATACATTTTAATGAAACTAAATTATTGGACAATGTCACCGCTAAGAGATTTTTTTAATGATTGTCTTTTTTAATATTTGGACTTTGAACTTTTATAAAAAATGTGACTTACTTATCATTACAATCAACTCTTGTTGATTTCTTTTAAATTAATTAGAATCTTGATTATTTAAAGAATAAAGTATTAAACTTTTTTTTATTTTTAATATGTTAAATATTTTTATGTTAATTTTTTAGTCAGTACCTTAGAACATTTGTTAACAAATTCCTTAAATTTATAAATATCAACTTTTGGTTGGATTACCAGTGACTTTGTTTCACCTTCCCATGAAGATAATTACTCTTACATGCAATAATTAATAAAATTTTCAGAAGTATGTGAAATACGTAAGCTATAAATCTTATGTTTGAGTTTCCCGTTATATTGAACTCAAAAAAGAAGTGAAAACTTCAAGTAAAAATTTGAACGCGATGCATAAGTAACAGTACGCCAAAAATCTATTATCTCTCAAATTAGAATTAGACTTTGTTATTTTTAATTTATCCCATAATACAAGCATTACGGACGAGAGAAAGAGTAAAAACTTGGAAGCACAAATTACCTTATTTGGTTGGGTTTATGTTATTGGGAAACCCCTATAGTCTTGGACAATTTGGTGATAAAAAACAAACAATCCTTCCAAGCAGGTCGTACGAATTTGATGGTTGAAGAAGATTATGACCCAACAGCGGACAGTGATTAATATTTGGCACTGGACATATATGTGTCGATGAGAATTGAATGTGTATAACACTCGGAAGCTGATTTTCTAACAACCACTCATAATTGAATATTGAGATTTTTTTTGCAAGAAAATTTTAATTCCTTTCATTATTATCTCTCACCAAAAGGTTCATCATTTCCTTTTTGTGTCTGGAATTAAGGGAATTTATTACCGAAGCTTGTTTAGCAGGAGGCAGCCATACATGAAAAGGAACATGTGGATGATCTCATTTCTTCCCTTGCTGCTGAATATTGGCGATAGCTCCACCACGAGATTAATTAGGACTTTTATTTTGTTTTTCAAAGTATCTCCATCCAATAAGTGAGATTAATTAGGACTTCTAAATTATAATCTTGTATCTACATTTTATTTCTCACCTTTAATAAAATTTTTACCTAAAATATCAAGAGGCTCGTATAAGTCCCCATTTTGCATGCTTTTAGTGGGCTTTAACAAATGCCCCTGCAAGTGCAGTCTGAAATTGCTGTAGCATCCTCATGGTGGGCGGTGACAGTGAGCACTTATGCTTTGTTTGTTTCAAGAGAAAATGAGTGGAAAGAAAATGAGTGGTTTGTGGAGAAAAATAGAGAAGAGAAAAGTTTAGTGGGCGCAGAAAATGAAAGAGAAAGTATGATATCAAGTAAAAGTTATATCAAAATTCCCGATACCCCCTTCTCGCTTCTTCTTCCTCTTCATTGTGCGACAGAGCCCCTTCTTCTTCTTCTTCCTCTTTGCGTGCGGCGTGGGCGGACGTCGGCCGGGTGGTGGTCGGCGACCGGATCGAGCACGAACAATGGCCGACGACGCGGGTTCGGATTCTCGTTCTCGTGTTCTGTTTGGTTCGCGGTTCCTTTAGGGCGGTTCGACGGGCCGGTTCGACGGCGGCTTGGATCTGCTTGTTCGCACGTGAGCTTTCACCAACTCACGTCAGACCCAGCACCGCTGCTGCTCGCATATGCAGCGCTTAAATCGCAAGCGTCCGTGGACCTGTGAGGGAAGGGACGTTGGGGGTGGGGGAAGGGGAAGGGGAAGGGGAAGGAGAAGGGAACGTTGGGGAAGGAAACGTTGGGGGTGGGGGAAGGGGTTCGGGAACGTTGGGGGTGGGAGGAAAACTGGCAAAATTTTTTTTATATATATATTAAAATATATTTAATAAAATTTGATATAAATATTATATAATTATAAATAACAAATCAAAAAGATTTATTAAATAAATAATTTCAAATTAAATTTTTATAATTTGGTGTTAATAAATTAAAATTTTGTAATTAATATTTAATATAAAATTTATAAAAAAATATTTATAGATTAAAATAAAATTAACTTTTGTTTATAATTAATTAATTATGATAAGAATATATATGTTATTTTATATAATTATAATTTTTTTCGTTTCTCATTTTATATAATTATAAAATGTATTTATTTACTTAATATAAATTTAAAAATGTATAATTAAAAAATATAATAATATATTTATATTTCATTATACATTTAATAAGGATAAATATGTCATTTTATAAAATTATATATTATATTTTTTTATTTTTTATTCAACTCTCATTTTCTTTCTCTTCATTTTCTCTTCATCCAAACAATAAGAGAGAAAATATATTTTTCTCTTTATTTTCTCTCTTCTCTATTTTCTCTCTTCTCGTTTTCTCTCCTCATCCAAACAAAGCATTAGTGGTATTGGTCCAGAAGGGCCTGGGATTAGTTAAAAATACTGTTGAACTCAAACCTAGTAATATTGGCTTGAATGGGCCTAGGCGTGAGAGTAACCGCATCAAACAGCCTAACTAATTGTTAAAAGACTTTGTGAACTAATGTGGGAGGCATGGATCTAAGCTTGCGAAGGTTACGGAGCAAGTTAAACATTGTGTATTGTTCAGTTCTCTTTTCTCTGTTATCTTTTTTTCCCCCTCTTCTTGATAATTCCTTTCTCATTCTGCATTAATACATGTATACTATATTTTTCAGACTTATAGTTTGATATCGATACAAATTCACGAGATTATTCACCCATTAAATCTCTTAATTCTCAGTTTTTGGTTAATTGTTGTTCCTTGTAAATTTCTGCCTACCAGCTATCACAACCCTCTCCAATGGGATAAAGACTAAGGAGACTACTTTTCTGTGAGTGCAAATTTTCGAGTTCAATTAGAGACAAATCGATGCTAACTTTTTTTTTTCTAGTACGCAACTTTAATTGCATACTTTTTTCACCTTTCTAACATCTCTTTAGTTTTTACCCTGCTAAATTGCATTTAATCTATATATAAATTGTCCAATATTTTTATTTTACAAATTCACATATAACTTAATTACTCTACCATTAATTGTATAGACACGCATGCATGTAATTAGATGTGTATATAAGTTGAGTTATTTATAAATTATTTGAATTCAATTCGTTAAATGTTCGATCAAGTTTGTTATTTAACTAAACCAAAATACTTAAATTTAAATTTAGACTCGATTATATAGATGAACTAAACTCAAATTTTGTAAGTTTGACGTTAAAAACTCGTGAATAGTTTGTGTGTGTCTATATATATTGGTCTACTAAAAAATTTGAACCCTTGACATTGAAGGTAAATTCATCCGACAACCAACCACTATATATATATATATATATATATATATATATATATATATATATATATATATATATATATAAAAGGATTTAGGACATAGAAGTTAGGAGTCTTTAATAATTTTTTAAAATCCAAACCGAAGATCAAATTTGTAAAATTTATATATTATGATTTGATTGATTCAATTCATTACATTTGTGGTTAAACTATAATAATAATTAAAAATAGTTAGATAAAAAATATAATTGATTTACAGTTAATCTGGTATGATTTATTTAACATTGATTTTTATACATCTTCAAGCTCAAAATAAACGGATGGGTAGGTCTGGCCAGTTTGATTAAGATAACCTTATCACGATTTAGTAATAATGAAAGATCTTGAAACAAATCTAACCCTCAAAAAGGATCATGACTATGGGCACCTCTTTTCTTTATTGATGTTTTGTCCAAGCTCAACTTTGATAAAAGCACCTGTTTGTAGCTGTGATTCCCCAATCGCAGGTCAGTGATCATGGGATACCCTTTGTCTCCTATTATGGACCCACCAGCTCTTTGTTTTCTGGATCTAAGCAAAGCATAGGACACCTTTTCATGGCATACAATCCTTATTAGACACTCCACCAAATGCTGCATCCACTCATCCTTGCCCAGGCTAGTGTTTTTCGCGAAATATAGGACTAAGTTAATATTCAGCCAGCCAATTATATATCGATATGTAAATTTTTACATAAAAGGGGAGTACAGTTCTTTAGAGCTATAGAAATTCCATGTTAATAAAATATTAGTATGACTTTCAACCAACCACCACTGCGGGTCATCTAACCTATTCTCTTCGCTAAATGTTTAGATTCGAATATTATCAGTCAAAAAAAATTCTTCAAACTAAACTCTACATTTTTAAAATCTTGTCATTCATTCTAAATTTGGATGTCAACATATTTACAAATATGAGACAACAACCGTTTCTTAATGGGCCTACTTTGATTCCAAATAACGGGACATATTCATGAATATGAAAATTTAAGACTGCTTGTTAATTGAAATGAAATAAGAAGTAGGGCATGTATATGATTATTTGTCATATTGTTTTTTCTTACGTGAAATCAATATGCAAAGGCCAACAATGTGCGAAGGGAGACATGGACATATGATGAGGGGTACGATGAATGCGGGCGATTAATAAGACTAAAAAAGAAACAGGGAAAAGCTGCTTATTGCCAAGCAATGACAAAATCAATCCAGCAGACAAAGTCACATTGATTAAAGTAGCTAGAGAGAAAGAGAAAGATAAAGGATATATCTTTGTGTTGTGTGTGTCGAGCAGAGATTGGAAGGGAAAGGAAAGTGACCAGCATGAGTAGTCTCGAGGGTGGAGTGGTCTTCCTTTTCTGTTTTCACTCAATACTCATGTATACTTATTACTACTAATTAGTGATATAGTGTCCCTTCATGCTTCACCCAACATGACAGTTTTATCTTTCTCTGTATATTTGGTAGCCAGAACTGTTGTTTTTTTATAACATAAACGGACACACACAAAACGCTCTCTCTTTCTCTCTCTGACTCTCTGTTCAAGACTGCAATGGATAGATGGATGCTTGTGCTATGACTTTAATAAAGTCATTAATATTATGCATGTCAATGTCTGTGCCACAATGCTAACTAGCTTTCTACCCTGAAAAAGAGTTCAGAGAAAACCACGGGGGAAAAACAAAGGAATTTTACAGCCCAACTTCCACGTGCAGTACTCCCAAGAGGAGTGGAACAAACATCCTTAATTTTCGTGAAAAAAAGAAGTGATCAAATCATGAATCAAGTTTGTAATTATAGCTGTTTGTGGTATGTGGCGCATCAAAGTGTTCATTTATTCTATACTGGTAGTATAATTTTCTAAACCGAAGGATGCAATTTAGAAAATTAGACCTTTTTAAGTAAATTGTGCACTTCCTTCGATAAGTTGAATTCAAATCAACTCTTCTCGTTCCCTGTTATTCCACTCACATTTTGCCAATTATAAAAAAATTTACACATTATTTATTTTATAAATTATTAGATTCTTAACTCCATTGGACATTATTAATTTCTCGTCATCCTCTTCATCACTGCAAATTTGACGGCTATGGCCTTTGCACCACTAGCAACGACAGCTCTGATGAGATCAACTGCAATGGCAACGTCACAATGCCACCAGTGACCTATTCACGCTCAGATCTGGTTCCCAAGCATACCAATGATGGTTGACACTAAAGACGATTTTCGATTTGTGAGCCACCACTGGTCATAGCGTGAATCCTAATTGGCAATGCCTGTTGGAATTGAGGGTCGGCAGTATCCTTTGCACATATTCACGTTCTGCAACGATCATGGTGGTGCCCTTTGCGCGCACACACACACACATACAAGGTTGCTGCGGAGACGATGTCTTGGCATAAGAGCTAGAGAGTAGTCTTAACAGTACAATGAGGTCAAAGTCATCGTTGATGAAGGACAGAGGGGTCACAATCGTTAGGGAGGCAACCATGGAGGAAGAGGTGGAGGGCGACACCGGCAATGATATGGGGCTCACCACCAATGAGATCGATTGGTAATTGCTTGTGCTGTGATTCTTGAAAATTAAGTCGATCATTGTGGTAAAATCTGATAAGATGTATTTTTTGAGAAAGGAATAAAACGTACAATGAAGATTGGATAACAACGGTAAGTGTTTTTACTTTTTTTTTAAAAAAATTGATGTGTATATTATTTTATAATTATTAAAATTTGAAGGGAGAGACAAAAAATAAGAAAGTTTTAAGAACAGGATATTTGTATCCCGATATGTTAGGGGAAGGTGGAGTTCAACATTGAAGTTAATTTTGTATGTTATTTTCTTAAGTTTTGTTATATCTTTTTAAAAGATTATTATAATAATATTCTTAATACTTAATAAAAAATATTAATTAAAAAAGTAAATATATTTAATTTTTTAAGAATATAAAAAGTATTAATATTTTTTTATTTTATAATTAAAAAAATTAATAAAAAGATTTAGAATTAAGATTTTGCTAAATACACTTGTTAATGAAGCCAAAAAAAAAAATTTAATGAAAACAAAGCATTCAATATTGGAAATTGAAAATATTTTATTTTTCATTTAAAACTTTTTACTTTAACTTCTTTAAGTCAAGTACCTTAAGAGTACTTGCTAACAAAACCCTTAGAATTATTCTATTTTCTATCATTTACTTAACTTGACAAACAATTTTTTTTTCTTTGTTTTTCTAACAGGTGTCCCAAAGACACTTGATAAGGAATACAAAATAAGAAATTTAAAATAAAAACAATATGCATTAGAAATCAAAAAAGTTTTTCATCTTTAGTTAAAATTTTCTACTTCGCTATCTTTAACAAATATACCAACAGCATCAGTGCCACTGGCTCTCCGACTCCCCCTCCCCCTCCTCCACCCCCAAAAATAATAAAAGCTACCAAGATTGTAGAATGTTTATTTTATATAAAATTATATGATATCTTTTCTTCACATTCTTTTATTTAATTAAGAATGTTATTGATCATTAAATAAGAAGTTTTTGATAGGGTTTTTCTTAATAATATTTTGCTTAAGAAGTATCAAATAAAAAGTTTTAAATAAAAAAATATTTAATACATTGAAAACTGAAAAAATAAAGCTTTTTTCATTTGAAACTTTTTTTATTTTGACTTTCATAGCAAGCAAAACCTTTATTAATATATCTTATAAAAAGTTCCAAAAAATATCGTGGAAACCTTTTATATAACATTAATGTTCTTTTCTCAAAATGCATAACTAATTAGCTAGTAGATCAACAACCTAATTATAAAACTGGAAGTAAAAATGTGGTAGAAATGCACACTAAAAACTTTAAAACAAAAAATTACAAGATGGATTTTAATTATGAAACAGTTTTTTTTTTTGAAAAAATGAAAGAATATGTAACTTAACTTAATCACATGTAGCAAGACAAAAAGCCTCCTTACACTTGCACTTTTCACGCCACTTAAATAATTAAAAGTGAGAGTTTGACTTGAAATATAATCTACCCTGCATTGATCCATTTTTTAAAATGCGTGTATTTTTTTAATGTATAAAATTATTATATTGTTCATAGATATACGTAAAAACTGTTTTTACTTTGCATATTTGAAAAATAATTCTTATAGTCCAGAAAAGAATGTATAATTTTTTTTTATAAAACCAACAAAAAAAATGGTGTGAGAATAAGAACACATTTACTAACTCCACCAGAGTGGAAGTTTTATATGAGGTTGTATTTAAATAAGCCTTAACCAGCTCAATATAAGTATGACTAAATTCTTAATTAAAACTTTCTATTTCATTAAATGTTTATATTGTTTTTAACACGATGGAATTTTAATTTTGACATCTCTTGTGTGTCTTAAATTTATACATAGACAACATTTAATAACGAGAGTGGAATGCATTGATAAGTGATTTCTGTTGCACTCTCATAAACAAAGTTTACAGTATTTTAATTAAAAAAACTATCCCCACTTTTGATTGCAATAGATGTATTTTATAGTTTCATTTCTAGTTTGTGAATTTTACTTTTTGCGTGCACCCATTCTACGAAAGTTTTTTTCTCCCTCATCCTATTAGAGATTCTAAATGTCAATTGTCAGATTGTCAATTTCTACGAATTTGTTGTGTCAAATTCAAAACAACGAAATGATATATTTGATGTTTGTGATTAGAGAAATAATAAAATTATTCATGTGTTTTTATTTAGTAATTTAAGTTTTTGATAGAGATAATTCATAATATGATATCAAAATTTCTATAACTAAATAGTGTTAGAAATTGATTCTTTAATTCTTTAATATTTAAAACAAATTCTAGATGCATATACCTTAAAACAAAATACCATAAAGTTTAGGATCTACATCATGCTAGATTATTAAGGATTCTTGGATTTTCATAAATACTTGAATCCATAACTATTGATCACCAACTGTTATAGAATCTTTGAGGCAATCAATCACGAACAATGGGGTGATTTGTGATCTTCCTCAACTAAATCACCTTAACTCCTCAATGAGACCGTCGTCTCTCTTTCAGATGGGGAAAAGGGAAACTGTATTATGATTTGGTATATTAGAGACCATAACCGTTTCTGATGTATATTAACCAATTAAGGTTCTCGTAATCCCCTAATAGGCCAATATAGTATCTACTCATTAAACCCACATCAAGTTGCGAAGTCTACGGGCTCACTAAATTAGATCACTTAATAACAAGTCTAATAAATTAAATAGCTAATATAATTGTCAATTAAATATGATGCCCAACATTAATTAGAAAATGTAAATTTCCTAACAATCTCCCACTTGGACTTCATATTATTTCTGAAACAATTATACTACAAATTCTTTAGGCGCGCATCCGTATACTATTTATCTTTAGACTTTTCCTTAATACAATCTAGTCCATCTCATATATTAGCTATGGAACCACTGCAGCTTTTATCACAATCAAGCGTAATTAAACCACAATGATCACCATAGCAATATACTTAATGACATAGATTAAATATGGATGAGTAGCGTGGAAATTACATGCAATTTGATCTCAGACATGCATATTTCCAACTGGTCCTTATTTAGTCCTTAGTGAGATTAATCCAAAGTCCTTAAATGCAACACTAACGTTGCATATATAAAGCATAAACAAGTTCAAAAATAGAATCATAAACCATCAATTTTATTCTGCAGAAAATCAAATAACACAATGTTCAAAGTAAAACATAGAACATAAAAAACAAAAAAACTTCCACTAAACTAAGGTATCCTCAGGAATAGCACCCATATGAGCAGTATGCTCATAAAAAACCTTAGGTGTCAAGCCCTTAGTTAATGGATCAGCTAGCATAAAATCTGTCCCCATGTGTTCTATAGAATCCTGTCTATCTTGAACTCTTTCTTTAACAACTAGAAACTTGATGTCGATAAACCTCGACTTCGTCGAGCTCCTATTATTGTTGGAGTAAAAAACTGCTGAGTTATTGTCACAATAAATCTTCAATGGTCTGTCAATATCATCAACCACACGCAAACTAGTGACAAAGTTCCACAGCTATATCCTGTGGTTGGATACCTCGTAACAAGCTATGAATTCCGCTGCCATGGTCGAAGAAGCTCTAAGAGTCTGTTTAGCAGACTTCCATGAGATAGCTCCTCCAGCCAACATATAGATGTAGCCTGATGTGGAGTGCCTACTATCTTGACATCCCTCAAAATCGGAGTCAGAGTACTCGATGATCTCTAAACTGTCAGATCTCCGAAAAGTGAGCATGTAGTCTTTTGTTCTCTTCAAATAACACATCACGCGTTTGGATGCTTTCCAATGCTGCATATCAAGATTGCTCAAATATCTTCCCAAAACTCCTACTATAAATGCTATGTCAGGACGAGTACAAACTTAAGCATACATTAGACTCCCTACTGCTGATGCATAGGGAATCTTCTGCATCTCTTTCATTTCAAGATCATTATTGGGGCACTGTTTGAGAATAAATTTGTCTCCTTAAGCAACGGGTGTGTCTTATAGTTTACTATCTTTCATGCTGAATCTATTTAAGACTTTATCGACATAGCTCTTTTGTGATAACCTAAGGATACCTCGAGAGCGATCTCTTAGTATCTGAATACTCAATACAAAAAAGGCGTCCCCAAGATCTTTCATCTCGAAATTCTTAATTAGAAATTTCTTAGGTTCATGAAATAAGCCTATATCGCTGCTAGTAAGCAGAATATCATCAACATATAATACTAGGAAGATGTAATTATTCCAATTGAACTTGTGATATATAAAGTCATCAACAACATTTGCCTCAAAACCACACGAGGTAATGACTTGATGGAACTTGTGATACCATTGACGGGAAGCCTGTTTGAGACCATAGATAGATTTCTTTAGCTTGCTTACCATAGACTTTGGGTCACCCGACACAAAGTTTTCTAGTTGTGCCATGTAAATCGTTTCATCAATGTTTCCATTTAGAAACGTAATTTTGACATCCATCTGATGTAGTTCCAAATCAAAATGAGCTACTAGTGCCATTATTGTCCTAAAGGAGTCTTTCGAGGATACCAGAGAGAAAGTCTATTCGTAGTCAATGCCTTCTTTTTGAGTAAAGTCTTTAGCAACAAGACGAGCTTTATATCTATCAACATTACCCTTTGAATCTCTTTTAGTCTTAAATATCAATTTACAATAAATGGGCTTCGCACTTTTAGGCAATTTGATGAGATCCCAAACGTCATTGTCCTTCAGAAACTTCATCTCATCCTTCATGGCATCAATCCACTTTTGAGAGTTAGAACTGCGCATAGCTTGACAAAAGTTGATTGGATCATCCTTTGTTAAACTAATGTCATCCTCATGTTCTTGGAGAAAGACGATCTAATCATTTGATATCGCGCTTGTCCTCTCTCTAATGGATCTCCTTAATGGCACTTCTTGAGGTTGTTGAGTTTGTTCTATAGGTGGTGCTTGAGGAAGAACATCATCAATGTTGCCTTGTTCTAGAACAATGTCAGGAATAATAGCCTGAACATTATTGTCTAATACCGGAACTGTTTCTTGAATAGTGATAGGTATAAAGACTTGATCACTGTCAATAACAAGTTCTTCTTCAAAGACAACATTCCTTATATTTCCTTCCCTCTCAAACTCAATTTCCTCAAGGAATCTCGCATTTCCCGTTTTAAAAAAGGATTTTGATGTGGGATTGTAAAACTTATACCCCCGAGAGCGTTCAGTATAACCAACGAAATAGCAACTAACTGTTCTTGAGTCCAGTTTTCTTTCATACGGCCTATAAGGTCATGCCTCAGCTAGATAGTCCCAAATGTACAAGTGCCTTATGTTAGGCCTTTTGCCAGTTCAAAGCTCATAAGGGGTTTTGGTTACTGCTTTGCTTGTTATCCTATTAAGGATATAAACTGTGGTCTTTAAGGCTTCTCCCCAAAGTGACTCTGGCAAGGAAGAATGACTAATCATACTTCTTATCATATCCTTAAGAGTCTGGTTTCGTCATTCTGCAACACCATTCATGCTATGTTTGCCCATCATGGTGTATTGCAGGACAATTCTACACTCATTGAGGAAAAGTGCAAAGGGTCCTGGACGTTGCTCTCTTGATCCGTCATATCTGCCATAGCTTTCACCTCCACTATCAGATTTGACAACTTTAATTTTCTAAGTTGAAGTTCAACTCCAACCTTGAAAGACTTGAAAATGTTTAGGAATTGAGACTTCTCATGTATTAAATATAGGTAACTGTACATAGAGTAATCGACTATGAACATAATAAAGTATTGTTGTCCATTCCAAGAAGGCGTAGGAAAAGGATCACAAATATCCGTATGTATTAGTTCTAAGACATCCTTAGCTCTTTCGGCACCTAATTTCCTTATGTTTGTTCGTTTTCCCTTGATATATTTAATACAGACTTGAAAGTCTGATAGATCTAAGGGTTCAAGAATTTCATCTGATATAAGCCTCTGAGTTCTCTAGTTAGAGATATGGCCTAAACGCTTGTGGCATAAGGCGGCTGAATTCTTATTTAATTTTTACTTTATACCTTTTGAACTTGTTTATAATATTTTATTATAGGAACTAACAATGTCAAGCATATATATATTATTAATCAAAAAATCAAAATCAACAACACATGAATTTTGATAGAGACTAACTTTATTATTTCCAAATGAACAAGAAAAACCCGATTTGTCCAAACTAGAAGTAGAAATTAAATTCCGTCTGAATGACGGTGCAACAAATATCTCAAATAAATCTAAATGAAATCCAGTTTTCAATTGTAATCTAAAAGTTCCTATAGCTTCTACTGCAACTTTATTGTCATCGCCCACAAATATGAATCTTTCCTCATCACTTGGCAGTCGGCTCCAAAGGCAACCCTGCATAGACATACTTATATGAGTACGTAGTAGCACCAGAATCTACTCACCAAATATCCTTAGGTACAGAAGCTAAATTAACTTCAGATCAAACTAAAGTGAGAAGCTTACCCTTCTTTACACGCCAGGTGGCATACTTCGGACACTCTTTCTTCATGTGTCCTAACTTCTTGCAAAAGTAGCAAGTAAATTCCTCATCTTACTTCTTCTATTTCTTCTGATGAGAAGAACCTTCCGCAGTATCCTTAGATCTCTTCTTCTTCTTGTTCTGAGAGGTTGAAACCAAGGGAGCATTTTCTGTCTTATCTCTCTGCAGCCTCTCTTCCTCTTGCACACAGTGAGATATAAGCTCATTGAGGGATCATTTGTCCTTATAAGTGTTATAACTCACCTTGAATTGCCCAAAGTGTGCAGGAAGAGAGATCAAAACCAAGTGCACGAGCAAGTCCTCAGACAACTCTGACTTGAGTGATTTGAGCTTTGATGCAAGATTAAACATTTCCATAATATACTCTCTTATGTTCCCTTTGCCCTTATATTTCATCGAGACGAGTTTGGCTAAAAGGTTACTCACCTCCGACTTTTCATTCTTAGTAAAATATTGTTCAATTTCTTCAAGGAACTTCTTGGCATTCTTTCTCTCAGCAATAGAGCCCCGAAACGCTTCCGAAATGGAGCGCTTCATGATCATCAAACACATTCGATTAGAGCAATCTCACTTCTCAATTTTAACCTCATCAAGGTTTTCTGGAGTAAGAGTGGGTTGCTCCGTCCTAAGTGCCAAATCTAAATCCATACAGCCGAGAATTATCTCCATGACTTCTTTCCAGGCTTTGAAATTCGTCTCATTCAACATTAAGATAGTATTGACTTGAGCAGAAATATTTACAGCACTAGCAACAGAAACTAAATAGAGAATAAAATAAACAAACATATGCACATAAATAAGCACGTCAATAAAAATAAGATATGAACAATTATCCAGAATTGAGAATCCATCACAAGATACCTAACACAACATTAATTCCTAGTCTTTGGATAGAGAAATTAATTGTAAGTGATACTCTCAATGCAATAATCAAATATTGACGATAAGTTCTGTCAAACAACAACCTTTCTTTGGACCGACTATTGTTTACATGAAAAATAAAAACTTTATAATCGTCACATATTCACCACCACAGACATGTCATTATTTGGCCAAACTGTGTCTTCCTTTGGGCCGAGCACAGTTCGCATAAATAACTTCACGCAAATATTTATGTAATTTTAATCAAATTAATTTACACAACAAGTGTTACTTTGGCAACATGTTATTTCAATTAACTTAATTAAAAATACTAGACGAACCAACAATTTTTTTTTATCAATATAGGTCATGGTCGTATTACTCAACACGGGTAGACCGTGTAGCTTACTGAAAAAATTTTACTTTCCATAAAAGAAAACACAAGTTTCGTGCAGACCATTCAAAACAGTTTACTTTAAATATCAAATCCTAATAATCTAACAATGATTATCGCTCTAATATCACTTGCTAGAAATTGATTCTTTTATTCTTTAATCTTTGAAACAAATTTTAGATGCATACACCCTAGAACAAAACATCATAAGGCCTAGGATCTACATCATGTTAGATTATCAAGGATTTTTAGATTTTCATAAATATTAGGATCTATAGCTATATTGATCACCAACTGTTGAAGAATTTTTGCAGCAATCAATCACAAATAAGAGAATGATTTGTGATCTTTCTCAACCAAATCACCTTAGCTCCTCAATGGGATCATCGTCTCTCTTTCAGATAGGGAGAAGGAAAACTGTGTTATGATTTGATATATTAGGGACCATAACCGTTTTTGACATATATTAACCAATTAGGGTTCTCATAATCCCCTAATAAGCCAATATTATATCTACTCATTAAGCTCACATCAAGTTGTGAAGTCTACGAACTCACTAAATTAGATTACTTAATAACAAGTCTAATAAATTAAATAGTTAATATAATTGTCAATTAAATATGATGCCTAATATTAATTAGAAAACGTAAATTTCCTAACAAATAGTTTAAAGTTTGATGTTTATTATTCTCTATTTTTCTAATAAAAAGTTAAATTTAATCACAAAGTATATAAATATGTGCAGTATCCAAGCTTTTAAGCCCAAAGTGCAAGAGTTTTGAATCTCCACGCAAAAAAATTACAGAAATAAGATATTATGGAGATCTAATATTTGCAAATTGAAAACAAAAAAAAAACAAATAAACAAAAAGAACGGAATCTATGGAAGAATACTATTATTGTCGTCATCCTGATTCAACATACGGGCCAATAAAATTTATCTACGTATCTTAAAGTGCTAAATAGTTATTAAGATACATCGCAACACATATAATCTCTAAATTTAGGTTCTTTGATGGCATCTTGAGGTGCTTCTTTGCTGAATATTTAAAGGCCAACAACTTGAAATACTTAAGGGATAATTGACTCGTTAATATACATTATTTATAAAAAAAAAATTGTTGAAAATTAATTTATGCTAATTGGATTTAGAAATACAACATTAATTATTTGATTTACTTTAAACAAAAAGTGAGATACTTCTTGTCGGTTACACATTATAAAGCAAAACACAGTCAATCTTTTTGTTTTCCCTTTCATATTTGCATACCAAAAGAGAAAAATCAAGCTCACCTCAATTTTTCATTCAATCTATCCCCAGTTATGATATGGACTAAACCAACTTTTCATGAAACTTGCAAGACATTTTTTTTATATTTAAATTTGGGTATGTAAAAACTTGCATGACTTTAATTAGCACGAGGACAGAAAAACCTTTAAGTGATGTCCATATCGAATTGTCTTCTATCCATTTGTAGGCATGTGAAGATATAAGTATATTCTGTGGACATCTTTCTGAAGTTAATGCTTTAAAAAAATAGAGAGATTTCTCTGTAAAATGGAATGCATAAAACAGAAATCAAGAGCTTAAAAACAAATTAATTAGAATTAATATGCTGTTAGCCTGTTACATATATAACTAAGTATTAAGAATTGATCTATCGTGCTTTGTTTTTTGGTACATAACAACACAAAAGATAAAACTATACACAGCAAAACACAACTCCAGCCAACTCAGACCTGAGTTAAACCAGCCAACAAACGGCAATCTATCGTGCTTTGAGAACAACTATTATGATTGTGATAGTCATAAACTCATAATAAAAACTCTTACAGATATAACAAAGATACAACTCTGACAACATCGTTTGATTGATGGCAGCTTTTAAAATCAAATTAGACAACTTGGTAGAAAGAGAACTCTCCAATATCACACCACCAACTTGCTTAACTCATTATCAATATTCCACTTTCTTTCTTATGTATATTTCTGATTAAGTTACAAACGATTATTATTTTCCATGATTTTTTTAGCCCTAAACCATTGATTATGACATGTGGTATTATCAATATTTTTTGTATGAATTTTTAAAAAAGAAATTTAAAAAATAATCTAGTTAGTGCATTCACGCCAAGATCAATTAGTATGCTTTAGAGAAAGATACCACTCTAACATAAGGTGTTACCTATAAGTGATTTCATTATGCAAGCAAATGGCTTCTATGAAGAGAGGCATAATTAACGTGCATTTTCAAGAGCTAGCAAAGATGTAAACACGTGTTATATGTGTAAAGTTAATGTGTAAAGTTATGCGTCATGTTAAAAATCTACTTAACTCTAAAAAATACTTTTATATATGTCAACTATTTAAATGTAGTATCTATGGTACGTAGTGCCTATTTAATAATTTTTTGCTATTCATTATGGAAAAAAATTAGGACTAGTGCCCCTTTTTTTTATTATGAGGGTTTTGGTCACAAAAAGGGATCAAGAGAGTTGAATATGTGTTATGGGTAAGCACAACTTCAAAGCGGGAACCCAATCTCCTTTGGACTAGGAGTGACATTGGTATCACCCTCTCCCACAAAGACTTAACCCAAAATAACACACGTCCTTTCTTTGAGGACACATGCAACATGCTTCCAATGTGCCATCAGCTGTGTAAGTCGACTAGTACCTTTTACCTCTATTTGAAGTTTAACCAACAATATGAGGGCCCTTGAATCTAAACTAACCTTGTAGATATTTGGATTGGATTGGTTTTATCTTAGATTGTAATGCTGCACAATTACTGTTGTTAAATATGAAATATCATATGTTACGCTTGATAAGGACTTCAACTTTATTTTGATAATTAATTAAGAGGTTAAACTTTAATAAAAGATATTTAATAATATTTATAAATTAAAGTAATTGAATTAATAAGTGCATTAGATTTACGCAAAAAAATTTAATTAAAAAATTGCCCAACAAGTAATATTGTTGCAACATGCAAGCGAGAGAGATGCAGTTGTAGACATTGATCACTGGAAAAATTCAAAGAGGAAAGAGTAATGAGACTTGAGATTTTTTCTTTTTGGTCAACATGAGACTTAGGTGTTGAGGTCAATGACGTGAGATCAATGACGTGAGTAAAAGAGTGCACTGCAGAATGCTGAGGGCTTGTTAGGACTCAGGTGTTGAGGTCGAAATAGGTTAGGTGATCTATTTGAACTTACGACCTAATTTTTTTTCGACTTATATAGACTTAATTTATTTAATAAATAAATCAGATTTATCTTATTAATTATGCATGCTAAGATTTAAAATTTTAAAAAAATATATTTGTCTTAAGTTGGTTTATTTATTTAATATTAATATATATAATTATAAATTTATAATATTTATATAATTTACTAATTATATATTAATATAATATATTTATTTTATATAGGATATAAATAATTTTTTTAAAAGTTATATTTATTTAAAAAGTGAAAATTTTAAATTTTTTGATCTTCATATAATGTAAATCTTTAAATAAATTTTTAAGTTAAATTAAACTTTTATATTTTCATAAATAAATTAAACTAAATTTCAAAAAAAAAACTTATGATGAATAACAAGTCAATTTCAAATTAACATGTTACAAAATAAGTCTATTTAAGGAAAACTTATCTAGACCCAGCCCATTTCCATCGGAGACCTTTTTAGAGTCCTTATTAACACTTAAACTTAGCCCGCGACAGTTGCTGCCAAAACCCACACCACACTGCACTTTCCCAGTCGCAGACGCCAGACCCAAAACCCGTCTCTCTTTCTCTCACTTTCATTTTATTAAAATGAACTGCTGTAGCTGTAGCTCTATTAGTCGGATATTCATATTGCATGCCTCCAAATCAAATCAAATTAACTGAAAGTCATAACCATTACTAACTTGTTATTGCACATTTTATGGTATGTGACGTTGAATATAGACCTAAGCCTTTTACCTTAACATCTCAGTTATTCATGCCTTAAAATTCACCAACCCATATTGTGGGTTGAGTTGTTAAATTCTGTTTCTTCTGAAGAATAATGCTGATCCGGACTGAGATTTGGGATTAATGAAGTCAAGTTTAGCAACTTTTTTAGATGTGATACTCAACCATTAAATGATATCACAATTTTTTATCTATTCAAAGAATATATTTTTCTTAAATGTCAGTCATTGACTAGCTTATCATCGAGGAAAGTCTTAGGAAACTTCTTATATATTTTTATAAGATACTTAGAAGGATCAATATGTCCCTATACCTTATTTGATTCCCAAGACACGTACAGTAAACTAGAAGGCAATGATCTTTTCCTTCATTTTCTATTTCCTTGCATTTTTTATTTACTTAAGCGTTGAAATGTCTTATAAATCCGTAACCCTCTTGTTCCAATGCTTGGAAGAAACTGTTGCAATAAGGATTACTTTGTTCAAGAACTTTTCACCACCTCTAGCAACCGAATAGAACAAATGCAGTACACGTCACTTGCACTGACATCTATTTATATATACATATACTTTTCAAAATCTGATTATAGTTGGTTCTATAAGAACTAAAGCGCGCCTACACTATTATGCAGCCACTCATGCAGGATATGAGGTAATGTGAATCCAAATATGTATAATAAGTATTATCCTTCCTTGAAACTGTCTTCTTTCATGATATGATTTACAAACTCACAACAGTAAAGGAAAAAAAAAAAGAAAGAAAAAGAACCTTACTGATTGTTTATTTATCTTATAAATTAACTTTTATTGTATAGGGGGAGGGCCTCAATCACCCCTCAACCACAGTGAAAGAAATTATTAATAAAGAAGGAAAAATAAAAGCTAAGACAAAGCAAAGGAGACTGAGGGGGTGGGGGAGTGTGGGTTCTGTACTGTCTTGGCTTGTCCCCCCCACCCAACACACTTTCTCTCTCTCTTTCTCACTCTATCTCTAATAGCAGTCTAAGTCCAAAAGCCACTACCAGTACCACATTGGCTTTTCTTGCCTTTTGTTTCTGTGCTTCCTATGCAATTGTCTATGTCTGCTGCATTTGCTCCCTCTTCTCAGTACCTGCAAATGGGTGGAATCATACTTTGAATTTCTTGTTATTATTTGATACTCTTTTCTCTTTCTTCCCTCATCCTTCTCTTCTCATATTCTTGTTGTTTTCTGTTCATCTAGTTCCACTCTTCCCTTGTTAACTTTGTGGTGCCCCTCCAAATATGAATTCTTTTCCATGATTTGACCTCATTTCCATGATATTATAGTTTCCACTTTCTGTGCTTCCTTTTATATATTCACTTGGTTACACTCTTTGCTTCCTTTAAAGTTAAGAAATTTTCAGTTGGGGTGTTTTTGGTTTGGTTGCTTGTTCTTACTTCCATTTGAGAACCAACTACACTAGGTGTTCATGGAAATTGATCTGAACCATGCAGTGGCTGAGGATGAGAAGAATGCATTCTGTAATGGGGAATGTGAGAAAGGTGCTTGTGTTTGTTGTTTGTCCTCTTCAACTTGTTCATCTTCTAGTTCCTCTTCAGCTCTTGTGTCTTCTTCTTACCTTGAGCTTTGGCACGCTTGTGCTGGCCCTCTCACCTCGCTGCCTAAGAAAGGAAATGTGGTGGTGTATTTTCCACAAGGTCACTTAGAACAGGTTGCATCTTTCTCTCCTTTCACACCAATGGAGATGCCCACCTATGATCTTCAGCCACAGATCTTTTGCAGGGTTGTCAATATCCAGCTACTTGTGAGTACTGAATTCTTCTCTTAGATAGACTTGTATTTGCTTAATTCTGACCCTTGTATTGGCTCTATTCATTTGGTTTTGTTAAACTGTCATTTCCTGGAACAGGCCAATAAGGAGAATGATGAGGTTTATACACAAGTTACTTTGCTTCCTCAAGCTGAGGTTGGTTTTTATTTGAAGTTATTTATGTTTTGATGTGTTTTTAATTTGTCAGGGTTGAAATTTGGTTCTTGAACTAAGAATATTTGTCTATATGTGGGAACTAGCTTAAAATGTTAAATGATACACCAATTGCTCCTTTGTCACATACCATAAAGTAACTCTGAATACTTGGATGTTTTCAGTTGGCAGGGATGCATTTGGTGGGCAAAGAGCTTGAGGAATTGGGAGCAGATGAGGAGGGAAATGGAGGATTACCTACAAAATCAACCCCTCACATGTTCTGCAAAACACTTACTGCCTCTGATACTAGCACTCACGGGGGGTTCTCTGTTCCTCGTAGAGCTGCTGAAGACTGCTTTCCTCCTTTGGTATGACATGTTTCACTGATCTTTTCTAACAAAATATTAATTAATAAGTTTGATTATATAGTCTCCCTTAAAGTGATGAACTACTCCTTTTACTTCTTACTACAGGATTATAAGCAGCAGAGACCCTCTCAGGAGCTTGTTGCCAAAGACCTGCATGGTGTGGAGTGGAAATTTCGTCATATTTACAGAGGTAATGTAATTAGAAAAACAATGCGTGGCTTCATATATTATTATATTGACTAACTGATACACAAAATCGATGTGTAATTTGTCAGGTCAGCCAAGGCGGCATCTGCTCACTACTGGCTGGAGTATTTTTGTTAGCCAAAAGAATCTTGTTTCTGGTGATGCAGTGCTCTTTCTAAGGTATCTATCTATATGTGTATCTTTGTGTTGAACTGGGACTTTTTTATTGGCGTTAATCCCTATATGACTGGGGAGGGTTAGTCTCACATAAGACAAAAAAAATTCCTATATGACGGAGTTTTCATGTAATTATAATGCTTTTCCAATTAATGTCATGTTGGTGTTGCCATAATTTTGCAGAAAGTAATTATCAATTGCCAAAAACAAACATATTTGGATGTAGTCAATGTTGTCTTTTTTATTTGAATAATTAATAGTTTTTAATTTGTATTATTAATATTAAGGAACTTCGTTGTCCTATTGACTGTAAAGTACCAAACTAGGACAAGTTGTACGAGGAAAAAATCTACACACACAACATATCTCAAAACCCAAGGCTTCTTGTGCATGAGAATCAAGAATATTGTCTTGCCAAACTTTCAAAGCATGAAAAATGAGTAATAATAATTTTCGAATGCCAATTGAATCAAACTTAAGATTCCAAGCATACAGTCTCTAAGAAAGAAGAGTCTATCTATCATTCTAGTACCTTTCAGATCCTTATTGCTTATTAATGTCTTTGTAGGGGTGAAAATGGAGAATTGAGATTGGGAATCAGAAGAGCTGTTCGACCTAGAAATGGTCTTCCTGAATCAATTGTTGGTAACCAGAACTGTTATCCCAATTTCCTTTCTTCTGTGGCTAATGCTATATCCACCAAAAGCATGTTTCGTGTTTTCTACAGTCCAAGGTATAAATACTAACAGATCATATCTACTTGCTTTGCAAAATGTTTGAAGTTCACACTGCAATAATTTATCCTTAGCTTTTGATTTTGATGTGGCAATTATAAATGAAATAAAACATTGGTTTCCTATTATAGGCTTGTTGAGTTCATTATTGTGGCAACAGTTGAGTTTATGGATCCAAAGACGTCCTTAGGATCTCCCCATTAGGTCTCTATGATAGGAATGCACTTGTGAAACTCCAATGATATGGATGGAAAAATAGTGAACACTTCGATTTGGACAGAAATGGCCCATGGCCTTTCTAGAAACTCTCATGATAATAACTCTTTGTATGATCTCTGATACGAAGTGGTGGCAGGAAATGGGTTCCATCTTCTATTCAGAGCCTATAAAGAAATAAACTTAATGTGATTGTTCCTCTGATGGGTCTTCTTAGAAATAAAACATTTTTGCCATAATCTTTAATTTCCTATGTGGATGTAACTTCCCTCTTGGGCTGCTAACTCATGATTGGCATGTGACTCCAGCAATAAATTTGTAATGTGTTTGAATTTTCCATAATACAGAGCAAGTCACGCAGACTTTGTTGTGCCCTACCAAAAGTATGTTAAAAGCATCAAGAATCCAGTGACCATTGGGACAAGGTTCAAAATGAGATTTGAAATGGATGAATCTCCAGAAAGAAGGTAAACTACAACATAATTATAAATCTTAACCCATATGTAATTTCTTGGAGTGACATAATATCATCTTCTTATCTTGCAGGTGTAGTGGTGGTATGGTGACTGGAACGAGTGATCTGGATCCTTATAGATGGCCTAAATCGAAATGGAGGTGCTTGATGGTACATTTGCAATTTTGCTTTTTACATTATGCAGTATATTTTGACCATGTTATTATACATTTAGCACTGAATTTACTGAGTTTGTATGTTTACCAACTTTGCCATTGAAGCATATGCTCTATCAACCGAATTTTATTAATGAGGCTTGCACAATTGTTTTACCAACTTCTTTTCTTCATGCTTCACTCTAAATTGTTTTACATTTCGTCTACAAAGCTAGTGTTTTTGAACTGATTTAATGACCATATGGTGATGGCTTCATTAATGTCAGCTTGCTGTGACATCCAACAGGTTAGATGGGATGAGGATATTGAGACCAATCATCAAGACCGAGTATCTCCATGGGAGATTGATCCTTCTGCTTCTCTCCCTCCCTTGAGTATTCAGTCTTCCCCAAGACTGAAGAAACTGCGGACAGGTCTGCAGGCTGCCTCACCCAGTCACCTCATCACTGGTATGAGTCGTAATGCTGAGATGGTTAAAGTAGCATTAATCCTTACTGCATGTTAACTTAATGCATCTTAATCGTCCTCTTCTTTGTTTCATTTTTGGCTTCTGGGTGGATGGGGTGGCAGCAGGAGGCAGTGGATTTATGGACTTTGAGGAGTCTGTAAGATCACCAAAGGTCTTGCAAGGTCAAGAAAATGCAGGTTTTGTGTCACTCTATTATGGATGTGACACAGTAACCAACCAGCCAGGTTTTGAGATGAGCTCTCCAAGTCATCCAAATCTTGCATCGACTGGTGTAAGAAATGTTACCTCTGCTGAGCTAATGAGTGTTCACCCTTTCAGTTATGCAGGCTTTATGGAAAGTAATAGGTTCCCAAGGGTCTTGCAAGGTCAAGAAATATGTCCATTGAAATCCCTGACAGGAAAGGTTGATTTGAACCTTGGTGCCTGGGGCAAACCCAATGTCAGTTGCACAACTTTCAACCTGCATCAGGCAACCAAACCCAATTTTCAATCCTTAGGACCAGAAGTTCTTCAATCTGCATACTTTCAATCTGGTCAAGCTAGCATGTTTTGCTCTAAACCCAACAATTTCCAGAGAGAGAATGTTCCATTTAACACCCCTTCCACTCAGGCAGGGATCATAAGAAATGAAGTTGGACGATCAGATCTCCGAAATGAGCATAAGCTGCAGGACAATATTTCTGCTGCTGCTTCATTAGGGGCAGCAAATATGAGGATTCCAAATGACAACATTGTCGAGGGGAAGGTAAATGCATGCAAACTATTCGGGTTTCCTTTGTCTGGGGAAACTGCTACCCAAAATTTACAGAACCCTGCTAAAAGGAGTTGCACAAAGGTGAGTGATGATAGCAACAAATTATAATATGATATGCCTTTTCTTCTTTGATGTTTTGCCCACCCATGTAACATACACTGAATGAAGGTTCACAAGCAAGGCAGCTTAGTTGGAAGAGCCATAGATCTCTCAAGATTGACCGGCTACAATGACCTGCTGAGTGAACTAGAGAGACTATTTGGCATGGAGGGCCTTCTAAGAGATCCTGATAAGGGATGGAGGATCCTGTACACTGACAGTGAGAATGACATAATGGTTGTGGGGGATGACCCTTGGCAGTAAGTATTCTTCTTCCTGGACTCAATTCAACACTTAATAAAAAATGCTGCTTTTCCATCACCTGTATTCTATTCTATGTAAGCTGTCTAGTGTCAAATGTGCTGAACTCTTTGGGTAATACTAAAATAAAAAAAATGCATGTTTCCTTTGGCTGCAGTGAGTTTTGTGATGTGGTGTCCAAGATCCATATATATACCCGAGAAGAAGTGGAGAAGATGACAATTGGGATGATCAGTGATGATACTCATAGCAGTTTGGAGCAGGCGCCAGTGATCATGGAGGCTTCAAAGTCCTCTTCAGTGGGACAGCCAGATTATTCTCCAACAGTAGTTAGAGTCTAAGTTTCAGGGTTGTCTTGAGTATTATATTGGCCGTGTCTGTATACAACTATCTGCATATATTTTGATGCTATGTTATGTTTGATTAATACCCTTTGAGCTCGTAAGCCCAGCAGGAGTTGCATGGTCAGCGCTAGAAAGACTGACAAATAACTAGCTAAATAAGGGAGTCTTGGAATTATGTAATAAGCCAATACCGCTCAAGAGTTATGTACCCTGTGGAATAATGGTGATGGTGATGGTTTCCAAATCTCCTGCCATGGTGGTGTAATATTACTAGTATTGTTATGAATCTGTTGGTTGTGTGAAACGGTTTACAGTTTCGGACATGTGGCGTAGAAGAACATGATTTTTTGGTGAAAAATTGTGAAATGCACTCTAATTATGAATCATTTTGTTAAAAGAATGGGATAATTATTATTCAATATCATAATACTTCAGCTTAGGACTTGTTTGATATAAAGGATAGAATAAGACCTGGTAGTATTAGATTTAATAGTATAAGGTTTAATAATATAAGACCTGACAGTATAAGGCCTAATACGTAAGGGTTGGGGATATTAAGATGTTTAGAATTATAATAGGAAAGTCTTTATAGAAGCCTATACATCAAAATTCAATCAGGTTTAATCCTACTCTCTCAAGGCTTGATTAAGTTATTCATCTTTTTAATGTATAAAAAGGATTTGATCAATAAGTTTATATAATACAATGTTTACACTAAATAATTGATAATGTTATAATATATTGTATTAATTTATCCTATCAGATCTAATACACCATGTCAAATAGGCTCGTAATATATACCCCTTAGCCATTTGTTTTTTGGTCAAAAGTATCTTTTTTTTTTTTTTGCCATCTAGAAAATGGCAATGCTAAATGATCAAATGTTATAATAAAATAATCATGATTATCAACTTATTAGGAGTAGTTGATTAACATAAAGGTTGGTAGTTGCATAAACATTAAAAGTTTTATAATGAAATTCATCAGCTTTATAATGAAATAACCATCATGAAATCAACGGATACGGATACGGATACACACCAAATTCAAAAATTTGATCGGACCTTAGCAAGCACATATATAAACATTTGTTTTTTGGTGACAAAAGTATCTTCTTTTATAACTAGAAAAAAATCAACAATAATTAAAAATTGAACCACCATGACAGAAGAAAATGGCAATGCTAAATGATCAAATGTTATAATAAAATAGATTTTTCATGATTATGAAGTTACTGGGAGTGATATTAGTACACCGCCACACGCAGTAATTTTTTTTTAATTTTAATGAAGCGTGTCCCATAAGGTTGGTAATTGCATAAAAAATAATAATTTTTTAATTAAGATTCATCGAAAAACAAGTTGCGACACACCAATAAAATACTTTTTGAAATAACTTATATAGAAAAAGACTATATTTTTTATTAGAGGTGTTAATAGACTTAACTTAGCTCAATATTTTTATCAAACCAAACTTAAGACTTAAATCCGATTCAATCATAATCCAATTAGTAATTGAGCCAATCTAACATTTAAATAAAATTTATAAAATGAGTATTATATATAATTAAGTTATAAAATTTTAAAAATATAAAACAAACTATAAAATGTTTCAAGAAATCTTATAACTTAGTTATTAATTTTTATAAAATTATAAATTTTAATATAATAAATAACATCGAGTCGAGTTAAACTGACTCGAAGTGTAATTCAAATTCGACTCAAAAATGACTTCGAACTTAATTTTAAGAATACAACTTAGCTAAATTAACTTCAAATCGGACCATAAGCACCCCTACTTTTTATTATAGTTATTCGAAAGTTTTTTTTTTTAAAAAATTTATTTGTGCTAGAGGCATCTATCACACATTACTTTAGGCACCAAGTATTTGAATGTTAGACCTGAAAATTTTGTTTACAGCATTGCTTTCCGAGAGGAATGGATTGCTTTTAAAGATTTTCATGCCAAAAGTATACGGTAATATACTACGGAAGCTTTTATTCATTGCATTAATGATCAATTCTCATGACTATAATTTTCGTTTGATGAATGATCATTACTTCTACAGACATCTATCTGCAAAGGAATCTCCAGGGGGCTCAGCGCCAGCCAAATGACTAACATGTAGGGTGGCAATGTCATTGTTCCTTGAAGAGCTCACGTCCAATAATCATTCTTCTGATCTCACTAGTTCCTGCACCAATCTCGTAGAGTTTGGCATCTCTCAGGAGACGACCAGTTGGATACTCATTCACATAGCCATTCCCACCTAAACATTGTATTGCCTGAAAATTTGAAGGTGGAGAAAAGCACAGTAAAATGTGAGTAAGAGCAACAGCAGCAACTATAACCGATGCAAACAACTTATTTACCTGCAAAGCAACCTGGGTTGCTCTTTCAGCTGCACAAAGTATAGCTCCAGCACAATCCTGAAATCAGCAGCCAAGAGAGCATGTATTACAATGAATAGGCAAACAGCCATAGCTGAAAACAGAAAAATAGTTGAAGTTTGTAGCATTGAGGACCAGACTGAAATTAAGGCTAGTAGAATTATAATGAACCAACATCTTAGATTAAGTTTATGCTTGAGTTCAGAACAATCAAAGAGTGTAAATGCAAATATTTCAAGAATGATAATTTTATACTTAGTATATCATGACAGCATCATAATATTATGTTTCACAGATGCCACTGCACTCATACGTTATACTATGCAAAAATGGACCCGAAACAAAATATAAACGGGGTAAAAAAAAATGGAAAAACACAAAAAACAAAAGAATAAAGGTGAATCTTTAATGGAAGGAATTTCATAAATAGCAAAAAAACCAACAATCCATTTAAAGAACCCATTGATGAAGCTTATATTTTCAAGAAAAAATAAATTAATAACACTATATTAACCACAAGATAAAGATATGTAGAGGCACCTTGGGGTCAATTTTTCCATTGTCACAGTCCCGAGCTACAGAATACACATAAGCCCTGAAATGAAGAATGTCATCTACTGTCATCCAAACTTATTTAGAAAGACAAAAGAGCACCATGACAATAGAATCTTCTACCTTGAGGACTGCAACGAAGTATACATGTCAGCAATTTTCCCCTGTAACCAAAGATCAATTGACAGCTTGATAGCTAAGATTCACATACAACACAAGGGCAGGATAACTGTAGAAAACAAGTTATGGTGTCCATAATATGAACCTGTATAAACTGAAACTCCCCAATAGGACGACCAAACTGCTCTCTTTGTCGAACATAAGGAAGGACAACATCAAGACTTGCCTGCATAATACCCAGGGGACCAGCTGCCAAAACAAGTCTCTCCAGATCCAGCCCAGACATCATGACATAGACTCCTGAACAAAAAGAAAAAAGTGGTATTACCAAATTATGGTTGACCCTTGATGTACAATGACTAACAAAAGTGGTTTTTTATCAGCATTTACAACGTAAAAAGTGACAGAAAAATTAATGGCCCTACTTCATTGGAGAGCTTTTAATTTACACAAATTTATATCTAGAGTGTGTTTGGAAAATGCTGCCACTAGAAACAATTCTGGTTTAGATGTAACAAGGATAAGAACACGAGCTATGATCTTTTCTTGATTTCTTTAAATGTTTTTACATTATTAGTAAAAAGAGAGAGAAGCTGATATGATAGATCAACATGGGCATATTACATAACAACCATTGTCTCGCAACAAACTTTTGCAGGCTGGAATATACCAAATAACATAAAGATGATTTTGTTTTAAAAATAAAGAAGACTACAAAAGCAATTGCAAGACCTTTCCCTTCTTTCCCAAGAATATTTTCTTCTGGAACAAAGCAATTCTCAAAGACAAGCTCACATCTGCCCACACAATTCCATATTATCAGTAAAAGAAAGGGAAAGTGGTTGGATATGGATTAAATATAGAAAATTTCTCATAGAACATGCACACATACGTATCACTTCCTCGCATCCCAAGTTTATCCAATTTCTGGGCAGTACTGAATCTGTAGTCAAACAGAAATAAAGTCAAATTGTCACCTATCATTTCTATTTTTCTCACTGTATTAAAATGATTTATCATTTAAGAGAGGTCTCAACCTTTCAACCATGTAAGAAGTTTTTTTTTCTTCTCTTATATTACATGCATATTATTTGTGAGTGATCATGACTCTTTTTTTCGCCCCTTCATTTTCAGAGAAGGATTTTTGCCAACTATAAACTCAGGAATCAAATTTGAACTATGTGATGCTAAAAGGTGCCAGTAACCAGCCTTTTCTTTTTTCCTAAAATTATTTTGCATTCCTGCTATAGCACCTGGTAAGTCCCACTACATGAGTCTAGAGTTGAAAGATGAGTGAGAGAAATTTGGTTTAAGGTATAGTCAGTAGTTTGAGCAGCACTACTTGTCGAAGTGAAGAAACTACAGCTTAAAATCATGTGATGCCTGTAAAGATTAACAGCCTATAGCTGGATTGGCCATAGCATGTGATCACATTATTGCCTAAGAATTAATTAAGTTGAAATACAGAGGATTTTGTCCACTCAAGATCATATAACTTGTTGTCAAGGTTCAGTGGAAGTACCCAGGCATTCCCTTCTCGATGATGAATGCAGTGATTCCTTTTGACCCAGCTGTTATGTCTGTTTTTGCATAGACAACCTGATTCAATTCAACACAATCAAATATGCGCTATACATTCTCAGCATATGTCTAGTCTATTAGATCTAATTTTATACTAAATGGGCATTCAGTTTCCCCATATAAGCCATAGGTAAAGAAATTAGTCGACAATGCAAAGACTGGTCAGTCCTCTTAGTTCTGCTGCATATCAAATAGAAGTGAAATATGTGCAATGAAATATGTGATCCACATTAAATATTTATATAGATGGTTTGCTTGGAACCCAGCAGTGACATAAATATGCTTAGCATTTTTTATTTTTTTTTTATGTTTTTACCCATGCATGGTGTAATAAATTTAGCTGAGATATTGATCTTTTTCTTCGTTATTTCGCAATCAGGTCCACAGGTCATGATAATGATATGTTGTTAAACGGAACGATAGTCCGATGTAATTACAAATTGAGGAAACATTTCCCTTCTACTTTCTAAAGGCAGATCAAACAAGAACACAGTCAATGCAATGAGCATGGGAAAATGCAATGAAATTTAAAGAAACATACTAATGTTTGAGCAACTGGACCATTAGTACACCACATCTTGTTCCCATTAAGTACATAGCCCCCGTCTACACGATCAGCCTTGCATTTCATGCTGACAACATCAGAACCAGCTGCAAGAAAAGGCCAATTCACTCTGCAAAGTCCATGGAATATCTAAAAACATAAGATACAATTGTTGAATTTCACATATCTTACAATTGGGCTCACTCATTGCCAAAGCTCCCACATGATCCCCGGAGATAAGCTTCAAGATTGAATTTAAAAAAAAACTTAGCCTATAAATAAATAAATAGACAGGTAGACAGACAGATAGATACAGAAAAATTGAGAAAGACTACTTGTGAGCACAAGAAATGGGCGGAAAGCAAAGACCAACTATGAGCATTTTTGGCTGATAAAGTCAATCCTTACACATCATCAGCAATAGGGCAAGGCAGCATATATTGCACTGAAAATAAATAAGAATAAAATAGGCAGAACTAGAACCTTTGGCAAGTATTTCTGTTTCTGAGCAGGGCTTCCATTCCTCACCTAAACAAAACAGAAGGGGCAATCCTAAAGACTCATCAGAAGATCATCAAGCATACAATGAAAGAGACTTAAGTTCCCTTCAATTACCAGCTGATTGATACAGAGGTTAGAATGAGCACCGTAAGAAAGACCAACAGATGCTGAAGCACAGCTTATCTCTTCCATTGCTATACAGTGAAACAAATACCCTAGACCTAGTCCTCCATATTCCTCTGCGAAGGAGCAGAAATAGCATTGGAAAAGTTTGTTGGCATACAAGACATGGTCATATTGCAAAGATGCTGAGAATACTAATCTGAAGTTCAGAACACCCAACGAAGAACAATTTCATCGTAAATGAGGCTCTAGTTCATATGACTCTATTATGGAACAATACAGAAGGATAATGATTTGTGAATAAATGAATAATTTCTACTCACAGCCTGAGAAATAAACTAGTATCTACCCTTTTTTTGGGGAGGAGGATATTAGACTTTTTTTTTTGTGATTGAAAGTCATGTACATCAGAATGAATTGCTTTATTATCGTCACAATCATCACACAATATACAGGGGAAAAGAAAAACTGCCAAATGGAAATCACAATAGCAGATAACACCAACAGTTTACAAATCTAAAAAGGCAATATTTTGACATATCAGAAAATGGAGGCAGTGAAGTAAGAAAAAAAAAATTTACCTGGTGCAGTAATCCCATGGAGATTAAATTCTCCCATGCTTTTCCATAAGTTAACCTCCTAAAATTAGATTGAAACATAATCAGAATGTCCAATACACACTGAGTTATGTTCTTGGATATGATAAGAATATATCCTCATACAGACCTTTGGGAAATAATTTGTGTGGTCTATTTTTGAAGCATGAGGGGCAATGTTTTCCGTTGCAAACTGAGCAACACTTTCTTTAAACTGTATCAAGCAATAAAACCTTCAAATCATTAAAAGCATGACATAGTTCACCTTTAAGAAGCTATTATACAAAATCATCTTAAGAAATGAAATATAATATGTAGTTTAACTTCCAGAATAAATGTTTTGAAGCAGATAACATTTTTTTCTCACAGATTTTAAATCCACCAGAAAATTGTAAAACCAAATAATTAAGTTGTTATTACAAAATAAACAATTTGATGCAGATAAGGCTTTCGAGGAAAAAAATTTTCAATATTTCCAACCCTCTTGAAAATTGTAAACCAAATGGATATATTTCAGCCAGCCAAAAATCTCAATATATCTTATGTCAATGGCACGCATGACCAACCATATAGCACATTCCATTGCCAAACATCATGCTAAAAGTCATTGGATTTTCTTTCTGTACATCTTTGACAGATGAATTGAAATGACTAAAGAGAAAAAGGTGTGCCACATATTCAGCATAAAAAACAATCTTTTTTTCTACTCAAAAATTCTTATTTTATTGATCAAATAATAATTTCAATCAAGACTACAATTATTTCACCCTCCCCCCCCCCCCCCCAAACTTAAAAAAAAAAAAAAAGCTATTCTATACATCTGTGCTTTCTTCTACAGAGGAGTAAGGCAAACCAAGTTCAAGTAATAGTAATTTCAAGAAAATCCAAATGGGGAGTCCAAATAATTTTTTTTTTTAAAAAGGGGTTCAATAATTTTGACAAAGTTCGCAGAGAACAATCAGTGAGCTGTGCTGCTATATTATTAAGAACAGCTAAACTCATGTAGAAAAAAACATTAGCGGTCGTGTTGGGAGGGAACCTGTATCTGAGTTTCATCGAAGAGCAAGGAGGTGGAGAAAGCAGCACACTGAGACTGAGACTGAGACTGAATTTTCCTT
This sequence comes from Ormosia semicastrata, assembly GCA_029884595.1. Classification (NCBI taxonomy): domain Eukaryota; kingdom Viridiplantae; phylum Streptophyta; class Magnoliopsida; order Fabales; family Fabaceae; genus Ormosia; species Ormosia semicastrata. The sequence goes on from JAQQTO010000038.1 coordinate 12,391,761, forward strand.
CTGAAAATCGTGGAACAAATGGACCTTGCTGTGTTGATCCTATGCATCATCGTAGCAGCAATAACCAATACGGATTAAGGGTGGACGATAAATTGGAGAAAATAGATGGGATATTCACACCAAAAATTATTGCTTTCTTAGGCGGTGCCAGTGCCACTCTCAATCGGTATGGCTTATAGACATATACATATAATATTGTACGTATGAAGAAATAAACTGAAACGAACCTTTGAACCTGGAATTAATTAGTATTCAAAAATGAAAAGCTTATAGTAGTGATAATAATAATAATAATAATAATAATAATAATAATAATAATAATAATAATTAAAGAAATACTAACAATATATCTTTTTGAACATTCTTTTTAATATGGACGAAGTTTAAGTTTATCTTTTTATATTTATTATATTTATTTTATTAATTAAGTTATGATATATGTATATTTTTTAAAAAAGAGAATAATTAAGAGAACATTAATAAATATATGTTATATCTTAATTAATAAAATAAATATAATGAACATAAAAAGTAAAATTAAATTTTGTTCTTTTAATATTTATTTTATTATTAATTTAAAAAAATATTATTAAAATTCTTTTTTTATAATTTTTTTAAATATATGAGATAAATTAATGATAAAATAAATATTTAAAAATATATTAATAATATTTATCCAATAATTAATAACACGTGTTATAATCTATCTAAATCTAAATTATAAAGTTATACATATATACATACTATATTGGCAGATCAGATAAGGATGATGGAAGGAGCTTGCCAATGTTGGTCACGCTGGATCATCTTCAGACAGCAGCAAGGATAGTTATTTTATTACGAAACGTTTCCCTCGAGTTTTCTCTTATTTTGTATTTTTCTGTTTCCTATAACTGCCAATGGAGAATCAATGGAAATCTTTTTTTTTTTTTTTACTTTATTTCTCTTCTTTGTAATTTGGGGAAAAGAAGAACAATTATGGTTAGACAACTTTTTCTTTTTTACTATAAAGAGAAGTTTTTTAAAAAAACTAATGTGGCAGTTATAATTTTAGTAAAAACAATAGATTTATTATAAAAAAATAGATATAATGTCAGTGAAAATTAACTCAACATTTATACATTTGCCTTTGGTATATAAACTATTGATGATGATTGACGATACCACGTATATCACAAAGTTACTATAACCAGGTTATTGGTGAGATATTTAAGTAATTTAGAAGTTAGAAGTTTAAATTTTAATGTCATTATTATATCAAAAGGAAAAATGTATTTTAAAATGAATTTTTTAAAAATATGTAAGTAATTATATTTATTTTTTATTTAATTTAAAATGTATTATAATTGTAATCAACTAAAATTTAATAATAATTATATTCTTATTTATTATACTCACTTTAAAGATAAATTCAATTTACGTAAATTTTATACAACAACAACAATTAAACTTTTTCTTATTAAGTGGGGTCAGTTACATAGATTAAACGACGTCATTGTGTTATATCATAAACTAAGTTTTCAGAAAAGTCATTCAAATCAAAAAAAATTTAATTGTTTTCCTTATAGTCTTTATTGATCTCCCTCTACCTCTAGCTATTGGGCTATCCTCCACCTGATCTACTCTTCTTACAAGAGTTTCTAAATATCTTCTCCTTATATGTCAAAATCACCTAAGACGAGATTCTCTCATCTTTTTCACAATAGGTGTTACCCTTACTTTATCTCTAATGTATTCATTCATAATTCTATCTTATATTGTATGGTCATACATCCATCGCAACATCCTCATCTCCGCAACATTGATCTTATGCTCTTACTGACTTTTTACTGCCTAACATTCAGTACCATACAACATCGCAGACCTTATAACTGTGCGATAAAATTTACCCTTAAGATTGAGAGTCACTTTTCTATCACAAATAACTCTTGAAGCACTCATCCATTTCATCCATCTAACTTGAATCATATGATTTACATCTTCCTGTATCCCCCGTCATTTTGTATGATAGATCTAACATTTATTAGTTTTATCTATATTGAAAATTTTGAAAAGGGTATAATGTCTTTTATTTAAGTAGATCTAATCATGTTACACTTCTATTAAGTGCTGGTTGTGTTATTGTTCTATAAGTGAAAAGCATGTAAGGCAAGGCAAAAAATTTGATTTTTTTGACATATTATATTAGGTTTAATAAGATAAGTTAATTAATACAATATATTATAATTTTATTAATTATTTAGTATGAATATTATATTGTATAATTTATTCATAAAATTTTTTTATATGTTAAAATAATAGATTATCATGTCTTAGAAGGTGAAATTAAACTTGATTAAGTATTGATGCACAAACTTTTATAAAATTTTTCTATTATAACTCTAAATATTTAACCCTTTTGTATCAGATTTTATAATTATATTATTAGATCATATATTATCAAGACCAATAATATTAGACCTTATCCTTTTTTTTTAACAACCGTGACCATTAAATAGTTATATATGATAACAAAAATCTAAAAATTCAATATTGTTTACATTCTATAAATAATTATATATATATATATATTATATATATATATATATATATATATATATATTTTATTGTTATATATGATTTTTTTTTAAATACCATCGGATTCGACTAACCAATTTTAAACAGTTAAACTTGAAATAAAATCTCATTAATTTATTTTCTAGTCCAATTTTAACAACATAGACATGTTAAACAAATTAATTAAAAAATTTATATATGTAAGAATATTTTAAAAAATATAAATATAAAAAAGGTTATTTGATAAAAAAAAAATAAAATAAAATGATTACGATCATTTTAAAAATTGAAAGAAGTGAGTGTAATTTCTTTTTTAATTTTTTTTTCAAATGATCTTAGCCTAATTTGGCTTAAAAAAAAGAAACTCAAAAGAAATTGTAACTGGGTTTGTTTTGAGCTATGCTCCTTCTTGACTTAGGGTGTATCCTACACCATTGAAATTACTTGCAATAATAGATAGTTGAGCTATTTTGACTTATTTTTTGGTATTGCAAAGTAGCCCCAAAACTTTTTTAACTTTGCAAAGTAGTACTTCTGAGTTCTTACATAATTAACATCATAGTTCCATCCTAAGTCACATTACTATTTCTTCCTTGCCATGTTATTATATGTAACTGTATATGGATTCACCTGCTTCTTTCCTGCCATGTTATTGTATGCAATTGGATATGGATTCACTGCTTGCTTAACCATAAGATCTGAACCAAATTTTTAAATATTAAAAAAAACAAACTTTTGAGTTTTCTTTTTCATGGATGATCCACGATTTAAAACAAGATTTTTAACATCCAAACCAAAATTAATAATCCAATCCGTCAGATTTATGGAGCAACACTAATCAGCTTATTCAAAAAGCTTAAAATTCTCTTATCACCCATTTGTCATCTTCCATCCCCATTATCATTTCCATCTTGTTCTTCATCTCCAACACCCATGTCCTGAATTAAAGTCACTTATCTAACAGCCATAGCAAAAACATGTTATTGCATATACTTTTTTTCGTTGACAAAAAAAAAAAAACCTTCGCCGCCTCTAATAACAGTCATTCCTCTACGACATCCATGGCTCCTCAACTGGTGATTGTATGAACAGATCCGTCTAAGTTGTCTTCATCACCAGCTAGAGCGAGAGAGGACAAGTCAGGAGCTTCCACTGATGGGAATACAAAGTCCGATGCTAGTGCTAGTGCCTTACTCTTCACCTTCGCCGGAGTAGGAGAAGTCATTGGAGATGACATAGGTGTTGGCGTGAGTGCGGGTGGAGGGACAACAGGTGGGGGAACTGTTAGTGGGGTTGTCATCGGAGGAGGGGTTGCCGGAGGTGGAGAAGCAGGAGGAGGTGTTGTAGGAGGGGCAGATGCCAACGGAGGAAGGTGATTGTGCAGATAGAGGCAATGATTGTGGCAGAGAAGAGGTCTGCAAATTTCACATTTGATTTCACTGATCTGCAACTTGTGAGAGAAAAGGGGAGAGAGAAATAAACAGTAGAGAAGAAGAAGTTTTCGTAAATATTTAACGGAAAATGATATTCTTATGTCATTTTTCATAAAACACTATTTTTTACACCATATTCAATAATTATAATTAAATGAAAAAAACGATAGAAAAAAGTAATATAATTAATGATATAAATAGATGTATAAAAAGTAACGTGTGAAAAAAATAATATAAGAAAATATAGTTGATATTTGATAGATAAGGAGTTTTTTTATTTAAAATAAAACTTACACAATTAATCAGTTTATCAAGTTCCAGGTAAATAATCTCATCCTTTGATATTATTTAATATTATATCAATGGTATCTATCTCACCCTTTTTTACCAGGTGTATATTAGACTCTGCCTTGTTTTGATGTTAGGAGTTTGAAGTTTAAACAAACCTGCAGTAGAAATCGATTTAAAACCCCGGGGCGGGGAGGAGACTGGTGGTGCTTGTTGTGGAGAGTGGAAACGCGAAACCCTAGTTGTCTAGTGAGGGTGAAACTGAAGCATCAGCCATGGCTTCATCGAATTCAAAGTTCAGAGTGTATCAAAACCCCGCTTTCTCTGCCGTCCTCACTTCCAACAGTCTTCAACCTTCCAATTACACTCTCTTATCCATCCTTTCCTTCTTCTCTGCTTCTGCCTTCGCTTTTCTCGCTATCATCTTCACGTACATTCTCTTATGCTACTAATACTAACTTTTCATTCCTGTTTTTCACACCAACATACATTTCATATGACTGCCGTTTTCAACTTAACTTGCCCCTTCGCATATTGTAGGGAAAATGGATTGATTGACATCTTGAAGCTGAAAAATCTCTCCCCTGTGACAGCTTGTAAGTTCTCAACCTCAATTAGGATTTTTTTTTATTTTATATTTTTTGTAATTGTTTGAGGTGATTTATTTAACTGGTGTAGCTATTATCATCAATTTCTTCAACTTCAGATTGGCTTGCCAAGATGCTACAAACTTTAGCGGGTCTCATCTTCATTGGAACTATGTTGGCCCTCCTCAAAGTTATATTTCTGCGTAGAGCTATGCCTAATTCTAATTCCAAACTTAATAAAAATGAAGTGTCTCTCACTAAACATCAACTAGAGCTTTTAGGGGTGAAGCCAAAGGTTGAATCGGTTCAGTCTGACTCATCAAAGAAGCCTCCCAAGTCTAATAAACCCCAGTTGACATCTTCAGATTTGCTTGTTCCACTTCATCAGCCAATTCCCAGTCCCAATCGTTCTTCTCGAATTGATGCTGATAGTTCAAATTCTAATAGGGGAGCTACGGCGCATTCCATTAGCACCCCCTCCAGGTCGCCCATTTCTTCGTCATCTCTATATCTTGCCCCTGGAGTGATTTCGCCCCCAACTTCTGTTCAGAATTCAACTGGAATGGATTCGATAGTATCGAGCCCTTGGTCTAATAGGCGAGCCTCCTCTGCGAATAAGATAACATCAGAGGAAAAGCTGGAACAGTTCTTAGCAGAGGTAGATGAAAGAATCACTGAATCAGCTGGGAAGCTGTCTACTCCGCCCCCTACCGTTCCTGGTTTTGGCATAGTGAGCCCCAATACAGTTACAGGCTCAGCTAATACCTCTGGAGCTACAAGGCTGACACCATTGAGGCCTGTGAGGATGTCTCCAGGCTCCCAAAAGTTTAACACTCCCCCTAAGAAGGGAGAGGGTGACCTTCCTCCACCCATGTCCATGGAAGAATCTATTGAGGCTTTTGAACATCTGGGCATCTATCCTCAAATTGAGCAGTGGCGTGACCACCTCAGGCAATGGTTTTCTTCAGTTTTGCTTAATCCTTTGCTTAACAAGATCGAGACGAGTCACATTCAGGTTCATTTTAATCTTCATCATTTCTTCTTTTGTGTTCAAAGCAATGTTGTTGGCATAATATTTGCTCAGATTCTACCACCCTTCCCCATCAAAAAGAAGGGGAAAGTTAAACAAACCATGAAACATATTGACCGTGGAAGTCAATATATGTGTTGGTAACAGTAATATTCAATTGCCACATGGGAATGTTTGACGTAAAATTTTCATGCAGGGTTTCAGGACCACTAGTTCGCATGTTTAGACTTTAGATAAGTGGTGTAGAATTACTTTTGAGAGAATTAATTTTCGGTTAAGTAACTACTTTACTTTTTAGAGAATGAGTTTTATATTTGGATGTGTTTATCCTAAAGTATTATAAGAAGAATGAGTCTTGCTTGGTTAATTAGAAAAAATTACTTGTGGTATGTAATTACGATGAAAAAGAGAATGAAAGATATAGTACACTATTATTTAACTAATGTGACTGGTAATACTACCCCCAAAGGCTGAACATTCAAAAAGATGCTTTACTTCTGCTAAAACATCAGTTCACGAAGTCTAAGGAGCCCAAAAATAATTTTTGAATGAGCCAACCAAACAAAGCAAAACCAGTCAAAATCTCAATTTGGCACTGTGTCCAAACAAGTTCTTCCTCATTTTAAAATGTTGAAGCTTGTGCTCCAATACTGTGGTTCAAGTTCTATAGTATTCATGGAGGTTTATAGATGATTTTCATTATTGGTGAACTTTGCTAAAAAGTTTAAGTTAGAGGCACAAACATCTAACAGGATTGTAGCATCAACTAATTTAATTCTTTTGGCCCTAAGATTTTCATATTCATAGGTTATGCAAGCAGCTGCTAAACTAGGTGTTTCAATAACAATCAGTCAAGTGGGCAATGAAATGGTGTCCACTGGAACCCCTGCTACCTTGCCAGCAATTGATAAGACTCAAGACTGGCAACCGGCACTGGCTCTCAATGAAGATGGATTGCTTCATCAGTTACATACTACGCTTGTGCAAGCCATAGAGGCTTCCAAGTGTATGTTGCTCCACATTGGTCAATTAAATGTGATTTTATATTTTCCCAGTTTGGTTATATTTGCTTCTGAGTTCTGACAAATTCTGGTTGGTCTATATTTGCATACAGCCAAGTTGCTTGTATCTAATATGCAACAATCCCCACAGCAGGCGCCTTTGGTTTCTATCATGCAGGATTGTGTGGATGCTATCACTGAACACCAAAGACTTCACGCATTGGTTAAAGGCGTGTGGGTTAAAGGTTTGCTACCTCAAAGCAGTGTTCGTGCTGATTACACTGTGCAAAGGATCCGAGGTAGATAGAATTATGGAGATATTGCTTATCAGTCATCACCTTCATCAGATTTCCTGTAATAAATTGAAGCAGGACTACATTAATCTGAGATTGGTTTTATGGCCAGCATACACCTATTTAATCTAACTTTAATTACCTTGTCTGAATTTTCAGAGCTTGCAGAAGGAACCTGCTTGAAGAATTATGAGTATCTTGGAAGTGGGGAAGTTTATGATAAAAAGAATAAAAAGTGGACACTTGAATTGCCTTCTGATTCTCACTTGCTCTTGTATCTGTTCTGTGCTTTCCTAGAACATCCAAACTGGATGCTACATGTGGATGCTACGTCTTATGCTGGAACTCAGTCTAGCAAGAACCCGTTATTCTTGGGAGTCCTTCCTCCAAAGGAAAGGTTTCCAGAGAAATACATTACTGTAGTGTCTGCTGTCCCTTCTGTGCTGCACCCAGGAGCATGTATACTGGTAGTTGGAAAGCAGGGTCCCCCAATTTTTGCCTTGTACTGGGATAAGAAGCTGCAGTTTTCTCTTCAGGTTGGTAATGCTTGTGTAGCCTTAGGTTATGAACATATACCAAATTCTATTGAACCTTTTTTTTTTTATAGTACTATTATTAAACCTTTAATAGTAATACTGTTCTTTTCCAATACATATTCTATGCGCATTGTGAGTGAGCATGCTACCCATGATACTTGTTGCCAATGATGCTCTTATCAACCAGCACAATTATTTTGTTATATTGGTTTGCTAACAGTTCTGAGATTTATGTCAGGGAAGAACGGCACTCTGGGATTCCATCTTGCTTTTGTGCCATAAGATTAAGGTTGGGTATGGAGGTATTATCAGGGGCATGCATCTAGGTGCTTCAGCTTTAAGCATTCTTCCGGTTATGGAAACAGAAGCTGAAGATTGAGCTCTGTGTTATTGACCAACTTCTGCTGTAAATTACATTCCTCACACTAGACATTCCAGAAAAGAACTTGCTGGAGGTGAATTCCACCTGATTGAGAGTTGATTAGAATTATGTTGAGTCAGCTAATTTGTCTTGTATAATTTCTAGAGGTCTTTAGAATGCCCGGCTCATTGATTTCATTGTATTTCTTGCACTTTGTCAAAAATCAAATTTGTGACCTAAAGCTTAAAGAGGATCATATTTTGTTAGTAATATATTTTTAGTTATCTATTTTCGGTTTCTCTGTTGATAAACTTGATATTGATATCTTGTTTACATGTGAGGATATTATTATTTATCCATGTACGAGCATATCATTTTGGGTGTGGTGCCATAAGAGAAAACTCTTACGTATTAAGATGAGATGCTGACTTTTTATCTCCATTCCCAGTTTGTAAAAATATGTTTAGATTAGTTTATTTGCACAAGCTTTCTAGTCTGAAGATCTTCCTTGAACATTTTGATTATTAATTTGTAATAACGGAATCGACTAATTCAAAGAAGCACCTAAAGAAATTGCAGTCCGAATGGTGGGTCACCAGTGCATTTGTTTTCCTCAAAATTTGCTTAATAGTATTTCATACCAAATTTACTATTCTACTTGAATTTAAGGATTAGTTTCTCCAAATGATAAAATGTAAAACTACAATCAAGCTTCACCTTTAAATTTTATTGATCAAGCTAAATAATATGTTATAAAAGTTTATTTTCACTGCGTTTGTGTTGTACGGGATGACGTAAACCCATAGATTATATTACTTGATTTAAACATCAGCTAGTCCCGACAAGCAGCCCGTCTAGCTCAGTCGGTAGAGCGCAAGGCTCTTAACCTTGTGGTCGTGGGTTCGAGCCCCACGGTGGGCGCTAACAAATGCATTTTAAGTTTTTCAAGCTGAGTCTCTTACTCTGAATTTGTTTCACTCCAATTATAGAAGTTTTACGATACGATGAATGTTGTTCTGCTTCAATAATCTCGATATAGTATTCCAACATTCAGATTTAAGGAGTCAAAATTTCGTATAACTTAACAATTTCAGAATATATTTGATATTAGATTTCTTACTCACAGAACTTGTCACCAAACCACACTGATGCATGACCATGCACATGCATGAAGACTGCACGCACCAAGCAGCTGAAACACCTCTTGGAGTAGCTGAAAAGCTTCACGAAGCTTTATCACACGTGGACACTTTCTGTTTATGTAGTTTGAGTGGTTACCAATTTTTTTACTTGGTGCTTTAGGCCGTTATCTTTCATTTTCATTTCACTGTAATTTCTTTGTTGACATTTCATTTGTATTTATATGTGTAACAAAAATATTAATAAAATATTTTTTAAATATTATTTTCAATACTTACTTTATAATTGATCCAAAAGTAAGTATTATTAATATTTTTTTCTAATAATTTTTTTAAAGTGTATGAAGTGGATTAATTAATAAAATAAATGTTAAAAAAGTGTAAAAAAAAATATGTTGTTAGCATTCCTCAAAGAGTGCGTTAGTAATATTTTTCTTATATGTAAATATCACCTGTATATAAGTCGGTTGTATCACAATCAGTGAATAACGAGATTCATTTTATTCCAACCAAACTTTAAGAAATACTGTTATTTTGTTTCACTCCAATTACAAAAATTTTACAATATGAAGGATTTTGTTTCACTCCATTCAATTTTCTCATTTTTCTGTTATATATTTTTATCTTGATATTGGATGTGCTTATTGTGCATATCCAAGAGCCGGTGTCACAATGCATGCATTTTATAGATGATATAGTCTTTGTTAGAGAGTCGAGAAAAGAAACAAATGAGAAGTTATAGCTATGGAGACGAGTTTTGGAAGAACATAATTTTCGTCTAAATAGGAGTAAGACGGAGTATATGAAATGTAAATTCAGTAAGAAGTGTGTTAATGCTAGTTTAGCAATAAAAATTAGAGATTATATCATACCACAAGTCACACAGTTTAGGTATCTTAAATTTATCATACAAAATGACGGAGAGATGGAAGGAGATGTAAACTATAGGATTCAAGTTAGATGGATGAGATGGAAGAATGTTTCTGGAGTTATTTGTGATAGAAAAGTGCCTCTCAAGCTTCAGAGTAAATTTTACCGCACAGCTATAATACCCGCGATATTGTATGGTACTGAATGTTGAGCGGTAAAAACTAACAAGAACATAAGATCAGTGTCGCGGAGATGAGAATGTTGCATTGAATATATGGTCATACAAGATAAGATAAGGCTAGGAATAGATGCATCAGAGAGAAAATATGAGTAACACATATTGTGAAAAAGATGAGATAATCTCGCCTTAAGTAATTTGGACATGTAAAGAGAAAGCTCATAGAAGTTTCTGTAAAAAGAGTATATTAGGTAAAAAATAACTCAATAACTAGAGATAGAAGAAGACTAAAAAAAACTATAGGTGAAATAATTAAAAATTTTTAAATTTAAATGACCATTTCTGTAAACTTGATTTATGATATGACACAATAACATCATTTAATCCATGTAATCAACTTCACTTAGTAAAAGAAAACTTAATTATTGTTGTAGTATTTCAACATTCAAATTTAAGGAGTCAATTTCGTACAACTTATTCTTATCAATTCAGAATAAATTTGATATTATTGTACATTCTAAAATAATGTGTATCGACCTTTTTTCTTTGATATTATTGTACATTCTAAAAGAGGCACAAATAAGAACTTTCAGGTTATCACAGTACTGATTATTAAAATTATAAATTTTTGTACCCAATAAAGAAATTATAAATTTTCGTATCTAACTTATTCTTATCTTTTTTTTTTTTTGGTCATCGCACCTTCCTCTGTTGCTGATTTCTTATATACCAAAAAGTTATATAATAACATAAATTTACGTATATAGTTGAGGTTAACAACTAAACAACCAGCAGTAAAATTTGAGGATAAAATATAGCGACGGTGCCTTTAACCAGACCATGTCGCTTCCGGCTTCCGCTATCGTCTTCCTCAAGATTAACAAGATTTACACAGCAGCTGTCTACTAAATTTCTTCAGCAGCCAGACATATGAGCTGAAAATATATATTTTTTAAACCATAGTTGGCTACATCGCTTATATTTAGGGGCTCATTTTTCAACTTAACTGCGGTGCAAACAAATTCACCACAATGCCAAGCCCAGCTGGAACAAAATACATAGGCATCTTCATCTGTAAGTACAATACACGAGGCATCTTTAGTGCCTAAATATGCTACAAAAAAATATTGACAACCAGATTATAAAATTGGGCGTCTACCTTGGCAAATCATAAGGCATGATGCTGAAAGCAAGCACATAATATCCTGGTAAAATTACCCATTTGATTAAGAAAAAGGATTTTTGATTTCACTATTGAATCTGATGGCTAAACATTTACAGGTTATTTGCTCTCAGCAGAGACAAAAATGCAGATATAATATTCCTAAGGGGAACTCCCCCACCAAATTAAAAAGTTTGAACTGCCAGATTTGAATGGCCAACTGTACAACGAACCAGCACATACCCCCAGCAGATCCTCATTGAAAATTGAAGGGAATAGCCTGACCTGTTAACATCTGTCGTAAGGGCAACTTAGATATCAAGCATAAAGAATTGAGAATCTTTAGAGCCAACATCTTTGCCAATAGGGTAGGTGAAAGCATTTTGGTAGGGCAAATTTGTAGCTCTGTTCCACCAGAGATGCTTCAGACCACATTAACTGCCGTTTCATGAGGACCAAAAATGCCTCTCAACTTCCTTCAATTTCTAAATAGAAAATCTGGCGTTAAGTACCTAAAGTTCTTGAGACACAAGGTCTGACACCTTTACTCCGAGTCTGAATCAATAGAAAGATACAAGCGGGGCCTCACAGAACGTTTTTGGCGAGGAAATGAGAAAGGGCTATCTGATCTTTGTCTACTTGCCTTGTCAGATCTAGCATCATTAATTCCAAGAAGCAAAGAAGCTGCTGCGCCAGGAGGAATAATCAGTCAAGAAAATTAAACAAGAAAAAAATATCAAACTGCATTTATGGTCAGTGGTCACGGACCCAGAAGTCAAAATGCAATTGACTGATTGGGGGCAGAAAAGGGGAACCAAACACTGAGAAAGGAGAGGGGGTTACAGGGACATGCAAAGTGCATACAGACTACATGTATATAGTCGAATGCTAACCTCCTCGACTTTGTCTATAGGTTAGCATCCTCCACATTTTCAAGTGAACAAAATAACCATTTACATTTTCTATATAAACAAACAAATCATGGGCATTTGGGTCATTTTGTGAATAAATATTTCTAAAAAACTCAATTTCTTTCTTTCCTGACACATGGATATGATGCAGAAGATTAATGCTATGAAACCGCAACAAAAGCATTTGAAGTTTCTAACCATTTAACAGCGGGTATAGCAGTGCTCGATGCAAAGAAAATGAATACCCAGCTTCGAATCCTCCTTCATAGCCTCTAAAATAAACTTGATATGAAGCTTAGAAATGTAATAAAAATTACACGTGAAAGAATTAAGAACTCTTTCCATCTCAAAAGGCTACATGTTCATTTACAGTAGAGAGAAAGGCATAGAGAGAGCAGGGACAGAGAAGGTTTGTTCGATAAGAAACCAATAGAATATTTTAAGAATTTGTTTATTCCCATAATTTGTTTTCTTTTGTATAAAAAAAGTTAATCGTTATTTTGTCCACTTGAAAATGTGGAGAATACACCGTAAAAAAAAAAAAAGTGGAGAATGCTAACTGCCACAAATATATCTATATATATATATATATATATATATATATACATACATACATACATACATACATACATACATACATACACTAACTCCCACCATTGAATTCATTTTGATCTAGTGGTTTAAAATCACACAATTTAATGAAGAAATAGAATAAATAAGCATATTTTTAATGAAGACAGAGCAGTGAAATTTGTATTTAATGAAGAATAAGAAATTAGCTATACTATTTAAAATAAAAAAGTAAAATACAAGTAACAGATTTTTTTATAAAATCAAAAAATTGTATTTTTAGTACAAATTTATAAGGCCATGATGTTTTAATTTGTAGAATATCTGTTATTTTATCAAAATATTTAATAATTTTTTTGAACTTCGATGTTATTTTATATTTTTATAAAAAAATGTTATATTATATCTTTCTAAACTAGATATTATAGCTCTTAATGAAGATATTTTATAAATTTTTTATCTAAAATACGTACTTTTTATTTTATAAAAAATCTGTTTTCTTTACTCTTCTTAATTTAAAGAATAGAGTCAATTTCCCTTTCTTCATGAAATATAACTTTTATTATTCTCTCTCTTCATTAAAAATATGCTCCACTGCCCAGCTAACAATGTACTCCACTAGCACACTGCCATGTAATAGAAAGGAGTTTCCAACAAAAGCAATTTCCACCAAAAAAATAAAGAACATTTGTGATTTAGAGTCAGAGAGTAACAAACCAGTATCAGCCAAACTATTTGTGGCACCTTCTCTGGTTGGGATTTGAAGTCCAGAATTTAACCCATTTTGAGTGGAAGCATTGCCATTACTGCCACCAGCACCACCTCCAAGGCTAAGAGATATCCAATCCTCAGTGCAGACACCATTAGACACATTTGCCTGATTTCTCAATTCATGCTGCACTGATGATTCTGCTGGCCTTGTGGGGAGAAAAATCTGAAGTGAGGGATCATCTCCAGCAAATGCCAATGGATTGTCAACCAAACCACCATTTAAATCAGCATCAGACCGACCAGCAGAGGAATCTGGTATGAGAGTACTAGATCCCAGAGCAGTATCTGGAGCCAATGCAAAATCATTCAGTGATGAAGAGCAATTAATAGGACCATGCTGCAAATGGACCAATGCATCTGACACGTCTGCATCAGAACCAAATAATTGGAATCCTGGACCAGCCTGAGTTCCAGAAGGCAATGACCACAGGGAGGAAGGCATCCCAAAATCATCTTCATTAGGAAAAAGTCCCAAGCATGAATTTCCACCAAGACTGTGATCTTCAGTATATGAATCAACAATTCCAGGTGGTGGCACCGAGTAACCATCTCCTGCAGCATCAGTTTGGTTGTTATTATACGCAATTGCAGGAGATACCAATATGTCATTGTCTTCTTCAGAATCACTAAGAACAATAACTTCAGCACCACCTGCTTGAGCAGAAGTATTATGCGCAGTATATCCATATGCTAAATCAACATTATTGAGACACAGAGAATCCATCTCAATCCCATTGGTAGTAGAATAATCAATATGCCCACCACCACCTTGATTTACGCTAGGATCATCACCATCCCGACCACTTCCAGTGGCACTGCTGCTCATTGGAATAACCACCTGTTCATGATTTCCAAAGACCTCTTTCAATCTATTACCAGAAGAGGTGTTTGAGTCCTCAGGTTTGCTGACTTCCCAAACTCCATTGCAATTCTTCCTGATGCCAATTTTTAAACCAGTAGGACTGTCTGAAACACCTTCCTGTTTGACCTGCTTCAATGTTTCCAATCTTTTGACTTCTCCATCAGTAGAAACAGAGAGGGATCCATCAGGAAAGTGCCATTGTGCAAGATTCCCTAATTCTAGTCGTTCACTTTCACTCTTTGCCTTCACACGCCAAGAACCATCAGGCTTCACCTCAACCTCTGTAACCTCTTCGCCACAATTTATCATCTGTACCAGCAAACCAATTTAAATAATTACTGGTTCATCAAATATAAGATTTATGAAGAGAAATAATTATTTAAAAAAAAAAACTACCTTAGAAGTGATGCGATTGAAATAAGGGTCAATGATGATATTCTCCAATGCATAGTTTTTTAGACATATAGGACATTGCCACTGTAGAAACAATTAAATTCTTCTTCAGACAAAAAATCAGCATGGAGGGGATCAGACAAATCATGCACCATTTGTTAGAATCTTACCTTCCTTGACCGTTGATTCATTTCCACAAAAATATCAAGATCAAAACAACCCATGTGAATACAAGGTTTGAATCTTCCTGCAATCTTCATTCTTGAACCACTCATCTATAAATTTCACCAAAATGTAGAAAAACTGATTAGTAAAACTTCATGACTTACTAAAATAATACAATACATGAAAGCCTTACAGGACAACGAAGGTTGATGCTAAAAGTATCTGAAACCACTTCCAAATCGCTGTCACTATCAGCATTGTCATCTGCATTTCCACCTCCAACACAACGACAGACGCGTGCAAGAGCATCTTCAAAAGGCTCACCTTCAGACTCCTTTGGAATTATGTTTAGGACCTAGATAACACAATTATTTAACAACAAATTATGACATTATTGGAAGGGAAGCAATTGTATATAAAAATATTCACACCAGAGTAACAACTTTTAAAATGCAAAACACATGCAAACAATGTTCTAAAACCGGACCGGGCTGGTCGGTTCAACAGGCGACGACCAGGATTCCAGTCTGAGTTAACAAACAAAGCTGGATTAAGAGTTGAATCAATCAAAACCAATTAAAACCAGAAAACTCGGTTAAAACCCAGAAACCAGGTCTAGTTATCATGAAAAACAAGCCAGTCTAAATTTTATAGAAAAAAAACAGAAAAAAGGTAAATTTCAGTCTCATGCGATAGACAACTCAAGCCCAGATGATGCCCAATATACTAAAAACACAAAAAATCAAAACATTTTAAACTACTTTGAAGTAGAAGAAACAGTATATGAGGCCCACACACTTTGCTGCCGTGCTTTCCAATTTAATATGGAAGAAGAAACATCTCCCTTGGTCCCTATGCCATGTGGGACTTCGGTTCCCAGACTGACTCTCTTTTTTTAGGCGTTATTCAAAATTAACAAAGAAAGATAATCACAAAAGCATACCAAGTTTTATCAAATTTCAAATTTTAGAGATCAACCAAAAGGGATCAACCTCAGGATCTTTGGACTGACTTCATACAGGGAGATACTAAACATCAAACTTGATTAATCTAATCCAAATCCAATACCACAAGGCTGGATTAAAGGAACCAACAGTCATTCAAAATAGTTTGCTTAATTAATCAAGCTTAGGATGCAATCTACCTGTTGCAAGCTGCGTCTTTTAACAATACGGACCCCTAAACAAAAAATGCGAGCATCACATCCTGTTAAGGAAATCTTATTAATTCCGTCTTTTGTATATGGCGTGATCTGACAAAGGAGAAATACAATAAGAAATTGAATAAAACCAATTCAAATAAAATTTACACAGTAAATGAGCACATATCAGAAAAATTTAAATAATTATAAGTCATAATCATAAATGATAACAAACTCACAATTGGACCATCATCACGACCACTAGCCCCAAGCAATTGTGAACCAGGTCTATTAATTGCACGAACAGGAACACCTATATGGTCAAAGTAAAATCAATGAGGACAAATTTCAAATACAACCACAAGAAAGGCCACACATTACACAAACAAATACTTGATGTTTTACTTTAAAATGATGTGCTTCTAATTGCATAACATGAAAATTTAAACTAGACCGACAACATGAAACATAACTCCAAATTAGTAAGGAGATTATGACATATTAACATACCATTGACCTGCAGGTCTGTATACTGTGGCCATTGCATCCTGAATGAAACCTTGTCGTTCAGAAGCATACACCAAGCCTACATATGATGTCATTTTTTAATATATAAACATACTCAACGCATAGAAGGTTATGCATTAATCTACTAGCACTTAAGAACCAGGCCAACCTGAACATCGAATTCCGGTTTTGATACCAAGTCCTTGTCTGCTCTCGTAAGTTGAAATGTTCTGTCCACACTCTGCACTGGGTTGGTTCTAAACAATTCAAACAGGAATATGGTTAAGCCATTCAAGCAGAAAGCCACATTGAAAATTAGGTTTCAACCATAGACACAGATAATTGTTTGCATGGGGTCATTAGATTGTGTCTTGACTCTTGAGAAGAAAATGAATTTTACTAGCTGGCTCCATCTGATAAAGATTTAAGAAAACATTGAGACGAGAGAAAAGAAAGAAAAGGGGAAAAGTTTCAATTCTTAATAGGTTAATGTCCTGAGGAAATCCCACCTCAGAAAAGCAAATTCAATACCCAAAAGATTTTTAATTAACAAAATATGAATAGTAAATGGCATTAACACTTACACTACGATCCCTGCAAATAGCATAAAACAACTGTTTGTAAAACATCTAAAGAAAGCAATCAAAAGCTTATCATAAAGCAAAGAAACTTGCACTCATGCTCGGAAATTATTAGACAATCCACCCCCCCTCCCACCGGGAAAAATTGCTAGTATTCAAGCCAGAATGAAGGACATCTCAGTCTCTTACATGCAAATTAGGCAGCAAACAGTATATCTAGATTCCAAGGCATATAACATTATTAAACAAGACATTCATTTTGCTAAAGAAACAAATGAACCCAATTACACAAACTACGTCTAATTTCAATAAATCCAGACCATGTACTCACTCACCCATCAGTTGGAGTACTAGCTGTGGTCAACTTCACAGGAGACAAGGGGTGCGCCACTGAAACCCAAAATCTGTAACAGAGGTCAGAGAGAACAGCAGAAAATACAAATTTGAGTGGCAAGAAAATGAAAATGATAAATATTAGAAGGGATAGAAAATCTCAGTCAATGATGAGCGAATATAACAGAAAAAATGAGGGAAGAGCTGTTTAATACAACTTAGCATACAACAGAACTAAAAAATCAAATCCTTGAAGTGAAACATAATACAAATTCAAAAGCATCTTCATGAGTCACTAACTCACCATAATAAGTATCTCTACACATAACTAAAAGACTAAGATTCAATGTTATCATAGAAGAATAAATATAAACAAATTCACCAACTCTACAACTATTTATGGGCCACATCGAGGAATCATCATATAAATAATAAAATTACAACAATACAACATGGTATCATCTCACAACTAAGCCCAGTTCACTGCACCAACAGAGGATATCATAGCTGAAAAATTGAAAATCACAAGTTTTAGAAAACAGAGAGCTGAAAAAATGTGAGAAACGGAGAGAAAGTGAAGGAAAGGAAAGAGAGAGAGAGAGAGAGAGTGAATCTGAAAATGGTAACAGTATTAACCAACTGAACCTGTTGTAGGTTCTGGTACATATACAAGAGAGTCTAGAAGCTCTAGAACCTTGTAGAAAAGTACCTACCTAACAGTGAGCTGGCACTAACTAACAGTTGCCACATCAGCACACTTAACAAGTTATAAACTAACGTACTACTATATACTCTAACAAGCAGCAAATCATGTCAACCAACACAACCCCTTGAAGACATAATCGCACACAAAAACCCTTTAACATAAAAAAATATTCAGCACTAAACCATATAGAAAAACTCTCAAACAAATCATTACTGCCCACCCCATATATAGGTATTAGCTAAAATAAGAAAGGAACATGACATACGGGTCTGCACGACTGAGCCGACAGATTTCACAATAAAATTTATCAGGAACTGGCGGGATGCTTTCTATAGGTTTCTCCGGAATAATAACACAACCGATGTGTTGCCACACATGGCATCTTTGATCATCACACTGCAACAAGATGAGAAAAAATAAGATTCCACAATCAAATTTAAGCAACATACAGGAGGTCTTAATTAAAATTACATGTGTGATCACCAAAAGAAATGGACACGAGATTATAACTTAGCTGATTATCCATCAAATAGTATGTGCATGTACAAATGCATAGAATTTCATAGATCATGAAGAAAGAAGAAACATATTGAATATTACACCTTGACCAATGGCTCTGTTTCCAATGTACTTCCACAGAGACAGCGAATCTTTGCATCTGATTGAAAGGAATCATCAAATTCACCTTTAATTTTCACATTACTGCTATCTGAGGCACCCTGTCCCTTTGATGCTAGATCAGTGGCCCCAGATATCTGCATTTTTCTGGGCAAAAGGAAAATACAAGATGTCAAATAAAAATAACAAGCCAAAAGATAACAGCATATATGGAGCAGTATAATCAACCTAAACCAGACCTAAAGTAAAGTACCAGATTGTTTCTGTGAATTCATCTAAGTATTTTAGGTCATTACATGTATCCAAAGCATACCAAAAACTAGAAGAAGAAAATATCATCTACAGTGTTGTCGCTAGCACTGACCTATATGTGTCATCCACTAATTTTGCCACCTGTTCTTTTGCAACAGCATTCTTCTTAGCCCACATTTTGGAAACTGGGGGAAAAAAAAAACAAGTTGCTTAGTTTACAGGAGAAAGCAGGGAGGAATACAAGAAAGTCAATTTCACATTAAAATCACAAAATTAAATTAGATGCATAATTACTAAATACTCCAAATGTTTTATGATTCAATAAACTATGCCCACAAAAAAGTTGCTATCATTCCTAAAATAGAAAGAATATGCCAAGCTAGCTTTAAATATAACAAAGAGAAGGGAGAAATAAAGGAGATTTGGGGCACAAACAAACGCCCAGGTGAAAACAAACAGATCAAATTTATCTGATCAACAAGAAGGGTTTACTATTGGAGCAAATGAAAAAAATCCACGGCCTTATCCTAAGATTTCCATCTAAGCATGAATAAAGACGATTACTACACTAACTATAATAGCCAATTTCAATGAGATATTAGAAGACAAATACAAACTTTGCATATATAGTCAATTTAATTAATGATTCCATTCCATACACATTTCCATATGCAGATATTGTCTAAACTTCCAATATGAGGCCTTATCACAACCCAAACAGAAGCATTATGAAAATAATACAGCATTAGACCCCAAAGGTTCGGTTCTGTGTGTCTGAGTGTACGTGTATAATTTTACCTTGTTCATCTGAGAGAATTGATAATATCCGATCAACAAGATCCTACAGAAGATGAAGCACTGGCATCATTATATCATCCTAAAACTCCAAGACGGCATATGAATTTAAGGATTAAAAAGGAAATAATGCATGGACTCCAAACCAAAGTTACAACAATCATGAAAATTCATGTCACAAATTGACTATATCCATCCGTTTTAAGAGTTGCAAACTCGTATTATTGATTGCTAAGAGAAGTGTGATGTCTAACCATATAAGATCCAAACACAATAATCCAAATTGCATGTAACCTAGTGGAATGGAAAAGAAAAGATTAACAAATTAAGGAAGAAACAGTGGTTCTCATCATCAACTAGAACCAATAACCATGCAATTAACACTATTCAATAGGGTGCCAATACTAGCATTCAGGTTTCATTGAAAAAGCCTAACAATGGCAGAATCAGTAATAGTTTTATCATCTCACCTGCTTCTTTCCCTGCTTTGAAAGACCTAACTGAGTGAGCACATCTTTGAGCTCTTTTATACGAAAATATGTCAATTTTTCCTACAAGAGAAGTCATTAAATCATAAAGTAGAATAGCATACCCCAATGATTAATATATCATTGCGTAAAACCAACACCAAAATAATTTTAAAAAAGAAGAAGAAAAAGAAGAAAACAAATATGACATACAGTTTGCAGAATTAATGCAAATGAAATTCAAGTGTAATTATAGGCACGCTATTCATATTGCATTTTAAAACATAGTACAGTATCATAATGAAACAACCTAAAGAAGTATCCAACCATCACATTGTCCACAAACCATCCAATACTAACATAATCACTATAAACAATGTCAAAATAGTGAGTGGTTAAAAAGACCGGAAAAATAAAACCTCTATTGAACACCTTGGTTAACAATGTTTCCGTGATAAGTAAACAAAACTAGACAAAAACTTAGTGTCCAACCAATGAACAATGCGCATACGTACTATAGCTTGCCAGTAAAAATGTCTTTCATTATCCATGTAAATCCAATTTAAAAATATGAGATTTCCTTGCTCTTCCTACATGTTTCTAGCCTCTAATCCTTATATTGCCAATCCCAGGAAAATCAAAAGTGTTCTGCATTAATATTTTGACGAAAAGTACTACGCAAACACAATTTGCAACCAACCAGTTGCAAAAGAATCCATTGGGCTAGGCACTACTGAATCAAAACAGATTTTTAAACAATAAAATAAAATAAAATCACAAAAGTAAACTACACTTCATGCTACCCCAAAAAACTACTTTGCCGGGACATGCAAAATTGGAGATGATGATGAAAAAGTGTTTATCTATCTTTCAAATTGGAGCATTAATAAGAGACCACCTAAAACCTTTTAAACCCACCAATATATAGTGAAAAATGAAGGATTTATCGTATACCTTGCAACTGGGTACCAAATCCATTCCTCAAATCCAATAATTCAGCACAGAATCAACAACGGGATAATCGACAAGCAAAGCCACGGAAGCTTGACCCCAACAGTAATAGGTCTAATAAATCAAGAAAAACAAAGACAATCAATCGAATTACGGAACTAAACAAATTGGAAATGAAAACCATAATTGATCGTTGCAATCAGCGTAAGGATAATGGAAATTTGAGCTGAAATTAGAAAAGACCAACCATATAAACGAATCGAAAAGGGGGAGCAACGATCGAGATGGTGGCGATTAGGGTTTGGATACACTAACTTTGCACACGGTTGTGTTGTGTTGATGGTGGCTGGTTTTCTTTGCGTGTATCTTTTTGACCAAGTGACGGGAAGACCCAAAACCATAACCAATCTCTCCATTTACAATACAAAAGTTCGGACCTATCGCCGATTATCCAATCCGGTTTTTTACGGCACACAGGTCCGGGTTGGGTTCCGGTGTGATCACGTGTAAGGTGCATGCTGCACACCTTCGTCATTTTTCTTAGATGAAAAATAATTTAAATAAATGATGTTGGAAAATGAATTTTAATCGATCAATTATTATATTTTTATTATATTATCACATTACAATGCTTAATTATTATGATTATTATTGTAGCATAAGAATAGTTAATTGTACAAAGGAAAATGCTAGATGTCCCGAACATTTTACTTGATGAGTAGTACTGATAGTGCTTTTTAGGTAAAAGCTTTTAATTTTAATTTTATTTAAATTAAAAAAAAAAACTTATGCTATAACTAACAAAGCCGGATTCTTCGAGTTTTAACTTGTCGAGTCACCTAGCATACCCCAAGTACAAAAGGATATATAAGAAGAGATAATGATGAAAAAGTGTTTTTTTCTCATAGGATCAAATGACGCTTTTTATTGTTGAATGGCTGCGTTATTTAAAAATTAATATCAACGTTATTTAAAGAATTAATATTATACGTATTTTTAAGATTAAGATGATAATTAACTCTTAATTTTTTATATTCTTCTAACTTATTAACATTTAGTGAGATATAATTTTTAATGTTGAATTGAGAATGCATTTTTATTGTTGAATGACTAAATTAATATCAACGTTATTTAAAGAACTAATATTATACATATTTTTAAGATTAAAATGATAATTAACTCTCAATTTTTTATGTCCTTCTA
This sequence comes from Ormosia semicastrata, assembly GCA_029884595.1. Classification (NCBI taxonomy): domain Eukaryota; kingdom Viridiplantae; phylum Streptophyta; class Magnoliopsida; order Fabales; family Fabaceae; genus Ormosia; species Ormosia semicastrata. Next base: position 12,414,421 of record JAQQTO010000038.1, read on the forward strand.
ACTAATTAACATTTAGTGATATATAGTTTTTTATGTTGAACTGAGAAGAAAAATGTAAGTTAAATTGAAGTAAAGTGAATTGAAATTTGAGCACTTGATAAAGTAGTTTCTTAAAGAATTTGGCGTCAATTGAACTAAGACTTTCAAACTCGTAATTAGAAAATATACAGTTAGGTGGGAGGCCAACCTTTATCTTAAAAGACAATAGATAAGTAGGTAACACAACATTAGGTCATATCTTCGAAATCCTTTCTAATATATATTTTTTAATTGGTATTAAGAGGTCGCAAAATAATTTTCATATTTTTTATTAAAAAAAATTGACTTATTAATTTAAAGGAATATAATTACAAGGTGAGACTAAAGTGATAAGTAAGTTTGATGTTAATAGTTGATGAACCTCTACAATGTTAGTGATTCAAAACACTTAAGAAGATTATATAACCTTGATATCTTAAGCGAGAATGATGATTAATCTCACACTTAAAAGTGTAAGAAAACCTCATTAGACTTAAATTCTAATAATATGTTTAGATGACAGGTAATGAATAGAAAGAAAAGGAAATGAGGGAAAGAAAAATAATTTTTCGTGTTTTGAAATTTTAAAATATATGAAAAGTGAAAGGAATACATGGAAAATTATTTTTTTTATTTTCTCTTCAAAAATCTAACTTTTGTTTTTCTCCAAAATTGAAGTAAAATCATTTCTGTTTCGTTCTCTTATTAATCTTTCAAACAAAGAGAAAAATGACTATGTTCAATTTATTCTCTTCCATTTTTGGTCTATTTCTACTTATTTTATTCCATTTTATTAATGAAAAAATATCTAAATACAGTGAAAAAAATGTGTATTTTCCATACTTAGTTGAATCACATCATGAATTCATGAACATACAACCAATAACAACCTAGTATAATGTAAGCAACATCCCTGAATAATACATGTTAGAAGATATTCTCCTTATAAGAATGAAGTCAAGTGATACTTTGCACTTTTAACTACTATATAAGTATAAGTTACCTTAAAATGCTTGGGTGGGTTCCACTTTAAAGCCACAAATATTTGTGACTTTAATGTGTTATCATTATTTGATACTAATTTACAGCTTTTACCTGCATATTTAATTAAAGTTTTGCATGTATATAAATAATAGTTTTAAGAATGCATATCAATATATTAATGTGAATAGATTTTTATACAATTTTACAAAAAAAAAAGGATAAATCCTTCTTTTAATGGGAAACGTGAAATCAAATTAAAAAGTCATAAGAAGTACATCCAGTTTAGCAAGATTACATATACAAGTAGGGGCTCTTCAAGCCACAACCATATTTTCAAACGAACAAGCAAACTTGGCCAAAATCTGTTTTAGTATGTGAGAAACAACAACTTCTTAGGCCTTCCTTGAATTAGAGACAATAATCTTCTTACCAATATATAAACCATTTAGTATATTCATTATAAAATCACTTTCTCTCACTCAATCACATTTATCAAAAATAATGTAAATAGTAATACACCACTAAAAAGGAGTGTAAGACTATCTTTTTCCTCTTCCAATATCCAACCATTGTAAGATAAAGGACCTTCTATCCAATAAGCGATTATGTCAAGACAATCAGACTCTGCTTTAAGATCTAAGATACAAAGTTCTCTAACAAGCTGGAGACTAAGTTACATAGTCATGAATTTTGTGACTATAGCTATTGGTCTAGTATATATTTTTTAGGTTGCCGAAGCAATGATCTAGCCATGGGAGTCGTGAAAGATTGCCCGACACACCAAAAACCACCGCCTGCCTCAGCCGAGGCGATAAATCCTAATTTGATGGTGTCTAAGAAGGTGAAAAACTCTTCTTAGAGTCATATTGTACCAAGAAATCATATATAATGTGAACACAGTTATTTTATTGATTGAAGATCCTAAGAACATCTAATATCATTCATAGTGTGTAAATTCAATTTTAGTAGCCTTAGTTAGGCTAACATTGTAGTTGCTTTTATATGAAGGAACTACGTGTATAATAGACTTCTGAAGAAAGGCATATTAGGCACAAAAACGGAAGAAATAAGTAATGCAAGTATACGAATTAATAAGAATAAATGCACAAGTATTGTAAAAAAAAAAAACACAAGTAAAAACTATTTAAAAATGAATAATGATTGCGTGATAGTAAGGTGTAAAGGAATCAGCAAAACAACAAAAGTAAATATGGTAATAATTTTTTATTTTATTTTTGGCTAAGAATAAAAAAAATTTATTGAAACAAACTTAGATAAACAGAAAAGGAAAGGTAAGATACTTGGTTCCAAGATACACTTATATTAACAAACATATTAATATAATCTTAAGGAGTTGATATATCGATAGATGAGTATGTAATGTGTGAGTAAGCGTACAATTATAAATTTGAATCTCAGTTATATTAATTTCTTAGGATAAGGCCATAAAACATATTTTTGTGAATCTCTTAGTTTTATCGTAGATGACTTTTCTTTGACCAGACCGGAGAGATTGGTTAGTCAAAGTGTGTATATATATATATATAGCGTATCTGATGAGATGAGTGTTTATTGTAAGAGGTGAGAGACGTGAATATTGACCATTGGATTTTACACGAATGATCAAGATTAAAATATAAATGCATGTGATTTTTTTAAGTGGTCACATGACCTTTAAGTAACTTTTAATGTTGACCATCAATGAATGATTGTATGGTCAATATTCACTATTCTCATCTTTTCATCCTCTCATAATAAAAAATTTTCCCACTAAATATATCATATATATATACACACACATAAAAACTAAACAAGTTTAAAATGTATTGAGCAAACTTCTTATTGTAGACTTTGAACAGCAAATTAAGCCCCAAATTTGAGCGTAACACGTTAGAAGAGTTTGGGAAGTAGTCTCCAAATGTGGCTTGTCCATTAGTCAAACAGAATGGTCAATTTAGAAATTTGATTATTTGATTGAAATAATGTAGCCTGAGATGCTTGAGTATCAGATGTGACTTGGCTAGATTTGCGAATGATAATAAATGAACAACAAGGGAGACGCGATGATATTGTTGGAAATATTAGTGGTGTTACTAGTAATTGAGGAATTGAAAATGATAAGAACAAAGTATTAGTAAGAGAAATTAATAAGAATAAGGGAATATTATAATGGTTATATCACGAATCATATGTTAAGTAGGATTTATTTCTGTTCTACTTACGACAATGTTTGGTGAAATAACTTCGATGAGTAACTCTTTAAGATCAGACGTGGATCTTTTCATAAACTCGTTTATACAATGATTCTAGTACACTAGGGCTGTGTTTGGTAGATAGGATAAGAAAGACCTAATAGTATTAGTTAATACTATCAAGTCTTATAACATGTTTGGTGGTTTAACCTAATAGTATAATAAAATCAGGTCAAATATTTTTATCATACTACAACCTGATAACAATATCTTCTTTCCCACCCCATGATAAGACCCGATAAGATATCTCTTCCCACTCTACCCCTCAACTTGATCCTCTCAGTCTAAGTCTCTCATTCTCTACCAAGAACCCCATCCCTACCACTTGGAACAACCGTTGTCCCGCTGCCATGAAGCATCATCTGGAACCAGGAACCAGCCATGGCCACCATGAAGCACCATCTCCTTCTCTGCAACCACACAAACTGGGAGACCACCGGATTTGCACCATCTGCGCTGGATCGGCCACCATCCCGCCGCCGTGAAGCACCATCCAAAACTAGGAACCAGCCATGGCCATCATGAAGCACCATATTCTTCTCTACAACCACGCGAACTAGGAGACCACCAAATCTGCACCATCCGCATCGGATCTGCAACCACTTGATCTGCCACCAGGAACAACCACCGTTCCGCTGCTGTGAAGCACCATCCAGAACCAGGAACCAAACATGGCCACTAAGTTAATTCAGCCTATCATTTTATTCGCATAAGGAGTTCAAATAGAGAGAGGAAACTAGTGGTAATGAAAACTTTTTACAATAATACTTTTAGATGAAATTTTGGCATTTGAAGATTCCTCCAAAAACGGTGAATTTTCTTTGGAGAATGGCGCATGACTCTCTACCAATTATGGAGAAATTTGAGAAAAAGGGTATTCAGAGTTATCCTTTGTGCCCTTGCTGTTTGATTCACACAAAAACTATTATCCATGCAATTAGATGTTATGATTAGGTCAAGAATACCTGGTTTATGTCCCCACTGAACTTGAATATGGATAACGATGGGCAGGTTCCTTTTCACGCAGTGGAAAGCTTTGCTTCAATTGCTCATGAGCTTTGGCTTGCAAAAAACAAGCTTAATTTTGATGGGAAAGCTGAAAATCCTAATGTGGTAATTAATAGAGTAGTGTCAATCCTTATTAAAGCTAGATGGCAATGTTCCATTACAGTAGAATTTGGTGAGAAGTTGAAGGAGATGGTGAGAAAGGTGAATGATAGTATAATCATAATAGATAGTTATATATACTATCAAGTTGCTTATACTATGTACACCAAATATTTGATAGTATAAGAGTTTATTAGTTTGTTTATATTATTAGACATTATCCTATTGTCTTATACTATCATGTTTTATACTATCAGGTGTACCAAATGCAGCCTAATCTGCAACACTTCCCACTCTAACACTAAAAGATGCAATAAAGAGTGCATGAGAGCTCTCATGTGCATGCACAATAGCAAAATGGAGAAAAGGAAGAAGATGACCAGTAATGCTGGGAATGAGAGCAAAAGGCGTGAGAAATAAGCTAAGTAAAGAAGTGGTTTATCCAATAAATAAACTAAGGTAACTTAATAAATAAGCATCCCAATAGACCAAAAAGATAGGCACAAAGTAAAATTAGGTAAAGCCCACACGCATGAGGACAAGACAAGACAAGGTGTGCGTGTATGTGTATTAGCTTAAGCTTAAGTCCAAAATCTTAGCTTAATACTATAGGGGGTATTTGAAAATTTTGAAAAACTAGATACCTAAGTACAATTGAGTTAGTTGTTAAATATAAAGTGTTTGGTAAGTGTAACACTCTCAATAGCATATTAGACTTGTAAATGGGTTACAAAGGTAGTATAATACTCGCTTAATATGTCAGTTTAGTTTTGTGACAAATTGAGTTAATTTAAGCACTTTGTTACAACACAGAAATTGAAAAGTAGCTTAAAATAACTCAAATAGTAGCATAAATTGCTAAGTTGAGGGAAACAGGTATTGATAACTTGTTTCTAAGTCACAAATGAGCTAAATAAGGTGTAACATTTGAGAAGAATCAGAGTCAGATTGATATTTTTAAGCATACTAGTTGTGTGTTTTAATACCAATTAACCAGTAGCAGATATGAAAAAATAGGATAAAGGTGAAAAGCCAATTTAGATGAATCCTAATATTTATTCTAAAGTTGTTGGAAGTTAAAAAATTTGAATTAGTGTGATTCGAGTGTTCTTAGCAAATATAAGTTTAAGTGTACAAACTTAAGTTACCTCTTTTTTCTTTATTTCTCTTTTCTCTCCACGGCCAAAAGAAGCAAAATATAGAAACAAAGAAATGAAGGGCGAAAGAGAGAAAGAGAGAAAGGAGAAAAAATAAATGAGAAGAAGAGGAAGAAGAAGGAAGGAAGATCAAGAGGCTTCAAGATCTTCATCCAATCACAAGATAGAGGATTTCTAACCTTCCACTTCATTTTTCCTCTTTCTTTTCCATTATGTGGAGTTACGTTCCATAAATGGATAATTTAGTTTTGAGATGTACAATTTCACTTTTTTTGTTAGTCCTAGCTTCCTTTAGTGAAATGAAGTTAATTTCACTTAATTGGCTGCAAGATGGTAGAGTTTGTTCTTGCATATGGTTGAATAGTTCATTGAGTTGGAACTTAGAAGTGTGGTATGTGATGATGAGTTTTAAGTCATTATTCTATACCTAAGTAATCTAATAGATGGTATTAATGCTACAACATGTTTAGATGAGGTTTTTGATGTTAGAAACCATATAGAAATGATTATGGAATGGTTAGAATTAGATTTGGGGTTTATGGAATAGTGGCTAGAATTTTCTATAAAATTCTGCAGAAAACCTACTCACGTCGCGGTGTAAGAAAGCCACGCTGCGAGGTGCGAAGCAGAGTACATATACCCGAAAGCATCACGCGCATGGCATGATAAGGGCTATGCCGCGATGTGAGAACCAGAATTTCCAAAGATGTTACTCTTGATATTTTGATGTTCCCTATTAGTTGAGATTATTCTTATAAGCTTCTTTAAGTGCAAAGCAACACTTTTAGAGATATTTTATAAAGGAAATAACCCACTTAGTATATGAGAATAAGTTGAGTTCTCAAGCTCATCAAGAGTAAGACTCCTAGTGAATTAGATTCCTTATGCAATAAGGTTGAACCTAGTAAATTGGATCCCTTATGCAATAAGGTTGAATCCTAGTAAATTGGCTCCCTTATGCAATAAGGCTGAACCTATTAAATTGGATCCCTTGTGCAATAAGGTTAAACTTAGTCAATTGGATTCATTATGCAATAAGGTTGAACCTAGTGAATTGGATCCATTATGCAATAAGGTTGAACCTAATGAATTAGATCTCTTATGCAATAATGTTGAATCCTAGTAAATTGGATCTCTTATACAATAAGGTTGAACTTAGTAAATTGGATCCCTTATGTGATAAGGTTGAATCTAGTGAAGTAGATTTCTTATGCAATAAAGTTGAATCCTAATAAATTGGCTTCCTTATGCAATAAGGTTGAACCTAGTGAATTGGATCCCTTATGCAATATGGTTGAACCCTAGCAAAATTTGGTTCCTTTAATGAGGTTAAATCATTGCAAGAGTTACCTCCCTTGATATTTTGATGTTCCCTATTAGTTGAGATCACTCCTATAAGCTTTTTTAAGTGCAAAGCAACCATTTTAGGGATATTTTACAAAAGAAATAACCCACCTAGTATATGAGAATAAGTTGAGTTCTCAAGCTCATCAAAAGTAAAACTCCTAGTGAATTGGATCCCTTATGCAATAAGGTTGAACCTAGTAAATTGGATCCATTATGCAATAAGGTTTAACCTAGTGAATTAGATCCCTTATACAATAAGGTTGAACCTAGTGAATTAGATCTCATATACAATAAAGTTGAACCCAAGTAAATTGGCTCTTTATGCAATAAGGTTGAACTTAGTAAATTGGATTCCTTATGCAATAAGGTTGAATCCTAATAAATTGGCTCCATTATACAATAAGGTTGAACATTGGTAAATTGGATCTCTTGTGTAATAAGGTTGAACCTAGTGAATTGGATCCCTTATGCAATAAGGTTGAACCTAGTGAATTGGATCTCCTATGCAATAAGGTTGAACCCTAGTAAATTGGATCCCTTATGCAATAAGGTTGAACCTAGTAAATTGGATCCCTTATACAATAAGGTTGAACCTAGTGAATTAGATTCCTTATGCAATAAGGTTAAACCCTAGTAAATTGGCTTCCTTATACAATAAGGTTAAACCTAGTAAATAGAAACCAGGTTGTCAGTTGATCAATATAGTCATTGACTAAACTAGTGCCGCTAATTATCGGATTATGGAAATCGATTGCATGATCTCAATATTTAGCAAATGAAGGCTAGACAGGAGATTTGTTGATATGGATATAGTGTGGTTGATGCATGCATGCAATAAGGTTGAACCTAGTGAATTAGATCCCTTATGCAATATGGTTGAACCCTAGCAAGATTTGGTTCATTATTTACAATTCTCAAGCTAACCTAATCAATGCATTTGTGTTTATGAAGGGAATTGTATGTTGTTGAACCCTTGCAATAGGATTTTAGCTACCACTTTTAGGTTTATTGCTTTTGATAGGTTTGATAGTTCCATATTAGTTATTTTTAGATCCTCAGAATTGATTAAGCTATTGGTTGGTATTTAACTTTATAAGCAACAATTTTAGAGATATTTTACAAAGGAAATAACTCACCTAATATATGAGAATCAGTTGAGTTCTCAAGCTCGATCAAGACGACGCTAAAAGACTCTAGTGAATTGGATCGCCTAATACGATCCAAGGATATTACGATATAAAGCTAAATACCAACCAATAGCTTAATCAATTCTAGACAAGGACATAAAAATAGAAAAATAATATAAAACTATCTAACCTACAAAAGTAATAAACCTAAAAGCGATTAGTTTGAATTCCTTTCATAAACACAAATGATCGATTTAGTCACAAAATTATGTTTGTAATGAGAGATAGCACAACTTCCACTCATGAACGATCTATTCTCAATCACACACTATACATGGCCAATAGGTACATCTATCCTATTAACGAATCAACTCATCCAAGCTAATTGAACTTGAACATGCATCAACCACACCATATCCATATCAACAAATCCTATGTCTAGTTATGTAATAAGGTTGCCAACCAAGAACAAGCATTAAAAATTGATTGAACCATAATCAAACATCCACATAAAGGTTAGAGAAGAACATATCATTAATATAAATAAAAGGATCCAAAATATTTAAACAAAGCTTAGCTATACAAAAGATAAGAAGAGAGAAAGGAAAAAGAGAGAAAGAAGCTCATTGATGTGTCTCGAAGCTTGAATCCTTTGATCATTGACTCAATCCACCATCAATGGAGATCTAGCCAAGCTATCTAACCTAAAACTAACCTAAACTAAGAAAACTATCAAAACCAAAAATTAGAAATGGCCAAATGGCCGATGCAGAAAACCGAGAGAGAATGAGAGAAAAACGCATGAAAATCTATTTATAGCTCAAAGCCGCCTCAGCGCCACTGCCCTCACATATGCGCGTCGCGGCGCCCAATGGGTTGGTCTACGTGCGCCGCGGCTCTCACTTCATCTGCGCCGTGGCCCTCTCGCCTCGGGTAAAAGTATGGCTAGGCCGAAATGCCCGCACCGCATGGCGTAGCAACACATGTTCATTCTGGAATGCCAATTTGGCTTCCTCTTCCTCTTTAAGCTCAATTGCTCCATATTTAACTTTATGCGGAGCCCCTCCTATTATAGAGAATACACCAAATCAGTAACATATATAAATCCATTCAATTCATAACAATTAAAACTCAATTTTGCATAATAACACATCAGAAAGGCTTAGAATCAGAATATGACAAATATAAGCACAAAACCTTCCAAATATGCATTTTAAACAAGGACCTAGCATTCATTCTAGCACAAGGATAGGGCACAAATAACTGCATTCTATGTAGCTATCATAAGACTCCTAGTGAATTGGATCCCTTATCCAATAAGGTTGAACCTAGTAAATTGGATCTCTTATACAATAAGGTTGAACTTAATGAATTGGATCCCTTATGCAATAAGGTTGAACTTAGTGAATTGGATCTGAATCTCTTATACAATAAGGTTGAACCTAAGTAAATTGGCTCCCTTATACAATAAGGTTGAACCTCGTAAATTGGATCACTTATGCAATAAGGTTGAACCTAGTGAGTTGGATCCCTTATGCAATAAGGTTGAACTTAGTAAATTGGATCCCTTATGCAATAAGATTGAACCCTAGTAAATTGGCTCCCTTATGCAATAAAGTTTAACCTAGTAAATTAGATCCCTTGTGCAATAAGGTTGAACTTAGTAAATTGGATTCCTTATGCAATAAGATTAAACTTAGTGAATTAAATTCCTTATGCAATAAGGTTGAACCTAGTGAATTGGATCTCTTATGCAATAAGGTTGAACCCTAGTAAATTTGATCTCTTATGCAATATGGTTGAACCTAGTAAATTGGATCCCTTATGCAATAAGGTCTTATGTAATAAGGTTGAACCCTAGTAAATTGGCTCTCTTATGCAATAAGGTTGAACCTAGTAAATTGGATCCCTTATGCAATAAGGTTGAACTTAGTGAATTAGATCCTTTATGCAATAAGGTTGAACCCTAACAAGACTTAGTTCCCTTAATGAGGTTGAACCCTAGCAAGACTTGGTTCTTTTATTTATTAAAGTTGAGCCTAGTAAAACATGGATCCGTTATTAATTAAGGTTGAACCATAGTTGATCACGATTCCTAACTAAGGGAGCGATACAAGCCCCTTTGACCTGACAAAAGAGTGACAAAAACACTTTGTTAAAGATGGAGTTGTGATAAGTTAAGTCCTATGTTAGACTAAGGATGAGCATATCCTATGTCAGACTAAGGATAATGACGTAATATGCTAGATGAAGAAATTAAGTTCCTAGAAATAGTTAAACTACATATATGAGCTTAGTAAAGGATTATAGTTATTAGATAAATGTTTACATAAAGTCAGAATGTGAACGTTCTAGTGGTAGTGAATATAGTCTCACTTATCTAGTGCAACTGTTAATCCAATGTTCATAGCGTTATTCATTATAAGGTGATATTCGTGTAGTACTCATATAATGATAATGAATAACTAGACCAGAAAAGTTAGTATTAGTATATTTTAGTTTCAGAGAACGTTTATTCAGTATAAATGCTTTAGTACTGGTATTGGTTACTTATATTAAAAATTTTATTTCTCACCTTGTTGTATTTCCATATAAATCCAGGTCAATGCCTTTCAAGAGGGTATGAAGATGAAGATATAGAAGAACTATATGAGTTTAGTTACGTTTTTAGTTTAAAGCTTATGTATTAATTTATATTTGCTTTGAAAATGTAAAAGTTGTATGTATAATGTTGTATATATGTATGACTTTTAGTTATGGCTCTCCATAATTATTTGTTTAAATGTTATGGATTAGTTTATGATTAAGTTAGAAGTAGCATGACTGATACTGTTCATCTAGATATATATTAGATATATTAAGGTACTTGTATTAGGATGTTACAGTAAGCATCTAATGTTTTAAAAACTGGTTCTCATCTAAATCAAATTTGAGATAAAACTGGTTCTTAAAAAAATATGTTAAAGATTTTTTAAAATTTTTGTATACTCTATCTCATTCTTTTTTTTTTTTTGTGTGTAATATCTATCTCATCCTCATTATTTTCTTTTTTTTTTCTCTCTCTCTTTTTCATGCTTTGTTTCTATCTCAATATTTAAATTTAAAATTTTATAATCAATTTATGACAAATTTTAACCAAATTAAAAATAAATTAAAAATGATTATAAAATAACCTAAATTTATATGACTAGTTTATCTTAAATAGTTCTAAATTAATTTTGTGACTTACCAAACTACTCTTAAGAGATTTACCAATGGAATACATCTATGTACAAATACTCCTTAAGAGTCAATTTTAAACAATATGAGACTTAAGTGTTAGACATAACCACATAAAAATACGGTAAGTTTAAAACACTTTCAATATCCATGAACTTGAGAATTCTTTTTGTTTTTTAATGGAGAAATGAATTTAGGTAAGTGGAAACCAAACATTGCTCTTAACATCAATTGATGCAAAATCAAGAAGCAACACAAACTGCAAATGCTTGAGAACCTGGGATTCCAAAACTCACAATAATCTCTTTTATTTAATCAATATCAAAAGCTGAATAACATAAAAAGTATTTATAGCTAAAGGTGGTCATAACTATAATTAAATATTAGTTTCCTAAAATTAAAATTTATTAAGATTAAATCTCTTAAAATTTACATTTTATTAAAATGTAATGAAATCTTTAAAATAAGACAAAATCTTTAAATTACTAAAAATGGCATAATTATTCATAAATCCTTTTAATTGTGTCTTTTTAGTTTTTTTTTTTGGTAAGTTAAGGTTTGGTAGTAAAGTCTAATCTACCTAGCTGGGCCACATTTAAGAGAAGTCATTCTCAAAATAATAATTCTAGTAGAATTCGAATATAAATTCATCTTTAGTGTTCATGAGCCGCTTACCACTTGGTTGAATTACTTGGGTGTCTTTCAATATTTTAGTTAGTAGAAGATAGTGATTTGTGTTATATTCAAGGCAAGAAACAAAGATGTATAGTTCATAGAAGCCTGTTTTAAAAAACATATATATATTTTAATAGAAACATCAGTTGTAATGAAACAAAATATAAACAATCAAACAGAATTAGGTAAGTTTTTTAAAAGTAAGTTAATCTTGTAGAGTTATGAAGTGAAAATAGCTTTTGTCCAACAATTGTTGAAATATATTTACAGAAAAATCAAATTCATATTCTTTATTCACTATTTTACAATCGGTTTATTCATAAATTTATCTCAACACAATATATAACATATAATTAAATGCATTATATGTAATTTTTTGATTCATAAAAAAATTATTTTTTAAATGTGAGACCAATTATTATTTGGACTATTAAAATTGTCTTCTCTACAATTAACTTTCTCACATATATATATATATATAGGAACATATTTAGTAAGAAAAATTTTTATTATGAGAGGATGAGAGAAATAAATCTTGACTATACAATCATACATGGATGATTAAGATTAAAAATTACTTGAAGGTCATATGATCACTTAAAAAAGTTACATGCATTTATGTTTTAATCTTAACTATTCATGTAAGATTCAATAATTAAGATTCACTCTTTTCACCTCTTACAATAAACACTTTCTCTCATTAGAATAAGATCTTATATATATATATATATTATATGACTGATAACACATTATGTGCAGTTTTGTACAGAAAAAAAATAAGTATAAATATTGAAAGAATGAATTCATAAATTTATCTTAACACAAATAAATAATATAATTAAGTGCATTTATATATAACTTAACAGATAACATAACATATGCAGTTTTGTACGGAAAAATAAATATAAACGTTGAAAGAGTGAAAGGTTTTAAGCCCTGAACCAAGCAGCCCAATGAATAGAGTGTAGGATTTTAGTTTTAGCCCATTTTTCCTTCTGTTTTTCAAAAAAGAAAAAAAGTTGTCTCTTATTACCAAAAAAAAGAAAAAAAAATTAAGTTGTTTTCTTGAACAAAGGGTAAGAACAAAAAAGTCATAATAAAAGCAAAAACGAAAGTGTTTCCTGAGTAACATTCCACATTCCGATCTTGTACCTTAGTCTGCAGTTGTTCAATTTACAAATCGCTCCAGTTGCATCCTCATGGGCTCTGTAGCTGAAACAGAGAGAACTTTGTATGTCCTCTCTCTCTCTCTCTCTGTGTGTATATATATATTCATTCATTGGTGCGTATTTGTGTTCCTATTTCTATGTACCCCCTTCAAGGTTTTGTGCAGTGCTGAAACTGAGAAGTTTCATTCCTCATTTCCACCCTAAACTCGTAGATTTTGGTTCTCGTTGACCAAACCCTAAACCCTAAATTATTGTTTTGATCGTTAGGTACCCGTATGTAACGGGATCCTCTGTGGTCGCCATCAAATACAAAGATGGGATTCTCATGGCTGCTGATATGGGAGGTCAGACGCAAATGCAACTCCTATCCCTATTTTCCATATTTTAATTTTGTAGATGTAGACTAGATAATAAATAATTATAAGCCTATTTATTTATTTAATTTATTTACGAGAAACGTTAGGAACACATTTTTTATAACACTCTTTTTAACACTTTTTATTATTGGCTTAAGTCACATATTAAAGCACATACTCATTATCGATTAGCATGTAATTAACTTGATTAGCTTATAATCAAATTTGAGTGTGTGATTTAGTTTGTAACGTGACTTAATAGAAGAGAATGTGTTGAAAGGAGTGTGATAAAATGTTCCTCTTTATTTATTGTATGTATTGCATATTGAGTGTATATTTGAACAGTCTAACTAGAATTTGACTGTCTAAAATCTGAGCAATAGAGTTTTTTCCTTCTTTTTTTTCGCTCCATACTTGGTATGAAGCTTCTTGCTGGGTTAGTTTGAGTCAATTTTAGCTTATTTGAAGGAATTGTATTGTTCAATTGTTTTATTTTCTGTTCAATTATTTTGTTAAATAACAAAGATGTGCCTTAATATTGTACTTTTAGTAAATTGTGATTCCTTAAAAGTTCTGGTTTTAGTAGTCTTGTGCTGAATCATAGATGTGTCTGTCTCATGTCAATGATGAGTACACTGATAGGTTCCTATGGATCTACCCTGCGATACAAGAGTATTGAGCGTTGGAAGCCTATTGGGAAGCATTCCCTTCTTGGTGCCAGTGGGGAAATAAGTGATTTTCAGGAGATTCTACGCTACCTCGATGAACTTATGTAAGCCTTGGTTATTTCTCACAAGAGAAGGCCATAAGAATCTGCTTAATCAAATGCTTTGCTTTTGCTTTTGTTTCCCTTCCCTGATTTATTTATTTTAGTTTATTTCAAAATTCAAGTAAATGAGTCCATCTGTGTATCACCCCTCCCCAGTCATTTCAGATTTGATAACTTCAATGTTCCCATGTAACTGTCGGTTTTGAGTTATGAATGTTGCAGCCTTAATGACAGCATGTGGGATGACGGTAATTCTCTAGGGCCTAAGGAGGTGCACAATTATTTAACTCGAGTGATGTATAATAGGCGTGACAAGTTCAACCCTTTGTGGAACTCCCTTGTACTTGGTGGTGTGAAAAATGGACAAAAGTACCTTGGCATGGTATGCCTTGGCTTGTCTTTTTATTTTGTTCAACAATGAGTGCCCTGCAAGTTTTTTCAGTGTTTTTACGGTATGAATCTTATCCAGGTTAACATGATTGGGATTAATTTTGAAGACAATCATGTAGCCACTGGGCTGGGAAATCACCTTGCTAGGCCAATTCTCCGTGATGAGTGGCATGAAAATTTGACTTTTGAAGAAGGCGTCAAGTTACTGGAAAAATGCATGCGGGTGCTTTTATATCGTGATAGGTCTGCTGTCAACAAGATACAGGTTTTATTCTTTTTCCTTTTTCTTCTTGCATCCATCTTCCCCCAACCCTTGTTCCCCCAAGAGCATAGAAAAGAAAACTGTGTAGCTATTATCCATATGGAGGTTGTAGAAATATGCATCCTACTCTGGTCTAATTGATAAAATGGCATACAAAAGGAATCAATGTATCATCATCGAAAAGTAAATTAAAATTTCACAAAGTTGTAATATAAGTGAAATCTCAAAATATTGTCCTAAACCAATAGCTGTTAAGGGCACACTTTCATCAGCACTGCATGCCCATCTCGCTTTCTTTGTGGGTTGTTGGAGCTCTTATTTACTTTACAATTTACATACTTCTTTCAAGATACCATCCAATACTTTGATTACTTTTGGGCTTTTGGGTTACCAATGAAATTTGAGGGAGAGCTGGGGATTGAATAATGATTTTTCTTCCTTGGTTTCTGCTAGGACTTATTCTGTAGTTCTCTCAGTTTCTTCTACATTACTGTCATTATTTAGAAAGCCGTATTTATTTTTCAGTTAGAAGCTTTAGATTTCAAATTTAATCTCGAGAGAAGTATATGGCACAGGCCAAAGCATTTGTAAGGCAGTTTAACTAGTGGGGTTTCAGCAACAAAAAATAAATAAAAAATAGTGGGGGCTGGTAAGCCGTAAGGCACATGGTACCTAAGTCTTTAAGTGACCTTTTCTTGGGATTGGATCCTCATGGGGTCTAAATCCCACTTGGCACAAAAGATAAAGTAGTTTGAATGTTTTTGGAGGTCAGACAGCTTAATTATCTTTTGTGTAATTACTGAGTATGGTTTCCTTGACATGGGTAAAATAATGTAATCTGGCTGGTTTAGCTCATCATAGCATGGCATAGAATCTTGACCATACAAGGGTTGAAGGCATTACCTTAGAACCTTGTACTGGCAGGAAAGAAGGGAAAGGGAATATTTCCTATAACAATGTAGTTATTGGTTTGTGATTGTGTTTCCTTTCAGTGGATGCATTGGGGAACTGAATCAAGATCTTAAAGTTAATGGTAAAGAGTAATATCAGTACACTTGGTTATTACCCAATTATGGAACTGTGAAAAAGGGAATCCATTGCCAACTCCCTTTAAGACTAGGGTGTGATGTTGATGTTGGAGGTTTGATTCTCCATCAGCCCACCTTTCCTACTCCTCTACTCAGGTGCTTGCACCTCCAATGTAACCCAAAAAAGAAAAAAACTGGAATCCATTGAGTTGTGAGTTATTTCCAAAACTAATGGAAGATGAGAACACCTAGAACAAGATGGTTTCTTGTCAGTTTCCACTTCCCAGATAGTTTCTTTTGAGGAATTGTCTAAGATATCAATTTGTATTTACTTTCTCATCAAGGTGCAACGGTTTCATTTCTTTTGCTTTTGCCATTCTGTAGAGTCTTGGTGGTCATTATGACAGCCAAGTGCCCAGTGCTTCTTATTTTATGTGCTGTAGGAATGTTGAAGGTGCTAAATTGGGCAGGGGGGGGGGGTGGAGGGCTTATCGCACCCTTTCTATCATGTGTGTAACTGTGTATCACGCCTAGATCTGAACTAAATGACTTTTCTTTCTCCATACATTTTTGGGTTCTTAATATAATTTTCAGTTGAATTGAGTGGGTTATATATTGCTTTATCATATTTAGTGAATCTGTTATGTTGAATTTCCAGATAGCTAAAATGACTGAAGAAGGTGCTACTGTGTTCCCGCCATTCTCATTAAAAACATACTGGGAGTTCTCTGCTTTCAAGAATCCAACAGTGGGTGCTGAAGGTTCATGGTGGCTGGCTGGATTTGAAATCAAATGAAACTGGAATCTTAAATGGATATGAAATACTTTCCAATCCCAAAAGATTACTTCTTTGTGTTAAATGGATATGGAATGAAACAGCCGATGTGAGTTTATATTATTTTCATTAACTTTTTAAGACATATATTTCACGATAATGGTAGTTCAGCTATTTAGAAACCAAGCTACCAGAATTTTAATTTCTCTTTGTTAGTTGACTCTTGGCTAAAATTCAAGAAATCCCTCTAATTCGAACTACGGACCATGATCAGAAAACCTCTTTGTGCCTTGAAACTCACTAATATAACTATAAACTCCCAAACCATGCATGGTATAATTCCCTGTAAGGAGTTTTTTGGAAATGCATGAGCGTGTCAATGTACACTCTTATACACAAATTAGTGAGTTCAGATAGTCGTGTTGATGAGTCTCAAGACACGAGTTTTCTAGACATGACTCATAATTTTCAAAAAGCTGAATCATAACTTGAAATGTAGTGGCATAGTGCTGTCAATATAGGCCAACGCACCCCACTCAGCTTGGGTAGAAGGGGGCCCGATGTAGGGTCTTAGGGCTATCCCATGGGCTTCAGCACATATTGACAACTCTATACAGGCACAAATACATCGTATTTTGGCCAATAGCTATGCTTATTTTGATGAATGCAAAAGAGGCCTCTCAATCGAACAATGAAAATGAAACTGAAGAAGACTCCATATCAGGAAAGACGCCTGAACGTTAGATAAGACGACAAATTCTGTAATCCATTCTTTCATTCAAAAATGGAATCCTTGGGAAAAATAGTTTGTAACTTGGCACAATTATAAGCATAATACATAATTGACATAATATCATATCAACAGACTGTACAGAGCCAGAATCCCAGGTAGAAGGAAAGTATTTTCATGTCACAAGCAAGAGATTGCCAATAAACAATTTTTCCACCCTATTTGCGAAGTATACATTCAAAATACGATTCTTTCTTCAAGAGCAACACTTGAAGAAAACCAAATGGTTCACAGAGCAGCCTACCAGTCGCACAGGTGAAAAGGAATCCAATAAGCCAAATCATCCAAGACTAAACAGAGCTAAATATTTTCTTTCAACTAAGGCAACTCATCAAGCAATCATTCGATTTAATCTCAACCCGTATAACTCAAGTGCACTTACCAAGTGTACGGTGTGAGTCCCCCATTGGTCATTAGAGGTTCTCGATTTTTATTTTTTAATATGTTACTATTAACGCACCCTTGCAAGTAGCAATCATTATTTTTTTAGGAAAATAATTTTTGTTCAACTCAAATACTTTCATTATATGTTTATTGTATATTCGTGTAAAACAGATGTCAAATCAAATTGTATGTGACTATATCATTCTCGCAAAATATAAAATAAATTTATGAATAAATTAAAAAAAATTAAAATATAAAATTTAAACGAATAATGAGATTATTTTTTTTAATAAAAGTTCCGATAGTCCTCAACATTGGATGTCTGCAGTGGAAAGTGGATTGTGATGCCAAACCTTATTTTTAATGTCAGATATTTGAATCATGAAATGGTGACTTTGAACAACATTCGACCTAAAATTATATAAGCAATTGGTAAAAAATAAAAAAACGGTCAATACGGTGAAAAATGCATAATCAGGTTGGGCACTTTACTCTCTCAAAAAGGATAGAGGCTCTAGCCTGCACACGTTATTTGTAGGAGGATCTAACCAATTAACCATGTCCATATCACTATGCGCTCAAAAGGAAAAAAATTCATTAAAAATGCATAATATATTAAGAATAACGCTTGGTATATATCAGTGTACCAAACACATTACTTCACATTCATGTGAAGTGACGAAATCATAGTGTACAGAGAAAAGAAAAATATTTTTTGTACACTTAAAATATATACATTATATTTATATTATATATTTGATGTAAAATACATTACTTCACATTCGTGTGACGTGACAAAATTATAGTGTATAGAAAAAAGAAAAATATTTTTTGTATATTTAAAATATATATATTATATTTATATTGTATATTTATGTAAAAAATATGTTAAATTAGATCAGTATGTAATGTATTATTCTTCATGAAATATATAATAAATTTATGAAAAAATTATAAAAAAGTTAGAGTATTTTAATTAGGCGAATAATAGAATCATTGAAAAAATAAGTTCGGATCATGTAATATATATATATCAATTTTTTGTGTGTGTATGTGTGTTATTTTTTTTCCGTGTGTATGTATATCATTATTTATATATTAAAAGGAAATATTTTTTCCTTAGCTTTTTTTTTTTAAATTTCTGATTAATTTACCGGAGTACCCTTGTCATCTCTTTTTTTTATTTTTTCCAGCTTAAATGTTGATTTGGTTAAGATTAATCTGATGGGTCGCCGCTGAGAGGGATCAGTTTCATCGAGCACAAGGCGAGAGAACTAGCGGAGAAGACGAAAACTTCTGAGGTTGTTGGCAAGTAAGCACTACGCAACCCCACTTAGTTTGGCACCAAAAACAAAATAAAAATGCATTCTTTTGGTAAAAATTGTTTGAAATATCGTAGCTACTTCAGGAGGAATAGCTCGAATGAAAAAAATCTTTGCTTCATAAACTCATTTTGGCAGAAATTTCCTGAACCATCTGCGCTCAATGACCCCATTGAGCAAAATTTATACAATATGCGTTTTTTTCATCATACCCAGAAATTTGACCCCTTTTTGTTCCAAATCACTGCTAGTTATACTCAATTTCCCGTTCCATTTGAACCCATTTGCTTCAATTCTCGTTATTATTCAACTAAGGCTCCTTCAAGGTCTTATAGAAGAAGAGCTCGTAAGAGGTTATTGAAATCCCTTAAGCCTACTTTAGACCAAGCCCAATTTCAGTTGGCACTGTCCCAACTTCCCCCAAGATTCACTCCTGAAGAACTCTGCAATGTGATTACTCTTCAAGATGATCCTTTAGTTTGCTTAGAATTGTTTCACTGGGCATCTCATCAGCCCAGGTTTCGGCACGACGTGTCCACGTATCATGTCACCATAAAGAAGCTTGGTGCTGCAAAAATGTACCAAGAAATGGATGACATTGTGAACCAAGTGCTTGCAGTTCCTTTTATTGGTTCAGAGGCATTGTACAACACGATTATATATTATTTCACTGAGGCCAGGA
Organism: Ormosia semicastrata; assembly: GCA_029884595.1. NCBI lineage: Eukaryota > Viridiplantae > Streptophyta > Magnoliopsida > Fabales > Fabaceae > Ormosia > Ormosia semicastrata. Next base: position 12,434,234 of record JAQQTO010000038.1, read on the forward strand.
AGTTGAGTAGAGCTGTCAATATATTTAAGCACATGAAAAGTAGTAGAAATTTGAATTACAGGCCTTCTATTAGAACCTATAATCTTCTTTTTGCTGCACTTTTGAGTAGAGGAAACAACTCCTATATAAACCATGTGTATATGGAGACGATTAGATGTTTGTTCAGGCAAATGGTCAATGATGGGATAGAACCTGATATATTTTCATTTAATTGTATGGTAAAAGGTTATATGCTTTCTCTTCATGTTAATGATGCATTGAGGATATTTCATCAGATGGGTGTGGTTTATGATTGCCAACCCAACTCTTTTACCTATGATTACTTGATTCATGGGTTGTGTGCCCAAGGCAGAACGATGAATGCCAAAGAATTATGTCATGAAATGAAGACCAAAGGCTTCACCCCAAGTAGTAAATCTTATAATTCACTTGTCAATGCCTTGGCACTTGGTGGAGAGGTTGAGGAGGCGGTAAATTATCTGTGGGAGATGACTGAAAAGCAGAGGTCAGTTGATTTTATTACATATAGGACTATACTAGATGAGATATGTAGACGAGGAAGAGTTCAGGAGGCCATGAGGTTATTGCAGGAGTTGCAAGAGAAGGACCTTGTAGATGGGCATGCTTACAGAAAGCTTCTTTATGTGCTTGAAGATGACTATGGGAATTCAGTCAGCACAATTGATCAGGTACTGTAATCTTCCATTCTTTTATCATTATAGTTAATTGTTTCTATATTCTGTAAACCAAGAGTTCAAGTTTCATAATGACTTTTTGATATCACATGTATAGCAGGTGCACAGCCTAACCAAGGGCTGTGTGTGACTAGCCGTGGGTTTATAACTTTATGTGGTATTTTCAATTCCTGAACACATTATACCATTATGTTGACATAAAATATCAATAAGGAAAATTCTTTTCCTCTAATGCCTAATTGCTTTATCAGAAGTGAGATATGTAGTGTCTTACATAAATGACAGTGGAACATTTATGTCTATATATTTCAGGTCCAGCCTTAACCTCACCTGGAAACTCTTGGTAAAGTCCTGGATCTATATGGCACAAAGTCCTCATAAGCTGCAGAATTGAGTTTAAGTTGGGAAAGTGCCTGGTAGCTGTCCAGAACATGACATTCATCCATCCCCCCTCAAAGGCATACAGATGCCAGAGACCCTTGTGAGGAATTTAGTTGACTTCAAGGTTGAAACCTTGATGTCAAGGGTCTCTAGTATGGATCCATTATTTCAGCTTCAAAGATACTTCTGCTTCTAAACCTGAATACTTCGTGTTTGAGCTCATCGTAATGAACCTTGATGATCTGACTCGTTAAGTTATGGCTTGAAAGCGAATCCTCCCAAGTTGCTGGAGAAGTTACTTTTTCTTGATCAAGATTGACAAATGACCTTGCAATATGCTTTTGATGGAAGCTTAATTCTGGAAGAATGGTGATGCAAGGTTGTATAAGATGTCTCTGCCTTGCGTTCTCTGCCACACCAGATCAGATTGGTTATGAATCTTGATAGCAAATCCTTCCATATTGCTTGAAACATTGCTGCCTTCTTGGTCAGGATGGAAACTTGGCCTTGCAATGAGCTTTTGATGGAAGCGGTATTCTTGAAGAATGCTGAAGCGGTATTCTTGAAGAATGCAAAGGTTGTGTAGGATGGTTCTTGCCCTGTATTCTGTGCCACACCAGGAAAAAAATAAATAAAATCTAACCTTTCCCTAAGTATAAAATATGCTGTAATGAAGGATGGTGCCTGAAATATACAGCTCGTAGAAGTTCATTTATTGATTCGGTTGTTGTCATTTTGCTTTGCGCCAATGCAGTTTTGAGAAAAATTTCTTAGCCTTGCTGAACTTTTAGGCCTTGCTTTAAATATGTTGCAGGGAAGGCTACTCCCGGAGCTAACTCAGTAGGACGGTGAGTCCAAAGCATAAGCATAGATCTATGCTTCACACCAGCTTTGGCATGAAAATCTGCCTACCTATTACCTTTAATGGTGACACTGAGTTTTGAACCTGTAACCTCATATAAACTACTTAAGTCTCTTACTATTAGCCCACTCACAGTAGATAACTGGATACCTATTACCTTAACTCAGCATGTATGAGTATGAGAAAATGAGAACCCCACTCTAGTTGCAAATGACTCTTACCTTGTGGATCACATTCCAGAGCCTGTGGAAGATTGAAGTACCTGCTTCCAGCAGTTGGAGGGCCTCCTTGGAGTCTGACTCTATAGCCACACTAGTCCAACTACCTATGAAGCAACTTGATTATTATGTCAATATACATTAACTAGTTTCGTTTGATATTTAATCCTAAGATAAGATTGTTACTTTGATAATGTGAACCAATTTTGTCCAGGCCGTAAATAAAAAAAGATAAAAAAAAAAATCTTTCAACCCATTGGCCCATTAACCCATTAACCCATTAACCCATTAATCCATTAACCTATAAACCAATCCGTTAACCCATCACCCATTAACCCACAACCCATCGCTTATCCTCATCCTTAACCTCAAAGACTTATCCTAAAACAGACTCCATCAGTTATCCTAATTCCCAAACACTTATCCTAACTATCCCAAACCAATCTATCCTAAACTAACTCAAACTCATCCTACCACAAACTTATCCTAACATAAACCCATCTTATCTCAAACCCATCCTAAATAAACTTATCCTAAACCTCCCGTCACTTATCCTAAACAAACTCCTAATCACATTCTAACTCAAACACCTCAGCCTAATCCTCTCCTATAAAACACCTAACCCACACACAGAAAAAGGGAGAACAAAAAACACATTGACCAATGAACAGAAACCTACATCGAGAACATATACGAAGATAAAATACACTCTTGCCTCTCGCCTACCATTTTTTTCTTCACTCACGTAACCTTACCTCTCTGCCAAAGTTTTTTTTTTATAATCACCCTTTTCAATTTTACCATTCCATCACGTTTACAACCCCCTCCTCATCTCTAATATCCCCATATTCTCCCATATCACAACTTCATCTTCTACCCCCATAACTAAAAAATGACCTCCTAATCATCTCCACCTAACAACACCATCAAGCTACCATAATCATCTTCCCTGCAAATCTCCTTCACCACCAACAAGCAAAACACACAAATAGCTCCCCATTCTTACCCCAACCGAGACCTTACCAAGAACCCAAGCCGAGGCCACCGTTCAATACCCGAACCCCTGTCCTTGCCGCTTGTCGCCCGAGCACGAACCTGCGTCACTACCGAAGTTGTTCGCCGTCAAGCCCGGGAGCGGCCACCGCACCTGCTTCGCCGCACGCGTTCCTCCACCGTAACACCCGCACCGCGCCTGTACCGCCGTTCTCAGCCACGTCCGTTCCTGCCACGTATCGTGACCCAGATCCGGCCGAATCGCCGCCTTCATCTCCTAGCCCAGCCATCGTCGATCCTTCACTGCTAGCCGTCGGTTGCCTCGTTTTTCCTCTCCGTTTGATTTCTGCATAAAAGCAGGGAAAGGAGCCAAAATAGCCCCTCCCCTTTGCTGAACTGTGAGTTTTTTTTTTTCATTGTAGTTTTTTTTTTGGGAGTTATTTTGGGTTGTTTAAAGGAAGTGGGCTTAAGGTAAAAAAGAATTGGGCCAAAAAATGATAAAAAAAAATCAATTAGAAAAAAAAAAAAAAGAGAAGAAAAGGATAAAAATAAAATATAAGAATAATTTTTTATAGTAATAATAATAGTAATAATAAAATGGGTTACCTGAGTTGCGACAGCTTGCTAACCCTTATATTTTGTGAACATCTGAGTTGCGACAGCTTGATGATTTACATTATTATTATTATTATTATTATTATTATTATTATTATTATTATTATTATTTTATTATTATTATTATTATTTAAATTATTATTTATTTTTTTCAAATTTTTTAAGTTAAATCGCTAATTGATAATTTTAAATAAAAGGTTTTTGTAACAAACTTGATAATCAATGGGTGACGTCTCTAGCGCGACGCTTGAAGCTTCACCTATTTAATCCTTAATTTGAATAAGCGAGCCGCGACGAACTTGTTAATTCAAATTTTAAAATTTATTTTTAATAAAACCAATCAACCCACAAATATTTTCTAAAGAACTACGTGACTTTGATTTCCTCATTGCACCTGAGGATACGTAGGAGCGGGACTTTTATTCCGTCAAGCCAAAATTTAATTTTTTATAATTTATTTGTTGATTTCATTATTTTATTTTATTTTTAGGGGTAAAATAAATATTTTCAAAGATTATTAAGAATTTGCATAATTAACTTAAGGTACCGTCTTAGGATGGGTGTGTTAGGGGTCTTTGTGGGATTAAGTTTCCACCCTTCCCTACGCACATAACCGCTCCGAATTCAATCTGGTTTCAAAGACTAATTTCTATTAAAGGTTTTCTAATTTTTCCTAATTAAAATAAAATTAGTGGCGACTCCTAATTAAAATAATATTTTAATTTAAGTTGCTATTTTTCGCGATTAATTACGGTCGTGACAGATGGCGACTCCACTGGGATACTTGAGAGTCGAGCCTGTAAAAGTTAGTTATGCAAATTTTTTTATGATCTTTATGTGTTTGTTTTATCCCTTTTTTTTCTTTTTCTTTTATTATTTGACGATTTTTTTTATATATATATTATTTTTAATTGTTGTACTATCTGAACCTTAGGGTAGAAAACTTTTGGAATTTGTTTTGTATTTGCTTGGTTTTGCAGGATGTGGGTAGTCTTTAGGATTGTGAAGGTTTGTACGCTCCCAACACCCACTGCACCTACACGTAAAGCACACACATTCGAGTGGGGCCCTATACCCGGTGCAGTGAATCCTAAGTTAAGTAGAGGTTGCGTAGTGGTAGCCATTTTGGATGTACTTCCTGTTTGGTTATCGCGAAAACCTCATCTAGAGTGCGCCTTTTTCATGAATGTCCCACACCTAGTTGGTTTACCCACTATTTTGTGGTCAACATTCTGAAATAGGACTTGGCTCTAGAGACCTTTAAAATAGAAAAGCCACCCCATGGAAGTTCTCATGAACCAGAAAGACTCTTAGATCCTTAGGATAGAATTCCCAAGTTTAAGGCAACCCCATTAGGACACAAAGGGAACACACCTTTCATTACCTCTAGATTTATCCATATCTTGTGAGTTGTTCAGTCTTTTAATGTGACAAACCATACTTGCGTCCCTCTTAAATTTTTTTTTTTCCAAAAAAAGAGGAGATGAGTCATTATTAAAGGACCAACAACTCACTCACTCATTATTGCATCACAAGTCATCATTCTTCGCATCATGTTTTCTCCAAAAACCATGCATTGACAGTTCTTATGTGTTAAAACCAGGTTTGTTGAGGGACTGTTGAAACTAAGTGCCTAAGGATTAACAGTGAGTATCTTTGATTAATAATGGAACGTGTCATGGGATCAGATCACAATGAGGTTGTTTTGAAAAAGACTTTGCGACTTAAGGCCAATGAAGTTGACACAGAAAGCCTGTTAAGTTTGGGCCGAATGTTGAAGAAGACGCAACGCCTGACCTTCACTGCGAGATATGGGAAGATTTTGAATCTGTTAGAGGTTGATGTACAGGTAGAAGCTATTACCGCGCTAGCCCAATTCTACGACCCACCATTGCGTTGTTTCACGTTTCAAGATTGTCAGTTGGCCCCCACCTTGGAAGAGTTTGAGCAGATCTTGGGCTTCTTGTAGTTGGAAAAGGAAGAGCCATACCTCTTTATAGGCCACCATGCATCCATGCCAACCATAGCAGACATCTTGAAGATTCATGTGAAGGATCGCAAAAAGCAAAGCAAAATAGGAAAGGAAACAGAGGGATTCCCAAGGAAATATTTAGAAGAACACATGCACCACCTAGCCAAGGTTGAAGACTGGAATACCTTTATGGATGTGTTAGCCCTCACTATTTATGGCAGCATCCTATTCCCGAGTAATGAAGACTTGATAGATTTTGCAGCGATAGATGTGTTTCTCGCTCGAAGGAATAATGCTAATCCTTGTCCCCACTTCTTCTTGTCGATGTTTATTATACTTTGAATTTTCGCCATGAAAAGAAGGGTAAGCGGATCTTATGTTGTCTACCGATGTTATTCGTATGGCTCACAAGTCACATGTTCAAGAGGGGCTACAAGGACCCATGTCCCATTACAAGTCTCAAGATGCTCCAGTTGAAAACCAGGGACGGCCGCGAATGGGCCGAAGAATTGGCCAAACTTGAGGAAAAGAAAATTGTATGGTACCACGGCGTAAAGAAAAGGGCAAACAGTGGTCTATCAGTGTGAAGGCTTTCCTAATGTTCCTCTCATGGGTACTCGGGGATGCATTAACTACAACCCTGCACTGGCATTGCGACAATTAGGCTATCCCATGATGGGGCCACCATCAGAATTGGAAACCGTTCCTTTTGTCTATGACATGCAAATGGAGTGTACTGAGACACTTAGGAGAGTGCGAGACGCTTGGAAGAAAGTTATTAGAAAAAGTAAAGAGCTGGGAGTCAGAAGCTGCGGAGTTAAAGAAAGTTACTGAGCAGTGGGTCAAGAACAGGGCGCAGGAAGTTAAGTTACCCTTTAAAATCCCAGTAACCTCTACAATTGGTAAATCTTTGCCTCTGACTTCGATAGAAGATGAAGAAATAAGAGAAAAGTTAGCTGAAGCCAACAAAGAAAAAGGAAATTAGAGGCGAGTTGGAAAAGGTTCGCCGGACATGTGCAGTTTTAAGACGTGAAAATGCTGAGAAAAACGTTGCTCTCGAAAAAGCAAACAAAAGGCAAAGGACAGAGCAAGATAGTATGTCAAAAATCGAGAAAATGTTTGGAAGCTGCAAATAAAGAACTAAGGCTCCGAGGGCAGGAAAGAGATAAGGCTCGACGGAAAATCAACAACTCAAGGAGCTGCTCGTAATTGCCAAAGCAAGCACAGAATAAGGCTCTTCAAAGAAGCGTAGATAGTATGAGGCAACAAGTGGAGACAGTGTCAACCAGATATGAAGACATGATCAGAATTGAGAGGTTGCGCACTGTCGAGGAGATTGCAGGGTATGAAGCAGCATTGCGACAGGGACAGGAGGACTTGCAGAAAATGATAGATCATGCAAGACAACAAGACGAGGACATTAATGGATGGAAAGAAGAAGTCCATTTTTGGAGAGACCAATTCTCGAAGCTGGCATGCCTAGCCAACACGGCGATCGCAGACATTCCTTATTACTTAAAGGTGGCGGATAAGATGGTCGATCCTCTTAAGACTCCGGCAGAGATCAATGACTTTATTGAATATTGCAAGAATCTTATTGGGCAAATGAAGCAGATGATTAGGGTGCAGTCATTTGAGAAGGAGGAATTAGACTAGACAATGATGTATTTCAAGTAGAGTGGAAATGATGTATTCCTCTTAAATAATATTGATGATTCTTTTTCAATTGAATAAAGTATGCCTTTTTGTTCTTCTGATCCTATGTTGCACTGAAGATCCATTGCTTTTGAACGAGACGTTCTAAGTAATGGTCATGACAAACTTTTGAACGAGACGTTCTAAGAAACAGTCATGACGAGCAAAGATTAAAGATACTCACTCAAATCCGCCTGGCACAAATTAACAATGGTCCTTTAACAAATCAATAATAATCATGGTTGTTTTAACAAATTTTACTTTGATTGTTCACAGAAAATTTAAAACCATTGCGCGACCAAGGAAAGAAGACACCAATCAAACCCGTGTTCATAACACAAGGGCTCGAACAAGGTTGCTTGCAGCAATGGCGGCTGAGAACGAAGGTAGGAACCTAAGTTTGGAAGTAGATGAAGTGAAAGGAAGGGTGAATGAGGTGACAGAATCTCAAAGAAGAATTGAGGAAATGTTGTCAGCCATGAGGGAGACCCTCACCTTGATGGGGCGGTTGGAGGTACAGGAGTAGCCGGGCGCACTCCCACCCACTGAATACCACTTCCATGAGGACAAACCCTGGAGTCACTACTGAGGTACCTTATGTGGGAGGAACCTCAAACACTGCATCAGTAGTGATTCCTATTGGAGAAGGATATCATTCATTAGAAGGTACTCGCAATGAGGTCCATGGTAATACTGAGTTCACGTGGGAACAGCCACATATGATGACAACCGGATTTACTACCGGTACTGGACATGCAACTGTTCAGAATGACAAGATGAAAGAAGAGTGGATGGAAAAGATGGAAGAGCAAATTAAGGCGATCAAGGGTCCTAGCACCTACGGTCCCCTTGGGATAGAAGAATTGTGCCCTACTGCTAACATCGTCATCCCCAAGGATTTCAAAGTCCCTGAATTTGTCAAGTATGATGGGAGCACCAATCCTTTTTTCCACCTAAAAACTTATATTACCAAAATGTCCATTTGGTCAAGGGATTGGAAGTTCCTCGTCAATTTCTTTCATGAAAGTTTGACTGGGCCTGCTTTGGAGTGGTGTATCCAACAGGACCTCTCAAAAATCTCCTCTTGGGATGACTGGGCGAATTTATTTATGGGTCAGTATCGGTTTAATCTGGATACAGCCCCAACTCGAGAGCAGTTGGGAACATTGCAGAAGAAAAATGAGGAGACATTCAAACAATATGCCCAGAGGTGGAGAACTCTTGCAGCCCAAGTGCAACCGCCATTAACTTTGACTGAGATGTGCTCATACTTCTTGGGAACTTTAGGAGCTCCTTATATTGGGACAATGGCGGGCGCCGCTTATAGAGATTTTTTTGATTTGATTGCTCGCTTTGGAGAAAGAATTGAAATTTTGGTAAAGGTGGAAAATTGCACCGGTGGCAATAATGAAAGTAGTTTCAAGAAGGGTTCCCCCAAGAAAAAGAGCCGGGAAGTGAGTTACGTGCGAATCTGCAGCCTTTACGACCACGATATTCGCCATCCTACCCCTACATACCGACCACCCCCATACAACCCAAACATTTACCCTTCTTATCGACACCCGCACCATCCCATCTACCCGCCCAACCGCTCCTCCCGTAAGTATACCTCAAACCTAACCATTCCAAATCAACAATATCCCGGTACCTCAGCCATATGCACCAACTCGCCCAATCTATACTCAGTACCCACCTCGGCCTCCGCAAAATTTCCAAAACTACCCACAACCTCGACCAAACTTCCAAAATCAAGGCCGTTTCCGTACCCAAAACCTACCCCTTTCCCAAAACTGTCCATCTCAAACGCAGATCTATTCCAAAGGCTGTTTGATGCTCACCTCATCTCAGGGAACCCTGTACGTCCCCTACAACCACCATTTCCAGCATGGTACAACCCCAATTTAACTTGCAAGTACCATATGGATATTTCGGGGCACTCAATCGAGGATTGTGAGTCTTTCAAGATGGCGGTAAGAAAGCTTATTGCTTGTGGAAAAGTGGACATTCAAGAAGAGGCTGGACCTAGTATTGTCAGCAATCCAATTCCTAATCATGGTGAAAGGAATGTGGTGAATGCTTTAGAGATGGAAGGACCCCCAATAAGGAATGCCATGAGCCTGCGTACGCCGATGACTCAAATATTTAAGGGGTTGAAGAAAGCGAGGTTATGATATCACAAAGCACCAACTTCATCAGTAAAAGAAGAGGAGAAGTACGATGAAGAATCAAAATGTGTTTACCATTGTGGGGGAACAGGACACGATATTGAGAACTGTTGGGACTTTAAGGTTCGGGTCCAGGATTTACTCACTTTGGGAATAATACAAGTTGGACAAGGGGTAGCTTCTCTCTGAAGAAGTTAGTGTGGTAGAACGCTTTGTCTTTGAAGGTGCCACCTCTCAACCAAGTCCGGCGCCGGGAGGGTAGTTGTTACTGATCAAGAAGCCAATGCCATTTGCTTATGATGATACCCACTCAGTACCATGGAATTATGAAGCTAGGGTGGAAACAAAAGAGTCGGGAAGAGACTTCAAAGCCCCGAGTTCTTTGAAATACTCCAGGATGAAGGGTGTGTGACTAATATAGTTACAAGGAGTGGGCGATGTTATGGCCCAGTAGAAGTAGAGAAGAAGAAGAATGTTAAAGAATGGGGTAAGGAGGAAAATGCAAGAGAAGAGGAGAGAGGGAAAGAAGAGGAGGAAGAATTTTTGAAGATTATGAAACAGTGAATACGATGTGATGGAACAACTTAAGAAGACTCAAAGCAAGGATATCTCTTTTGTCACTCGTTTTGACATCTGAGTTACATCGAAAAAGCGTTGCTAAGAGTATTGAATGAGGCTTATGTCAAACCCGATGTTACCCCTGAGAATGTTGTCAGCATGGTGGACCCGGTAAAGCACGTCAACATGATCACATTTATGGATGAAGAGATCACCTCTCGGTCTGAGAAAAACCCACGGGCCTTACACATAACCCTTAAATGCAAAGGGTATATAGTTGCAAAGGTTTTGATTGATGGGGGGTCTGCGCTAAATATCTTACCGAAGTCGACTCTAACCTCATTGTCGATAAGTGAGGATGAACTGACACCTCGAGAAATGGTAGTGCGAGCCTTTGATGGAAATAGGAGAGGCATTTTAGGAGAGGTGACGTTGCCATTAGAGATTGGTCCAAGTAATTTTCGGGTATTGTTCCAAGTTATGAACATTGAGCCTGGTTACACTATGCTCCTGGGGAGACCATGGATCCATGCTGCTGGTGCTGTTCCTTCTACACTACACCAGAGTATTAAATACATCGAGAATGAGTCGGTTATTACTATACACGGAGAAGAAGAAATCATGGTGTCAAAACCGGTTTCAGTGCCGTATGTGGAAAGTGCAGAGAAAGATGAGGAGAATTTGTGGCATAGCTTTGAGGTAGTTGAAACTGAACTCAGTGGGGGTGAGCCCTCGATGCAAACTGTGAATCAAGTGGTGGCCCGAATTATGACTAATAACGGGTACCAGAAAGGAAAAGGCCTGGGCTCAAAATTGCAAGGAACTCGGACACCGATTTCACTTCCAGAAAAGCTAGACAAGTTCGGATTGGGGTACGAAGCAGCTCTGGAAGAGAGAATGGAGAATGTGACTTTGGGGAAAAGGAGTGATAAGGGCGAAATGAAGCATATTCCTCACCTGAGGGAGACATTCCCGACACCAACCAAAGTAATCATGCCGAAGAAGTCATTCGTCCACAATACCATCTTACTATCAATGCATTGCATGAAGAAGGCCCCGAAGAGTACAAAGCAATCCTACTTTCACCGAAGAGGAGCCATTGAAGAAGCGGCAATCTGAATCAATGATTGATGTTATTGCTTCCAAGTAATTGTCTAGTCATGTCTTTGTAACAAGCGAGATATTTATGTCTAGCTATGTTTTTATCTTATATTTATGTTATTTGAGACAATTAACTAAATAAAGTTGCATGTTTATTCAATTATTCTCTCGTGTCACTCTCTTTGCTTACCTTCTTTTTACATTTATTAGTTTCCTTTTCTTGTGTTTCTTTTAAAAAAAAAAAAAGACTTCCTTCTCTTGCTTTATCATTTCTACTCTATTTTATCTTTCCAACTCCCCATAAATTACTTTCCAGGGATGTGAGTCTTGTAGAGAATTCGTCTCGTGAGAGGGACCTTGAAAACTTGTCAATTGATTCCCCTGCAATGTTTGATGAAGAGGATCTAGGATTTGGTGAAGAGAAAGAGATTGTTGAAGAATTTGAAAAAATGCTGGAATACTCAGAGAGGAAGTTTGATGTGAGCAATGAGGTAATAGAAGTAATTAACATGGGAACAGAAGAAGATAAGAAAGAGTTGAGAATAGTAGATAATCCTGAGCGTATAGAAATGGTGGCACTATTGAGGGAGTTCCTTGATGTGTTCGCATGGTCCTACGAGAGATATGCCTGGATTAGACCCCGGAATAGCATCACATAAAATTCCACTATATCCGGATGTAGAACCAAAAAAAGCGCAGAAGTTGAGAAGAATGCACCGGATATGTCATTAAAGATCAAAGAAGAAGTGACTAGCGGCCTAGAAAATTTGGATTTATAGAGGTGTCAAGACACCCGCAATGGGTAGCAAATATTGTGCCGGTACAAAGAAGGATGGGAAGGTCGGGATGTGTGTGGATTATAGAGATCTAAATAAGGCCGGTCAAAAGATGATTTCCGCTCCCCATATTGATGTTCTTGTTGACAATACGACAAGAAATCATAGGTTCTCATTTATGGACGGGTATTAGGGTATAATCAGATCCCCATGGATGTTGATGACAAAGAAAAGACGACTTTTATTACACCTTGGGGAACCTTTTGTTACACAGTAATGTCCTTTGGATTGAAAAATGCTGGGGCTACCTATCAACGTGCTATGGTTGCATTATTTCATGACATGATGCATAAAGAAATTGAGGTTTATGTGGATGATATGGTAGCCAAATCCAAAGAAAAGGAAAGTCATGTAGATCTTACGGAAATTATTTGAAAGACTCAGGAAGTATAAGTTGAGGCTCAATCCTAATAAATGCGTTTTCGGAGCATCCACTGGAAAATTACTCGGATTCATCGTTAGCAGAGAAGGGATAAAGGTGGATCCGGATAAGGCAAAGGCAATACAAGAGATGCCTCCTCCTAAGACAGAGCGAGAAGTGAGAAGTTTTCTTGGGAGACTTAATTACATCGCTAGGTTCATTGCTAACCTGACCACACTTGTGAGCCTATATTCAAGTTGTTGAAGAAGCATCAGCCAGGAAAATGGGATGAAGAATGTCAAGAAGCTTTTGATAAGATAAAGGCTTATTTGATGAACCCTCCTGTGTTGGTACCCCCTACACCGGGTCGTCCTTTGATATTATACTTAACTGTACTGTCAACCTCAATGGGGGCAATGCTGGGGCAGCACGATGAATCAGGAAAAAAGGAGCAAGCGATTTATTACCTGAGTAAGAAGTTTAATGACTGTGAAGCCCGTTACACGGCTATTGAGAAGACTTGTTGTGCTCTAGTATGGACCTCAAAACGATTACGGCAGTACATGCTCTATTACACCACTTGGCCGATCTCCGAATGGACCCTCGAAGTACATATTTGAAAGCCCTCATGTCTCATTAAGGGTTTCAAAATGGCAAGTGATATTATCAGAGTTTGATATCAAGTACATGACTCAGAAATCCGTCAAAGGGAGTGCAATTGCGGATCATTTGGCTGAAAATCCTCTTGAGGGTGGACAACTAATGACATCTGAGTTCCCCGATGGAGAAATTTTGATGGCAGAAGGAGAGGAAGGAAAAAAGGAGTCTGCGTGGAAGATGTATTTTGATGGAGCAGTCAACATGTATGGCAGTGGCATAGGAGCTGTTGTTGTCTCGCCAGATGGAAAACAGTATCCAGTTGCTATTAAGTTGGATTTTGAGTGCACTAATAATGTTGCGGAATACGAGGCCTGTGCTTGTGGTTTACAAGTAGCAATTGACTTGGGGATCAAGCAATTAAAAGTATTCGGAGATTCGGCACTTATCATTTATCAAGTGAATGGTGAATGGCAAACTAAAGACCCAAAGTTGGTACCCTATCAAAAGTATTTGACCAAGTTGACTGAAAAGTTTGAAGAGGTGACCTTTTCCCATATGGCTCGAGACATGAATCAGTTCGCAGATGCTTTGGCCACTTTGGCCGTAATGACTAAGTTGGATATCCACAATAATGTCCAGCCCATCCAAGTAAAAGTACATAGTGAGCCCGCGTATTGTGCCAATGTGGAGGGTGAGCCAGATGGTAAACCTTGGTATCATGATATCAAGCAGTATATCCAACATAGAGAATACCCAACTGGGGCAAGTGAAGTGAATAAGAAGACTATTCGCCGGTTGGCTATGGCCTTTTTCTTGAATGGGAAGTTCTATACAAGAGAAGCCATGATGGCACCTTACTCAGAGTGTGTGGATGCTCGGGAAGCTCGTTTAATCATGAGTGAAGTCCATGAAGGAATTTGTGGGACTCATGCTAATGGTCATATGATGGCACGAAAAATTTTAAGGAGCGGTTATTATTGGTCCACCATGGAAGCGGACTGCATAGAATATGTTCGAAAGTGCCATAAATGCCAGATATATGCAGATCGAGTCAATGCACCTCCATTCCCCTTGCACAATATGGTATCTCCATGGCCTTTCTCGATGTGGGGAATAGATGTCATTGGGCCGATTAACCCCAAAGCTTCCAACGGTCATCGTTTCATTTTAGTAGCAATCGACTATTTCACCAAGTGGGTAGAAGCTTGCTCGTATACCAATATTACTCAAAAGGTATTTTTGAAATTCCTCAAGAGGGATATTGTCTGCAGATACGGAATCCCAGAGAGGATAATTACAGATAATGCTGCTAATCTCAATGGTGCCGAGATTAAGAAATTCTGTGAAAATTTCAAGATCAAGCATCATAATTCAGCTCCTTACAGGCCTCAGATGAATGGTGCAGTTGAAGCTGCAAATAAGAATGTCAAGAAAATTGTGGCTAAGATGGTTGTTAACTACAAGGACTGGCACGAAATGTTACCCTATGCTTTGCACGCGTATCGTACCAATATACGATCAAGCACTGGGACAACGCCTTTCTCCTTGGTATATGGGATGGAAGCCGTCTCTCCCATAGAAATTGAAATTCCTTCTCTAAGAGTATTGATGGAAGCAGAGTTGGAAGAATCTGAATGGGTGAAGACTCGATATGAGCAATTGAATATGATAGAAGAGAAAGAGATCAATGCACTATTTGTCATGGACAGTTGTATCAAAGCAGAATGGCCAGAGCCTTTAATAAAAAAGTTCGTCCTAGAGAATTCTGTTCAGGAGATTTAGTATTGAAGAAGATTCTCCCTAATCAAGAGGATGCTAGAGGAAAATGAGTTTCGAGTTATGAGGGTCCTTACATCGTTAAGCAAGCATTTTCTGGAGGGGCTTTAATTTTGCAGAATATGGATGGAGAAGAATTGCCAAGGCCAGTAAATACTGATGTTGTCAAGAGATTCTATGCCTAAAAAAAAAAAAAAAAAAAAAAAAAAAAGAAGAAGAGGAAGCTCGTTAGGTTGAAAACCCGAAAGGGCGGCCTAAGCAAAAGTTAGAGTAAAAAAAAAAAGAAAAAAAAAAAAAAAAAGAGGTCCGTTAGGTCGAAAACCCGAAAGGGCGGCTTAAGCAAAAGTTAGGACAAATAAATAGGCAAAATCTCAAAGGAAGGAGGTCTGAAACTCCAAACTGGGGCAATTTTTATCTTATGTTCAATTGGCCATACTGGGGGAAAATGTCTGAAAGATTAAAGGAAAGATGTGTTGAAGAAATTAGCAACAGAGACAATATTTGGATTATCAAATGGTTGCAGGGAATCAATTGAATGAGGAACAAGGAACCAAAACTGGGGCAAATTTTCTTTCCCTTGCAATTTTCTTTTGTTTCTATGTTTTCGTCTTAAGCATGTGTCTTACCAGATATTCATCATATTACCAAAGTAATGAAAAGAAGTTTGTTCATTTAACGAATTTCTATCCATACATGAATGCATGTTTAACTCATTAAGTTAAGTCTCAAATAACATAAATTTAAGGTCAACAAACTTGATTCGACATTTCTACAAGAATCCTTCAATGATTGAGTTAGATTGAAAGATCTCAGTAGCTCAAAGTATAGTTTGCAATGTGACATTTGGTTGAAGTGATTTGTTGCCAAGAAGGAAAGGAAGAGTTGAAAAAAATGAAGAAGAAAAAGGGTTAAAAAAGATTTTGAGATAGCCAAAGGGTCTCGAGGAAGAAAAGCAAGTGAACAAGGGTTTGATTGGTCAAAGCTTTCCAAAAGTCGTCATTTGGTTCGAATGATTAAAAAAAAAAAAAGAAAAAGAAAGAAACGAGAGAATAAAGATAAAAAAAAAAAAAAAAAAGAAAGAGAGAGAACGAAAGAGATTTTAAGGCATTGTCTAACTGTCATGAATGTTTCCATTTCAGCACATCAGCTCCATGCATTTGCATTTTAAGTTTTTGAGTGCATCATCTTCTTGCATTTGCATTTTTTACTTTTGAGCGCATCGCTCTGTCTTTTACTTTTTGAGCGCATCGGCTCTCGTTTTTACTTTTGAGCGATCGGCTCTCGTTTTACTTTTTGAGCGCATCGGCATTTCCTGTCTTTTAACTTCTGTCTTTTACTTTTTGAGCGATCGGCTCCTGTCTTTTACTTTTGAGCGCATCGGCTCTTGTCTTTTACTTTTTGGCGCATCGCTCTCTGTCTTTTAACTTCGTTTTTACTTTTTGAGCGCATCGGCTCTGTCTTTTAATCGGCTCTGTTTTTACTTTTTGAGCGCATCGGCTCCTGTCTTTTAACTTCCATTCTTTACTTTTGAGCGCATCGACTCTGTCTTTTACTTTTTTGAGCGCGATCGCTCTCGTCTTTTATTTTGTCTTTTACTTTTTGAGCGCATCGGCTCTGTCTTTTATTTTGAGCGCATCGGCTCTGTCTTTTACTTTTGAGCGCATCGGCTCTGTCTTTTACTTTTTAGCGCATCGGCTCGTCTTTTACTGTCTTTTACTTTTTGAGCGCATCGGCTCTGTCTTTTACTTTTGAGCGCATCGGCTCTGTCTTTTACTTTTTGAGCGCATCGGGCCTCTGTCTTTTAACTTCCGTTTTTACTTTTGAGCGATCGGCTCTGTTTTTTTTTTAGCGCATCGGCTCCTGTCTTTTTTTTGTCTTTTACTTTTTGAGCGCATCGGCTCCTGTCTTTTACTTTTGAGCGCATCGGCTCATGTCTTTACTTTTGAGCGCATCGGCTCCTTGTCGTTTCATTCCTGTCTTTTACCTTTTGAGCGCATTGGTTCATGTCTTTACTTTTGAGCGCATCGGCTCCTTGTCGTTTCATTCCTGTCTTTTACTTTTTGAGCGCATCGGCTCCTGTCTTTTACTTTTGAGCGCATCGGCTCCTTGTCATTTCATTCCTGTCTTTTACTTTTGAGCGCATCAATTCATGTCTTTTGCTTTTGAGTGCATTGGCTTTTGTCTTTTAAGTTTCTGTCATTGAGCGCATCGCTCTTTGCATTGTTTTGTTTTCACTCCCGAACAAAATTCGAGTTCATGTCTTTACTCGTTCCTCACCATGATAAAATGAAAAACTACGGTCATTCTTTTTATCTAGTGAGAAACAAGTAAAGAGGGGCAACTGTGAACACCCAATTTTGTCCGGGGCGTTTCGTAAATAAAAAAAAAGATAAAAAAAAATAATCTTTCAACCCATTGGCCCATTAACCCATTAACCCATTAACCCATTAATCCATTAACCCATAAACCAATCCGTTAACCCATCACCCATTAACCCACAACCCATCAGTTATCCTCATCCTTAACCTCAGCACTTATCCTAAAACAGACTCCATCAGTTATCCTAATTCCCAAACACTTATCCTAACTATCCCAAACCAATCTATCCTAAACTAACTCAAACTCATCCTACCACAAACTTATCCTAACATAAACCCATCTTATCTCAAACCCATCCTAAATAAACTTATCCTAAACCTCCCGTCACTTATCCTAAACAAACTCCTAATCACATTCTAACTCAAACACCTCAGCCTAATCCTCTCCTATAAAACACCTAACCCACACACAGAAAAAGGGGAGAACAAAAACACAGAGCATTGAACAGAAACCTACACTGAGAACATATACGAAGATAAAATACACTCTTCTGCCTACCATTTTTTTTCTTCACTCACGTAACCTTACCTCTCTGCCAAAGTTTTTTTATAATCACCCTTTTCAATTTTACCATTCCATCACGTTTACAACCCCCTCCTCATCTCTAATATCCCCATATTCTCCCATATCACAACTTCATCTTCTACCCCATAACTAAAACAGCCTCCTAATCATCTCCACCTAACAACACCATCAAGCTACCATAATCATCTTCCCTGCAAATCTCCTTCACCACCAACAAGCAAAACACACAAATAGCTCCCCCATTCTTACCCCAACCGAGACCTTACCAAGAACCCAAGCCGAGGCCACCGTTCAATACCCGAACCCCTGTCCTTGCCGCTGTCGCCCGAGCACGAACCTGCGTCACTACCGAAGTTGTTCGCCGTCAAGCCCGGAGCGCCAGCTGCACCAGAAGCCGCACGCGTTCCTCCACCGTAACACCCGCACCGCGCTGTACCGCCGTTCTCAGCCACGTCCGTTCCTGCCACGTATCGTGACCCAGATCCCGCCGACCGCCGCCTTCATCTCCTAGCCCTTGACCATCGTCGATCCTTCACCGCTAGCCGTCGGTTGCCTCGTTTTTCCTCTCCGTTTGATTTCGCATAAAAGCGAGGAAAGGAGCCAAAATAGCCCCTCCCCTTTCCGAACCGTGAGTGATTTTTTTTTTTTTTTTTTTCATTGTAGTTTTTTTTTTTGGGAGTTATTTTGGGTTGTTTAAAGGAAGTGGGCTTAAAAAAAAAAAAAAGAATTGGGCCAAAAAATGATAAAAAAAAATCAATTAGAAAAAAAAAAAAAAAGAAAAAGAGAAGAAAAGGATAAAAAAATATAAGAATAATTTTTTTTATAGTAATAATAATAGTAATAATAAAATGGGTTACCCGAGTTGCGACATACTTGCTAACCCTTGTATTTTGTAAACATCGAGTTGCATGACAATTTATGATGGTTTACATTATTATTATTATTATTATTATTATTATTATTATTATTATTTTATTATTATTATTATTATTATTATTTTTTTAATTTTTTTTTTTTTAAATTTTTTAAGTTAAATCGCTAATTGATAATTTTAAATAAAAGGTTTTTGTAACAAATTTGATAATCAATGGGTGACGTCTCTAGCGCGACGCGATTTAATCCTTAATTTTCACCTATTTAATCCTTAATTTGAATAAGCGAGCCATGACGGACTTTGTTAATTCAAATTTTAAAGTTTTATTTAATAAAATCAATCAACCCACAAATATTTTCTAAAGAACTACGTGACTTTGATTTCCTCATTGCACGAGGATACGTAGGAGCGGGACTTTTATTCCGTCAAGCCAAAATTTAATTTTTTATAATTTTTAATTTTGTTGATTTCATTATTTTATTTTTTATTTCGCCGCGATTTTACGGGGTAAAATAAATATTTTCAAAGATTATTAAGAATTTGCATAATTAACTTAATTTGATCAAGTGCTTGGATGTGGTATGACAAAACAGGCATATTGGAGTCATGCTCGTGCATATTTGTTAATAGTATTCAGGCTTACAAGGAGGAAAGGATGGCATATCAAGATTAGTAGACTGGCCATGGTTAGACTCTCTGCCCTTGGGATTGCATCATCTTCTACTGTCAATTCTAATCTATACAAAATTTTTATTATCTTATATCTATAATATTAATTTTTCCCCCTAATTAAAATATGAGCTTGTTTGACATATTGACTACGTTTGGTGCATCGTATAAAGAAGACATGATAGTATAAGTTAATACTATCAGGTCTTATTCAATGTTTGATGCATTTAACTGATAGTATAATGAAATCAAGTCAAGTTATTTTATCTTATTTTAAGTTGATAATTTTATCCCTTCTCCTAGTACATGATAAGACTTGATAGGATTTCTATTCCAATCTTATCTTCAACTTCATTTTTATCACTCCTCTCCTTGATCTACCACCACCACCATCATCACCACCACCGCGCACGCCACCACCACCACTACCATCACTACCACGCCGCCGCCCCATCGCCACCACCGCCCTCTCACCACCACCACTACCATCACTACTACCACCGTCGCCACCACTACTACCGCCGCCACTATCACTCATCGCCACCATCACCACCACCGCGGTCGTCGCCACCACCACCGCCGTCGCGCTCTCACCACCACCACCACTACCGCTACTACCGCCACCGCCGTCGTCACCATTACTACCACCACCATTGTCGTGTGTTTCGGTTACCAAAGTTGCACAAGACTTTTTTATTATTATTATTTAATTATTTTAACTTTTATGCTAAAAGATATTTTGGTCTTAAAAAAATATTATACAATCAGTTAATTTATCTTTTTGTTATCAAACAAAAGATAAAATTATGTCTTATCTTATTAATTATATTATCATATTTTATATTATTCTATCATCTTATCTTATATTATATTATTATGTGCACAAAACGTAAAAAATTATAAATAAATATTGTTACTCATTTAAAAATTTAAAAATAAATACTAAAATGATAAGATTTTCTGACTTTCTAATTACATTTTTCTTCAAACATTTCTCAATTGTAAAGTTGTAATCCACTTTAAACACTCTTCATTAAATGTGACTTAATTTAAGAAAACAATGCTGACTGATATTTCACATAATCAATAAACAACGCAAACCAATACGACAATATCCCATATAATCAAAAAATTATGTAATTGTTGTAAATAATGAAGAAAAAATATAGAGAAATCAAAACAAGAATAGAATATAGAGAGATCAAAACAAGATCTTATCACGGTTAAAATTATCACCTAACTAGCATCTGGCCTATTATTAGTCAGGCTCCCTAACATTTTTGATGTAGTAATATCTCACAACTATAAAAATATAAAATAAATAAATACTTTTTATTCTCTAATTACATATATTTTCAAACACTTTTTAACTTCTGAATTTGATGGAGTCCCTTCCTCCTTTTTCCTCTGTATTTTTTATGGCTGTTCAATAGTTTTGTTTCTTAAAAAAAAATCTCTTTTGATCTTCATATTATGCATCATTTTTTAAATTTTAAATATTATTCTTAATTTAAAATTTTAAAGTTCTATCTAAAATTTAAAAATGAGATATTTACTAGTTTGTTTTGATAATATAAGAATATGTTTTATTATGGTAAAATTAAACAATATTAAATAATATAATAATAATTTATTAGACCTAAATTAATAAATAATTTCTCAGTTTTCTTTTATTTAGTTTTTATTTTTGGGTGAGATTTTGATCTCTTCCTAAACCTTAGTTGAATAGGATAGAATAGAATATTCTTGAGAAGTGTGTGACTAAAATTTAAGCCTGCTACCAAAATCGCCATAGCTTGCGGTCCACGGCTTTTCCAGCGCCGAAATTCTCTCATAGGATTTGGAGTACTCTCTCCTCTTCTCTTCTCATCGTGCTATAAGTATCAAGAGTACCACACCACCTCTTTCTATGAATTCCTAGTTTGCTCTATTTTTCTCTCTGCCTTCTGCATCCTAAATTCTAATTCCAAGGTGAATGATCTTCTTGTAATTTCTTCAATATCCACAACAAGGTTGCGTTTTTTTTTTCTCCCTTTGAATGTCTATCTTTGATATGTAGCTATGCTCTCTCTTGTTTTAATCTGTTTTAAAAATATGAATGCTTCAGAAACTGTGAATTTTGGAATTGACATAGTCATACTATTAAATATTCATTGACATCAATTCACGATTTGTAAATACTGTCCTCACCCTTCTTTGAAAAAAATATATGGTCTTTCCAGATTCAGATGGTGTCAACCCCGTTTTGTAAAAATAATAATTTATGTTACCTTGTTGATTGTTGTGACTAGGAGATGTGCCTTTTTTTTTTTTTGTCATCTAAACTCTATAATTTTAGTGTTCTTTGACTTGTTTCCTACAGTTTCTCTCTCACAATGGGTAAAGAGAAGGTTCACATAAGCGTTCATTCAAGTATGCATGGGTGCTTGACAAGCTCAAGGCAGAGCGTGAACGTGGTATCACCATTGACATTGTGCTGTGGAAGTTTGAGACCACTAAGTACTACTGCACCTGTTGGGAATTGTAAGTGTGAGTTGTAGGTAGAAGAAGTCTCACATTGGATAGAAATACACTAAGTGAGGTGTTTATAAGTGGAAAAACCAATGTACCTAATGCTTTAATGTTTTGGGTTGATATGTGGTGTCCAAGCTCACTTGTGATTTCTCACTTAGTTCATTGTTGGAGATCTCCCTGTTGTTTATGGCTTCCCCGGCACCGGCACTAACAATTGGTATCAGAGAAGTCTTCCTGATGTTATGTGGAATTGTAAGTGTGAGTTGTGGGTAGAAGAAGTCTCACATTGAATAGAAATAGACTAAGTGAGGTGTTTATAAGTGGAAGGACCTATGTACCTAATGCCTTAAGGTTTTGGGTTGATATGTGGTGTCTAAGCCCACTTGTGGTTTCTCACTTAACTCATTATTAGAGATCTCTCTGTTGTTTATGGCTTCCCCAGTACTAACAGCACCGTCATTGATGCACCTGGTCACCGTGACTTTATCAAGAACATGATCACTGGTACCAGCCAGGCTGATTGCGCTGTTTTGATCATCGACTCTACCACTGGAGGTTTTGAGGCTGGTATTGCCAAGGATGGCCAGACCCGTGAGCATGCTCTCCTTGCTTTCACTCTTGGTGTGAAGCAAATTATCTGTTGTTGCAACAAGGTATATATTGGCTTTGTCTAGTATTAATATAGACTAGATTTTAAAATGAAAATAAGTGTGAACATATTGACCATTTTAAACATAATTTAAAATTATAAATATTCTATATCAAGATTGTTAAAGGCAAAAGGCCTAAAAAGGCATTAACATTAAAAAAGTATAAAATATTTGATTATTTTCCATATAATTTAACAACTCAAGCATGACATTCATAGTAAAAATAAAAAGATTATGATGTTCAATTTACAAAGCCCTAAGCTCTTTCCTGCTATGAGTCCCAAACTCCTAGTTATTCTTTTTAGATTGACTATTTTGTCCCTTTAGCATCATAATAATTAGATGGCTTGTCTTTCATAGATATCTTTTTTTACTATCATACAAAGAGGCGCTCATAAAATGCAAGATGCGCTGACCCCTCTACATTGGTATATATTATAAAATACAATAATAGATATGGAATCATATAAGATTCATGGTAAACTCGAGTTTATATTAACATAACATTGGCTTTGTTATTCTAATCGACTTTGTTATTAATTTTGTTGTTTCAAACTTTTTCTTGTGCTGAACAATTTGTGGTTCATGTTTTTTATAGCAGATGGATGCAACAACGCCAAAGTACGATGAAATTGTCAAGGAGGTTTCATCGTATCTGAAGAAGGTTGGTTACAACCCTGACAAGATTCCTTTTGTCCCAATCTCTGGATTTGAGGGTGACAACATGATTGCGAGGTCCACCAGCCTTGAGTAGTACAAAGGTCCCACCCTTCTTGAGGTCCTGGACCAGATCAACGAGCCGAAGAGGCCCTCTGATAAGCCTCTCCGGTTACCACTTCAAGATGTCTACAAGATTGGTCGTATTGGAACCGTACCCGTTGGTAGGGTTGAAACTGGTACCCTCAATGGAGATGCACCATGAAGCTCTTCAAGAAGCTCTTCCTGGTGATAATGTTGGGTTCAACGTGAAGAATGTTTCTGTCAAGGACTTGAAGCGTGGTTATGTTGCTTCTAACTTGAAGGATGATCCTGCCAAGCCAGCTGCAAGCTTCTCTTCTCAGGTTATCATCATGAACCACCCTGCCCGCATTGGAAATGGCTATGCACCAGTGCTTGATTGCCACAATTCATTTGCTGAATTAGTGACTAAGTTTGATAGGAGATCAGGTAATAAGGAGCTTGAGAAAGAGGCCAGGTTCTTGAGGACTGGTGATGCAGCGCTTAGAGCTGGCAAAATGGGCCAACCCGTCCCGACCCGTCCCGATCCGTCTCAACCCGCTAAAATGCGGAGCGAGGTGGGTTGGCCCGTTTTAAAAAATGAGTTGGAAAGAGCCTAACCCACTACTTTAATGCGGGTTAAGCGGCCATGGCACCAAGATAAAAATAAAATGAGAAAAAATAGATGAGTTAGGGTCAATAGCTTAATCCGCCTAAAAAATAAAAAAAATTATATAAAAAATTAATAAATACTATAAAATAATAATAAATAATAATAATAAAAAATTACAAACCACATATCTAAAATATAATTTTAAAATAGTCTAATTAAATATTCAAATATAAACTATATAATATTTAAAGAGTTTTTCATTTATAGTATTACTTATCATTTTTTTTAAAAAAAAAAAAACCATGCAGGCCAACCCGCTTCGCCAAACTTAACCCGCAGGTTATGCAGGGCGGGTTGGAAAAAAAATATGGGTTCAATCTTTGAACCCAACCCGCAAAAAAATAATGGGTTTATGGGTTAACCCGACGGGTTGAACCCGTTTTGCCGGCTCTACGCTTGTGAAGATGGTTCCCACAAAGCCTATGGTTGTGGAGACTTTCTCTGATTGGTAGGTTTGCTGTGAGGGACATGCGTCAAACCGTGGCAGTTGGAGTCATTAAGAGGGTGGAAAAGAAGGATTATGGAGGAATATGGTGGGGAGTGTTAAGAGTCTCACATTGTCTAATTTAATTTTTTAAGTACAATTTATATATCTGTTGGTTTATTTCACTTAATGTCAATTAATTTTAAGTTAAAATCTTACATGTTATCAGAGTTAAGATTCTATCTTTATTTTTGCTTACTTTTTAGACTTGTTTCCATCTATTTCATTAGACTTGTTTGTTTTCGTTTAAGGGGAGTGTTAAGAGTTTTATATTATTTACCTTAATTTTTTGGATACAATTTATATATGTTAGGCTATTTCACTTAATATCAATTAATTTTAATTTAGAATCACATAAAAAATGTTGATGTTATGGTAGAGGAAGGTGTTAGGAGTGGTGTCATAGTTTTGTAGTTTTCTTTGTTTTATATGTTGTAGCTTCTTGTCATGGTCTTCAGTGAGTACAACTTTATATACCTTGGCAGTGGCTGTCTTTTTTTGAGCTTGTCTTTATTTACCGTTTGTTGAGTCTGATACTTTTGTCTCCGAGCTAGGTGCTTCAGGTTTTGCTGATGCGGCTCAGCAATTATGTTTGAATAGTTTTATACTTTAAAGGGAAGATATACAGTCGTCTTCTTAGTTCTTATATAGTGCTCATTAATTTTCCTTCGTTGATCATTTACTTTATATATCTCGTTGTACATGCATAAATGGAATTCAATTTGTGGTCAAAAGTGATCCCTCTTGAGGGTATTCTCTTAATATATTGTTATACCTATTCTCCCAAATATGGAAAATAATATGCAAGTGCAGGTTTGCACATAACAATTTAGGCTTTTTTTTTTATCAAATTACCTGTTGTTAAAATTATTTATTAAAACATTATTTTTTAAAATTATTTATTAAACTATCATTTTTTTAAAATTATTTATCAAAATATCACTCTTTTAAAACTATATACTAAACTGTTACTCTTTCCTTATACTTAACATTTTTTAACATTTTTTTGTCACGTATGACGTATTCATGAAGGTTACGCCAACACGCTTAGCATAACTTTCATAAATGCGCTATCCTATTTGGTGCATCCCACGTGGATCTGTCATTTATGATGACACATTTATATAGAATACGCCAAGCTTATTGGCGTAACTAAGACAAACACGACATCCTATTTGGCGCAATCTATACACGACCGTGCCTCCTTTCACAACTCAAACAGAAAAGTTTTCTAAGTTAAACACAGTCGTGTATCCAAAAAAATTCAAACAGAAGCGTTTTGTGAGTTACACACGGTCATGTGTAACTCCTCAATCACTCACAGGGCCCTGTGACGGCCAAAATGATCATCTTTTGTTTCGAAAACGCTATGTCTTTGCATGCTGTCACTTTGAATGTAATAAATCTCATTTGAAATGCAAAAATAAAGACAATGATAAGGATCTATGTAAAATTCACTAATAAACATAAACAAATCACCATAATTTATCCAGTTTAAAATTATAAAATATAGAATTATAAACTGTAATATAGGTTAACTATAACACCAAACTCATACCCATTTGCTTGTCACAACAAAGAGTCTTTAAAGTCAAAATAGTTTTTTTTCTTTTGTTGTGTATGTCCTTGCATGTTTATTTGAGAAAAAAATCCTATTTTTTGAAACATTTATTTGATGAGTAGTCTCTCAATCACGACTCTCCCAATTTTGAGGAGTGACATTTTTTTTTTATATTTTTGGTTAAGGTAGAAGGACATAAACCTGTTTGACATAATTTAACCAAAGTTCAATCATTCGGATTTTATGAAAATTTTAACAGAGTTTCCCCTACATATTGGACCTCCCCAAAAGCACATGAACCTGTTTAATTCAACCAGTTGCCAAGATCATTAATAAAAACTAAGCAGTAAACATATTTAATCCAACAAGGGTACCAAAATCACAATAGAAAATCATCAATAGTAATTTAAACAAAATCACTAAATATAACATTCTCAGATACACTAATGACATATATTAATACACGTCAACGAGATGAGCCCGCATCAGAATGTGGTGGCCTGTGAGAGGGATCGGAAGAAAGACCTGGTTATAATGGGTATGGTGGGTAACTTGGTGGCGGGTAAGGATATGGTGGGTAACCATGTGGTGGGTAATCATGTGGTGGGTAAGGATATGATGGGTAACCCGGTGACGAGTAAGGATATGGTGGGTAAGGGTATGGTGGGTATGATAGGTGATATGTGGGTGGTAGCTGAGTGGTTGGGTATGTAGCAGTGGTAGGAGGCTAAGTCGTGTGCTGGCTTGTAGAATCGGAGTCCTCGGGATGTCGAAGTCATGTCCGAGTGCTCGCTAACCTTGTCCTCTTTCTACGCCACGTCCCCTGTTGACTGGACTCCTTGGGTGACTCTGAAATGTCATCTGCTGCTAGAGCTGGATGTAGATGTTCCATTGTAATGCGATCATGTTCCCGCAATGAATGTAGGATCTGTATAGCAGCTTCTCGAGCAGCAGCGTTAGTAGTCAAACTGAACAAATGCTCTGCAATGTCTGCCTAAGAAATATATATAAAATATATCATTATAATGAATACAAAATACATATAGTCACTAGCGAATTGGTAAAGAACTTACCACATTCTCAATAGATGCACTAGTAGAAGAAATCTAGTGTCTGATAATTTTTTTATACCAACGCATGTACTCAGAACGCGAAGCGAGGGGTGCGAGCAATGAGATTCCCCTAACAAGCTTCTCCCTTCGACTATCCCATGTGGCTATGTAAACAATATGTGTAGCTGACCAACCCTCATTATGCCTACTTGCCAGTGTAATTGAGTGCAAACTGTCAAGCTGGAGCGGTCTCTATGGTATGGGCTGGTCAAGACCAAACTGGTGCATCACTCGGTTTAACTGATGCTACTCAACAATGTGAAAACATATGAGAGGGACCACTGTTAATGCTATGTCCCTACCAGCCATACAAAAATGTGGAAGTGAAGCCACCTTCTCATCTGTGTATGGTTGCCATATAATCTGCAAAATGAGATGCACACAAAATTAAGAACTCATATACATAAGTAATTCATTTAAATGAATGTAAAATAATACATACCTCATCATTCTTCAACTAGTCAAAGAACCGGTGATAATATTCAAGGACGCCAATGATAGTATCACTCTAAACTTTATGCTTGTGCCACCTATTTGTAAATGAAAGTATTATAAATGTAAGTGAGAAATATTAGCAAAGTAAGTAATAGAGCAAAGTAATGTAAATAAATGATACGAAAAAGAAACTTACTTCCATCCTAATGGACGTATAATTAACCACAATGAGCACCATAGAATACATTAGGTTCAACATGGTCAGCTAGTGTAGGGACAAGCCGCGAGAATCTGTATCATGCCCAATACTACAATAAGATGCAAGCCCCTCCGATCTCACGTGCCTTGTAGTCCGTAGCTTTACAAAGCTCTCTATACAAGTACGCCAAGACTGTAGACCCCCAACTATATGTCCCGACAACAGCAAAATCCTCCAACAACGGAAGGAACATTAAGTGCACAGACTTACTAGAATGATCGGGGCATAAAAAACCCCAAGCAACCTAAGTATGTAATGTCGTGCACGCTGTTGCACGTACTCATTATCGTCTGTGACGTTTGTAACACTTGGCTGCCACAGATATGTCATATTAATGCGTGCATCAGATATGAGTGAGGGAGTCTCATCAATCGCTAACAACAAATCACATATATCGAGCCAATCAATCTGATGGGTAAGGCTAGTAACTACAGCGCCGTCAATAGGAAGACCCAATGTGATAGCGATGTCCTCCAATGTTATGATGTACTCTTCGGTAAGCATGTGAAATGTATGCATCTCTGGGCGCCATCTCTCAACCAACGCAGTGATTAAGAAGTGATCAATGCTGCAATAACCCATATAGGCAACCCCCAAGAAGCCAGCCTGCTATAGATATGGAAGAATAAGCGCAGGGGGGTCCATATGTTTTGTTTTCTGAGCACGTCTAACACGCAGATGCCAGTCCTCATGTCCCTGCCATATATGCTGAGAAACATGATACTCCTACAACTCTAAAAATGAGTCATCCTTTGGGCCTGAGTTTACACGAAATGCCATCTATCACGCTGTATACGAAACAACAAAAACAATTAGCGTGATAATATGATTAGTATAATAAAATATAATATAATATTTGTTATTGATGGTATAAAAGAAGACACAATTACTTAAAATAATATAAGAGTCAAATTGAAATGGGAGAAATGAAGTGCATACTGATAATCAATTAACATATATTAATAGTATTCGAATATAACATCATAATGGAGTAATAAACAACAACATGACTCCAAAATACACATGGATACTCCACTAATACAAAAGTATGACAATGAAAATATGTCCTAGATCAACTAGATGGCCCCACTCCATCATCCCTCAAGGAACTCGATTCACTAGCACGACATGTGCCAGAATTATGTCCAAGTTGATGACATCTTGTACATGTTTGTCCTGACTTGGCTTCACGCCAATCCATCTCATTCCTAAGTCGGGTTAATTTTGGTCGACCTTTATATCTAAGCAATACACGATCAGACACTAAAGTTATGTCAGGACCTGCAGACCACCATGGTTCAGCTCGAACTGGTTCAAATTCAAACTCGTAAGCTCTGTAAATGCCTTCCATCCTATAAACCCTATGCACATATCAGAATGAGTCAATTACCACAGAAGCACACACAACAATCGCATGAGAGCATGAAAAATGCAATGCTTGAAACACTCCACAGTCACACCGGCCTTCTTTTAAGTTTAAAGTATAAGAAACTCCACCCTATTGTGTTACAAGGTTAAAAGCCTTTTCAACCATGAATTTGGTGTTCTCTCCATTGTACCAATAAACTTGATGTGAGCTCGCTTTTGCCATGTTAATTCTTCAGTGCTTCAATAAGTCATCACTCCATTCCTGCCCAAATGTCATCATTTTCGCATTCGTATCATCTTTTTGGTTGACAAAGTATTCTACCAATTTCGTTAATGTCAACTGAACCAATGCAGTTATAGGTAGATTTCTGCTACCCTTCAACACTCTGTTGATGCACTCTGACAAATTAGTAGTCATATGATTGAATCTACGACCACCATCATATGTCAAACTCTATTTTTCTTTTGGAATCACATTAATCCAATTTGCCATCTCGGTAATAGCTGTCAGCTTCTCTAACCTAGCATCAAACTTGATTACAATTGGTTCATACCCTGATACAACAAATGAATTGAGTTGGTATTAGAAACTAACTATTAGTATATTAAATTAGATTACAAGTTAAAAATTTTAAATACATGTGTTAATTAAAAATCTTTTCAACTCATTATTCTAGAATTTGGAGTTAAAATTAGAACCAGTGTCCCGTATGCAGAAGACATGATACGCATTCGGTGGCTGTCATCCAAGATTTTCATTTGCCACTGATTGGAAGATGCCTCGATGTATTAGAGATCAAGCACAAGCCCTCTTGTTGTGTGACATACAACCTCAGGTGGGCTAAGAACCAACTACAAGCATCATTTGTCTCCCTTTCCACAATGGCAAAGGTTTTCTATCTCCATCTTGAGTTGTTGCAATTAACAACTTATGACGGTATTTGCCATACAAATGAGTGGCATCAATCTAAATAATGTGCTTGCAATATCGGAAGCTAGCAACACATGGTCTAAATGTCCAGAATAATCGACAAAACACTCTTTTCGACCGATCAAGTCGGTTGGTTATTCACAAAGCATTCATCGTCTTGCAACTCTACCACTACGCCTTCCATGTCTCTTCTCATAGCCGCTAGCCATCTAGGCAACACCTCGTAAGATTTGTCTCAATCCCCAAAAACATTCACAATGACAAATTGTTTTGCCTTCCAAGCTTTTTGATATGAAACTTGGTAACCGAATGGGCTTCAAATCCGTTCAACAATTAAGCTTACAGGTGCATTGGGTTTTATTCTAACCATCTCCAAAATACAAGAACAGATCATATGAGAATCCAACTTATGGTGATCTAATGACACAACTGGGTTTACGCAGCTGTGAGGTCCATTATATTTTGTAATCGGCCACGTATTCGACCTCTTGCTTTGTATGACCTTAACTCTCCAACTACAACCTTCGTCAAAACTAGAACACTTAGTAATAAGTCTTCGTGAATCAAAATCTTCAATCTTGTACTCTTGATGCCTGTGAATTGAATAATGTTTGAGGGTCAACTTCATGACATCTTTTGATGAAAATTGCAAGCCAACATATAATTCATCATTGATGCTCCAGGTCCCACGACTATCTAATTCAGGCAAGTTATCAGGATTACTCAATGCATCCCAATTGATCTGAGAAAACTGAGGGCATGGTGGCACAAACACAGATTCAAGGCCTGGAGGCATAAACATGGATTGAAGAGCAACCAATAATAGAACTTGTAAATTTTCTTTGGCATCAAAGTTTTTTGCCTCTATGGTGTCTGAATCATCAGCCTCAGCTAACTGTGCCTCATCTTCATTTCTGTCTCATACTGCATCTCTAACAAGTGAGTTATCAGCTTCAACCATTGTACCACCAATAACAATCATATTACATGGCTTAACTGGATTAGAAGGACCAACTTGAGATTCAGTTTCACTAGGAGCTTCAACATGCTCTTCTTGCCCACTTGTTTCTACATCAACATACAACTCCATCGAGGCCATGTTCGGAGTTTGATAGAAGGAATCTATCATGTACTTTACATCATTATTCTCTTCTAATGGAAGACCTATCCATCTCCATGGATTATAGCATTATGGACATCGATAGACAACCTTTGACACATGTACATTTACTTTGAGCCTCAACTTTGAATGAATCTTATTTTTCAAGCCATCCAAAGTCATATTGCCTGTGATCACAATAGGAGAACTTTGATACATGAGACCTTCTTACCATCATACATTGTCTCATTGAAACAAATGTGCACATTAAGGGGTTTTGCCATGTTAATTCCACTTCTGAACATTAATGATTCAACACATATGAAATCAACATACAGTTGTCAATTACAACAAAATTGCATATATAACAATGAATTTATATTATTATTATTTTACGTACAAATAACTTCCTAAGCCCTACTAATTTGAATTAAATCACATTTAGTTATTTAAACCATGTCAAGTATTCAAGAAAAAAAAATCATACAATTCACACTACGTATCCTATTAATCACATAAGGAATAATTAACACTAATATAACAAAAAAAACAGTCAACAAATCATTAACAAAAAATTCAAACATTGAAATATATACTTACATATAAGGAATACTATCTGAATTTGATCACAGATAGAAATCCAGACACCACTTCTAGTAACAACTATCAAATTAACTACATGATAGAGAGTTGAGAGCATTTAGAGAAAAGAAATTTGAAGAGAGATAGTAAGAATTGAGAAAATGGAGTGAATGCTATGGATTGGGAAGGGGGTGAGTATATAGTCATGTTACGTCAAACATGTTGGCGTATTTAGCTTGGTTACGCCAAACGCTTTGACGTAATCAGTGTAATAATAAGATGGGATGCGCCAAAGAGGATGACACATTCATGAAGGTTACGTCAAGCGTGTTGGCATAACATTTATGGATGCGTCATCCTATTTGGCGCATCCCACGTGACAAAAAAAATGTTAAAAAATATCACATAGGACAAAAAGATGTCAGTTTGATATATAATTTCAAAAGAGTGACATTTTAATAAATAATTTTAAAAAGTAATAGTTTAGTAAATAGTTAAAAAATAATATTTTGATAAATAATTTTGCCAATGACAATTTAATTTACTCTTATAATAACCAGCTGAACACATTAGACACTGCTATGAGAATATGTAATTTGTAGCCTAAATTTGCACTTTCCCGTTTTGTGTACCTTCCTTCCTTCTTTTTTTTTTTTTTTATTACAAGAAATATGTCTTCTTCCTATGTAATAGATACTTACATAGGAGGGTTGAAGCTTCGGAATATCGCAAATGAAGATTTCAACTTTGAAGTGGTGATGCGGAAGGGAGAAACATGCTAATTGAGATAATTATGTTACTTAAGGTTTTTTTTATTATTTTAAGGATATTTCCTTCTTCTTCTTTTTAAATAAATTTTACGATAATTGTGCTATTTAAGAATTTGTCTTTTTTTTTTTTTATAGATGATTTTTCTTATTTTTTAATGTTATATTTATTATTATTTGTTTAAAAAATACTAGTATTTGATTAGGATTTGAATAAGTTTTTGAGGATCTTTCCTTATTTACATAGATTTTATTTATTTATTTTTTTGGTAAGCATTTGTATAGATTTTATGATTTTAATGCACTATATTTTTTTCATCAAGAGTTATCCATCTTGATTTCTTAGGATATTTCCTTATTTTTTGGATCATATATTCATTAAATTACTTATTTTAAAGAAATTAGTATTTAACTAGAGTTTAAACTATTTTGAATTATAAATAAATATTCCTGAGGATTCCTTTATCAATATATGTGTACTCCATGTAACTCAGGCATTCGTGTACAAACTAAATAAGTAATTTAATAAGTACCCTCGTTGGCATTTTTTATTCCTAAAATTGCATTTCCATCGGGCCACATCGAATCAAATTAAGCACGAGTAAAAAACATGACTATAGAATCGACCTTGAATTTGTTTATAGAATCACATTGAATTTGTCATTCTCAGTGAGAGGATGGTAATTCACTAATCCTTATGCTTTTGGTGTTTGATGTTTTGATGCCTCAATAACCACCATACATAACATACACAAGCTGCTAAATACATATGCTTGATAACATGTAAATAAAATGAGTAGAATCAAGTTTATCGTTTCTCCTGTTGCTTTCCATATTCTTCCCTGCTCAGCTTTTCTCACTATTCTCTTTAGAATCAGTCATGTTTGAAATAAATGAAAAAAAGAAAGAAAAAAAAAAGAGCATAGCTTGAGCATGAAAATTGAGATTTCAAATATTTAGTTAACGCAACTACCTGCTTCAAATTTGAGCCGTTTGTGAGTCCTATGAAGGACTCACTGTATGGCTACTGGAGAAAATTTGACAAATTGGAAAATTTGACATGACAGTATTGAGGTCAAATTGAAGTCTACACTCTCTACTAAATTACATTTTGGTGATGTATATATATGCAATACCAGGATCATTCTTCATAGGAGCAGGAATAAAATAAAAGGACCCACAATTCCACATAGTTAAACAAAATAAAAATTATAAACAGAACAAAGAGGAGCCAACTTGGAAGATGTACTCACAACATAATAATAAAAATCTATCATAGAGTCCATATAAGTAGTGGTGATTTTGGTAAAGAGGCTATGCAGCTTTTGCTGTTAAACCCAAGTGACTACGGAACAGATCAATCAGGATGTCACCTAGATCTCCATCTTCCTCAGCTTTGATCACTACAAAATCCCTTTCAAAGTTTCTATGGGTGCCCATTTCTTGATTTGCATGCACACCCTCTCTAGCTAGTGATCTTTGCCTCCTCATGGCCTTCCTCCTGCGGTCGTGATCTGCCATCCTACACCAAAAAGCACATAAATTATAGAGAAAGAGAAAGTAAACAAGTGGGATAAGGGATCAGGGTGTACTCTTTAGAAAGAGCAAGAGGGTTGGTAATCCCTGAAAGACAGAGAGGAACGCCTTGAGTAGCACGCAGGTTTAACATGGACTGCATTTTTGGTTTGTTTGAAGAAGCAAGGGAATGAATGGACAGAGATGGAGAAATAAACAAGGTAAAAGAGCAGCCTTGTTTTGTGAGCATTTGGGTGACGTCTGTCTCGTCCTATCCACCAAGCATTTATGGCAAAACGATCATGACATGACATGACAAGTGCTGTAATTCTGTAAATCTGTAACTAAGTTGGGCACTTTTTTTTTGTATCTATTATACAATTTTTATTTTATTAATTTTTTACTAAAAGTAAAATTTAAAATTATTTAATAAAAAATTCATAAAATAAAAGTGATATTAAACATTAAAAAATATTAATAGACACTCTCCTATTCCTTTTGTTTAATTATCTCTAGCATTTTTGTAAAAGGTAAAACATATGTTTATTGGATTGTTTAAGAATAAAAAACTTAACAAGATCCCCCGAAAAAAAAATAAATCAAACTTAACAAAATTGAAAATTCTAAAGTTTTATTAACATCATGGCAGAGTAGCTAAAAAATCAATCAAACTAGGAAGTTTGTTAAAAATCCTTCGTAATTAGAGGCTCAAAAATTTTCTTTATCATTTCCAAAGAATGATAGGAAAAAAAAGAAAAAGAGAAAAGCAAATTTTTCTGCGTGCCTTCACCTTTTAGTTAATCACGACAAGAGGTAAGTGTAACACTCTCCTTAGGGTATCATATTTTCGACTCCCGACTCATAATCTAAAAAAAAGTTCACACAAAATTTGAGTTATAAAAGATGAGTTTCAAAATTTTTTCTTTACTGAAATGTAAATTTACTGAAAATATTAGGTAATATTAAAAATCATGTTTTAATTATTCATTATGCAATATTGACACCAATTAATATCACAATTTAAAGAGAAATATAAAATTAACAGACTTATTTTTTTAACAGTAGCAAACCCCATGACGGGTTTTACTTAATAACACGGTATAACACTAACATTAAATCTTAACATACTCGTTCCTTCTCTTATATCAACTTGATGCATCAGAACTTTACTCCTTGTCTACCCAGCACATCTTCGAACTTGAGACAGCTACTTTTCAATGTTTCCATCAATCTCTGAGTATCTACCACTCGTTATGTTTAAGACAACTCATTCCTTCTACTGTATAATTTTAACAATACAGACAAAGTAAAACAACATAACAAAGAGGTGAGATCACCTACACCAATACCAACATGGCAGCATAGAGATAACACAAACAACAATATCATACAGATAGATCATACTACAATTATGATCATGCCATCAACATTAATCAACTATCATCATCCAATCATTTATCAATTCAATTATCATAAATAATAATTATGACAATGCCCTTAACATTATCATCATCATCATCTTCCAAGTATTCAAAACAATTGTCATAACCAATATTCCTCAATTAATATATCACACAGATAAAAATGTTTAGATTTATGCATATGCACAAAGACTCAGTTTATCAAAAACAACTCCATGGAGGTTTTCACAATTTCGAGAAGAATGCTCTGGTTAATTGTTAGCCTTAGCCCAAAGACAATCTCCCAGTCGTTGAAAAGAATCGTGTTCTTGTCGGGTATCGTCAATGCGTTGCAACTGATCGACGCTAAGTGGCACAGTGGTACTCGCTTAACGTCGTCCCTTCGGTCGATCACGCTACTGACGCCCCAAGATCCATCATAGACCTCACTATCAATTCTCATTCCCTCTTCAACCACAAGGACCATAATAGCTATTAGCTATATTTTATACAATGCACGAATATATCAGTGCAAGTCCAACCCCAAAGGGCCAAATCTTTTCAATTTCATTTGTTCAATGTAATCATATGCTTCAACGCATATTTTTTCAATGCACGTATAATGCACCAAATCCAATCACGGACATATCTTTCTAATGCATGTATAATGCACCAAATGCCAATCACAGGCAAAATATGTCATTTTCTTACATAACATCCATATCTTGGTTTACAAGATTTATATCTTTGTATTTTCAATAGGAAAATCATATTATCACTATATTCTTCACTTTTCCCAAATCATTTCCAAACACAACCTTCTTCAAAATAAATTGAAGTTCAAAATTATTTTCATTTACAAAAACTTAATTTCTCAAGTGATTAAAATGCTCTGATTCCCTTTTCAAATTCCTTGTGTTAAATTAATTATATTTTCACTTGGAAAAATTACTTTGATTCATAAAAAATCTAGGCATTACAAGCCTTCAAAAACGTGGACATGACTATTGAAAATTATCAAAATATTTTTCCTTCTAAATTGATATGGTTTTACACAAACAAAACCATTACAATTTTGTTTTCAAAACTGAAGTACCGATGGTTATAAAAACTAAACTTATTTGTTCAAATTCATTTTTACTTTCCTTTCAAATTCATTTTTACTTTCTTTGTAAATCTTTTTTCACTTTCTTTGCAAATCCTTAAAATCAACGTTTGCCCGTTTCATTCAAAACTCATATTTAGAAAAATACTTTAATTTCCTTTTCAAAATCCTTAATTGAAAATTCTTGTGAGACTGCCTTTTAATGAAAAATAACATGGCAGAATGATGAAAAAAAAGTCAGCCATAAAGGGGATTTGGTGACAGAATGACCGAGTTACCATTTTGATAAGAATGGTCAAGAATCAATTTCTGTCAAATGAAGGTTCTGTCGAATGAAGATAAAAAACTGTCGAATATGCTAGAAGATTAGCAAAAATCCTAATTCGACGAATGGTGTTGACGTTTGAGAAATCTTCCAATGTTGAACCAACGAAAACTCAAAATGGTCAGAAATTCTGATTCGACGGATTTTGACATTCTTACTCGACAGATTTGGCATTCTTACTCGATGGATTTTGACATTGGAGAAGTTTCTCTCCTAAGTGATCAGAAACTCTACTCGACGGATTTTGACATTCTTACTCGACGGATTTGGCATTCTTACTCGACGGATTTGGTATTCTTACTCGACGGATTTTGACATTGGAGAAGTTTCTCTCCTAAGTGATCAGAAACTCTACTCGATGGATTTTGACATTCTTACTCGACAGATTTGGCATTCTTACTCGACAGATTTTGACATTGGAGAAGTTTCTCTCCTAAGTGATCAGAAACTCTACTCGACGGATTTTGCATTCTAACTCGACGGATTTTGACATTCTTACTCTACGAATTTGGCATTCTTACTCGACGGATTTTGACACTCTTACTCGACAGATTTGGCATTCTTACTCGACGAATTTTGACATTGGAGAAGTTTCTCTCCTAAGTGATCAGAAACTCTACTCGACGGATTTGGCATTCTAACTCGACGGATTTTGAGAAATTTCTCTACTAAATGGTTATTAAAAATCGTGTTCTTATTCTCTTGAAAAAAAACAAACCATAGTTTTGGAAGCTCAAAATCGTGACCTTCTCTTTGGTCTTTGGAGCCAAAATTTCTTGTTTTATCGTACTTTCATCATAATATATTCAATATATCCTTAACATTCATATCATAAGCATACCATATAAGCAAATAGAAATCATACTAAGCATGCATGCACAAGTAAATCATACAAAACATATCAAGCATAGACAAAAATAATCAAAGTACATAACACACACAAATTATTACATGACCATGGATGTGAATCCTCACATGGATTCACCATCCATCAAATATAAAACCATCTCTTACCACCATGCTTGGTTGGTGAGATGGATCTTCCTCTTACCTCTTGAAGATCCTCAAAAACTCCTTGTTTTGCTTCTTTTTCCAAGTCCTTCACCACCAAGGGCTTCTCAAATACAAAACAAAATATATAGAAATTAGTATACTAAGCTTGATTAAGAGGAACCATGGATCAAACATAGTTTAGATCATGAAAAAGAAGAGAAGAAATGAAGTCTTCTTATACTTCACCTCAAAAACCCAATAACTTTGATCTTGAAGAAAGTCCATGAAGATGAATGATTTAGAGAAAATATCCAATGTGAAAGTTGCTTAGACTATCATGTAGATTCAAGATCTATGGTTGGATAAAATTAAAAGAGATTGGAGAGTGGTTTTAGGTGTCTTGACCTAATGGTTTCTCTTGAAGCACAAAGATGGAATTTTTTTAATTTTTGATAGAAACTTGAAGCTTGGATTTGAAGCTCAAGATGAATGATTTTGGAAAAACTCATAACTAGAGATGTTCTTAGAATGGTGTTTAGGTTTAGGAAATGTGTTTAGATGAAATTTTAGAAGCTTGGAGACATGGTTTCTCGGTATTGACCGAATGGTATTTCTTGGAGAAGAAAATAGAGTTTTTTTTTTTTTTGTATTTTGCTTTGCAGAAGATGATGAATATAGAGCAATTATGATACAAATGATAGAAACCAAAAATTTTGGTCTTCTTTTGAGTGCATGATCGTAGCTCATATGGAGAGAAAGAAGAGAATATATTTTGCTAAGTCTTGCTTTTGAAAAATCAATGAATGATGAAGATTGATCAAGATAGGAAATTAACGGTCTTCAAACTTTTTCTTTGGCCTAAAAAGGCTACTCAAAATTATCTCCTCCTTCCTATGCATTCTCCAAAATCGTCCCCCCTCTTCCTAATGCATTCATGAAGTTGTCATAATTATTAGTCACCATCTAGAGCATTTCTAGCCATTGATTAATTCAATGGTTAGGATTTAGGTAGACTTTTGATTTAGAAGACTTAATCTAGGCCATTAGATCTTTTTCCTTTAAATTCTAACCATTAGATGTGTCTCCAAAAATGAAGGGTCAAGATTACTCCTTCTTACTTTTAATCCAAGGGTCATAATTAGTCTTTACTACTTTTTAAGACCAAATCTCCACCATTGATTAATTCTTCATCCAATGGTCATAAATGGTCTTTTTCACTTTTTAAGACTAAATCTCAACCCTTGATTTAATCTAAATCCAATGGTTATAAATGGTCCTTGTTACTTTACAAGACCAATTCTACACCGTTGATTAAATCTACGGTTGATATTGAAGCCTTTCTTATTAAGCTTGTCTAGATTAAATCTCTACCATTGATTAGATCAATGGTTAACATCCAATGTTTCTTTATTAAATTTACTTCTCAACCGTTGATTAAATCAAGATCAAGTCTCCACCATTAATTAAATCAATGGTGGATATCCAAACCACTAATGTTGACTTAAGCAATATAATTTCTATTTGTATCTACTAAAAACCTCATGAAAGAATATATTTACTGTATTTTTATCACCCGATAATTAAATACAGTACCAAACACAATACAAGAAAGTTTCTAAAACTGTTTTCAGATTCAGGTTTAGTAAGATCCCCTGTCTCCGTCTAAACAGTACAAATTTTTCTATGCGTAGAAAATTTTTTCACTTTGTGGGACCCACCTGGGCCCACGTAAGGTCACCTGAGCCCACATAGTACCACCTGGACCCACATACAGAAAAAATTTATAATCATTTACAAAAATCACAAATATTAGAAAACGTATGAAAATCAAGTCAGATTGTTAAAAATAATTAACAGTCAAGAGAAATAAATACAGAAAGATTTTTTCCAGTCTGAAAATTATTATTTTCCTAACACGGAGTAAATCACTCAAAACGATCAAATATGCTGATGGAATAATCAAAATAATTTTACAGTATCCAGAAACTACTAAACAGTAAAATTTTGTTAACTGTCAAAATTACTGTTTACAAAATAGGAAATTTTGGGGTGTTACAATACTCCCCCTCTAAAAAGAAATTTCGTCCTCGAAATTTGAGAAACATGATTTCACACCCTCAGAATAAATACGGATATGGTGCTTTCATCTTATTTTCTAATTTCCATATTACATCTTCACTTACGTCATTCTATACTATTCTAACCAACAAAATCTCTTTGCCTCACGTTCAACTTCTCCTGATCAAACAGATATCTTAGACTCCTATGATTACTGAAGATGTTGAATGTTACTCCAGAAAGAAAATATCTCCATATCTCTGATACCAACATAGCGACAACCAACTTTCATTCATGCCTAGAATAATTTTTCTCAGATAACTTCCAACTAATGTAATGTATTACTTAAAATTTTCTTATCCTCGTATCACTACATGTTCTAGATTTTGCTCTTAACAGGAAATGTCTCACTAACTGAATTCTCCTTTCCACAGCACGATACCAGATACTTTCGTAAATTTTTTTTTCTACGATTTTCCATTACCATCTTAAATTTTTTCATAGAAGAATTGTTCCAATTTTTTGAAGAATTCACCACGCTTCTGCTGCGTCACTCAGATACGTTAACACGGATACAAATATAGAAATATCCTTTCTTGCAAGATATTCCTTCAATTGCAGGAGATGAAAGAAAACATCATGGAAGATAACAAAACGAATCGAACCTGTTATCGAACATATCCAGCAAAGAATTGGATGTAACCCGATTTTCAAAAATGAATTTTCTCTGGATTACTCACAGTCTGTTGAAATGATCTCATTGGATATGGTTGGAAAACAACTAATCCATTTCCAAAGATCACGTCTGTTTATGAAACAAATCAAACTAACACAAAAATTTTGAACAACAGATCAAACTAACACAAAGTTTTGATCTATAACAACAATTTGAATAAC
This sequence comes from Ormosia semicastrata, assembly GCA_029884595.1. Classification (NCBI taxonomy): domain Eukaryota; kingdom Viridiplantae; phylum Streptophyta; class Magnoliopsida; order Fabales; family Fabaceae; genus Ormosia; species Ormosia semicastrata. The sequence continues at coordinate 12,474,954 of JAQQTO010000038.1, forward strand.
TTGAATAGCTCGATTAGCTAAGAATAGAAACAAAGTAAACAAATCAGAGGATAACGAATAACTCTAACATATAATTGATCTACTCAATCATATGTCATAAAGAATAGGTCACTCACAGAAATATTCAGTATGGTTTATAGGATTAGCTCCAATGACGCAATCTCCATTGATTAAATCTTCCGCTCAGAACACTCCCGTTCCATTCAGAGTAACAACTTCCCTTACTATCAAAAAATTTTACTAATAGAAAACTCTGTTTTCAAAGAGCATAATCTCTGGGAAAATGTGTCCAACTTTTCCACAATTTTTTTTCTTGACTTACATTCCTTCATTTAAGTACTTTCTTTCACATCCCTTACTGTTTTTGGTTTCGTCAATGGTTATAAAGACATCTTACGTCGAAATCAATTACTTTCTCAATATCCTAAAAAGAAATTTCAGGTTCCAAAATTATGAAATCTTATATTCCAAGACTGATTCTCTTCCATCAGATTCTAAACTTCAACTTCTAGTTTCCATTGAACAAGGGTCCTTTGTTCGTGCAGTCGTCTTTCCACATTGCTCCCGTTGCTCCCGTAGCTGCAATTGCATTACTAGTAACATGTTTCACTTCCACACAAGTATAACTATCCCGAGCCATTCCCTTTTTTTTTTTTGAGACGTGCGGATCGAAATACAATGGATCTAATATCCATTATAAACAACATTATTTCCTTTCAAAAAAACAAACACAGAGAACACAACACAAGCAAAATAGACCTAACCACAACCCCCAAAAGACTCAAACCGTGCTCTGATACCAACTAATGTAACACCCTCCTTAGGGTATCACATTTTCGACTCCCGACTCATAATCTGAAAAGAAGTTCACACAAAGTTTGAGTTATAAAAGATGGGTTTTAAAATTTCTTCTTCATTGAAATGTAAATTTATTGAAAATATTAGGTAATATTGAAAATCATGTTTCAACTATTTATTATGCAATATTGACACTAATTAATATCACAATTTAAAGAGAAATATAAAATTAACAGACTTATTTTTTTAACAGTAGCAAACCCCATGACGGGTTTTACTTAATAGCACGGTACAACACTAACATTAAATCTTAACATACTCATTCCTTCTCTTGTATCAACTTGATGCATCGAACTTTACTCCTTGTCTACCCTAAGACATCTTCAAACTTGAGACAGCCACTTTTCAATGTTTCCATCAATCTCTGAGTATCTACCACTCGTTATGTCTAAGACAACTCATTCCTTCTACTGTATAATTTTAACAACACAGACAAAGCAAAACAATATAACAAAGAGGTGAGATCACCTACACCAATACCAACATGATAGCATAGAGATAACACAAACAGCAATATCATACAGATAGATCATACTACAATTATGATCATGCCATCAACATTAATCAACTATCATCATCCAATCATTTATCAATTCAATTATCATAAACAATAATTATGACAATGCCCTTAGCATTATCATCATCATCATCTTTCAAGTATTCAAAACAATTGTCATAACTAATATTCCTCAATTAATATATCACACAGATATAAATGCTCAGATTTATGCATATGCACAAAGACTCAGTTTATCAAAAACAACTCCATGAAGGTTTTCACGATTTCAAGAAGAATGCTCTGGTTAATTGTCAGCCTTAGCCCAAAGACAATCTCCCAGTCGTTGAAAAGAATCGTGTTCTTGTCGGGTATTGTCAATGCGTTGTAACGGATCGCATCGCTAGTGGCATGTGGTACTCGCTTAACCGTCCATCGGTCGACCACCGCGCCTCGACGCCCCCAAAATCCATCATAGACCTCACTATCAATTCTCATTCCCTCTTCAACCACAAGGGCCATAATAGCTATTAGCTATATTTTATACAATGCACGAATATATCAGTATAAGTCCAACCCCAAAGGGCCAAATCTTTTCAATTTCATTTGTTCAATGTAATCATATGCTTCAACACATATTTTTCTAATGCACGTATAATGCACCAAATCCAATCACAGACATATCTTTCCAATGCATGTATAATGCACCAAATGCCAATCACAGGCAAAATATGTCATTTTCTTACATAACATCCATATAATGGTTTTACAGTATTTATACTGTATTTTTAATAAGAAAATCATATTATCACTATATTCTTCATTTTTTCCAAATCATTTCCAAACACAACCTTCTTCAAAATAAATTGAAGTTCAAAATTATTTTCGTTTACAAAAACTTAATTTCTCAAGTGATTAAAATGCTCTGATTCCCTTTTCAAATTCCTTGTGTTAAATTAATTATATTTTCACTTGGAAAAATTACTTTGTTTCATAAAAAATCTAGGCATTACAAGCCTTCAAAAACGTGGACATGACTATTGAAAATTATCAAAATATTTTTCCTTCTAAATTGATATGGTTTTACACAAACAAAACCATTAAAATTTTGTTTTCAAAACTGAAGTACCGATGGTTATAAAAACTAAACTTATTTGTTCAAATTCATTTTTACTTTCCTTTCAAATTCATTTTTACTTTCTTTGTAAATCCTTTTTCACTTTCTTTGCAAATCCTTAAAATCAACGTTTGGCCGTTTCATTCAAAACTCATATTTAGAAAAACACTTTAATTCCCTTTTCAAAATCCTTAATTGAAAATTCTTGTGAGACTGCCTTTCGACGAAAAATAACATGGCAGAATGATGAAAAAAAAGTCAGTCATAAAGGGGATTTGGTGACAGAATGACCGAGTTACCATTTTGACAAGAATGGTCAAGAATCAATTTCTGTCTAATGAAGATCAAAAACTGTCAAATATGCTAGAAGATTAGCAGAAATCCTAATTCGATGGATGGTGTTGACGTTGGAGAAATCTTCTAGTGTTGAACCGACGAAAACTTAAAATGATCAGAAATTCTGATTCGACGGATTTTGACATTCTTACTCGACAGATTTGACATTCTTACTCGACGGATTTTGACATTGGAGAAGTTTCTCTCCTAAGTGATCAGAAACTCTACTCGACGGATTTTGACATTCTTACTCGACGGGTTTGGCATTCTTACTCGACGGATTTGGCATTCTTACTCGACGGATTTTGACATTGGAGAAGTTTCTCTCCTAAGTGATCAGAAACTCTACTCGACGGATTTTGACATTCTTACTCGACAGATTTGGCATTCTTACTTGACAGATTTTGACATTGGAGAAGTTTCTCTCCTAAGTGATCAGAAACTCTACTCGACGGATTTGGCATTCTAACTCGACGGATTTTGACATTCTTACTCGATGGATTTGACATTCTTACTCGACGCTCGACGGATTTTGACACTCTTACTCGACAGATTTGACATTCTTACTCGACGGATTTTGACATTAGAGAAGTTTCTCTCCTAAGTGATCAGAAACTCCACTCGACGGATTTGACATTCTAACTCGACGGATTTTGAGAAATTTCTCTACTAAATGGTTATTAAAAACCGTGTTCTTATTCTCTTGAAAAAAAACAAACCATAGTTTTGGAAGCTCAAAACTGTGACCTTCTCTTTAGTCTTTGGAGCCAAAATTTCTTATTTTATCATACTTTCATCATAATATATTCAATATATCCTTAACATTCATATCATAAGCATACCATATAAGCAAATAGAAATCATACTAAGCATGCATATACAAGTAAATCATGCAAAACATATCAAGCATAGATAAAAATAATCAAAGTACATAACACACACAAATTATTACATTACCATGGATATGAATCCTCACATGGATTCACCATCCATCAAATATAAAACCATCTCTCACCACCATGCTTGGTTGGTGAGATGAATCTCCCTCTTACCTCTTGAAGATCCTCTAAAACTCCTTGTTTTGCTTCTTTTTTCATGTCCTTCACCACCAAAGGCTTCTCAAATACAAAACAAAATATATAGAAATTAGTATACTAAGCTTGATTAAGAGGAACCATGGATCAAACATAGTTTAGATCATGAAAAAGAAGAGAAGAAATGAAGTCTTCTTATACTTCACCTCAAAAACCCAATAACTTTGATCTTGAAGAAAGTCCATGAAGATGAATGATTTAGAGAAAATCTCCAACGTGAAAGTTGCTTAGACTATCATGTAGATTCAAGATCTATGGTTGGATGAAATTAAAAGAGATTGGAGAGTGGTTTTAGGTGTCTTGACCGAATGGTTTCTCTTGAAGCACAAATATGAAATTTTTTTAATTTTTGATAGAAACTTGAAACTTGGATTTGAAGCTCAAGATGAATAATTTTGGAAAAACTCATAACTAGAGATGTTCTTAGAATGGTGTTTAGGTTTAAGAAATGTGTTTAGATGAAATTTTAGAAGCTTGGAGACATGGTTTCTAGGTGTTGACCGAATGGTATTTCTTGGAGAAGAAAATAGAGTTTTTTTTTGTATTTTACTTTGCAGAAGATGATGAATAGAAAGCAATTATGATACAAATGATAAAAACCAAAAATTTTGGTCTTCTTTTGAGTGCATGGTCGTAGCTCATATGGAGAGAAAGAAGAGAATATATTTTGCTAAGTCTTGCTTTTGGAAAATCAATGAATGATGAAGATTGATCAAGATAGGAAATTAATGGTCTTCAAACTTTTTCTTTGGCCTAAAAAGGCTACTCAAAATTGTCTCCTCCTTCCTATGCATTCTCCAAAACCATCCCCCCTCTTCCTAATGCATGCATGAAGTTGTCATCATTATTAGTCACCATCTAGAGTATTTCTAGCCATTGATTAATTCAATGGTTAGGATTTAGGTAGACTTTTAATTTAGAAGACTTAATCTAGGCCATTAGATCTTTTTCCTTTAAATTCTAACCATTAGATGTGTCTCCAAAAATGAAGGGTCAAGATTACTCCTTCTTACTTTTAATTCAAGGGTCATAATTAGTCTTTGCTACTTTTTAAGACCAAATCTCCACCCTTGATTAATTCTTCATCCAATGGTCATAAATGATCTTTTTCACTTTTTAAGACTAACTTTCCACATTAATTTAATTTAAATCCAATGGTTATAAATGGTCCTTGTTGCTTTACAAGACTAATTCTACACCGTTGATTAAATCTACGCTTGATATTGAAACCTTTCTTATTAAGCTTGTCTAGATTAAATCTCTACCATTGATTAGATCAATGGTTAACATTCAATGTTTCTTTATTAAATTTATTTCTCAACCGTTGATTAAATCAAGATCAAGTCTCCACCGTTAATTAAATCAAAGGTGGATATCCAAACTATCAATGTTGACTTAAGCAATATAATTTCTATTTTTATCTACTAAAAACATCACGAAAGAATATATTTACTATATTTTTATCACCCGATAATTAAATACAGTACTAAATACAATACAAGAAAATTTTTAAACTATTTTCGGATTCAGGTTTAGTAAGATCCTCTGTTTCCGTCTAAACAGTACAAATTTTTTTATGCATAGAAATTTTTTTCACTTTGTGAGACCCACCTGAACTCACGTAAGGTCACCTGGACCCACATAGGACCACATACAGAACAAATTCATAATCATCTACAAAAATCACAAATATTAAAAAACGTATAAAAATCAAGTCAGATTGTTAAAAATAATTATGATCAAGAGAAATAAATACGAGAAAGATTTTCTCCCCAAAAATTATTATTTTCCGACACGGAGTAAATCACTCAAAACGATCAAATATCTTGTGGAATAATCAAAATAATTTTACAAGATCGAGAAATTACTAAACAAGAAAATTGCATTAATCACAAAATTAATGTTTACAAGATAAGAAATTTTGAGGTGTTACAAGTAAGAATAATTTTTAGATAAATATAATTTATTATAAATATTTAAATTATTATTTAATATATATAAAATAATAAAAATTATAACAAAATTATATTAATTTTAATAATATTTTTATACATATTAAATAATAATTTAAATACTTAAATAATAAAATGATAAATACAACTTACCTAAGAATTTTTACAGGAGATAAAGCTCTCTTTCCTCGTGGCAAAAGTGCAATGTGAGATTCTTTTCCTCTAATTTTTTCCTCTGAGCTTTTCTGATTGTGTGGATAGTTATTATAAAGACACTAACGATTAGTGCTAGTTAAACAACATTTATATATGTAACTGTGCATTAGTATTTATGCAATTGTATTTTATTATTATTTTATTTAACCTTATTAGTTTTTTAAAATTTAGATTCAATTATCTACTAATTGTGTATAATACACAACAAAGTATTGTTTACTTTGTTTTCCTCTTACTTCCATTTGGTTTATGGCCATTGTTATGTTATACCTTGATAAGTTTGGGTGTGTCATATACTTTTAACTTTTATTTGTAATAGTAAATTTTTTTTTGATAGGTTATTATTATTTTTTTAAATCATGTTACTGTTTACACCAGAGGTTAAGCTAGAGACACTGTTCATGTCAGTAAAAATACTATTTATGCTATAAAAATACTGTTCACACAAAAAATACTATTTATGCAAGAAAAAATATTGTTCCATGTTGGAAAAATACTGTTTATGCAAGAAAAAAACATTATTCAAGTCAAAAAAAATACTGTTCACTCCGAAAAGGGTAGTGTTTAAGCTAAAAAATACTGTTTATATATTTTAAAATTATACAGCTCTGTAAATAATATCAATTAAAATTATATCAATTAGTGTTTATATTTTTTCATAAATAATCGTGCATCTTGAAATTTTTTTCTAAAACTATTATCTTGTTGAAAAGTCTTATAAATTTTAAGCGATAATATTTATATAGTTATACAATTTAAAAATCTTTGGAGGTGAACGAGTTTCCTAAAATTAAAGCTGTGTTTTTTGAAAAATCTTATAAATTTTAAGCGATAATATTTATACGATTATACAATTTAAAAAATTTAGAGGTGACCATGGAGTGGTAGTCAAATGAAGTTAAGCAAGAATCAGGTAATGATAATAGTAGTAGTATATAAAAAAAATATAACACTAAAAAAATTAAAAATAATAATAAAAAAAGAAAACCTACTAACAAGTTTCTTGTAATTGATTTAAGCCATTGATTTATTTTATGAATAAATCAATGACATAAATTATGAGGTGTATGTATCTTAGAATTGGCCTTGGTTTATAAGAAAATTCTTGTTACAAAAGAAGTTTGAGCGCCATGACAGAGACAGAAAAGGGGGAAAAACAAACGTGCACTATCTGCTTCATCTTAAAGTCACTCTTACTCTCCTCGCATGGCAACATATATGTGGTTGCAAATGGAATATAAGTATGTAACTATACTCTGCCACACAAGGTTTTGAACTGAAGGTGCATAACTTGAATTTTCTCTTTTTATCCGTTGGCTCCCTATTTTCTAATCATATATGATAATTAGACTTCTCGAAAGGTTTAGAATGAATTTTGTCATTTTCTCGTGGAAACAGTTTGAATTGATTACCCGTTTCCTGGTGCCTACCGCCGCCGTACTGCTAACAACCCTTGCTCATGAATCCAAGCCTGCATTGCATCTAATCCTCCTACCGAAAACAGCCTCCCATTTACTTGGCAGGTGTAGGAATCAGGGGTAGAAGGGTTCCTGAACCTTTCAAAATACATAAAAGTGGGGGGAAAAAAAACGGAAATCAACCCTAAAAGCGAGATTCATCTGTGTAATCAAATATCAACCAAATTTAAATAAAGTTCTCTGAGTGTTTGTAATGTTATTTTTTAATAAAAATATAACATTTGGACATTATTTTATAGTTCATTTATAAAAAATTTAAAAAAATAATGAGATAGCTACAAAAAAGAATACATATTATATTTTTATTAAAAAATAACACTACAAATATTTAAAAAACTTTATTTAAATTTTATCAATTTAAAAGAGAATTTAAAATTTAAAATTCGAGTTGCTATTTCTAGTGTTGCAATCTACAAGTTTTATTTGTATGCTAGTTGTACACGAAAATATTCAATGATTATTTTATAGTTATATAACTTACATTAGAGGTTGATTCAATTAAAAGACCGGATTATCAAATTAGTGATTTGATTGTGCGTCAAGTGGTTAAATCAAAAAATTTAGACAAAAAATATTTTTTTAAAAGTATTATATGAAAAAATTATTTTATACAAATTATTATATTAAAAATAAAAAATAAAAAATACTATATGAAAAAAATCAAATTAACTATGATAATAATTTATTAGTTAAATAATAATATAAATTTTAGAATTAAGCATAATAATAAACAAGAACATATGATCTAATAATATAATATATTTTCATGATATAAACTATTAGATATTGTATTCAAATCTTATAAGTTGTACTTTTAAAATTTTCTTTAAACGAAAAAAAACTCTTAATGAACAAGACCCGTGTCACAAGTTTCCTGGTTTGACTCCAAGTCATACAACTATAGATTATTTATTTAATATGTCAATTATTTGATTTGAATTTTTCGAATCATAGATTTGCCATTTTAAGAATTTCAGAAGCAATTGGTCAAAGAAAAACCCAAAAAATTGTTTGATTTGGATTCGATTTCAGAGGTCATCTGTTGCCCTGTGAGACCTATCCTGACGTTAGACTAGAGCAACCATACCCTTACTTAAATTTTTTTAATCCTAGTTGTTTGTATGTTTATTTACTTAATGATTAATGACATAACATATTTGTTGTAACTCGTGCAGCCTTAATCGAAACTTGTAAATTAATGAGACAGCAAAATCGTAAAACCTATAGCGTGCAAAGCACTGTCTTCAAGGATTATTTCGGTATAGACGAAAATCTCCTAGGGTACTGCAGGCTCTTCCTGTTTGTCAGAGCTTCAAGAACTGCAAGAGATTTTAAGTCACGTAACCCAGTAGAGAAAGAGAATAGAAGTGAAGAATGATGAAGAGGAAGTTCTAACCACAAAACTTAATAAAGGATGATATTTATAGAAAACAGTTTTTAGTCGTTGGAATATGACCGTTGGAATATGTCCGTTAGAATATGACCGTTGGAATATGACCGTTAGAATATGTCCGTTAGAATATGACCGTTGGAATATGACCGTTGAAATATGACCAGGTCAAAACTCAGATAAAACTAAATCATTTTTAAACCTCTTTAAAAACTTATTTTCCAACCAATGTAGGACATTCATTCTTTTGAAATAAAGCATTTTTCACAACAATCCCCCACATATTTCAAAAGAATATTAAATAAAATCAATAATTTTAAAAACAGAATCTGGGTTACATCATGAGCGCAAACGTTTCGAATCTGGTGTCTTCTGGACTATGAACCAGACCTAGATAAATAGGATTTTAACTTACAATGTAATTGGTGAAGTTTAAACTTCTATGAACCAAAACATTTTTCGTGTAAATTAGAATCCCATTTGATCACATTTATACCCTCATTTATCTCTTGCTGTTAACGCAGTTTTGCACTTTTCGGCCATGTGCATGCCTGGTTGTTCATGAGTGCTTTAGAGACTATGCCATTATCTCATAGGAGCGGCCCCACTCCACACTCATATAGGTGATTTCATCAAGTGTATACTGCACTTTATACATCACCCATAAGGGATATGAAATTCATTAAAAGCATATAGCTTATCCTCACAATAAATGCAGTGTAGCACTTCTCATGCTTCTCACACCATAGGAAGGGACAGACACAGTGCTAGCAGTACTAACAAGTGACTTGTTATTACCCATATGAACTTCTTTCATGGGATCTCCACTCATAAAAGTCAGGTTACCATCACTGTTAGTTTCAATTTGGCTTAAGTCCCATTCCCCTCGATGTGGTATATATTAAATTTCTACACAAATATTTTGTCAGAGGATTGGCCAAATTTCCTTATGACTTCACATAATTAATGGATTTAATTCCATTTAGCATATGCTTCACAGAATTGTGACGTACACATATATGTCACTATTTTTCATTATACACATTTTTGTTTGCTCTTACTATTTGTCATTTTGGCAATCACAGACTCTGAAGAATCTATGTCTTCAGGTTTCTTCCATAAGAGGAATATCTGCTAAGAGATTTCTTAGCCACTCAACCTCAGATCCTACCAAATTAATAAACTTGACCTCAATTTTAGATCTAACTATACAAGTCTACTTGGATGACTTCCAAGTGACATCACCTCCATTGAGGTTAAAAATAAACTCACTTGTGGATTTTGTCTCATTTGAATCAATGATTTATTTAGCATTATGATCATCTTGTCCACATATCAAATTCAACACCATGGCTCTTGGTTCATAGTCTCATCTAATCTCATAATGCAATAGAGACATGGAATTCATTCATGCAAGCATCATCAAATACTTGATCATGTACATCTAGATCATGATTATCACACTCTATACATATATAACTATGCATGTCACATAACCAAGTTAATAGTAATTCAAAGATAACAAGGATATATGAGATACAATGTAAGACAATATATGAAGCTCTCAATGCTCTATTTTAATTTTCAAACTCTACATAAACCATTATAAGGATTATATGTGTGTATTTACTCATTCAATTTATAACACATGCAAAATCAAGTACATAAATGCTACCAATATTTGAGCATATTCAGATTGTGATGCACCACTACTAGATCATAGTCTAAACTCAGTAGCCTTTTAACTCACTTCTAATCTCATTAAATCATGATTTTAAATTTAAAACAACTTCAATATAAAAATAGATTTATCCGAGAGAGACATAAAAATTGTCTTTCTAAAAATTATTTCACACAATTAGAAGCATCACAATGTCTCTTCCTTAGTTCAAATAAAGAATTTTAGTTAGACACCCCCACACTTTAAGATATTTATATCAAGTCATGAATTAACATAAGTTCAAAATACAATTAAACAGCAAAACCACATATCACAAAATTAGTGCATTACCCTCACCTACACACAGCTTCACCATTAACATTAATCTTACTCTAAATGTGCTTATTTTTCTTTTTCCTTTTAATTTAATAGAAACAAAAAACAAAAAAAACCTGGTGGCTGACGACAGCGCGCGGTGGAGTAGTGACGACTTTAGTCTCTTCTTACTCTCTAAAACGAGTTTGAGGGTTTTGTGTGTTTTTGTTTTTGCAACTCTGATCTCCTTCAATCCAAACATTTTCCAAAGAAAATCTTTGCCTCATTCACAGAACACATGACCTCTAAGCACCACAACAGCAAACACCACCCAAAACCAGCGCGTGAACCCACGTAACACCGTTTGCACCTCTGCCCCTACGTCCAAAACCACGAGCTTCTCTTTCCCTTTCCACTGTGTTACCCATTTCCTCATAAAAATCTCATATTTAAAATAAGTTATATCAGTATCACAGAGATTGTAGGAAAAATAAAAAAAAAATATACGAACGGGTAAAATTAAACATTGTATGAATAGTATTGACGTGCAGCAATAATCCTTGAGATTGTTGTAACCCGTGCAGCCTTAATCGAAACCTGTAAATTAATGACACAGCAAAATCGTGAAACCTGTAGCGTGCAAAGCACTGCCCTCAAGGATTATTTCGGTATAGATGAAAATCCCCAGGGGTATTGCAGAGTTTCTTCTGTTTGTCGGGCTTCGAGCTGCAAGAGATTTTAAGTCACGTAACCCAGTAGAGAAAGAGAATAGAAGTGAAGAATGATGAAGAAGAAGTTCTAACCACAAAACTTAATAAATGATGATATTTATAGAAAACAGTTTTTAGTCATTGGAATATAACCGTTAGAATATGTCCGTTAGAATATGATCGTTGAAATATGACCGTTGGAATATGTCCGTTAAAATATGACCATTGGAATATGACCATTGAAATATGACCAGGTCAAAACTCAGATAAAACTAAATCATTTTTAAACCTCTTCAAAAACTTATTTTCCAACCAATGTAAGACATTCATTCTTTTGAAATAAAGCATTTTTCACAACATATTTTGATCTTACACCTTGATCTGCGGTAAATCATGCAAAAAAGATTTCTGATAAAATCTCATCGATTCAATCCATCATCAATGATATTCAAAATTGAAACTTCTCCGTAAAATTTTAAACTATAAAAGGATAGCACAAAATGTGATAGTATACAATATTAGTTCTCTTTAAGAAAAATGCACACACTCTCTGTTTATCTTATAAACAGCATGGTCGAACAAACAAATGCTGGTCAGAACAGAGCAGAATGGATCTTCGCTAATCTCAGCCCAAACCCAAAAGCGATCACTAATCTGAGATGTACACCGTCTGTAGTAAAGAAATGGTTGCATCCCAGGTAATGACTGCACAAGATGCAAATACTATTCAATCAATTGCCACAACACATAAAGCAATTCACTTATGAGATGGAAAAATTAAACAAAGAATTAAAATTTATGATATCGTGACAAACATATTTTCAATCTAATATTTTTAACCAGAAGAGTGGTTGAAAATGTTAAAAAGTTGCTTAAAATGACTTGATTAACCATTGTTTTGGTTAGTTCATCCTAAATTGATGATTTGTTCACTAGAATATCCTAAATTGTATTTCTTCCAAAAAAAAATCTCAGAAAGATGGCTCCAAACAGTGATTGATGTAGCACTGCCCTCTGAGATTTTAAGTCTTCCCTTATGCAACACTATTAGCAAGGGTCCAGAGAAAGAATAAAAAGGTAACCCCGCAGGGGTGGGTATTCCAGAGAAAGAATAGAGAGATAAACCCGCAGGGATGGGTATCTAGGTAGTATATACCTCAAAAAGTTATTACAATTCTCGATCACTATCAAGTTGTGCCTTTGCTGCTGCCTTGTCAGCTTCTTCCAAAACAAAGGTTTTCAATGAATCAACATCCCTTGTACCTGACCATTTGAACAACATGCAAATATAAGATTAGATCTATCAATCTTCCCTCTAGCTTTGGCTCGGAGAAGGAGAGTGAAGGGAGGGAGGAAGTAGATATTACAAGCGTCGTGCAACTAAATCAAACCAGATATTAATCTATGATGAAAAGATCATGATTTGCTTCTCCTTAAAATTATAGAATATATTTCTTCATTCATGCCTGATGAAAATAAAAAAAGAAATGAATCATACAAAGCTTGAATCTAAGACTATCAGGTAGTTCACAAAAGTTTCCCTCCCTTCAAGTACCCGTAACTTGAATAACTGTCAAATACAACTGCAAAATTTTACCAGAAAAAATGTTTTGAATCTCTGAACTTATATTGAAACCTAATAGTATACTGCAGTGACGTGGCATATGTGATTTGAAGATACATGCCACACTGTTATAAACATACACCACAATCACTGATAACTAGCAAACTCATCCGATCATCATCACTATTCCTCAGGTGACAGATGGAATCTTGCCCCTCAGCAGGAAGTATGTTCAAGGGTTATAGCATAGCCATCAGTCACTTGATTTTCATTTTAAATTTCCACATTCATGATGAGCTAAAAAAGATAGTATTTTCAAATAGATGCAATGACTGAGGTGATGCCTTGTTTGGTTTTCCAAACGTGAAATTATAAGAAATCCAAAAGAACTCATAATTTTTTTGCACTAAATCCAAGGCAATTTATACACCGGTAATCAAGGGATATTATAAGCAAACATGAAACATCAACTAGTCATAGTTGGCTATGGTCATTCAAAGTGAAAGATCAAGCTTGAGCATGCGAATCAAACTGAAGAACACTAACAGTTACAAGGGAACGGAGCAAAAAGTACGAAATCCATCTTCTAATTACCTCGGTACCTAGCAACCTCTTCGCCGTCATAAAAGAGCTTAAAGGTAGGATATGAATGAATATCAACTTTGGTACACAATGGTTTGTCTGTGCCGCAATCCACTTCTCCAATCTCTATTTCATCTGCTCCTTCCATTGCCTTTCCCAAATCATCCCACAAAGACCCCAAGTTCTTACTGGCAAAGCAACCATTGTTATTATTTTACATACAAGTTAGAATTAGAAAGCAATAGAATGAAAAAAAAAAGAGCATGTTCAATTCAACATCATGTTTAGCTTATTGCAGAGTATATAATAAAAGAGTCAATCACCAATGCTTGCACCAGGGAACGCAGAATTTCACTAACCACGCAGTGTCTTTCTCCTTGATCTAAATAAGAAAATAAAAAATTGAGATAATAAAAATAATGAGTCGGATACATTCCAATAACAGTATTACGAAAAACCCTTGTCCCTATAAGCTCAAGCACACACAGGAAAGAGGAACCCCTAATTAAACAACTTGAATGTTATTTTAACCTATGAATAAACAACAATAGTTAAATATAAAAACTGGGTTTACAAATTGGGGATAATTAAGCAACGAATAGTTGAAAAAGCGAGGGGTTTTCATAGAAATATAGAGGTTGACAATAACCGCTAAAAAAAAACGAGTGGGGAATTGAGATAGAGACGAACCTTATCGGAGAAAGTGTCAGAGGTTAAGGTTATAACCTCAGATTGAGTGCAAAGAGGTAAAGTGAAAGTGAGGAGAATGAGTATGAGAGTGAGACATGTTCGGACAACAAAGGAACGCCGGTAGGGGTGGCTTCTCATGGCTGCCCTGCCTGATCTACTACGCCGTCTCGATCTCTACAGCACCCAAAACTAGATCCAGGATCTTGTTATATGCACGTGATTTGCATGTGACGATATACCTTTCGTAAAATTTATAATTTTAAAAGAGTAAATACCGATATAGTTCCTGACAAAAACAGCAGCTTTAAAATTCGTTCTCAAGAAAAAAAAAATCACCAAATTGTCCTGGACACGTTAGTCTCTCTCAAATCTATTTAGTTAAAGTTCAAAGATATACACATGGCAGTTGTTATTATACACCTTACTTAATTAAGATGCATGGTATATCACTCAAAATGACCTGCACTGACAGGTCAGTTGGTTTAGACTTTTTTTTTTGGTAAATCTCTCAAACACCACAAGAATCACCTCACCCTTACCACTACTATCACAGTCGGATGATGACGCGATTGTGGGAGTAGACCCAGGTGGCGTTCGCGATTTGTGGTTGGTGCTGCATGGTGGTTTGTGGAGGGACGTGGTGGCTTGCGATGATGGTTCGTGGACGTGGGTGAGAGGCAAATATGTGCCATGGTTTGCGAATCTGGCACGGGATCTGCGTGGTGGTTCGCGTGAGAGATGGATCTACGTGGTGGTTCACGTGAGAGGCGGCTGGGCGTGGAATAGGGCACTGGTTCCGAGCTTGACTTGCAAGTTGCATGTTGGCTGGAGCAAAGGCTGAGGTCGCAGTGGTTGGAGGCGGAGGCTGAGGTATTGCGATGGTAGTTTAGTTTGGGTTTTGATGGCTATGGTGGCTCGCAAATATGGTGGTTCGTGGGTTCTAGGTGGCGTGAGCCGCAGTTTTCAGCTTGGGTTTTAGGTGGTTCGATTTTTTGGTGGCTGGGTTTTCTGGTCGCACGTGGTGGTTTTGGTTCTGGTTGGTCATGGTGGTTTTGGTGGCTAAGTTTTCTGATTGCGCATGGTGGTTCTAGTGGCTGGGTTCTGGTCTGGACTGTGATTGGCGCAGTGGAGGCTGGCGACGGAGTTCATGGTGGTTTTGGAGTGGTGAACAGAGCTCATGGTGATTCCGAAATGAAGTTTTTTGTTGACTGAAACTTATTGTATAAGTAGAAGATCATCAAATTTGACCATTGATATATTTTAATCATATATCAATGACTATATTTTCAAGATGTATGATACATACTCTTCTTTACGGGCTGTATACCACCATATACCACCATATATACACATGGCATGTTAACTCTTGACTTGATAGTTGTAATTTAACTCTTGACATGCACATATGTGGACTTTAACGGAGTAAATTTGATAGAAGGTCCAAATTGTCATCCTCAACAACAATTTGATGAGTTTTTTTTGTTCAGAACATAATTTGGGGGCCATTATTTTTTTCATAGACTAAATTGGGTATTAACTCATTTAAAAACGATATCCCCTGATTTTTTTCCTAAAAGTTTTTAGGAGTTCTTGATATTATTCATTTATATTGATTGTAAATTGTACTAAAAAAATATTGATTGTAATTTTTTTTTCACAATATGTTGAAGATTTTTTTTTTAGAGTATCATTTCACTCAATAGGTAAGAGACTAATCTAATAGGATATAGTTAAACATTTAAGCAAAGACTCCTTCTAACAATGTTATTTTCATACACATAATCACAAAATTAAACTCAAGAATACATGCTTAAAATATTTAAATTTCTTCCACTCAAACTAACATGCATTATTGCTTGAATATTTAATCCTTTAATAAGTATCTCTATAAATATTGCTATAAAATAATTCTTCATATATTATCACAATTAAAAAATCGTTTTAACAAATGCTTACTTTAGTATGTAAACTTTAGTCATTCTACTAAAAATGTGGTTTGTTTGCCACCATATCTAACCTTTATTGGTAAAATAAGTTGAATATAATAATAAATTAAAATTACATTTTAGTGTATGTTTAAATTTACTTTATTTTTAGATAAAAATCACTTTTTCTTTTCAAAAACTTTATAAACTATTATCAACACAAAATAAACTAAAATATACATGATATTGATTTTCTATTTGTGTGGTCTTAAAGTCACCTGCTTAATAATACATTTAGTAACAAGTAATTTTTTTGGGCTTAAACATGTATTTAGTCTATGAAAATATAGTATTTTTTATTTTTGGTCCTTTCAAAATTTATTTTTTTGATTTTAGTCTATGTCGTAGTGAGATTCTAAGTATTTACTTGACAAATAAAGATCCACTCATTGATGACATATGTCAATAATTTCATTTATCATATAAATACTTAACAAAGTCTCGCTAACAATAAAAACTAAAAAAAAATAGCGGGACCAAAACTAATAAAAAAAAATTAGAGAGATCAAAATTTAAGAGTATTATATTTTCAAGAATAAAAAACATATTTAAACCTAATTTTCTTTTCTTTTCATGATTCAAGTTCAAATCCAAGCACACTACACACCAAAATAATTGGATTGGACCTCCAAAATCATAGTGTTTATGCAACTGGTTCAATTGCAGCCATTAACAAAATCATAATATATATGCAACTGGTGAAATTGCAACCTTTAACAAGATCATTATACATACTATACTATCCCATTTTGATTGACATACTATCCATGCAAAGAGAAATTATTACATACTTCTGAGGCATAATTAATATACACTTTAAGATAGATTTTTACTATTAATTTTAAATAAATATCTTAAAATTTATATGTTTGTTTAAAATTAATTAATGGTAAAAATTCTCCCTGAAACATGGATTAATTGTATTCTAGGAGCATGTTAAAATTTCTCCCATGCAACTAGTGAAGTTGTAGCCTTTAATTAAATCAAAATTAAACTTTTAATAAATCCACAAACTGACAAAAGCACAATAATTTGTGTTGACAGTGTTGACCATGGTTGTTAAAATCTCGTTTCAAAACTTAAAATCTTACAATTTTATGATTTGAAAACTAAATAACTTGTTAGATATTACATTAGAAAAGGAATCTAGTAAAATCATTCCAAAACTCATTTTTGAACATTAAAATCACTTGTAACCCGATTTTAACTAAGATTTTATGTTTTTATGTTTAAAGAGTAGTTATGCTGAGTTTTTATGAATTATGGATAAGTTGGATTTGGACAAAGCTTTACCCGGTCTACCATTTATTGTAACATCAACATGTGTAACAAGTTCAAAATTTTCATAATTTCTCACAAGTGCTATATGCAACTATGTCTAACTTTGATAATTTGAAGTTGAGCTTTTTATGGTTGAGTTCTAGAGAACGATGGTTCCACATTTTTTTCTCCCCTATGGTTTGCTAGTATTTGGTGTGTTAAAAGTTTGGAATGTCAAACAGTGCTAGTACTAATTGTTCTCTTCATTATACCTGCACTCAAAAGATCAAACAAAATATTAGTTAGTTTAGATTTTTGTTAATATTTATATGTACATAATTTTTAAAATAATATTTCATATAATATAATATTTATGCTTTTACGTTTAGCTTTTATGTTTTACTTTTACCTAAACCCACCCATGTTTTTTGGGTGAAAACTTAGACAACCTTGGTGTTAGACGTATCACATAACAAGCTAAATGACAAGTGAAAGAATGACTATGCCATATTCAATGATGCTAATAAAGACACAAGAAGTATTCATTAAACAAAAGGAAGAACTAAAATATTATTGAGAAATTTGCACATCTTTTTCTGCATCAAACCTTTATATCTTCATTGTTGAAAAAAGAAAAGGAGAGAGAGTAAATCTTGATAAATACATTTCCCTCTTTATATTACTTAAAATAGAAAACATAATGAATTGAATTTTGATGTTAAAAAAATGTATAAATAACAAATTAAGCTCAATATCAATATTCTTAGAACCCCACCACCAATTCGAAGTTGACTATTAACTATTATTTAGTAGATGATGCCTGCTGTAATCCGCCTTTTGTTCTTGCTTTCTTATGGTGTTCCATAGTAGCATAACGGCAATGTGCAAATTAAACTTCATCATATCACTTTGTTCAGTACACAAAATGTTCCTTTTGCATATATGTACACGTAAATGGCTTATTTCAGGAAGATTGAGGTGGTGTTACATGAAAACAACTTTGATGTATAAATACAAATATTTCTCGAAGCATAATCCCAAGTCTTTTATAATTCTTGCACCAGCAGGAAATTAAGGAAAAGTAACTACTATTACAAAGATGAAAGCAAATTACGTGAATGAATTCAATGGACAAAGAAAGTAGATTTTATTCACAACTCAAGAGAACTAGAGAACATAAAACACATGAAAAAAGAAAACAGAATTATCCACTAGCTAGGCACTACATCCAAAACTACATCACTGGCAAAGCTTTTGATAGCCTTTGGATGCATCTGCACCTTGTCTTCCACCAGCACTACATCTCCTGGTGCAGCAGATGGCGAAGGCAGTATCACTGCTTCGCGCTGAGCATCAACGACGCGGCGCATGGTGTCCTGGCTCACCCCAAACGCAGCTGCGAGCTGAGGCCCCATCATGGTCCGAACAAGGGACACGGCACCCACCAGGAACAGTGGCGTGTTTTTCCTGGCCGAGGTAGTGAACCCAAAGAACTCCATTGGTCCATTCCTTGATGCTATTTGACAGAAAGGGAAGTACCTTGGTACAAAGAACACGTCCCCTTGTTTGATCTCTGTGTTCATTGCACTGGTCCCGTTTGGAAACACTATCTGAATTCTACCATAACCCCTTAGCACTATACCATACTCTGTTGCCGTCGGATTCACATGGGGTGCCATCATGGATCCCTGCCATACAATGCATGCCAAATTAAAACAATTTTGTTACTTGATCACACCACAAATGTTATATCATTTTTACACTTCTTATCTGAGGAAAAAAATGAATATAGGTCTGTTTTTATTTTATTTTATTATTAAAAAATATAAATAATGATTACACATAAATTTTAATACTAGTTAATAATATATAAAATTTTAATTAATAATGTAGGCTCTAATAAATTATTATACGTTAACTAAAAAATTTATACATTATTAATTGGTGTAAAAAATAATGTTCAAATCGTGTGTTGCAAATAACAAAATTTATATATATATATATATATATAAATGATGTAATGAATATGGTGTGGCAATAAAATTATTGAAATTAAAAAGGATGACAAATTGCATGAATGTTTACACTTTACACCAAAATATTGAAGGCTTTGTTTGCGTACCGCTGTGAGTTTAACGTGATAAACGCCAATGCCAGGTCTTTTGAGGGGAGCATAATCGCGGCCATCCAGAGCAGTGCTCCAACCATAACTGTTTTTGAAATCTGGTTTTCTGTCATAGAGGTTGTAAGAGTCAGGGGAATTAGCGGTACCCTTGTTCTCTGTCTTCTTGTTCTCCTTCCCAAGTACAGTTTCCAACAGCTTCCTCCATGACCAACTTGTTTGCTGCTCTTCTTCTTCATCAGGTTCTTCTTGGTCTAATTGGACCATTTTCTTCAGGTGTTGCACTTTGTCTTCCTTCTTCAGTTGAAGGAATTTGGTCCATAGGCTAGGGGCACGAGAATCACCCACATACACAATTGGCCCTTCTAGTTTCGTGCTGAACAGTTTCCTTAGCTCCGTTCTTGATGCCTATGAGTGATATAATTGACAAAAGAAATTTGTTAGTGTTTAATTTCAGTGTCTATGTTGGAGGGTTGGCTACCTAGCTGTACAGTGAAAATGAAGTAATATTACTATATAATAACAATGAAGTAATAATGTACCAAAAAAGAATGAAGTAATATTTATTGGTCAACTATTCATTATGGAATATTCTTTGTAATTATGTGTACTAATTATGTGTGCATGTTTTACTCCTACATGCTGGACTCAAAATATTTGATTCTTTCACTGTAACTATGGAATTTATCAATTGAAAATGTCCTTTTTCCATCAATTCATTTTCTCTATAATATTACTATATTAGCTTACATTAAATGCAGTTTCAAGGATCTCAGGCCCGAATCCAGAAAGCACTGAGTCCAGATTGGCTCCTCCACCGATATAGAAGGACTGCATGGCCCAGAAGAAAATGGAAGAATGTCAGAACTTAACTCACAGTACAGCACAATTTCAAAATGATCACAACGGTGCTAAAAAAGTGGAAGGTGTGAAATTATGGATGGCATGTACCTGGAAGCTATCTACTCCCAAACTCGCAGAGGGTTCAATGCTGCAGATGATGTGAAGTCTCTGACCCTCCCCTAAATTGACCAAATAGAATGGTGAACCGGCTGGAATTATATACAGATCCCCGGTCTTCAATCGCCTTTCCGCTAGGTCATCTTTATATATGAGTCCCAACTTTGCTTCCCCTGCAACCAGTTTCCAAGTTGACTCCCAAATTCTCCAAGGAGTTCAAATCTGATGCACGTACAAATTACAATCTAAAGTTTTCTAGTCTATCATTGCATGCCCTTCGTTAAAATAGTTAGACTAATTGTGATAGTCAAACATCTTTAATAATTTGACAAAACATTTGGATCATAGTGTCACACTAATCATGTATCAAAATTAAATCCTTCTCAAATTTCCCTAGATCACTTAAGATGGATTGTGTCTTGGTGTTTCACAGGTTTCAAGTTCATTCATTTTTTATCTTTCCTATCAAAAGGAAAAACTAGCTTGGTACTCCTTATATTATGGCTAATATATGCAGATTACACTAGGAATCTTTACTTTCATTTCTTGTTTCTTATCTGCTTGTGTGATTACCATGCGGAAAGTGAGAAAAATCTGATATAGAGAGAGGAAGAGTGGGGAGAGAAAGAGAGGTTCTGATACCTCTACGGATGAATATGATCAAATTGGAGTCGAGGTACTGAGGAATAAAGAGGGACCTTGGTTCGATATTGATAAAGCCAATGTGCATGCGCCTCTCCAAAATCCTAGCACCATAGCTTTTCAGTACTCGCATCTCCCCTGCATCAGTCTTGACCACGCTCTTGTACTTGTGCATCAAGAACAAATTGTTTGAGGACCTTGAAGGCCTCTCTTCCCTCTCTGTCCTCCAATCTTCTTCTTCTTCTTCTTCAACGAAGCCCATTGTTATGGCCACTACATGGCAAAGAACAAGGAGCAATAGCAAAAAGGTGGTTCTGTTTGCCATAGTTTCTTGCTAAGGCTTTGTTTGATGGCATGCACTTTGGGGTTTGAGAGATGAGGATGAAGGGGTGGTTTATTTATGAAGAGAATGTAGAGAGACACGTGTCATCCTTGTAGAATCTGGGGAGTTTGCTGGCGATGTATGGTATAGACAAGTTGAGATTCGGCGAGAAACCTAGTTTCAATGACACACGGACAAAGTCTGCTTGAAAATTTCCATTGTTAACATTAATATCGCTTTAAATTAAATGGCTTTCCCTTCTAGGACAATTTTCTCAAATCCTTCGGGCTAGGCTTTATAAAATAACAATAGGACTATAGATGGGTGGAAGTGGAATTGAGTTGACTTGATAGAAAAACAATCATCTCACATTAATTTTTTAGATCATTTTTAAATAATAATATATAAATTTATAATTAATTATATATATTAATTAATATTTTTTCGTTGAATTCACTTCTTATTAACCAATTGATGTATATGATCAATTATAAATTTATATATCGTTAATCAATATAAACATTGATATAAAAAATTGGGTTGAGAAAATTCGAATTCTACTTGATATTTGATCATTTTTTAGTCAGTTTCATTGATATTCGTATGTGGCGTGAGTGAGTAAATTGTAGAGTGATATCCACTATTTTTACACTCTTTCCTTTTGTTTGGTTGGCTTTTACGTAGGATTTCACGAACTATATTCACATGCTTTCGTGGTCTTACAGTTAAAATAAAAAAGTTTAAAACAAAAAACAGTAATAGATTGATAAAACGCAATAGCAGTTACTTAGTTTTACCTGTGCCGTTTCTGCAAAAAACAATTCGTGGGGTTGAGCAATACTCTTTTTTAAAGTTAATGAATTTTTATTATCATAATTCAAGTTAGTATAGCTATTTACTATTTTTTTGAGCTGTAGTTATATACTCTTGAATAAATAAATAGTGTACAATACTTTAATTTATCCATCAATCGTCTTCTTAAATTTTGGTAAATTTAGATTAAATTCTTTTATAATTTTGACAGTGTAACATTACTTATATTTAAGAGTGAAAATAAGTTACCCAGGTCGATTTTTTTAAATAGAATTCGATCAGATCTCAATTATAAGGCTCGAATCGATCGATCTCTGTGAGCTTATAATAGGTTAATTTTTAAAGTCTGACCTAATCTTTTTAAAAGTCTAACTTGACCTGAAAGCCTATTTAAAGACCTACTTTGTAATGAGACTTTTAAATAGACCAATAGACCTTTATATAGGCTAACAAACTTACCTTAAAATAGGTCAATATGTCTTACATAGATTAACAAACCTACCTTTAAATAAGTTAATATGCATTTACATAGGATAACAGGCCTAAGCCTTGAAATAAGTCAACGGGCCTACTCAAAGTCAATAGGTCTTTGTTATAATTTAACACTCACCTTCTAATTTTATAGATACTTAACACTTTCTTACTCTAATTTTTTGTCGATGTGGGACTTAGAGATATACCAAGTTGCTCACTTTCTTACTCTAATCTTTCAAGTCTCACATCAACCAAAGTTTAGAGCAAAAAAGTAGTGAACATCTATAAAAATAAAGGTGAAGTGTTAACTTATTATTTTCATTCTAATAAATATATTACATTAAATATATTAGTAAATATGTTATTTCTATTCTAACTTACTAATTTAAGTTTTAGTTACTAACTTTTATTAAAATTTAATTAAAATATATATTAATATATTATAATAATTATATTTATAATTTATAAATATTATTATAATATATATTATATTATATATAATTAAATAAGTCAACCAAGAACTGTCGAGTTTAAAGGTCTATTATATGGCCCTGAGACCTAATATTTTTAGTTAAATGAACTTTTAAAAATCATTGACTTAACTTATTTAGTAAACGGGTTAAGTAGGTCAGGTACTCAGACGGAGTTAAGTACAGCGCATTGTCCCCAGTGATCGACTTATTTCCACCCCTATTTATATTTGAGTTTAAGTTTATCCACCTTAAATGAAAAGTAATTTTTTTTAAATAATTTTACTAACAAGTATTTTTAGAACACTTCTTAAAGAAGTTAAAATATGAAGTTTTAGATAAAAATAATACAAATTGTAAAAAAAAAATTTTTAATGCATTAAATATCTTGTTTTTATTTTAAAAAATTTATTTTAATTTTTTTAACAAGTGTCCTTAATAAAAAAATTTATTAAGATAATCTTGCATGTATTGTTATAAAATTAATTTTTTTGGACACTGTCACAATTAGGGTACTCTTCTAACAGTACACTCAACTCTTTTGGTTCTTTTATTAAAAACATAGTTTGCTTATCACTATGTTGAACTTTTTTTAGTAGGTAGAAAGTATTATCAACAATTTTTTTAATGTGTTATTATTAAAAAATTGACTTCTTTAAAATAGTCTCACACTAAAAAAATGAGAATATCCATTTAAGACAAAAAAATTATGACAGTCAAAATATTTTAATAATTTAAAAATACATGGATGAAAATTTAAAGAAATTTTACATCCAACGGACAAAATTATATCTTACTCTTAAACATGTTCATATTAATGATTGAATATTAAAAAATACATTTTTTAGAGTAAATTATATTCAACTCCTCTGAATTTAATGATATGACATTAGTGCAAAATTTTTTTCAAAAATGACACTCCTCCTAATTGATTAAATTAACTAATACCTATTAGAATAAATTATAAGAATATGTATTAGTTTTTATAATTTTTTCATGAATAACAATAATTGTGTATATTAAAAAATTTATAAATTTTAACTAGTAATATTTATATATAATAATATTTAAAAAAAACTCTTACAATTTTTTTATGTGGATGTGTAAGAAGTTTTTTTAAATATTTTTATAAAATATATATTTTTAACTAGTAATGTTATGAGAATTTAATTGATAAAAATATTATCAAATTTTAACTAGTAATATTTATACACAAAAATATTTTTTAAAAAAATATTTTTTATAAATAATTATAAATATAGATTTTAACCGAAAAAATTTATAAATTTTTAATTGATAATATTTATCTGTAACTGATCCTATTTATTAGGATTGGATGATAGGTAATGAGAGAGCGGAAAGAAATCAAAAATAACATCATTATTTGAGTTTTAAAATATGTAACGGATCCTATCTAACTTTTGTTTTATAAGAAAGAACACTTAAGTTATTATTATTATTACAAAGATAATATTATTATTATAATATTTACATTAATTATATATTTAATCAATTAAAGAGAGTGTTATTTTTGAAAAGAAAGAACTAAATATCATATCATCAAACTTAAATGTAAGTGAATGTAATTTACTCTTTTTCTTAGATAGTCACTCATTTTGTGACTATTAATTAATTAATTATTTCAAAAATAAGAATAGGTGGATTATGTAGTGAATGAGTATAGAAGAAGTTTATTTCTTCTACATTTGTACCAATGGGCCCCATGGGACACGCATGCCCAGGGCCTTTCAAGAATAAGAACGCAGCAAGCGGAAGAAGCGGGGCACGGCACGAGTGCGAGTGCACCCTGAAGGCGTGGCGATCCTATCGGTCACCTTTACCACAACCCCGAAGACGAGGTTGCTTGCTGGATCGGCCAACCCAACACCAACATATCAACATGGCCGAAACATCCTCGGACCATAACATTGATATTCCCATCGAGATCGTTAGTGACGAAGAGATGGCTCTCATTGAAGCTGCTTTTGCTTTAGCTTCTTCTTCTGCTCGTTCTGCTATTCGTTCTTCATCATCACTACCCTCTTCTTCCCCTCACTTTCAAACAAACGCATTATCCATCACGGTTCTATCCAAGAGAAGGTTATCAAGTGGTAGTGGCACCCACCCTGACATCGAGGACTCACCCAAATTGGTTACTACCCGCAAGAAAACCACAGTTCCTGACTCCTCCTTTCTTCACCGCTTTAGGAGGAAAAGAGGCTTATCTGTCACCGACATCACTTCTACGGTACCAATTTTCTATCTAAGGGGGTGTTGATGGTGCCAACATAAAAGTGCTTCTAATTGCCAAAGACCTTGTAGCTCAATTGACATTCCCCAACTCCAAATTCTTAAAATTAAAAAAAAAGGTCCTGATTTTTCGTCATTGGGGTGTGCAAACTGAGTTTTTATTCGCGAATAAAATCTTGGTTGGGTTGTGTTCGAACATGATTTGGGTCTCAAACCATGGTTTTAATGGAAGTGAAAAAAAAAATGTTGCTTTTCAGCTGGGTCAAACCATGGTTTGCAAATTCTAATCCAAGCAAGCTAGCATATTCTTAGACTAGTCGAAGTACAAGCTTCAGGGTAGATTTGTTTTCTTCTTAATTGATTAGTCCTACGAGCACCACTTTATTCTTGTGCAATATAATGTTATGTGGAGTCTTACTTGGTGTCAACTTTTTGCATTCATGTAATTGTGAAACGCTTTCAGATTGTTATTGATGCCGTGCATGATTGTGGAAATCGGGTCACGGTCAACTTAACTCTGTTTTTTAAATGTTGTGATAGGAATGGTGTCAAAAACAAATAGAATTTTCTCTCCTTCTTGGAGGACGGAAGACCAATCAAGCTATGAGAGCTGGTATTGCTCGACACGCGAAACTTGAACATGAGGTACTATCTTCATTCCTGATAAGTTGAATTTCTTACTTGAGGCATCCTACATGGTCCTCTTTCACTTGTCAGTTCTGTCTGTTAATATAAATCTATTAATCAACTTAAATTTAAGTCAGCTTTTTTTTATTAAAAAAAAACTTAACACTTATAAGTTAAAGCTTAATGACATGTAACTACAGCTGTTGAATGTTGTCCAAAGTTTTCTAGTTGTTGGAATCTGTTACTATTCTTATAAATGTGCTATCATTCGATGGTGTGGCTGTGTTTTATCTTGAGAGCATTTAAACATCAAGTGCAGCTTCAAATGATTTGGCTCAAAAGATGAGATTGGATTGAGAGGTTTTACTGAGATCTAAAATTTGGCAATGAGCTGTTTCTTTGTTGTAAACCTGCCTTTTCCTTAATTGCATTTTTTGTTTAATTAAGCATGAAATATTATAGTTACGTATTAGAAAAAAATTTGTAGGTCAACTGTGCTACTAAGTTATAATTCTACTTGATGCTATTGGAATTTATGGCAATGTAGCCATTTAGCCAGGCGTGTATAAAAAGATAATAAAAAAAACCCCAATTATCCAGCTTTCACCACATGGAATTTTAAAAATTTAGACAAATTTTGATTGTATAAAATCCATAGCAGCACTAAATCACTCCATGGAAATGAAATCTCTTAAGGTAACAGTACAAAATAGCTTGCAGAAGTTTCTTATTATTAATTAGATAATCGTAGTTTATTTTTTATTTGTTTTCTTAATATCAGATTGTAAATTTTTATGATTATTTGAACCTTTCTGTGTCCTATTTGGTCAAGTTTGTTATCTTTTAAGTTGGATCTATCAGCACTGATTGTGTTGATGAGCAGGTTATAAAACGGGTGGAAGTGAAGGTCAAATCACAAGAAGATTTTTGGGCCCTGAAGTTTCTTAATTTTATAAATGGTGTGAATCAATTATTGTTTGAAGGATTAACTCGTGAACTGCCAATGTAAGTTAATGACGTTGTTTGAGTCAATCCTCAGGTTCTCATAGGTTAAATAGATTTTGATAACACATAGCAATCAGGTTGTGAGTGTGTAATTCTAACATGGTAGCATTTAATCTTGTTCTTATCTCTAACTTTTGTGGATCTTAAAGGAAGAGAACTCAACTTTCTTAAATTTGGCAAATGGCATGAGAATCAAGCCTAACATGCAATATGGACTGTGTTGTTGGATTGAGCCCTTTGTAATAATTGTTCTAAAGTGCATCCTCTGCATACTGATGAGTGATGGAAGAGGCAGTGAATTATGCATTATTCAAATAGAAATATAATACAATAGAAAACTTGGTTTAGGTTCCTATTGAAATTGGTTTAGCTTCCTATTGAGTTATGCATTGAATTATGCTCCAATTTTTATTTGTTTCAACCCGTTAAATTGAAAAACCTACTATCATATAGTGAACTTGGTTTAGGTTCCTATTGAAATTGGTTTAGCTTCCTATTGAGTTATGCATTGAATTATGCTCCAATTTTTATTTGTTTCAACCCGTTAAATTGAAAAACCTACTATCATATAGTGAATTAAGCTTTTGATGTTTTTGGATAAAAGAGATGTTACAAGTAACATTAAATTTCAGAGAAATGATAGAGTTTACTTGAGACTTACCTAAGTCTTTATTGGTGGGATTTGGAGCAATTTTGATCATGATGGACTGTTCTTACTTCTGATATCAGAATAGGCTTTGCAGAAGGTATATGGATGGTGGGAGTGATTGATGAGATTCAAATGCCGTTAACAGAAAATGATCATAATCCAATACTAATTGACACAAAGACTCGTGCTCGAGATACACTTCCTGCTGAACCGCAACGAAGAAATGGAAGGTATGCTTATTCTTCTGCCATTTGTTTCATTCTGTTGGATGTAGAATTGCAAGCTAATGAGTTTGATTGAATCTTTGTGTTATTTTTGGCAGGCTTCAATTGATGTGTTACAAGTATTTGTGGGACAATTTAGTTGCTGATAATTTCCCTTCTAAAAAGTTTTTTACTTATTTTGGCTTAAACCCTCAACATAATCTATGTGAAGATATGAAAGTGATAAGTACTGACTCTGGATTTTCTGCATCGGTAAGTAGAGGAAATTGGGTTGCTAAGCTCATAATATTCTCTTGGTCATTGTCATTATATTCTTTTTTTGTTTATGGTAATTTAGGGGGTTATGCAATGCTGCATTGCACAAAATTAGATGTACATTTCCTTCATAAACTAAGTATTAAGTAAATTACTGAATTATCCTACTGAGCACAGCTAAGTGCTGCTTGATTTGAATGTCTTTGGGTTTCAATGGTGTTTCCTCTGGGAAAATGCATCTTAAGTTTTCAGAAAGGATTTAATTTTGATCCATTGATAGTGTAAATTTTTTTTACACTTTCACAATATTTTGCTGAAAAAATTCCAGTTGATTAATAAATGAAGTATGCCTTTACAGAATTTTCTTTCCTATTTTCATTATTGGCAA
The DNA here is from genome assembly GCA_029884595.1 of Ormosia semicastrata. NCBI lineage: Eukaryota > Viridiplantae > Streptophyta > Magnoliopsida > Fabales > Fabaceae > Ormosia > Ormosia semicastrata. The sequence continues at coordinate 12,503,858 of JAQQTO010000038.1, forward strand.
ATGCAGACCCTTGATGATGTGGTGAGATATTACAGAAATACGTGTAGGATACTGGCCCCTGCTCATGATCAGCTTTTATTGAGGTAAGCACAGAATTCTCAGTGCGGAATTATATGTTGCTCTGGACAATAACAGCACCTCGTGATAGCTTTCAAGAAATATGGTTTTTAAATGCATATTGTACATATTCATCCGTCCCCTGTGGCGACTTGGGTGGATGGGGCACCACAACACACATACACGAGTTGCTTATTTTGAGTGAAAACTTGTAATCTTCCAAGTTTTTCAAAGACGAGGAATGGTGATAAGTCATATTAATAAATTCCTCAGTTACAATGAGTGGCAATTAGATTGCACTACACGGGCTATTCTTCTTACACCCCGTTTTTACGTGAATTTAGTTTGATTTTCTAAGGAGAAAATGGTTTTGTTTGCTTCATGTCAGATATGAGTATCAGAAAGATCATTCACTGCTTGGTGAAGATAAATTTGCATATGATGCTGACTGGCTAAAGAAACAAATTCGTTGTTGTCTTGAGTTTTGGCTTGGAGAGCGAGAAGCCACTTATGCTCCGGAGGAGGAGGGCTGGAAATGTCGGTTTTGTCAATTTGCAACCGTCTGTCCTGCATACACTGATAGTAAGAGAACCGTGGCCCATACAAACAATGATGATTCAAATATCAAAGACGGCTAGATATCTAAATGCTGACTGTCTAATGTTATTATCGTTAGCTGCCTCAATAACGGTGGAATTCTTCCTTCAGAAAAGCATAATATGTTAACCTGGTTGATATAAGCCTTAGCAGGTCTACTGTAGGCATTGTTTATCATTGTTATATTCTTCTATCAAAACGCATTGTTGTTGTTGTAGCCACGTGTCAATTATTTTTGCAACTAAAAATACTTCATTCTCATGATGTATAAAATTAGAAAGTTGTTAATGGAATGTTAGTTGGGTAGCACGTGCAGTGCGCTAATATCCACGATAATTCCCCAACTTGTTTGGTTGAACTCATTTTCCTGTGATATATGCCAAAACTTTAAATTTTAATTTATTATGACAATTTCCCCCTTCAGATCCAAAGGGAACATCAACGAATGCTTCGTTCACATGTCACCTCCAACTAAAAAATAATAATAAATAAATAAATAAACAAAAAACGACAACGACACAGTAAGCTCTAAGCAGGTTGGAATAGGCCATGGGGAAAAAAAGCATATATTGAAGCATGAAGGAGAATCAATTATTACAGAAAGACCTCATGGTTAAAGTTCGGTCATGAGACTCCAGAAATCATACTTTGCTTTCTAAACAGCCTATATACACAATTTCTCAGAAGAAAATGCTCGCTCCTAACAAAATTTTCTCCATAATCATATCTTAATATTGGATGTAAGTCCACTCACAGCGTGAGCATTATTTTCAATTGGTTATATTTTAGAAAGATGAGTAGCAAAAAGAACTCAATAGAACTCAATTGTGCCAGATATACTGATGGGAGGATTGAAGTCAATCCGATTTGCTTTCCCCTCTGCAAACAACTGTGGTAACATGTTGGCCTCCTTAGCTGCAACCCCTTCACCGGTCCATAAGGTAACATGAGGCCACGCATTTTTTGAAACTATCTTCTCACCTTCCACTGAGCCCGGAGAAGCTTCAAATGCAGCCATTTTATCTGAGAAGAGCAGAGCTGTCAACTCCACTGGTACCTTTCTATGCAGGAAGAGGCCATAATCAGCCACAGCTTTGATGCCATGACTTCTCTTGTGGGCAAGAGTCAAATGAGCTCGATTAAGATTCTCTAAATGCTTGTCTTTAAGGAAAGCATCCATCTTGGGATTATTCTCGGCTAACTGCATACACAAATATTATTGCATCAGATACTGTTTCCTAAATCCTATATAAACACACGCGGATGTGAAAAACATTTTTGGACAGACAAATGGGGAAAAAGACATTGAGGTAGGTGCAGACAAGGAAAACCAAGGGGGAGGACTGAGGAGTAGGAACCGCCCATAAAGTCCTTTGTGGATGCCTCATGTGCATAGGTAATTAATTTCCACATGGCATCTTTCAAATGGAACTACTGAACAAACCCTCTTTCAGATATAATAGCAACAAACAAAATAAAAATAAGCTGAAAGGCCAATATCTCTCCCTCAAGATAGAAATGAAACAAAAGGTCTAATTAAGAAGCATTCTCATAGCTGCCATCCTGCAACCTACATTGTAGAACTCAGAAGCCAACTTTCAGATAACAAAATTGCTCACAGTTGGTCAAGTCCCTTGGTCCACTGGATGTTGTAAGATGGGTTTGATAGAAATATAAATCGGTTATAGCTACTATAAGAGAATATAGTACAAGCTTTTCTCTTTATAGCTCCTCTCCTAAAAAAAATTTTTTTTTCCCCTTCCTCTCCTCAACTTTAAATTTGTTTAGCCTAGCTATTCAGGCTATGTCCGTCTTCAAAACCTTTTATAGTTAAAATTAATCAACAATAATGCTGAGCAAAAATAAGTTAGTTTTCAATTAACATATTGAGTATAGAAAACAGAATGCAACTAGAAGAGCAGAAATTTCCCTTACATTATTAAGGACACCTTGAATTTCTGTAACTGGCAGACTGAGGGCAGCAAAAACAATGGTTCCAAATTTCCTCTTCTCAGTATCTGGTGGTGTGTAATCGCCCTTAGCAATGTTTCTCAATTGTTCCAGCACTTGCTTGACAGAAAACTCAAATGGAACCTGCAGATGTTGTGAGGGCAAACAATAGCAGTTTAGAGCATAATTGTGGATTTTAAAAACAATCAAGCAATGTCTAGTCAAAACCAATGTTATCTAAATATTAAATGAACACAGTTGATAATAGTGGACAAAAAGGAACTCAGAGAGTGACTATAGCTGAAAAACAAAGCTAGATGTACTAACCTGAATTGAATTAAAATACTCAGCATTTCCACAAAGAATATCCCGTAATTGTTTCTCCCATTTTATCCATTCCTTTGCGTAGGATCCCATAGTAGACTCTAATCTATCACAATAATGATCAATTTAAGAGTCAACTTCTCAGTTTACGCCAAACATCTCAAAGACAAAGGAGCTAAACAAACAAGAAGCCAGTTGACATAAGTCATCCATCAAGTTAACAGATATTACATGTCACTCATACTTCAATTACAGCTATTAGACCACCATGGGATGGAAAAATTCTAGTGCATTGTAGCACAATGCTCTTTGGGGGAATTAAATATATGAGACTGCCAGTTTTGATTTAACACAAACAAAAAGAAAATATTTTCTGCAGCTTGAAACACAATTATCAGAACTTGAGTGAGGTATTGAAAATTTCCAAAGTACTGATGGCTGACAGGCAGTTAGGGTCCTGCACTTAAGTTCTATTAGTACATTTTGCTGTCTTCAAACCATAGGCAAGTCAGGTTTTTTCTTTACTCTTATTGCCAGACTAATTTGATTTATATATTCTAATCATTTAGTATCAGTCAAGGGTGAAGTATATGGTGTGACAATATATGCATTTTAATCCGAGTTACATCCTAATATCTACTCAACAGAGAAGAAAAAATATAGTTCACAAATCCTATTGATGTCGGTCCCACATTGTTGTAGCAGCCACTAAGTCCACTACACAATTTACAAAATCTGAAAACAGAAAATATAGTGTAATAACTTACACAATAGGCAAGTGAAATTTCATAAAACTGACCTTCCATGTCTTTTAGTGTGAAGCTTATATAGATCAATTCCTTCCTCCAAAATGGACTGCACTACCTCAGGAAGGGGATACCTGCACATTGGAAAAAGCACAACAAAATAAGTAACATTAATGAGAGGATAGATGAATATAATCTGTTTCAGAGTTCTAGTGAGCTTTCACAATGAGATTGTGTTCCAGATATTCCATAAACAGTAAATCATATGCAAAGCAATACTCCAAAATGAAAAACATAAAGCAGATATATGAGACGTCAATCACAGATGTAAATAGTCATTGTAATAGTGCAACGATACCATGGCATATGAATGCAGAAAGGAAAAAGATAAGTTAACCTTTTAAACTTTTTCTGGAGAAAAAATAATTTGAAAGAAATAAGAGAAGAGAAAAAACAAAAAGGAATAACAGGAGTTATCCTAAAGAAGAGAGGGGGGAGAAACAAAAATCATTAAAAAAACAGCTCAAGAGATCCTCCATTCCCTCGCATATATGGAAGAAGAAGCCCTGAGCTGAAACCCAAAAGGAGGATAGAAAAACAAGCCTATCCCAGAAAGGATGAAAAGGATAAAGAATGCTGACTAAAATTTCCTGCATTGCATTCAAACCAGATTCACTACAGTCCCACATAAAGGGCATAACTCCAGAATGCCTTACACTCCTTATCTCTCTTAAAGCCTTGAAAGCGGATAGAGGAAAAGATTTCAAAAATTTGGCAGACAGATCCAATACTCCCCAAAAATCCCAAACAGCCAAATGCATAGTATGGTGTGGTAACTAATTTGGGCTTAAGTGTGGTATAAAATAAGAAATTACATAAAAAAAATGAAAATAAAAGGAAAAAACAAATCACTAAATTTGGACTAGAATTACTGTGGACCAAGAAAATAAATTAACCAGCTAGTACTTAAAGATGAAAGAATAATACTGTAGACCAGCAAGATACCGATGAACAAACCCATCATTGAAAGGCATAGGATTTAATCTTTGCAACTGTATTATAATTCAACTTGGGTATTAAGTCCAGATGAAATAATTTGTAAGTTCCAATTTTCAAGTATCGCATTTCTGCTTTCTTCTGATCAGCTACGAACTGGGTTTTGTTAGCTGCTCTTGTCCATAATCACCTAGAGACCCAGTTATCTCAGTGTTGTTCAGTTCTTAGTTTCCATTTAATTAATAGTTCCATTAATTTTCTCCGAAAGGAATGTTAGAGCAGAATCTGGTGCAGCATAGGCTATAATTATGTCAAAGATCTCTTGCATGTATTATAGTAAATTAAATTTGGCCCTTCACTCAATCAGCATTCCTAATAAAATTGTACAATACTACATGTTAGAGATATAAAACCAATCATGAGCTAAAAGCTTAAGCCTTTTAAGAGAGTTGGACCATGACATGGTATCAGAGCCTTATGACTTAGGTCATGAGTTCAATCCTTTCCGTCCCTATTCTTCTAATAAAAAGTTGAATTTCAGCACAAGGTATAGTGGGCATATGCATTGTTGACACTCAACACTATGCTCGTGTGATGGGGCGTGCTGGAGATATAAACCCAATCATGGGCATTCACCTAAAAGATTAAGCTTATAGGAGACTTGGCCCATTGACAATATCGATAAATCATATTTAATAATCTTATTTATATTGTTCCACGACCAATTTAAGAACACATGTCACTCCCATCATCTTTATCATATTAAAGTGAAATTCAATCTAAACCCTTCTTAGAACAGTGTCAACATTATTTTTACCTAAACCTATCTCTTATGAATCAAGTTTCCTGGTTGGGAGCAGTATTTTAATCTAGGAAGAATAAATTTCGTCAGTTACTTTTAGTCAATGTTGCAAAAGAAAATATAGACAATGATGGAAAGATTGGGATACAACGAATGCTACCAGGCTGTTAAATTACTTTTAGAACATTAAATGATGAAAAAGAAAAGAAAATGAACCATTAACTGAGAATTGAGCACTGACACTGGTAATGAAATTAAAGTACCTATCGGATTTCAGCAATGGCATCTTGACAAGTGACCCAAAACGCTCAATTAATTCACCCTCAAACTCTTTACGGCTCTGAAAAGCATTGGCAAAATCAGTTTAGAAAATATTAAAAACATATAAAAATGGAGTGGCAATAAAAGAAGTGTCATACCTTGCCCTCGTAAAGGTGATAAAACATTAGCAGCACATAGCCAGCATTTGGAGATGCCTTGTCAAGATTTCCCTTAACAAATTTGAAGAATTCAAATAAAGTTAGTGAAAGGTAATAAAATTTTAGGAAAAGGGATTATATATTCAGAAAACCAAAACAATATATACCGGATGATTGACTCGTTGAAGCACACGAAACATGAAAACAGCTAATGCATCAAGAGAAAATGGATTTGAATCAGTTCCTGCACAATAAAAAATAAAGAGGAATACACTCAGATGAAAATGAAACTAAAAATAAATAAAGCTTTTTATTACCAAGAAACATAGTATGCCACTGCTGTCACTTTTTATTCTGACCAAGCCAGATCACTAGCATTTTTTCTTTATTCACATTTTTAAGCAAAATAAATACTCAGTTGATTCAAGTTACTAGGGACTCAAGCATATCGTGCAAAAAGGACATGCAAATGCTTCCAAATTGGTTTTATGTGGAGATGAAAGATACACAGTCCTTAGATTATATAACAAAAACATTAGCAACAGACTTAGTCAACAGAGACAATTTCAGGATTGGCAACAAACATTACCGTCAGATTCAGGCACAACTGGGACAGCAGACGCCCTGGTTCTGTGACACATGTCTTCTATCTGCATATTTGACAAGTGGGATTTGGTCAATGTATAGCAATTTTAATAAGTAGATGATACAAAAGTTGATAGCTAGGCAAGAATGATTCTAGAGTAAATTCACAAAAATAAATAAATAAATAAAAGGAAGGAGCAAGTGATTTCTCCCATGTTAAATTTACTACTAAAATTTTGTAAGCTCTCGCTAAGGCTAGTGGCATGCCCTAACCTTAAAATGGGGCAACCTCCTCTCCCCTTAAACTTTCTTTCACCATTAGAGACTTGGAAATTCAATTTGATCATGTCCAGTTCCTCATGTTGCAAGGTTTATTGGAGGCAACTCAAGGAAACATGCATAAACATGATGCGTTTGTGCTGTGTTAAATAGTTATTATGTGTTATTGGGTTGAACCTATTCTTTCTTGTACTAATCCTTATTTCTCAGTATATACACACACACACACATACAGGGAGACTAACATTATTGAAGGTTCAAATTTGAATTCAAAAGAAAAGATTTGTTTAGTTTGGAAGGTTATTTTGCCCATGGAACAAAGTTTGATTTTATTTGGTAAATGGTCCCCAAATTGGGAAGGACCATAGCAAATTAAAATTTATTGCATATGAGTTTGATCTTCTTGACCCGTGCAATGCACGGGTGAATGCACTAGTATATATACATACAGGGAGACTAACATTATTGAGTTAGTCATCGTTATTCAGAGTATGTGAGATAACCTAGCTTCCTCTGCCAAAAAAAAAAAGGCAAAATAAAACAAAACAAAACCCGAAAAAAAAAAGAACTAGCTTTCTCTAACCTCTACCTGCGCCGCCCCCTCTCCCTTCCCAACGGCGCCGCCACTTCCCTTCCATCCGGTGATGCTTCCAGCGTGAGGACCGGCAGCCAATCATCACCCAGCAACCTGGGTCACGGGTCCTGAATAGGGTCTGCGTGGGTTTCATCGTGGCTGGGTTCTATTGAATGTCGGAGGCCGTGATTTGGCCTGGGTGTGTGAAGAGTGGCCGGTCGGCAGCGTCTAGGGTGGTTTCCGGCCAGGTTCGTGTTCGCCAGCTGTTTTCAAGCGAGGTTTTGCAGGTTTGTGTTCGCTGGAGGTTTTCCAGCAAGGTCTGGCATCGACGGCAGGGGTTTCAGGCCGGTTTGGTGATTTTGCCTTGTCGATTGTGGCGTTTTCAGGTTAGGTTCATGAGTTTTTACATTGCTGGGATGTCCTTTTCTATCTCAGCTTCCTGTTGGTGTTGGTGGTGAAGCTTCCCGGTCTGATTTTGGCTGATTTCTCGCCAATGTGTGGAGTTCTGATTTGGAGTTCTGGTCTGATTTTGGTGTTTTCTTCTAGCTCTATAAAATTCTTGAGTTTTGAGGGGCTGGATTGAAGTCAAAGAGGTTCGAACTGGTATTTTCCAGCTTCTCTTAGTATCGTTTGTGGGTTTTGGTTGCTGTTTTTTTTGGGGTTTTGAAGGTGACAGCCTTATTCTTCTGTTCGAGATTGGTTTGAGATGATGGTTGGTTATCCCAACTTGGGTTCTAGTATTTCTGATGAGTCTAAGATCTCTATGAAGCCTACTGATATGTCTCGGGTGATTTTTAATTCGGTTAGTAAAGGTGGCTGCACTTGTGATCGTGACGGTAATTATGATGGTATACTGAATTGTTGTTATTTATGTGGTGAAGGCGGCCATATTTCTGCTCCTCTGACATCGGGTTTCAAAAATATTATCATGTTTAATGTTGAATTCGATGTCTACTCGATTCCAAGCTTCACAGGGTATTGACACTTCCTCTACTACTACCTGTCAAAGTGTCTGAAAAACTGTATATCATTCTTTTCTCCCAATGTTTACAATGACAGTAATATATATAGGGAGCAGTTGTACATTAAATATCCCTAGAAAATATGCAACCAATTAATAAAACACTAAATGCACTAAATACAATATCTACACTAAAAACGTGGTAACAAGGCCAAGAGGCCACCGTCCATCACCGTTCATAGAAGCCATCGTCCATAGAGGCCATCGTCCATCACCGTCCATAGAAGCCACCGTCCATAGAAACAAGGCCAAGAGGCCACCGTCCAACAACTAATATTAACATCCCCCCTCAAATTGATGTGGCTGATCAAAAAGCATCAATTTGCCAATGAGAAACTGATGACGAGGTCGAGGTATTGCCTTGGTAAAGACATCAACAAGTTGAAGATCTGAGGTGATGTGCGGAAGCGAGATAACATGATAGTCAAAAGCTTCACGAATCGAATGACAGTCCACCTCAGTATGTTTGGTGCACTTGTGAAAAACCGGATTAGCAACAATCTGAATAGCACTAGTATTATCTGCATAGAGAGGCGTGGGATCGGATTGAGGAAATACAAGCTCAGCCAATAAACCACGAAGCCAAATAATCTCAGAACATGCAGTAGACATAGCACAATATTCAGACTCGGTGGAAGACTTGGATACCCGAGGTTGTTTCTTACTTTTCCAAGAAATGAGTGCAGGACCAAGAAACATACACCAACCTATAACAGAGCGCCGAGTGTCTGGGCAGCCAGCTCAATCTGCATCACTGTAACCAATCAATTGAAGGGACGATCCGACAAGAAAAAATAATCCACGACTAAAAATACCCTTCAAATATCGAATGATACGGCGAACAGCAGCCATATGGAGATGTTGAGGAGTGTACATAAACTGACTGACTTGCTGGACAGCAAAAGAAATGTCAGGATGTGTAGTGGTCAAATAATTAAGGCTCCCGACCAATTGACAACACAGTAAAGGATTTCAAAGAGGCTCACCCTCCTCACGATGATATTTCACATTGACCTCTAGAGGGGTGTCAACAGGAGAAACAGATTGAAGGCCAGCTAAAGAGATCAAGTCCAGTGTATATTTATGCTGATGTAAGAAAATACCCTTCGGGTCCGAATGCACCTCAAGACCCAAAAAATAGTGGAGGGGACCAATATCCTTTATATGAAACGAAGTCTGGAGCTGCTGTATTAAGACAATATCGGTGCCAGTGATGACAATATCATCAACATAAACAAGAAGAAGAACAATACCACACTCTGTTTTGTGAAGACACAAAGAAGAACCATACTGGCTCTGGGTGAAATAAAAACCAAGTAAAGTAGAACGAAATTTTTTGAACCATGCCCGAGGAGCTTGTTTCAAGTCATAAAGAGAATGTTTCAGCTTACACACACCAAAGGAGGAAGAAAATAAGCCTGGAGGAGGAGTCATAAAAATTTCTTCCTTAAGATCGCCATTAGGAACGCATTCTTAACGTCCATTTGGTGGAGGGACCATCCCTTGGAAGCCGCAATAGAAAGAATAGTCAGTAGTCATTTTAGCTACTGGAGCAAACGTTTCATCATAATCCACCCCATATTCCTGCCTGTTGCCAAGAGCAACTAACCAAGCCTTATAGCGGTTGAGAGAACCATTGGAATTAAGCTTCAAAGAATACACCCACTTACAGTCAATGAGTTTAATACCAGGAGGGTATGAAACAATATCCCAAGTATGATTCTCCTGAAAAGCCTATAGCTTAGCTTGTATGGCTTGTTCCCAACATGCTTCCTTAACTGCCTGCGAATAACAAGCAGGAACAGAAATGCCAGATAAGGTCACATTACGAGAAGTGTGTGGAAACCCATATCTATCTGGTGGATTAGATACACGAGTAGATATTCAATGTGTCGGAGGTACAGGTACAGGTTCAGGTGGCGAGTCAATGTCGGAGGGGGTAAAGAAAGCTGACGTCTTATATACACCACACCTGGTTTGAAACGCTCAATAGAACGAGGGACATCACCAAAGTTAGGAAGCAAAGCAAGATCAATAAAAGAGACCACATTAGACGGAAAGAAGTAGTGATTCTCAAAAAAGGTCACATTTCAAGAGATACGAAGACGATTAGCAATAGCATCATAACACACACAGCCTTTTTGAGTGGTATTGTAACCCATAAACACACACTGAACTGCCTGAGCACCAAGTTTGTGACGCTTAGTAGGAGGCAAATGAACAAAACAGACACAACCAAAAGTATGAAAATTATGATAACTAGGAGGCATGTTATATAGACGAGAGAAAGGTGAATCAAAGTCTCAAACCTGAGAAGGAAGACGATTAATCAGGTAGACAGTAGTGGACAAAGCCTCAACCCAAAAACGAGGAGGAATAGAGGATTCAAGTAGCAAGGTACGTGTGACATCCAACAAGTGGCGGTTTTTACGCTCAGCAACGCCATTCTACTGAGGCGTATATGAACAAGAACGCTGCGAAATAATACCTTTATGCTGTAAGAATGCTTGAAATTCATTAGACATATATTCTCCGCCAGAGTCAGAACGTAAAATCTTAATACCAGTAGAAATTTGATTTTCAAAATAGGCTAAAAAGGTCTGAAACACTGAAAAAACCTCGGCTTTGGAGCGAAGAAAATAAATCCAAGTAAACCGACTATAGTCATCAATAAAGGTCACGAAATATTTATAGTTTGCATTAGATATGACAGGAGAAACACCCCAAACATCACTATGAATAAGATCAAAACATTTGTCTGTACGATGACCAATAGAAGAGAATGGTAGAGTCTTACTTTTAGCAAGCTTACACACAGAACAAACAAAAGATAAAGAAAAAGACTGATTTTTATTGCCCAAGAAGCCATGTTTCAATAAATGAGACAAAACAAGTGGGTTAGGATGGCCCAAACGTCTATGCCAGACCTCATTTTGATTTGTTACAGTAGTACAAGCTAAAGAGAAAAGACTAGGAGTAGTAAAGTGTATAAGAAACAATCTGCCTACTTTAGGCCCCTTCGCGATCATTTTCCCCGATGCCTGATCCTGCACAAGACAACTACCACGAGAGAAATGCACATCACAATTATTATCAACCAATTGGCTAACCAAAAGTAAACGAGAAGAAAGTCCAGGAGACACAAACACATTGCGAAAAGATGAATCAATATCCCCAACAGCAGCAATAGGAAGAATATTACCGTTCACAATTTGAATATGTTGTGTACCATAATAGGGTCGAACATTGTGCAAAGAGTCAGAAGTACCAGACATATGATTCGAAGCCCCAGAGTAAACAAACCAAGATTGAAGAGTGTGCTTGGGCTTACCTTGAATGCCCACGGCAGAGAATGCTGAAATTATCATCTGTTGCACCATCTCTGGAGTTAGGACAGCTTGAGTAGAGACTGCAGGAAGTGTTGTTATGGAAGGTTGATGTGCTGGTGCTGTAGAAGGAGGATGAACTGCTGCATGGAAGGCATTGACTGGACGATTTTCTGGTCTCGTAGGACATTCCTTAATAATATGACCACCCTGTTTACAATAGGAACAAAATTTTTTACTGCAGTTTCGAGCAATATGCCCAAACTCATTGCAGGAATAGCACTGAACCTGCTTCATATCCCTTCCTTTTCCCTTCCCTCGAGCAGCATAAGCAACGGTGACAGCTTAGAAGGAAATTTGTCTTGCGCCATAGCTCCTTGAGTGAATAACCACTGCTCTTCCCGAAGTAACTCTCCAACACACACATCCAAGGAAGGAACCGGGTCTCCTATTTAACAGAGCAACCCTCGTTACCTCGAATTTTGGTCAGAGTTTCATGAGAAATTGAGCCCTTCGACTGGTGTTATGAACTTCTTGAAGGGCAGAAAGCGCTTCCTTTGGAACTTTAGCATGTATAATAGCCGAATGCTCGGTCCACAAGTTGAGGAAACCAGAGTAGTATTCTTGAATCGAGAGATTACCCTGGCTGTAGTTGGTAATGACCAGCTCCAACTGAAAGCACTTTGCATTATTATCTTGGTTGTAGATACGTTTCAAGTAGTCCCACATCTCCTTAGTTGTTGAAAAGGAGCGCAAATTGTTGACCATGTGTGGCTCAATGGATCCCAAAATCTAGGAAATAATCTGAGCGTCCTTCATCTCCCATTTAGCAATCTCGGTTGAAGCACTTGGTGCAACGGAAGAGCTATCAATATGACCCCACAATCCTTTGCCTTTGACAAACATCCTGAACTGAAACTTCCAGGCTGAATAGTTCTTCCCACTAAAGCGAACACAGAAGTTTTCTGTTGCCATAGTGATGCAGAAAACCAAAAGGATGCAAAAAAAAATTCGTAACTCTGAGGTGAAACCAAAATACGTGATCTGGAAAAAAAATTCCAGAACCAGATGCCAAACACGATGAACAAAATTCTTAGGCCAGAAAAGACTATAAATCCAAAAGCTCCTAGGGCAAAGAAAAAAAAATCGTGACAGCCTAGGATAAGAGAGAAGGTTGTGATACCATGTCAAAGTGTCTGAAAAACTGTATATTATTCTTCTCTCCCAATGTTTACAATGACAATAATATATATAGGGAGCAGTTGTACATTAAATGTCCCTAGAAAATAAGTAACCAATTAATAAAGCACTAAATGCACTAAATACAATATCTACACTAAAAACGTGGTAACAAGGCCAAGAGGCCACCGTCCATAAGAGGCCACCGTCCATCACCGTTCATAGAAGCCACCGTCCATCACTGTCCATAGAAGCCACTGTCCATAGAAACAAGGCCAAGAAGCCATCGTACAACAACTAATATTAACACAACCCTTCTTCAGTCAGGTAATCCCATTGCTTGTCTCACTTCTTCCTCCGCAATTAGGTCATTGATTCAAGGTTCAACAAACCACATGACTGGTAATATAGGTATTCTTTCTTCATCTTAGTCTTTTTCTCCATTACCTAGTGTCACTCTTGCTAATGGTTCTGCGGCTCCTGTAATAGTAAGTGGTACTGCTTATCCTTCGTCTTCCCTCCTTTGCATTTTGTTTTATGTCTACCCCATTTTCCTTTTAACCTCTTGTGTGTTAGCAAAATTAAAAATACTATGAATTGTAGTGTTCACTTTTTTCCTAAATATTGCTTGTTTCAGGATCTTGAGACGAAGCAGGTGATTGATGTGAATCTAATGGCTTGTATGTTTTGGAGCCAATAGACCAAGAGCCACAGTCGATTGCTTGTTCCACCTCCATTTCTCCATTTCAGCTTCATTTTCGTCTTGGACATCCTCCCTTGAAGAATTTGAAGAAGTTGTGTCCTACTTTAGAGTCCTCTTTTGTTTTAAATTGTGAGTCTTGTCAGTTTACCAAATACCATCGAGTCAATTATCCTCCTAGAATCAATAACCAGGTTGCATCTCCTTTTGCACTTGTCCATTCTAACACTTAGGGACCTTGTGCTTAGAGTCTAAATCTAGTTTTCGTTATTTTGTTACTTTTGTTGATGATTACTCTCGTGTTACTTGGCTTTATTTTATGAAATATCGTTCTGAGTTATTTCATGTGTTTCATGCTTTTTGTGCTGAAGTTCAAACCCAATTTAATGTTTACTATCCACACTCTTAGAAGTGATAATGCAAAAAAATATCTTTCTACCTCTTTTCAATCATTCATGACAACACGTGGCATCATTCATGAAACATTTTGTGTTGCGACCCCTCAACAAAATGCAGTGGCTGAAAGAAAGAATCGCCACTTACTTGAAATTGCTCGTGCTCTTTTGTTTCAAATGAAAGTCTCTAAATATTTTTGGGCTAATGTTGTTTCTACAACCTGTTACTTAATTAATCGTCTTCTTTCTTCTATCCTAGATGGTCAAATTCCTTATTCTCTCTTCTCAGTATTTATTTGCTTTTTCCTAGAATCTTTGGTTGCATTTGTTTTGTACAAGACGTTCGTCCTCAGACCGCTAAATTGGATCCTCGTTCTCTCAAGTGTATCTTATTAGGCTACTCTCGTAGTCAAAGAGCTATAGATGTTATTCTCTTTATTTGCGTCACTATTTTGTCTTTGCAGATGTGACATTCTTTGAGACAACCCCTTTCTCTCCAAAGTCCTCCCCTTCTTCTACCACGAGTGATGATGATTTCCTAGTGTATCACTTCCCGCCACCTTCTTCGGATTTTACTATTCCTATGTCTTCTTGGCCTCATCCCCTTCCTGTTTCCCCATTTCCCAACCACTATGTTCGACAGAACAAGCAACCTACTGTGACATATACTACTGCTCCAAGGCCTCCCAATTCACCTCCTCCAACGATTCCCTCTTCTTCTTCAGATCCTACTCCCTCTAAGTCTAGTCTTGATCTCCCGATTGCTCTTCAGAAAAGTAAGCGTAATTGTATCTATCATATTTCTTCATTTGTCTCTTATGATGGTTTATCTAGTTCTGCTAAGTCATTTGTTGCTTCTCTTGACTCTATTCGTATTCCTACCACTGTTACTTAGGCCTATCTCTTGAGTATGGCTATGTTGGATGAGACGCATGCGCTTGAACACAATCAAACTTGGGATTTGGTTTCCTTATCTGTTGGTAAATAGGTGATTGGTTGTAAATAGGTTTATACTATGAAGGTCAACCTTGATGGTTCTATGACCCACTTAAAGGCCCGTTTGGTTGCTAAAGGTTATGCTCAAGTTTATGGCATTGACTATTCTGACACATTTTCTCCAGCTGCCAAGCTTACTTCAGTTTGATTGTTCAAAGGAGCAATTTTGATCACTCAGTCTTCTTCCAATGGTCTCAGGGTGGCTATATCTTTCTAGTGGTGTATGTGGATGACATTATTAATACTGGGAGTGATGAGACTAAGATTAGAAAACTCAAGGATTTCCTTCAAACACAGTTTCAAACAAAGCATTTGGATGCACTAAAGTATTTCTTGGTATTGAGGTGATGAGTAGTAAAAAGGGCATTTTTCTGACCCAGAGAAAGTATGTTCTTGGTCTGCTCAAAGAAACAAGTTTACTTGGAGCTAAACCTACTAAAACTCCTATGGTTCCTAATATCAAACTCTTAGCAAATGATGGAGATGTGATTTCTAAGCCTGAACGATCCATAAAGTTGGTGAGTAAGCTTAACTACCTCAGACACGCGTCCTAATATTGCCTTCTCTGTCAGTGTGGTTAGTCAATTTATGTCATCTCCCCGGACAACCCATTGGGAAGTTGTTCTTCATATATTGAGATATTTGAAAGAGGCTCCAGGTCGTGGTGTTTGGTATAGAGATCATGGACATACTACAGTAGAAGGTTTCTTTGACACTGCCTGCGCTAGGTCCTTTGTTGATAGAAGATCCACTTCTAGCTACTGTGTTCTTGTTGGAGGTAACCTTATCTCTTGGAGAAGTAAAAAGCAAAGTGTTATTTCCCGGTCTAGTGCTGAATCAGAAATCAGAATAATGGGCAATGACACAAGCTACATGTGAATTGGTGTGGATACATCATCTTCTTGATGAGATTGGATTTAAGAGTGCAATGCCTATGAAGTTGTGGTCAGTGTTGTCAAATTGCGGGCCATGGCAGTGCCATGGCAGATTGCGGTGGCAGGATTTTTGGAATTCGCCATTCGCCAGTCGCTATATTGTGGTTTCTGCCTTGTTCGAAATGGCGGCCGCCATAGTCATGGCGCCATGGCGGTTGTGGCGATTTATTGCTGAAATAGCGGTTATAGCCTCCTTTTTTTTTATTTTCTTAAGGGGCTTTTCAGGGTTTCCAGCCTTAGGGATTTATAAAATCCCTAACCCATTCGATGGAGACCACCTACCTTCAGCCTCTGCCTCTCGAGACTTCCTCCCACTCCCACCCACCGGCCTCCTCCATCAACTTCGGCAACTGAGCAGCAGGACCAAGGCATCTCCAGTGGCTGATGACCTTCTCTGGCAAGGTAATGACAGAACGTCCTTCTCAGCTCCCTGTCTCTCTCTGTTCTCACTTCTCAGCCTCACTTTTTCTTCTTTCTTCACTTCTTTCTTTTTTTATTTCTTTGTTCTCTGTTCTCAAACTCAGACTTCTTTGTTCATTGTTCTATCGTTCTCATTCTTTTTTTTTCCGTTTTGGGTTTTCCTTCTCAGCTCCCTGTCTCTCTCTGTTCTCACTTCTCAGCCTCACTTTTTCTTCTTTCTTCCCTTTTTCTTCTTGAAGTTGAAGATGACGAAGAATTGGAATTTGAAGACCACATTGAGGAGTTGGAAGAAGAATTACAAGAAATTGATTTTGAGGATTCGGAAGGAGAAGAACCTAAGGGATATGCCTCACTATCTGACACTGACAATGAAGATTATGTTGATGTGGAGGAGCCGGAGGAGGAGATGGGGGACAAATAGATTTTTAACTTATTCTTGTGTGACTGTGTCTTGTGTCTTGAACTCAGATTTGTGTCACTTTTTTCTTACTTGTTAGTATTGTTAGTTTTTATTTTCTAGTGGCCTTATGCTTAATTGCTTATGTTATAACTTATGAAGACTTTGATTATGTTTATGACTGAGTTATGCCAGTTATGTTTTTCCCTTATGCTTTTGAATTGTGATACTTTTGATGAATTTTATTTGATAGAATATATTTCTAATTTTATTGTTCTTGGTGTATGTTATTAGTTTTTATTATTTATTATATTTAGCAATTTTTTGTATTTTTTCGTATATATTTTATTTTTTTAATCAGCCGCCATGCTTCTGCCATTTTCCGCAACTGCCATCCGCTATTTTGTATGGCGGATTTTTGGCTTTCCGCCATGGACCACACCATCCACTATTAACAACACTGGTTGTGGTGTGACAATCAAGTTGCCATTCATATTGCCTTTAATCCTGCTTTTCAAGAAAAAACAAAGCATATTGAGGCCGATTGCAACTTTGTGCGTGAAAAGATTCATCAGGGGATGCTTGTCACTGGATATGTGCGGACTGGAGAACTGGAGAACTACTTGCAAACTACTTGCAGACATCTTCACCAAAGCACTCAACAAGAATAGAATAGATTATATTTGTAACAAGATGAGCATGATTAACATCTATGCTCCAGCGTGAGGGGAAGTGTTAGAGAATAGATTTTATATATATATAGAGAGAGAGAGAGAGAGAGCGAGAGGCATGGGGGGAGGGAGAGACATATCTAGTGAGAAAAGACTTTATTGTGAGAGAGTGAGAGTAAATCTTGACCATACAACCATACATGGATGGTTAAGATTAAAAGTTACTTAAAGGTCATGTGACTATTTAAAAATGTCACATGCATTTATATTCTAATCTTAACTATTCATGTAAGATCTAATGATCAAGATTCACTCCTCTCACCTCTTACAATAAACACTCATCTCACCAGATATGCTCCCTAGATAGGGAGACTAACATTATTGAGTTAGTCATCCTTATTCATGTTTTCTCTTGTATATTATAACGGTATTATTTTCTTGTTTACTAGTCTAACTTTCAGTATAAGCATTACAGAAAAGTCTTTTAAGTCACTCCACTATCCTGGCCATCTGGGAGTAACACAAAATACCACCTGGCATAAGATTTTAGTACATTGAAAAAATGAATTTCCAATCACTGAAATATTTTTTTTATTGTTTTTTATGTCAACCATAAGGCTAGTTTTAATTTGTTCCATCACATGAATTGATAACTTTCCAAGGAAGAGAAATCAAGTGTTAAACAACTAAATATGTTAAAACTACCATCAAGAGAAGGACGTAAATACTAAACCAGATGCTTATTAACAACCCAAGGGGGAAAAAAGACAAAAGGGAAACACAGAGGGTGGGGGGGGGGAAATAAATTCATAAACCATAATGAGCACTAACCAGTCTCCAAACTTCTTCATTTGGGGCATTCTTGTCAGCAAGCATTATAGAATTTGGTTTCTTCCTGCGTTCTTCAGCCACTTTCTGCCAATATTTTCCTGTTGATACGCCACACAGTTACATATTAGTTATCTGAGCAGAATTGACTTGATAAACGTATCTATTCACTCAAGAATTATAGGCACTATGAAACCCAATATTAAGGTATTACTGCTTAACTGTCAAGATTAACAGATAATAATTCCAGTGATCATTTACAACTTTTATAGATAGGAACAATGGAGCGATGACGAACATAATATGGATTTGAATCATGTTCGCAATTTAAGAAGCACAATTTCGAGCATCTTCAGGAGAAAATTTACCTTTAATCAGATCACCCATAAGACTATGAACTGGACGATCATCTCCTAGTCCTCCTTGGGCATTTAGCAATTCTTTGCAAAGGGCAGACTTAGCACAACCGGGTATTCCTGAAAGAATGGGGAAATCCCTTGCAGGTGAGTCTTAGACACAAAAAACAAACACTAAGCTGCTTCACTGTTCTAAAGGAAAATGTGGTAATTATGGGTAAACCCACATCAACACCAGAATCAATTATGCCCAAATTACACCCACAAGCATTTAGCAAAAAGATTAATCCAAAACCACCACTGCAAACCTCATTAAAACAAATAACACCAATAAGCCAATATTTGAAGTTTCCTTGAAACTCTTGCAAGTCAAAATTCACAGACCTTTGCTTATAATTTCAGTTAACATCATATATTTTCTTGCTCTTATTTTGATTGATTACTCAAACTCAAGAACCTAAAGCTTGGAACTGTAAGTTAACACCAAAATCTTGTTCTTGAAGGGGTAGTGGGGCAGGAGGAATCATTAGACTCATGGACAATTTATTACTTCTGTCCTGTCCAATAGCCATATATTAATTTCATCAAACACTAACTGGAAATCATTTCCCATGCACTGAAAGAGTTTATGAAATAGAAAAGCAGCCAATCCATCAACTTGCAGGCATATTCTTAAATTGTTTCACCTACAGTAGTAAATATAGAGATCTATTCTAAATGTTCACATTTAAAATCTTGTTTATACATCTAATTACTTAATTGAAGATCAAGAGATCTTCAATGGTTTTGAAGATGATGACCAAACAAATATAAATTGTTGGGAATGCCTACAAGCCTAGTAAAAAAATTACCAGGAAAGAATACAATCAACCCTTCATCTTTTGGAACTGTGTCTTTGACTGAGAGACTAGGCCCTGGTGGTGCTATCTCCCGCTCTGCTGCAAGATCACCTTCTTCATCCTGGCCTCCCTCAACAATGGCCAAGAAATCTTCGGTCCTAACTAAACTACCGGCAGAACCTATTAGAGCTTGGTTCTGTGGACTACGTTTTGCAAACTGTTCAAGGAAAGGTTCAGCTTCACTAAGATATATTGATGATGACAGTTGCTTATTTCCATACTTCCTTCTTATATACACAGCCCTGTATGCAGAGAAAAGATCTTAATGAGCTGCACCAAACACATTAGGAAAAAGATAAACAGACAGACAGGTAGAGAGAAAGAGAGAGAAACAACTCTAAGCAGAAAGTCAAAATCATAGTTATAAGTCGTCCAGAAGAATGATTCAGGAACTACCATTCGTCAAGCATCTTGCTAAGTCCTCCCTGCTTTCCTGGAGAGGTTCCCCATATTTTCATTTGTCTGTGATGTTGGAAAAAAAAAAAAAGAGTTGTTCACATTACAACCTTGGGTGACAAGCATACAAATATTGCAACTCCACATCTTTTACAGCAGTATGATGGCCATTGCAACAAGCAATATGTCAAAATTTCCATTTAATATATTGCAACACTAAGAACATGTTATGAAGCTAAATACTGCATTATATGCCCTTGGAGTTATTGAACCAGAATAGCATAACTACCATGCTGACAAAAGCTAGTCAATAGGAAGAAAGTTGTAGATGGAGGATGTGATATACCATCGATTTAAGATTAATGACGGCTTTGTTTTTATGATTTTTTTAAAAATTTTACAAAAAGATAGGTTTTTTTTTGGGGGGGGGGAGGTACATCATAAAAGTAGGTACTTTATTGTGTAGTAGAAAAAACATCCAAATCAAATCAAATCAAGAATTAGACTTCTAATATCCTTATGTGCATTTGGTACTGTTATGGAAAGTTCAAAATTCAAGAAGCCTTTCCATCAAAAAGTGTCTTTCTTTATGAAGCAACTACTCACGCTTAACATACTGCTAGACCTAAAAAAACAGTCCCATAGCAAACATATTCATGCAGCACAACTGATGGTGATGAATAAACTGCCCACACATGAACACATACACATTAATCTCAAACCCCACCCATGAAATTGTAACCGGAAAATATATATGAAAAAGTTTTATGCAGTTAGCCAATTATCCATTCCTAAACTTGTGAAAATATAGCAAAGTAAACTATAATATATCTGTCATTTTCTAGGAAACGGACTTCAGGTATCAAGTGCAAGCCACACATAACTTACCTCAGGTAATAAGCCTTGTAAGCACCTGGACCTTCTTTAAACAGAATTGGCAAGCCATTTCGAATGAGAAAGGTTCGCAACTGGGACAGAAATCCAAAATAAGAATAAGAATAAGAATAAGAATAATAAATTAATAAGAATAACAGCAGTTAGTATCAAATATTAGACATAATTACTGACTGCAGAGTCATTCCTAGTAATAACAGAAAGAAACAAGAAAAACTTTTACCACGTAATTTCAAAGCAATCTTAAATTATGGAAAAACAAAAGGCACTTAATGGAAGATATGACTCAAAATCTGGGCATGCAAGCTATTAGTAAAAGCCAAGGAATATGCTTCAAGAAAGAACATGGATACATAAAATTAATGCATAAAGTGGACTCTTCCTGAGAGACTCTTTTTTAGACTGATATTTTGAGCACATTAACACATGGTGTTACCAATAATTCCTATACATTATACAAATTAGCACTGCTTTTTGGGTTCAGTTTTAAGTCCTACACCTGAGGGCAACAACAACAACAACAACAACAACCAAGCCTTTTCTCACTAGGTAGGGTCAGCTATATGGATCAAACGACATCATTATGCCCTATCATAAACTAAGTCTTCAGAAATGACATTCAAATGTAAATCTTTTTTAATTGTTTCACTTACAGTTTTTCTTGGTCTCCCTCTATCTCTAACTATTGGGTTATCCTCCACCTGATCTACTCTTCTTACAGGAACTTCTAAGAGTCTTCTCCTTACATGTCCAAATCACCTAAGGCGAGATTATCCCATCTTTTTCACAATAGGTGTTACCCCTACTTTCTCTCTAATGCATTCATTCATAATCTTATCTTATCTTATATGGCCACACATCTAGCGCAACATCCTCATCTCAGCGACACTGATCTTATGTTCTTGCTAGCTTTTTACCGCCCAACATTTAGTACCATACAACATCGCGGACCTTATAGCTGTGTAGTAAAATTTACCCTTAAGCTTGAGAGGTACTTTTTTGTCACAAATAACTCCTAAAGTACTCATCCATTTCATTCATCCAGCTTGAACCCTATGGCTTACATCTCCCTGTATCTCTCCGTCATTTTGTATGAGAGATCCAAGATACCTAAACCGTGTGACTTGTGGTATGGTATGGTCTCTAATTTTCACCGCTAAGCTAGCATTAGCACGGTTCTTACTGAACTTACATTTCATATACTCCGTCTTACTCCTGCTTAGACAGAAGCCATGTTCTTCCAAAACTCATCTCTATAACTCTACCTTACCATTTGTTTCCTCTCTCGACTCTCCAACTAAGATTATATCATCTTCAAAAAGCATGCACTGTGACACCAGCTCTTGGATATACGCAATAAGCACATCCAAGACCAAGATAAAAAGATATGGACTCAAAGTTGACCCTTGGTGCAATCCTATAATTATAGGAAAATCTTCTGTAACCCCACCTTGTGTTCTCACACTAGTTTTACCCCATCATACATATCTTGGATTACTCGAATATAAGTGATACGAACTCATTTCTTCTCCAGAGCCTTCCACAAGATCTCTCTCAGTACCCTATCATAGGCTTTTTTCGGATCAATGAAAATCATGTGTAGGTCTTTTTGCTTCCTCTGATACCTCTCCATCAATCTTCATAGAAGATCAATTGCTTCCATGGTTGACCTCCCAGGCATAAAACTAAATTAATTCTCCGAAGTATGAGTCTCTTGTCTTAATCTCCGTTCAGTTACTCTTTCCCATAACTTCATGGTATGACTCATGAGCTTAATCCCTCTGTAATTTGCACAGTTTTGTATATCTTTCATGTTCTTATAAATAAAGATTAAAGTGTTTCTTCTCCATTCATTTGGCATTTTCTTAAACCTCATTATCTCGTTAAACAACTTTGTGAGCCAGCTTATACCTTTCTCTCCTAGGCACTTCCATATCTCAATAGATATATTATCCAGTCCGACTGCTTTTCCATTATCCATCCTCTTCAATGCTTCTTTTACCTCAAATTCTCGAATTTTATGATAAAAGGTTTTATTTTGGTCCTCCTCTTTAGTGTTTAGAATGTCTGAGTCCCCTAATGTCCCATGTCCCTCACTAAATAACTTGTGAAATAACTCTTCCATCGATCCTTGATGTCTTGTTCCGTAACCAAGACTTTACTCTCTTCATCCTTAATGCATTTCACTTTATCCAAGTCTCTTGTCTTCCTTTCCCTACTTTTAGCAAGCCTGTAAATATTCCTTTCTCCATCTTTGGTGTCCAAAGATTGATATAACCTGTTGAACGCTTTAGTTTTCACCTCGCTCACCGCCTTCTTAGTTTTTTTTTTAGCTGCTTTATATTTTTTTCAATTTTCATCATTTTTACACACATGTCAAGCTTTATAACATTCCCTTTTAACCTTAACCTTATCTTGTACACTTGCTTCCCACCACCAAGATTCTTTATCCTTGGGTCCAAAACCTCTTGATTCACCGAGTATCTCTTTTGCTACCTTCTTAATCCCTTTAGCCATCTCGTCCCACATATCATTAGCACTCCCTTGTACCTCCCAAATCTCTTCCTCTATAATCCTCCTCAAAAAGAGCATTTGTTTTCCTCCCTTTAGTTGCCACCATTTGATCCGTGGGACTCTGTCTCGACAATTTTTCCTTACTCTCATCTTAACCCGTACATCCATAACCAAAATCCTGTGTTATATAGTCAAGCTCTCTCCAGGGATGACTTTGTAATCCATGCAAAGCTTTCTATCAGATTTCTTTATTAGAAAAAAAATCAATTTGAGAGCAAGAACCCCCGCTTTTGTATGTGATAAGATGCTCTTCCCGCTTCCTAAAACAAATGTTAGCTATTGTAAAATCAAAAGCTACCGAAAAATCTAGAATCGCTTTGCCCTCTGCATCTAGACCATACCCCCTATGCAAACCCTCATACCCCCTAAATTCACTCCCCACATGACCATTTAAGTCCCCTCCTAGAAAAATCTTCACTCCTAATACACCTGAGGGCATCATTGTTGTAAAATTATAGGATTACATAAAATATAATGCACAGTTAACAAAAAGGTTTAAAGAACAAAGACACTATTATCTCAAAAAGTAGTTAAAAACAAGAGACATGTACTTCAAGCACCATGTTACCGTACAAATACATACCTAATATAATTTGATAAATACAATTTCTTAGAGACTTATGGATGTATACCTTATACGTAAGAAATTTCAATTTGACCATTAAATTTGCATCTTCATCAGCTAAGTCATCTTTCTCAGAGCTGGTGGTGCTACCACTTTCACTTATACTGTTATTCTTAGAAATTTCAGTGGCCCTCTCCTTGTTTCCCTTGAATAAATTGATATCAACAAAAAATCCTGGAAACACATTAAGGTATTAGAAACTGGTATAAAACAATAAGAATAACAAGTAGCATATATCTGATTTGCATATTTCAACATAATATAACTGAGCATCAATTTGTCATGCATAAACATTTTTATATTGTGTTTTGTTTCACAAGCTAGCATACCCTAAGCATCAATTTCAATAATAGTTTATATAGTGAAATACGTCACATGCTCCATGTCCCCAAAATTCCTCAGAATTTAAGTTTGCACCAAATTTTAAAGTGTTCTTTCAAATCAAGCATTCAAAGGTATAATATGCTTATGTTTATGAAAATTATCCATAGGATTAATAATTCATTTTCCTACTTCTCTATTGCAGCTTGGAAGTGCATATTATCAATGCATTCATTTGATTTGCATATCATGAATTTCAAACTTACAATAAACTTTACGACTAGTGAAAACCCAGGACTCAAATATCAAAGCACATATACTACCCCCACCGACTCTGTCCTCTCCCCCCCCCCCCTCTTCCCCCAAAAAAAGGGCCTGATGCTATAAAGCTCCTGCTATGCGCCGACTCCAAGGGAAAATTAAAATTAAAAAAAAGTAAGGAATTATTGGTAAAGTATTTCCAGTTTAGCAACAATTAACCACTCAAGTGGTTATTAATTAAGAAAATATGTGGTTACTAGTTACTCATGAACCACTCTTTGAACATCAATAACCAAACACGCGGTTGATTGTTCCTAATTTAGAAACATTTTTATGAAGAATTCCTTTTTTCTAATTTCCCCCCAAAAACTTTTGGATGAATGAAACTTGCTTAATGATTAAGATCTTTTAACTGCCAAAAATGATTTCCCAATTCCATAAGCAACTTCAATTTCGAAATTCATGCTCCATAATGCATGAAGAGGTTAAATTTGTCAAAGACATATTTTTTGTATACAACCATTTACATCTCTCAAATGCAACTTCCCAACTCCTAAACATATAGCAAGGACCACTACATAACATCATAATCAATAGTTTCCCAGAAGTGAGCCAGAAACATTCAAATTTCACAATGAATGAATAGGATATTAGAAAAATGAAAGGAAAAAAAGTATGTACCCCGATATAATGGCCACAATCCTGGTTTATGCCTGAAAGTGCCAAACATTTTGTAACTCAAAAGTTATCAAAGAAATGTATGGTGTACAATAATGAAAAGGCCCTAAAAGGATTTTTCAGAAAAGAAGCTGATTATTCAGGAAGAAAATCAGATGGAAAGAAACCTCATATCTTTTTGGTATCGTCGAAAAGTAGAATCACTGTGTACATGAATGACCATTTTGTAGAAAAGATTGTCGCCTGATATGGCATCAACTTTGTGGAAGTTATGGTAACATTTGAATGCAGCAGGGTAGCGTTTTTCCCTCATCAACCGAACAATTTCCTGATTCAAATTCAATACAAAGCTATGACTATGAACTGAACTGAAGACATTAAAGCATATGTTAGAAAAGGTGAAAACATGAACTGCAAAGGAAAATTCAATGAAAATGTCAACACTTCTTAATGAATTATTTTTAAATTGAAAATAATAACTATTCAAAGCTATTTAAATCTAGAAAGAAAAGACTATCAGTCAACCCTTTAAACATTACAGGAAAATAATTCATTAGATACGAAGACATGAACTAAGTAATTTAGCAATTTACAAGAAGCCAGGATATGAAAACTGTTGTAACCATCTCCTTTGTAACCGTCTTTGTGTGTATTTATTTTTTAATTATTGTAAATTATTATACGTTACTCATTAGTTGTCATACATTACTCATTAGGAAGTCTATATATTGTAAGAAACGATGTACAAAAGTTATCAGGGAATATATACAATTTTTATCCTTCCAGTTGGTATCAGAGCTCCCGATCTGGGAGACTCTGCTTCTGTATTCAACCCTAGGTTAGCTTGCCTTCATCGCAGCTGCCTCTGCCTTTGTTGCGGCTGGTTTCCTTGGTCTTTTTGTGCCTTAATTGCGCCCAACGCCACTGCCACCACCGTCCGCCGCCAGTCACCGCCACTGTTCACTTCAGTGACCTTACCAGACGAATCGCCGTCCCTAGTCCGGCCGACCACCGAAAGACCACCACCGGAAGTCCTCCTCTGACTCGTCTCATCTTTCCCTACTAGAGTCTGCCACCACCTTGCCCAAACAGCAACCTGTTACTCCTGTTATAAGCCAAACAACAACCTCTTCCTCATCCTATCAGCCAAACAGTGACCCTAGACCACCATGTCAGACACCGAGACCACCATCACCTCCACCACCACCCAGAAAACCACTCCCTGCATCACCACGCCTCTTAATCCCAATGACCTACCTGTTTTCCATCCTACCTATCGTCTAACAGGCAAGAACTATTTACAGTGGGCTCAAGTTGTTCGTACCAACCTCAAAGGTCGTCGAAAATTAAGTCACATCGAAGGTACAGCCCCTAGTAAGACTGACTCGACATTTGAAGAATGGGATAATGAGGACTCTCTCATTATGACATGGTTATGGAATTCTATGACACCAGAGGTTAGTAAAAATTGTATGTTCTTGTCTACTGCTCGGGACATTTGGGACAACCTTCGTCAGACTTATTCCATGAAGCAGGACATAGCTACATGCTATGAGTTGAAATCCAAGATTTTTTCCACTAAGCAGGGGGCTTTATCGGTCACAGACTACTATAGGATCCTCAATGGGTTATGGATTGAGCTGGATCAGTATCAAAATCTGACAATGGAGTGCAGTAACGATGCTTCCACTTTGGCCAGTTTCGTTGAACGAGACCGCATCTTTGAGTTCCTCTCTGGTTTGAACTCAGAATATGATCCTATCAGAGTTCAAATTCTTGGCAAGGAAAAGCTTCCCTCTATTTCTAAGGTCTTCTACACTGTTCGTGGAGAAGAGAGTAGACGAGCTGTTATGCTTGATGACAAACCCTCTAATGGGTCAGCCTTGATCATGGGCAAGCCTCCTAAACCCGGCTCTTCCTCTTCTTCTAGACCTAACAAAGACAGCCACTGGTGCACTCACTGTAAGAAATTTGGTCACACTAAGGAAACCTATTTTAATCTCCATGGGAAAGACTAGGTTCTTCGGCGTACAGGTGGATTCAAGGGTATTCAGCGCGGGCAGGCCAATCTGATGGCCTCAAATGAAGTCTCACATGTGACAGATGAAGTTCCTGCTCTCAATCAAGATGAACTGGAGCGCTTACGGTCTCTTATTGACTCTCTCAGTAAGCCTTCAGGTACTTGTTCTCTAGCCATGACTGGTAAGAATTTATGTTTTCAGTCTTTTAATGCTTTTAGTACTACTTCTGAAGAATCATGGGTTGTTGACTCTGGTGCTACTGATCATATGGTTTTTTCTTCCTCATATTTGTTTTCTTATAAACCACCTTTTGGTATCCCTACCATCGCTGTGGCTGATGGCTCACACACCTCAGTCGCTAGCTATGGTAATATTAACCTCACCTCCTCCATCTACTTAACCAATGTTCTTCATGTTCCTAAATTGTCCACTAATCTTATATTTGTTCATAAACTTACCAATGATTTAAATTGTGCAATAACATTTTTCCATTCTCATTATGTCCTTCAGGATCTTGCCACGGGGAGGACGATTGGAGTTGCTGAGGAACGAGGAGGGTTGTATCGTCTCCTCAATGGTCCAGGTGACTCCAGTCAGAGGTTGCTACTTTCATGTAATCAGTTTAGCCCTGAGATTTGGCTTCAACACAGGAGTCTTGGACATCCTCCTTTCTCTTTACTTAAGTCTATGTTTCCATCTTTATTTTTTAAAGAGTCAGTGGAGTCTTCTCATTGTGATATCTGTGAGTTTGCTAAACATCATCGTGTATCTTTTCCTCCTAGCATTAAGAAAAGTATTGAGCCTTTTGCTCTTATCCATTCCGATTTTTGGGGACCTACATCTGTTTCTAATATTTCTGGGGCCAAATGGTTTGTTTCATTTATTAATGATTGCACTCGTACAACTTGGATTTTCCTCATGAAAGACAAATCTGAAGTGCCAAAATTATTCGTTCAGTTTTATCGTATGGTTCAGACCCAATTTGGAAAATCCATAAAACGACAGCGCTCTAATAATGGTAGGGAGTGTGTCAACCAAACACTTTCTAACTTTCTTAAAGAGCAAGGTATTATTCATGAGCTGACATGTGTTGATACTCCTCAGCAAAATGGGATTGCCGAGAGAAAAAATCGTCACTTACTTGAAATAACAAGGGCACTACTTTTCCAAATGTTTGTTCCACATTCATATTGGGGGGAAGCTGTTTAAACTGCTGCTTATCTGATAAATCGATTACCATCTCGTGTCTTTGGTAATAAAAGTCTTGTTCAACTCATGAAATCCTTTTTTCCTTCTGTTACTATTATGCAGAGTCTCCAGCCTCATGTTTTTGGCTGTGTGGCCTTTGTACATGTCCATCGGCAGCATCGCAGTAAACTTGATTCTCATGCTATCAAGTGTGTCTTCCTAGGTTATGCTCCTGACAAAAAAGGGTATATAAATGCTATCATCCTTCGAGTTATCGTTTCTTTGTCTCCATGGATGTCACTTTTCATGAAACCGAGTCTTATTTTTCTCATCCTCAGCTTCAGGGGGAGAGCTTTCCAGAAGCTGAGCCCTCTGAGTCTTTTTTTCCAGAGCCTTTCGTTCCTTTGCTGCCTGGGTCCAAATCTGTCCTAGACCCTATTTCTCCTAGTCCACAGGAGTTAGCATCCTCTTCTGGTACCCCACCTCTACCAGTTAAGGTCAAAACCAAGGCTAGCACACCGAAACTGGTCTAGAAGAGGAGACATGAACCTGATCTAGCTCAACAGCAACTCCCGTTGTCCGAACCTATGGTAGGTACTGAAGGTATAGTTTCCTATATTTCTAACCCCAATACTTTCAATATTTCTTTAGATAATTGTGATCCTGACCCAGATGACTTACCCATTGCCTTGAGAAAAGGGAAAAGGTTGTGTACTCGATACCCTATTTTTCAATTTGTTTCCTCCAAAAATCTTTCCTTGCAGCACAAGAGTTTCATTTCATCCCTTGATTTTGTTCAAATTCCAACATCAGTACAAGAAACATTGAATGATAAGAACTAGGTTCAAGCCATGAATGAGGAGATGAGTGCTCTGGAGAAGAATGGAACATGGAAGATTATTGAAAGACCTAGTAACAAAAGACCAGTGGGGTGCCGCTGGATCTATACCTTGAAATATCGGTCTGATGGTACACTAGATCGATATAAGGCAAGGTTAGTCGCAAAAGGATACACTCAGACTTATGGAATTGACTATTAGGAGACATTTGCTCCAGTAGCAAAGATGAATATTGTAAGAATCCTACTCTCTCTTGCTGCACTCCTTGGTTGGAAATTGCATCAGTTTGATGTTAAAAATGCATTCTTTCATGGAGACTTTGAGGAAGAAGTTTATATGGATATTCCACCCGGTTATGACTCCACCAATGGAAGAAATAAGGTATGCAAGTTAAAAAAGGTTTTGTATGGGTTAAAGCAGTCTCCCTGAGCATGGTTTGGAAGGTTTACAAAGGCAATGGTGTCCTTGGGATACAGGCAAAGTCAAGGTGATCATACCCTCTTCTTTAAACATTCACAAGAAGATAAACTCACTGTTCTACTTGTGTATGTGGATGGCATTATTATCTCTGGGGACGACTTGGTTGAGCAACAATTGCTAAAGAAAAAATTAGCAACTGAGTTTGAGATAAAGGATCTTGGGAGACTAAAGTATTTCCTTGGGATTGAAGTTGCCTACTCCAAACAAGGCATCTTTATTTCCCAAAGAAAATATGTTCTTGATCTTCTCAAAGAAACTGGTAAGCTGGGTTGCAAGTCTACTGGTGCCCCCATTGAGCAGAATCACAGAATAGGGAACGATGAAGAGAGTCCCAAGGTGGATAAAGCTCGATATCAGAAGTTAGTAGGGAAGTTGATATACTTAGCACACACTAGACCAGATTTGGCATATGCTGTCAGTGTTGTTAGCCAGTTTATGCATGACCCAAGGGTAAGACACTTACAGGCCGTGGACAAAATTCTACAGTATCTTAAAACTACACCTGGAAGAGGGTTACTATTCAAGAAAGGTGGAAGTTTATCCATGGAAGTATATACAGATGCTGATTATGGAGGATCAGTCATTGATAGAAGGTCAACCTCTGGTTATTGTACGTTTTTAGGGGGAAACTTAGTAACATGGAGAAGTAAGAAGCAAAATGTGGTAGCTCAATCAAGTGCAGAACCTGAATTTCGAGCTATGGCACAAGGAATTTGTAAAGTACTATGGATGAAAATTATATTGGATGATCTGAAGATAAAGTATGAGACCCCTATGAAATTGCTCTGTGACAATAAGTCTGCCATTAGCATTGCTCACAACCCGGTTCAGCATGACAGAACAAAGCATATTGAGATAGACCGGCACTTTATCAAGGAGAAGTTAGATAGCGGGTTGATAACCACAACATATGTTGCCTCTGAACTGCAGATTGCTGACGTGTTGACTAAAGGGTTAACCACGGAGAGGTTCCAAGATCTTACTAACAAGCTGGGAATAATAGATATCCATTCACCAGCTTGAGAGGAAGTGTTGTAACCGTCTCCTTTGTAACCGTCTTTGTGTGTATTTATTTTTTAATTATTGTAAATTATTATATGTTACTCATTAGTTGCCATACATTACTCATTAGGAAGTCTATATATTGTAAGAAACGATGTACAAAAGTTATCAGGGAATATATACAGTTTTTATCCTTCCAGTAAAACTTACACATGAACAAAATTTAGTAGATAGAGTTTGGTGAAAATAACATATTTCCATGTGTAAGGTTATGATTTAAGAAAGTCTAGACTGACCTGCAACTTTTTAGTTGAATAGTCCGCAGGATGGGCTTGTAAAAACTTTGAAAGAACAGATCTGTCCGCATTTCTTGAATGAAAATCAGCAGCATCACTCCCAAACCAATCTGAGTAGTCAGGACAAAAAGAACTACCAACACTCTCGAGAAGTGCTTTTATTTGCTGCAGAAGCATTCCAAAAAACAATAATCACTTGATTACTTTAAAATCCATCTGGATTTGGATCCTCTGATTTTTTTCCTAAATAAACTTGTAATTTTAGTAGAGAGACAATGAAAATCTTTGTCTCTCCTAGATTGACAAGATGGTGTTATAAGCTAAACTGAGAGGATCCATATCCACCTCAAGAATTGCAAAAGTACAGCTTCTAATCGAGATAATGTAACTTACACTGTACCTGCTTTTCATCAGACCTATTTGCTGCACAAATTTCCCTTAGACTTGGTCCCAAATCAAGGGCAACTGCAAGAAAAAGGAAAATTCATGTTATTTTAAATAGCAATTTGTACTTTGACTAACATTTAGGAGGGTCAAGAAAGTATGCTTGTAAAGAGGGAAGGGGTAAGTGATTATCACATCAGAAAAAAAGTCCCATTTTGCTAGTAATTAAAATTAGTTTTAAGGCACGCTTGGACTAAATATTAGTTCTATGATCCTAAGCTTTGGCATATCATCTTTCCTCAACTATCAAGCATAGATGACATAGCATAAAAAGAATATATTGATAAATAAACAAGAAGAAATAATAAGGTATTCAACTAAGAAAATGATACACTAGCTGGCACACAATGTTTAGAGAATCAATAAGCATACCTCCATCATCAGGTGGAGGAGGAAATTCTTTCAAAACATTCTCCATATGGTTTGAACTCTTATGACTCACAAGACGAGCCACAAGACCCTCTAAAATTTCGCCTTGGGCTTTTATATGGTCTTTGGAACCTGCATTTATGAAAATAAACGTAAATATGCAGTGAACTTGACAAATAGCTCATGCAAAGAGAATTGAGTAGTTAAATGATACTGGCAACCGAAGAAAATGAAATATTGAAATTCACATAACATAACACTTCAGGTGGGATGAAAAGTGAAACAACATGAAAACAAAAGCTGTAAACCCACTTCATTTAGAAACATTACAGTACTTTCAAACTTCAAAATACATAGATAAGTAGAATTTTAGTTCAGAAATTCCTTTCAAGGTAAAAGCAGCAAATATAATACTACTCATAACCACAAGAAGTTGACTTCAGAAATATATTGCTTGTCTAAGTTGTCAGTAAAAGTGGGAGCGAGAGCAGAAGATCTAAAGTATGATGCAATGTAAGTGAAGGTTCAGCAGCTTGTATGGTGGAAAAAAACCAATGATAATGATGGTAAAAAGTTGGCAAAGGCGAATTTATGGCATCAAGAGTGCACATAAATTCATCATATCCCTTAACTCCTTTAATTTTGTTTCTCCATTGCGCCAATCCCACCATATTATTCTCTACATCATCATTTCAAATGGCTTTCGACCAAATACCATTTCTTCAGATAGATCAAATTCATGTATCAGGCATGAGACACAAAGATCAAGTTAATTGAATCATGCTAAGCTTAAAATTCATACCTGGTACAGATATCTCTGCAATTTCATCAAGAGCCTTGCATACAGGTGTTGCAGTACCCTCCTCACATAAAGCATCATAGGCAGCAAAGAAAGATGAGGCTGATTTTCTACATTTACATAAAGACGTGAAAGTGAAACCAAAGTTTGCTTATGTTTTTGAAGACTTTAAGCAGATTACATTAGTGGTAAAGATTCAAGTCAAAATGTACGGCTTGAAATAAAATAGAAAAAGACTAAACACTTTTTAGTAAAATAATAAAATTAGCTCAACAGAATGTATTATATGGTCATTCAAAATCTACTTAGAATATAACCATGAAAACAAGAAAATCAACCAAGGAAAACGAGACAAGGATCATAAAAAAACTTGTGCACTAACATTACTAATAACAATAAGGTACTTATGGCTAGACCAACCTAACAATAGAATCAAACAGTGTTATCAGTCAAAAAGTTTTACCATTATATAAAGTACAGCTAATGTCACAAACCGAACTTTATAAGTAGAATATCAATACATCAAATATAACAAGTTAAATCACATAAAATTATGGATTCACAAACAAATTCGTTTTGAAATACAGTTTGGAGCTGTAACATAAGCAGAAATGATCCAGAACTTCTGATGCAAATCTAGTCATTTTGCTATATCAGCATTCTTTACAGAAACCAGATTTAAAAGAAATATCATATTTAAGTGATTTATAATATGTCAAGTAATATAGATCCTCTATTGTTTTTAATCAAACAAAAAATCCAAAATTCACCTTGTTGAAAACAACCACACATGATTTGTTGGTAGGCGCCATTTTCTGCAGAAAGCAATTATCTCAGGAGTTGAATAGAACTTCGGCTTTCCATTGCCCAGTTCAGTAACTGCTGTAACTACCGCTGCTCAGAACAAGAAAAACCAATGAATTTACAATATGAAAGAATGTTATGCAAAACTCCACATGAAATAAATTTTTGAACAGAAACATTAGAAGTTGGAAGCATCCTTTGCTTCTTAAATGCAGTAGATTATTTCCATGTCAGAATTAACTCAGACACTTAAGTAAAAAATTTATTCCTTTTTCTACTCCTCGTTCTGTAGAAAACTGTGAATCATGCAGCTTTCAATTACACTAATAGTAAAGCTTGTGGATCAGAAAGATACAGCAGTTACTAAAAGATCTAAAACAGGCATAGACCATAATTTTGAAAAAAAAAAAAAAACTCAACACATTACACATGAAAAATTTGTAATCATAGTCATAACCATACTGCTCAATGCTCAGCATATACATCTGTATAATATTCCTTACAATTCAACATCTGAAATCTAACATAATCACAAGCATATAATTTGACCTTTATTTAAAATCCTATACATAATATTTGGGCTGAATTTGTTGAGATAAAGTAAAAATAGTCTGAATTGTATTTTTTAATTTGTACCCAGTTTTTTAAATGAAGCTAAAAACACTAAATTGTTCAAAATACCAAGAATTTTCTTGAACCAATAAAGTAAAAAAGAATTTTACCATAATCTTCTCGGGGACGCTGTCCATGGTCTCCAAGAACAGCAGTTACTAGTTCCATTGATATGCACATATGGTTTCTCTGAAAGAGAAGATAATAACAATGTTCATTTCTAAAGCATGACTTAAAACTATAAGCTAAATAAATGTAGCAACAGATCCTACACTAATATCAACTTATAGTTTTTTTTTTTAAATAAAAAGTATCAACTTATAGTTACACACAGTGAATATAATTAACAGCCACATGAACTGAAAAGTGTATGCTGGCAGGGGTAGAAAGACATCAGTCAAAATGATACACAAAATGCAGGCATGTCTAGTTCTGAAAACAAGAAAAACAGAAAACAAAATCATCATAAACCACATGTTGAAAGACCTTCACATTATTCACAAGCCAATCATTGATACATTTTGATCATCAATCCTGCAAGTGATTGGAAAGCACAACCCAAAAAAAAGTGGAAGAAATTTCAGCATATTAAGATTAGCAATTAACAATAAATATTCAAATTAAGGTACCTATATTTTAATTTTAAACAATTCTCCTCAAACCACTACAAATTAAACAAGGACATGCACCCTGAATTCTGCAGATAAACTTAAAAGGTCTGAATGTGTACATAGTGACCAAATGTTTGGGACATAAAATATAACAATCTTTAACCCAATATATTAAGCATGTCTGAAAATCTTTTATTAGAACATACTTAAGCAAAATTTACAAACTAAAAAAAAAAAAAAGTCCCGTACTTCCTTTTTCTATTTTCATGCTCTAAATATAGTTGCAGTTGCCAAACATGTTTGCAGCTAAAATTGATCCCATCCTTGGAAATGCTTTTGCTAACATTACCATAGAAGCCTAGAGATGCTATTAAATTTGATCCTTTTTATTCATTATTTATAATATTACCTCAAGAAAATCATTAAATTCAGCTTGTTTTTTTGAAGCTTCAGCTCCCCAAGCCTCACGAAACATCCGTTCAAGAACAAATACACCAACAGCAGTATATCTGCACTAGAAAAAAAAAAGGTATAAACTATAAATAAAAAAAGTTAGCTACATAAAACGGGATAATAAAGTGACATGTATTAGGAGAAATGGAGCACCACAGCAATAATACTCCTGGCAAATTTTTTATGTATAAATAATAAACTCTTATGCCATATGGTCTCACCATGCTGTATTACTGCATGACCATTATTCACAGTAAAGAAAACATCCAAGCGAAAGCTAAATAAAAAAGGGAAACCTAAAGGAAGACATAATCTGTAATGAGCATACATATTTCCGAAACTGTTTTTTGCATAAGCTCCACCCTCATGACCCGAATACATAAAAAGAGAACCAGAGTGTTTAAGCGAAACCTGCACATGTAGATCAATAAAACTAAGTCCACCACTGAAAATCAATCAAATCAAACTTCATCCAACTAGTATTCTATTAACAAAAGAAAAATAAAACTCATGAAACTTTAGGTAAGATTAAGTACAACCACCATACCTCTAAGGTAGCCAAACCTTTAGATACCATCTCAATCATCCTTGTCCTGATCTAAAGGCATATAGAACACAGATAAGGAACAGTTTCAAAACTATACATACATAGGTAATTTAGGAAGGAGAAAATGATCTCATTATCCAGAAGAATGCAATTATCAGCTATAAAATATTTCCAAAGAAAAAAAAAAGACGCAAAAACCTGATTCAGATACTGCCAAGTAAAAGAAATTTACTCTTTAATGTTAGAACCATGCACAACATCAGATCATGTGGCTGCTGGGGATCATTCTCTTAGAGTCTAGGGTTAAAAACTCTGATTCCGCCATCCGTGAAAATCTAAGAGAACTTCTGTGTAGTTGGAGGAGAACTTCTGGTGTTAGGAAATGTGCAAGGGTTTGGAGGGCTATTTGAGCTAACATTGAGCGGAGTATTTTGCTTGAGAGAAATATACACATCCTCAACAGCAAAGAGAAATCCTTCGAGGAGATAAAAGTTCCTTTCTGGAATTGTTTCTTCATCCTCCCTACATCCTAAAATCCTACACTCTGGAAGCCAAATCCACCACTTAAGCTTCGATAAAAAATTGTGTTTATTTGTCTATAACTTACCCGGCAAGCTTAGATTTAAACACATTACGAAGAAAAACAACAGAAAATATGAAAACTCTTCACATGTTTTTATGATAGCTTTCAAAAATATAAGCTTAGATCACAAAACCAAAACAGAACAGGTATGAAAGAATGAATATACCTCTTGATCTGACTTTTCATTTTCAAATTTGGGGTAAAATGTTGCTCTGATTTGTGCGAGTGAGTACGTTGAGTTGTCCACTGTAAAATTCTCCAACAGGTTACTTCGAAATAGCTTACTCAAACCAGTACTACATTTTTTAGTTGTAGCCACATCTGCTTGAACCCCTGGACCATCAACTGTCACTTTACCAACCGCTGTGTTTTCAACTTCAGCCGTAGTGGCTCCACTTGAAGTTCCGTAAGATTTGGGTTTCCAGATTGCCGTTGAATCTTGGAGGACAGTACCACTGTTTTCAGCAATATGCATTCCAGCAAGTCTGTTAGTAACAGTTTCAGCAGCAGTTGCTGCTGTATCTCCCATAGCTGATAACTGCCCTTCAGCTTCTGATTTCTCTTTCGATCTTTGTTCTCTGTGCCCGCCACTTCGCTGCAAACCAAGAAAAAACAACTGAATTTAGCAAATAATCAATCAATCAATATAGGAAAAACAGAACTCCACATCTCCTAAACATCATCGCATTTTCAACTTCAAAAACAAGTGAAACGACATCGGAACTACCACCAATCAGTCAAAGAACGACGATCAAGAGTCAAACCAAGGATGATGACAAAATTCTCAAATTCCAGTTCGAACTATGATCATTTCTACTTTACGCAATTCAACAAACAACACACGAACAATAATCCAATTCGCGCAAAAAAACAGAATCGAACGCAACCGAGAAGAACGAGAGAAATTCAACAGCGTGGAACATTGAGCAGAAAATGAACTAAGGCCATTTCTAGTTTAGAGAATTCAACAATTACAAACAAGACACGAACAATAATAAAATTCGTGCAGAAACAGAATCGAACGCAACCGAGGAGTTTAGAAAGAAATCAAGAGTGCAGAAAATGAATGTAGATGGTGCAAGAGTGCATACCTGATTGCGAGGCATTGGTGAGGGAGAGACGAGGATGGAGGAAGTGAGAGAAGGAGAGCGAGGTAGGGTCCAGTAGGGATGAGCGAAGGGAAGGAAAAGGAAGGTTCTGGATTTGAAGAAGGAAGAAGGAGAGAGAGGAAGAGCGTGAGAAAGAGTGCAGAGAATCCTCTGCGGTGCCGTCATTAAAGAATGACGGTTATAAATAGGAACTGAGTAGGAGCTTTGCGTTGGAGAGATACTCGCAGAGCACACACGGCGCTCTCTAGAGGTTTCTGTGTCTGGCAATTTGTGGAGTTCACAGTGGCCAGTGCCAGTGTGCAACAGAGACCCGGTAAAGGGCTACTAACGTGGATACTGGATATTGGACTACTGGGACTTGGACGCCTAAACCCTTTTTTTCTTGTTCTTGTACATAGGCGTTTAACCCTTTTTTTTTTTACTCTCATTTTCTTATATTTTTTCTCATATTATTTTTTATATTTCTCGTCATACTATTTAATAATACATATTTTTTTATTATTTTCTCTTATTTCATCACAATTCTTAAAAAATATATAAATAATATTACATCCATTTCTAAACGTATAAGACTAACATTTTTCTTTTTCTTGTACATAGGCGCTTAACCCTTTGAAGCTCACCTTTTTGTTTTGTTTCTGCCTTCACTCTTCTTACAATTACAACATGCTTTATTTTATTTAATTTTTACAGCAGAATTTTTTTTGTCATCATTTTAAGGATAAATTTTTTAAAAATTAAAAAAACTAATTCATAACACATTTAGTGTTATTATTTTTACATTTTTATTTTTATTATATTACACCTACTAATATATAAGTACTAACTTATACTTAATTTATTATTGTATTCATAAAATTCATTACTAAATAAAAGTTGTCACAAATATGCTTTAAAATAAATAAATATTTATAAACAAGTAAAAAAAATTATAAAATAACAATCACATGTGTCTTTCGTTTAAAAAATGAATTAAAAAAAACTATAAGATGTGAAATTACAGGAGGTAAAGTTTTTTTTTAAAACCACCAGATGAGAATAAAGTGATTTTTAGTTGAATCTCATGGAATAAATCGTAATTTATCCTTTTATTATTTCGTAGGATCTCACTTTTGGTGATATGTAGAAAATCCATTATATTATTGAGGACACTATACATCTATCCTTTTTATTGTGAATAAAGATAATTTTATACCCCAAAGATACACATGACATCATTTTGATCTTATAAAGAAAATTGAGATTAATTTTGTCTTAGTCATAAAAACTCACATTAATTTGATTTTTCAAGAAATTTATTAATTTAGTTCCTCAATTATACAAAATTGACATTAATAAAATTCCTTAATCATAAAAAATAACATCAATTTAATCCTTCTATCTCGCGATCAATACACACAAAAATGATTTTGATATTATTTTTTAATATTGAGAGATTAAATTTATATCAAAATTCTTTATAGAACTACAGTGATAACATTGACAAAAATATAAGTTTATTTAGTCCTGGTAGCAATGACCAAGTTCAGTAGTTGTAGAAAATGACCAAATCCAAGTATATATAACATTTTCTTTATGCATAAGGAAACTTGTGAGGAAAACCAGTTGTATATATGCAGAACTGTGCACAACCCATCTGAATTTAAAGGAGGAGTTTTTAAGTAGGCAAACAAGGCCTGTTATAGGCATTTGATGACATGTGTAATATCATTATTTATAGATAAGTGCATTTCTTACATAGTACATATAATATTTTACATGTTTAATATTAAATAGAATACTTATAAAAGACATTGTCATAAAATTTCTATCTAGATAGAACAACTTGAAACTATTATATATGCAACAACCTAAACAGTCGCGCATATAACGTTGTGTAAATAGATGCTGCTCAATTTTTTTAGGCAATTGATAGAAAATTTTTAAGTAATAAAATTATTCTTTATTTGTAAATGTATAAGATTTATATAATATTTGATAAATATAAATGTGTCGTACTTATAAGGAGTGATATGATTAACTAAAATATAATATTTACTTAAATTAATTTTTTAAAAAATAAAAGAAATTTTATTTTATTTAATTAATCTAAAAATTCAAATTACTTGTTAAACTATAATTAAAATTAAATAATAAATCCAAATGAAACGACTCAAATTAAAATGTAAAATCAATTTGAGAATAATTTAAAGAACTCGAATCTACCAATAATCATACAAAAATAAATTTAACTTGAATGTAAATTAATTTTATTTTATAAAGTGTCTATAATTATAAGTTTTAAACACTACTAAATATTATTATAATCTAATTAATGACATAATTCATCTAAAATAACGTGACATATTTAAATTATGATATAAACTATTTAATATAGCATAAATTATTCAATTAGTATATCACAAAATCATTAAATATTATTGCACAACTCACATCTAAGACTACAAGAATTAGACATCTGATTAAAAATCAATTTAAATTTACTCATTTGATTATAAGACAATTAATAAAAATTAAATTGAATAACAATTAAAAATTAATAATTATCATTATTATGTAATTATAGAACAAAGAAAAATATCCTAAACAAAGTTAAATAATCTAAAATAAAGATTAGGGTTTCATCTTAATCCTAGAAAATAAAATTAACTACTCATGGTAAGAGTATCAAATATAAATAAAGAAGAAAAATCTATAAAAGTTGAAACAGTTGTTACGCGTTGTACTCCTTTTGTCTCTGCTTCGTGCAGCGATGTTCGTCTCTACTTCTTTTT
Source organism: Ormosia semicastrata (assembly GCA_029884595.1). NCBI lineage: Eukaryota > Viridiplantae > Streptophyta > Magnoliopsida > Fabales > Fabaceae > Ormosia > Ormosia semicastrata. Next base: position 12,543,990 of record JAQQTO010000038.1, read on the forward strand.
ATACATTGTTGCGTGCCACATTTTATATCCTCTTTTTCTTCAGTTGCGACGTCTTTTATAGGTTAGGTATTTTTTATCAACTTGCACTGCCTCTTTGCTTTGTCAATCCATCCAAAAGCCTCTTTGCTTTGCCAATCCATCCAAAAGCCTCTTTGCAAGTGATAACAAATTAAAGGCAAGTAGAACCCATCATTTCACACTATCTAAAAGGCATGACATTGAGCTTTCTTTTCTTATTTCAAACATGGGCTGGACTTCTTTAATATATTTTTTTCAAATATTAATTGACCATGGGGCTACAACATGATTCTTCCACATCATTAGAAGTTGTCAATTTCTTTAAATTTTGTAATTATAATGATAATTAAATAAAATTAGTTTCTCTCAATAATTAAATAATAATATCATAAAATCATTAAAATTAATTATATTTAGTTGTAATAATGTCTAAATTTTATAAGAAAAATATATAAAAATTTATGTTTTATCACAATTCTCAATTAATTTATTATTAGTCTCTAACAATGAAAGCGACTCAAAACAAATTGTTGGAAATTTATCCATTAGTAACTTCCTTTTTAATGACCTAAAATTAAGGGACTATAATAATTGCTCTTTAATTAAATTTTAAAGAGAATCAATCTCACTCATTGGTTTCAATGCATGATAGACGTATTAGATTAAATGAAAATACATATAAATTGGTCCTCTCTCTACCCTAGAAAGACACATTCTTTTTCTGCTCATGTTCACAGAAAATTCGTCATCATTACGTGTGTCTTAAAATAAGGGTGAAGGAAGAGAAATCAAATTTCTTTTCAATTTTCTGTCAAAGCTTAAAGTTTATGACTTCTTCATCGAATCCGAGTATGTGAAAATCCCAACTTTCAAAATCCTTATGTTGATGAATGCTTCCGCTAGAAATTTTGTATGACATTTAAGTTTTACATGTGGTATCAGAGCGTTTGGTTGTGAAATTTGTGTTTTTCCATCAATGATATTTTAATCTCCCTCAAGTATGATGAACCCTATTTTTTTAAAAATTGGGAATTTATGAATTATCAAATTAATTCATTGTATATTCATGATTATTAATTTTTTTATGATGATGAATCGGTTTTAGCACTCTCGTTGATGCGTTATTGAATTATAATTGGTTCAAATTGTTCATATATATAATGATAATGTTTGTACAATTCATGAGCTTTATTATATGTTGATTTGACCAATTACATATGCCATAACTTATTATATTTATGAATTAGTTTGGAAGCCAATATTTTAAGACTTCTTGTATGCAAATGATGGTTTTCATTATAATAATATATATGCATTGTTTTATCATTTGAATTGTTTTCAAGTATATTTAATTATATGGCTGAATGTTATTTGAGAAGAATTGTGAATGTGACTTCCAGTAGGTGAAAAACAAATGGAATATGTCATTTGTTGTCTTTTGGTTAAAACTTGTGTACACCAAAGTAGCCAAGTTAGAATGATGGAAAATGTCATTAAAGAATGTGATCGTTAATTAATCATGGGACTAGGTTTGGCCAAAGGAAAATATTATTCTATGATTAATAAACATGATTGTGAGAAATTAAAATTCTTGAATCAAATATGTAGTTTATCCAAAGATGACTTATGTGTTTGGTTGAGAATTTTAATTTTCGATTATGATCAAAGTGACATTTATTTATGATAGTGTATTGTAGTGTCTGCCCAAAGGTGAACTATAATATACTTTGATGTTTCTCTTATCTGAGTGTATGATAGAATATTTTATTTTGCAACAATTTCTCTTCATTCGCAAGCTTCATCTGTTACCATTTTTAATGGTGTGAACTTCTCTGAATGGAGTGAGCAAGTAAAGTTCCACTTAGGTGTTTTGAACCTTGACTTGTCACTTTTGGAAGGAAAACCTAGTGTTATTGATAACAATACTAAGGAAGAGAAATCTAAACTTAAGGCATGGGAATGGTCTAACAGATTGAGCCTTATGTTTATGCGAATGACTATTGCAAACAATATTAAGACTACTATTCCACAAACAGAAAGTGCAATGGAATATCTTAAGTTTGTGGAAGAACGTTTTTGCTCTGCTGATAAGTCACTCACTGGTACACTAATGGCTCAACTCACGACCATGAAGTTTGATGGGTCGCAGAGCATGCAAGAATATACCATTGAGATGACTAACATTACAGCAAGACTAAAGACATTGGGTATGACAGTGGATGACTCTTTCATGATTCAGTTTATTCTAAACTCACTGCCTTCTGAGTATGAAGCTTTCCAAATTAACTATAACACTATGAAGGATAAGTGGGATGTTAATGAATTGGTTGGAAAGCTCATTCAGGAGGAGAATAGACTCAAGAATATGAAAGGTCATTCTGTCAACCTGGCTCAACGAGCTGGCAAAGCACTGAAGGCAATGACTAAGAACTTTAAGAAGAATTGATCTACTAAAGAACAGAATAAATGTCATTTCTGTGCTAAAGAAGGACATTATCATAAAGATTATCCTAAACGTAAGGCTTTGTTCGAAAAGAAAGGTATGTTTGAAATATATGTATGTACTTTTGAATCAAACTTAATTGATGTCCCTCATAATTCTTGGTGGCTTGATTTTGGTGCTACTACTCATGTATCTAATGTGATGCAAGGATTCCTTACGATCCAAACCACAAGAGAAAGTAAGATGTTTCTCCATATGGGAAACCATATGAAGGCTCCAATTGAAGGCATAGGGACTTATCGTTTAATCTTAGACACTAGTCATCATTTGGACCTAATTAAGACTCTTTATGTACCTTCAATGTCTAGGAATTTAATTTCCCTTTCAAAGTTGGATAATTGTGGTTTTGAATTTAATGGTGGACATGGTTGTTTCAATTTATTTAAGAATTTCAAACTTATTGGTTGTGGTATTTTTATTGATGGTTTATATAGATTGAGACTTCATGATCAATTTTCTAAATCTTTGCTTACTAAGCATCAAAGTATTAGAATTAAGCGTAACATGCTTGATGAAAGTTCTACATACTTGTGGCATAAGCGTTTGAGTCACATATCCAAAGAAAGATTAAAAAGATTAGTAAAGAATGAGATTCTACAAAATCTAGATTTACTGATCTTGGTTTATGTGTGGATTGCATTAAGGGAAAGCAAACCAAACATAACAACAAAGGGGGCACAAGAAGCAGCTAGCTTCTTGAAATTATACACACCAATGTATTTGGACCTTTTGATGCTTCATCTTTTGGTGGAGAAAAATATTTTATTACCTTTATCAATGATTTTTCACGTTATGAATATGTCTACTTGCTTAAGGAAAAATCTTAAGCAGTTGATGCTTTTGAGATATATATAAATGAAGTTGAAAGACAATTAGACAAGAAAGTGAAAGTTGTAAGGTTTGATAGAGGTGGTAAATATTATGGAAAACGTGGTGAAACGAGACAATGTCTAGGTCCATTTGCAAAACTTCTTGAAAGACATGGTATTCGTGCACAATACACAATGCCATACACACCACAACAAAATGGTGTGGCAGCAAGGCGTAATCGAACACTAATGGATATGGTTAGGAGTATGATGAGCAACTCCTCATTGTCCAAATTTGTGTGGATGTATACGTTAAAGACTACTATGTATTTATTAAACAGGATTCCTAGTAAGGCAGTTCCTAAAACTCCTTTTAAATTGTGGACAAACAAGAAATCGAGTTTAAGGCACTTGCATGTTTGGGGTTGCCAAGCAGAAGCAAAAGTATATAATATGCATGAAAAGAAGTTAGACTCTCGAACAGTAAGTGGTTACTTAGTTGGTTACCCAGAAAAGTCTAAAGGGTATATCTTTTATTGTTCTAATCATAGCCCAAGAATTATAGAAACTAGTAATGCAAAATTCTTTGAAAATGGTGAAGTTAATAGGAGTGAGGAACAATAGAATGTTGACATAAAGGAAATTAAGGTAAATGTTACTTTACTTGTAAGTGTTCCTTCATCCATAGTTGTTCCAAATATTGTTCCAACTGTTGCAGAACATTCTGACAATAATGAATAATGTTTGGATGATAACACACCCAATGAAGAAACTAACTCACAAAGGTTTGAATTAAATAAGTCTCAAGAAGTGCCTTGGAGAAGATCTCAAAGAGTAAGAAAATTGGCTATTCCGAACTATTATGAGACTTATTTGCAAGAATCAGACATTGGAATTAATGAAGATTCAGTTTCATTTTCACAAGCCATAAATAGTGTTGAGTTAGAGAAATGGATTGATGCCATGAAAGAAGATTTAAAATTCATGGAAGAAAATAAGGTTTGAGACATTGTTGAATTGCCAGAATGTGCTAAACGAGTTGGCTGTAAGTAGGTCTTTAAGACCAAGCGTGACTCGAATGGCAATATCGAACGATATAAAGCCCGACTTGTTGCTAAAGGATATACTCAAAAGGATGGTGTCGATTATAATGAAACATTTTCTCTCATCTCAAAGAAAGATTCATTGCATATTTTTATGACATTGATGACTCATTATGATTTAGAGTTACATCAGATGGATGTGAAAACAGACTTTCTGAATGGTAGTCTAGAACAAGAAGTTTATATGGACTAACTTGAAGGTTTTCTAATTAAATGAAAATGTCATATAGTGTGTAAACTTAAGAAATCAATATATGAACTGAAACAAGCCTCAAGGCAATTGTATATTAAGTTCAATGATATCGTTACCTCTTTCGATTTTGAAGAAAATCTAGCTGATAGATGTATATACCGAAAGGTCATTGGGAGTAACTTTATGTTTTTGGTCTTGTATGTTGATGATATCTTGCTTGCAACTAATAGTTTGAGTATGTTGCATGAGATGAAAGAATATCTCTTTAAGAATTTTGAAATGAAAGACATGGGAGAGGCATCCTATGTGATAGGAATTGAAATATTTCATGATAGATCACAAGGATTGTTAGGATTGTCTCAGAAAGCCTATATTAAGAAAATTCTTGAGAGATTTAACATGAAAAATTGTTCTGCTGGAATTGTACCAATTCAAAAAGGGGACAAATTCAGTCTTATGCAATGTCCAAAGAATGACATAGAGTGAAAACAAATGGAATCAATTCTATATGGTTTTGTGGTAGGTAGTCTTATGTAAGTGCAAACTTGCACGAGACCAGATATCAGTTTTGTGGTTGGAATGTTAGGCAGGTATCAAAGTAATCCTGGAATTGATCACTGGAAACCTGCAAAGAAAGTCTTGAGGTACCTACAAGGAACTAAATATTATATGCTCATGTACAGAATATCCAACTAATTAGAAGTAACTGGATATTCAAACTCAGATTTTGGTGGATGTATTAATAGTAGGAAGTCTACATTTGACTACTTATTCCTTCTCAGAGAAGCGACCATATCATGGAAAAGTGCTAAGCAAACTGTTGGTGCTTCATCCACCATAGAGGCCAAATTCGTAGCATGTTTTGAGGCTACAGTTCATGCATTGTGTCTGCGAAATTTTGTTTCAGGGCTTGGGGTTGTCGACACCATTGCCAAGTCGCTAAAAATTTATTGTGATAATTCTGCAACAGTATTTTTCTCTAAGAATGACAAATACTCAAAAGGTGCCAAGTATATGGAATTAAAGTTTTTTGTCGTTAAGGAGGAAGTTCAGAAACAAATAGTATCTATAGAGCATGTTATAACAGACCTTATAATTGCTAACTCATTAACTAAAAGGTTACAACCCAAGACATTTAAGGAACATGTACATAGAATGGGTTTTGGTTCTCTTTTTGAATAATGTATTTAAATGATGTTGATACTCTGAACTCATTATGTTAATGTGTTTCTGAACGTTAATGATTGTTTCTAGTTATTGTGCACATAATTATATTTATGATTTATAACGTGAATGTTCTAGAAACATTTATGGGACCTGTATGAAATTTTATATGTTACGTATATACCTTGTATAGTAACGCACTAGTGTTCGTGGTATATGGAAGGGAATATGTTTTGTAAATTAATGCATGACCGCTATAACTCACACTTAGTGTTTTACTATTTAAGGTAATTATGTATCCATAAGGGTAAGATTTAGTGTAGTAATGATTAATGCATTATACTTATGTTATGGTTTCCTTAAATTTTAGGCCAAGTGGGAGAATGTTGAAAAGTTACCCATTAGTAACTTCTTTTTTAGTGGCCTAAAATTAAGGGATTATAATAATTGCTCTTTAATTAGATTTTAAAAAGAGTCAATCACACCCATTAGTTCTGATGCTGGATGGATGTATCAGATTAAATGAAAATACATATAAATTAGTCCTCTCTCTGTCCTAGAAAGACACATTCTTTTTCTGCTCACGCTCACAGAAAAGTCGCCATCATTACATTTGTCTTGAAATAAGGGTGAAGGGAGAGAAACCAATTTTCTTTTCAATTTCTGTCAAAGCTTGAAGTTTATGACTTCTTCATCGAATCCGAGTATGTGAAAATCTCAACTTTCAAAATCCTTATGTTGATGAATGCTTCCGCTAGAAATTTTGTATGATGTTTAAGTTTTACACAAATCTCAAAGTAAACAATATCTCCAACCAATTTAATCCCATTTTATCTTAACTTAGGAATATCACATATGTATCAGAATACTACAATTGCCACAAAAATTTCAACCATCATAAAACTCAAACCATGAGAATAATATAGCTACTACGACATATTCTTCAGATATCATAACTAGAATTCTCATTAGAAAACATATTTTAACCACATGTGTAATACCCTAACTAATATGTTAGACTTGTTTATATGTTCAAAAGGTAGCATATGATTTGTTTAACATGTACGTATAATTTTGTGATAATCTGAGGTCATTTAGGTACTTAGTTATAACCCGGACTGTGAAAAGTAGATTAAAATGGCTCAGATAAAAGCATTAACTGCTTAGGAGAGAGAAATAAATATGAATAATTTATTTTTAGGTCACAAATATGAATAACAAGTTACAGTTAAAGTTTCAAGGTAAACTAAGCTAGTCTAGCATTTTTAGGCATACTAGTTATCTAATTGTAGCTTGTTTGATTAGTAGCAGATATGAAAATATCATATAAGAGTAAAATGACTTTTTATATGAATCTTAGTATTTATTTTAAAGTTTTTGAAAGCTGAAAATCTAGATTTAGATAAATCTAAGTGTTTTTAACAGATCAAGATTTTATCAATTTTGATCTAAGGGTCATATGAGTCTTTAGTTCCTCTTTTATAAGCTCATTCACGACTGTTTTTGCTTCAAAAATAGAAAGAGAAAATGTGAAAGGAGAAGAGAAATAAAAGGAAAGAAAGGCCAAGTAAGAGGAAGAGAGAAAGAGGAAAGCTAAAGGTAAAGCCAAGGCTTGAGAATCCAACTAGGTTTGATTCACCAACACAGCTTCAAAGGTGGGGTTTTGTGACTAATTTCACTTCTTGTTACTCTTTTCTCTATTTATGAAATTATATTGCTTAATAGGCCAAAATGAGTTTTAGAGGTGTTTGATGTGTTTTGATTGCATGATTGAGTTCCTTTGATTGTTTATGACTTATGCAAATCATAATTCTGAGATAGAAGCTTAGAATTTGTCTTTTAGGCCTTAAAATCCTAAATTTAAGGGTTAGGTCACCTTAGGTAGATTTTGGTGCATTAATCTAAATTAAGTTATTTTGGTTGGTGATTGAAGATTTCTATGTGTTTATGAATTGATTAGGAACTTGGAATCACTTAGAAACTATGTTGAAATGGTCAAAATTCGAGAAAATGACCAATAGAACAGTACCACGGTCTACAGAATTATGTAGAACCTAGTTTCTGTCATGAGCGCCGCGGCGTGAGAGACTCCATGTCGCGATGTTAGGACGAATGACTTGAATGTCGCGATGTTAAGGAGGTTACGTCGCAGCGTGAGGCCAGATTTTGCTGCACGCATCGCGACGTTAGTAACATCGTGCCTCGGTGTGAAGGTGATGCTACACTCAGTACTAAAATCTGAGGCTAAGGAGCCGCGACGTGCCCATCTTAATGCCACGGCTTTGGTGTCAGGAATCTTAATAATGTCATTTATGATGTTTTAAAGTTTTGGACTAGATGGAATCATTAGTATATATTTCCTAAAGTGTGTTAAGACACTAATAGGGATAGTTTTCAAGAAGAAAATTATACCTGGTATATATAAGAAACCTCGGTAATGTTAATTTTGTGAGTATCATTTAATAGTATTCATGAAGGCCAAGAGAAATCGAAAGGGTGTCTAATAGACTCGATGGAGGAATGACATAACCCTAATAAGTCGATAGTGCCAAGGCTAGAAGAGATAAGTAGGGATTCATAAGATTCTTCGGAATCATGATTTAGATCGAACTTCTCATGAGCCAAGATATATGTGTAGTGTGAGGAGATACCTCTACTTGCTACAAAATAACATATGAAACCATTAATTCCTACGATTTACATTTGTATTCCGAGTTAGACTAAATGTATGTATGAGATGTATGTTAACTTGATTTATCTAAATGTAATAGTTAGACCATGTAGTTGTTTAAACATGTTCCATAGTTGTTGTTGTGATTATGTTTATATATATTATGTATGATTAGTTTTAATTACTCATACTGAGATTATAGTTTTTCACCCTGCTGTGTATCATGTAATTCCAGGTGAATCTTCTTCCAATGGTAAGAAGAAGAAAGAAGCTAAGGATTAGATAATGTTATGTTTCAGTTGTTATACATAATAGTATCACTTTTGACATATACAGAGTTATATATTACTTCAAGCCTTTGTTAAGGCTAATGATGTAAAGGTACTTTGATGCATTTTGATATAGTTATTGTATTTTCGCATTTCATATGGCTCTCTATAGTGTTTCCAATGAACATTATGGATATAAGTATATGATTAGTATGAATGTAATGATATTGTAATGCTAAGTATCTCTTTATATGACGTATATACTGAGATATTGGTATTAGGATGTTATATTTTAGTATCAGAACAGTTCATCCTATTGAGCCGGGGTATAAACTGACTATGCTTAGGCATATAGGAGTTCTTTCTTAGAAATTGTGCTTTTCTTACTTCATATGTTAAATGTGATGATAGAATTGTATGGTTTACCTCAGATTGGTTGTTATTAGATTCTGTTACACGGTTACATAGTATTGAGACTGCAGCTCAATATATGTTGTTTCTGTGTGTACAGGAGATTATGGAACCAAACAGGCGATCTAAAGAAGCAGCGAGCTCGACCCCACCGAGTCCAGATATGGCCGAAGCCGTTATGGTTATGGCCAGTGTTATGACGAGAATGCTTGAGATAATGGAATCAAATCCATCTCAGCAATCTGCACCACCTGGACAACATCCACAAGTGACAACTTAAGTCGGGAGAAATCAGAATTTTCAGGACTTGACATTTTTTTGTCAGATGAATCCTCTACTGTTCAAAGGCGAGTACAATCCTACTAAGGCTGAGGAGTGGCTCAGTGAGATGGAGAATATTTTCGAAGCAATAATTTGCTCAGAAGAGCAAAAAGTGATCTTTGCCTCATATATGTTGAAAGGTGAGGCGGAGCATTGGTGGAAAAGTACCAAAAGGGTACTTGAAGTAGTTGAAACCCCAATGTCATGGGAAGTCTTAAAGATAGCTTTCTTGGAGAAGTTTTTCCCGCAGACTCTACATGATGACAAGTAGAGTTTATGAAGCTAAAATAAGGAAACATATCTATAGGTCAGTATGTGGCCAAGTATGATGAGTTGGCAAAGTTTTCTTCTCATTTCTGTTATCACCCAAATGAGAAATGGAGATTTTTGAAGTTTGAATCTAGTTTAAGGCAAGAAATCAGAGGTATGGTGAGGCCGATAGAGATTAAGGACTTTCTTGCTTCGGTTAACAAATGTAGGATTGTGGAGTCGAAAATTAATAGCTCTCTATCTGTGGAAAGGGTGCAAGAAGTCCCAAAGAGAAAGAGAGAGGACAACAAGAATAAACAATGTGCTTCTAAGGTAGGTAACCCTAAAGGAAAAAATAAGAAGTGGTCTAAGGAACCACGATGCGCTGAGTATGGGAAAGCACATAGAGGCAAGTGCTTTGCGGGCCAGTCTATGTGTTATACATGTGGGCAGTCGGGACATTTCTCTAGAGATTGTCCTCAGAACAAAGAAAATGTGCCTACCCCAAAGCCGCTAGCCAAGGGGTGAGTTTACACTCTAAGCGGGACAGAGGTGGCCTACTCTTCTGACCTAATCCAAGGTAAAGGCATAATTCATAATCATCTTTTAAATGTCATGTATGATTCAGGAGCATTCCACTCATTTGTTTCTTATGATTATGTAAGGATGTTGGGTTTGCCTATGTCAGAGTTACCATATGACTTATCTGTTTCCACACTCACTGGTAAGCCAGTCATAACCTCAAATTTGTGTCTTGACTATTGTATAAGAATCGAGGATAGAATCTTCCTTGTAAATCTTATTTGTTTATCCCTTGTGGACATAGATGTCATTCTTGGTATGGATTGGTTGTCATCCAATCATGTGATTTTGAACTGTTCAGAGAAAACCCTACTTTTTCTGTCTGATGTTCCTACCAAAGTTGTTTCTTCAGAGTCTGCCTCAGGTCAATCACTGTTTGGTAGAAGGGGGTCTAGGATATGTTATTCTTTCCTCATTAGATGTAGAGGTTAAGCAGAGCCTAGACAATTTACCTGTAGTGAGGGAATACCCTGAGGTGTTTCCGAATGACATAGCTGAGTTGCCACCTGAGAGAGAAATAGAGTTTACTATAAATTTAGTGTCAGGTAAAGGACCTATATCTATAGCACCCTATAGGATGGCACCCTTAGAGTTGGCTGAACTTAAGAAACAGTTAGAAGAATTGTTAGATAAGAAATTCATTAGGCCTAGTGTTTCTCCGTGAGGAGCACCAGTGTTGCTAATGAAAAAGAAAGATGGTACCATGCGGTTGTGTGTTGACTATAGGAAGTTGAATAAGGTAACCATCAAGAATAAGTATCATTTGCCTAGAATAGATGATCTGATGGATCATTAAGAGGAGCTTCAGTGTTTTCCAAAATTGATCTTAGATATTGGTATCATCAAATCAGAGTTAAGGGAGAGGATATCCCTAAGACCACTTTTAAAACTAGGTATAGGCATTATAAGTATCTTGTGATGTCCTTTGGGTTAACGAATACTCCAGCAGCGTTTATAGATTATATGAACAGAGTTTTTAGACCTTACCTACATCAGTTCGTGGTTATTTTTATTAATGACATCCTTATCTATTCAAAGACAAGGGAAGAGCATGAGCAACATGTAAGGATTGTTTTAGAAATCCTAAGGGAGAAGAAACTGTTTGCCAAATTGTCCAAGTGTAAGTTTTGCTAATGGAAGTTCAGTTTTTGGGTCATGTTATTTCTAATGGAGGAATTGCAGTGGACCCTAGCAAGGTAGAAGCAGTGTTGCAGTGGGAGAGACCCACCAATGTGACCAAGATCAGGAGTTTTATAAGCCTAGCCGGGTACTATAGAAGGTTCATCAAGGGTTTTTCTCAGTTAGCGCTGCCTTTGACTAGGTTGACTAGAAAAGGTAGTACTTTTAAGTAGTCTCAAGACTGTGAGAATAGTTTCCAAGAATTAAAGAAGAGGTTGACTACTATGCCAATGTTGGTAATTCCAGATCCCCATGAGGACTTTGAGGTCTGTTGTGATGCTTCAAAGATGGGACTAGGGTGTGTTCTGATGCATAATAGGAGAGTAGTAGTCTTTGCATCAAGGTAGTTAAGGCCATATAAGGAAAACTACTCTACGCATGATTTGGAGTTAGCAGCTGTAGTGTTTGCCTTAAAAATTTAGAGGCATTATATCTATGGAGTCCAATTTGAGGTGTTCAGCAATCATAAGAGTTTAAAATATTTGTTTAATCAGAAGGAGTTGAACATGAGACAAAGAAAATGGATGGAATTCTTAAAGGATTATGACTTTGAGTTAAAGTATCATCCGGGTAAGGCCAATGTAGTAGCTGATGCACTAAGTAGGAAATCCCTACATGTATCCTGAATGATGATCCAAAAGAGTGAACTTCTTGAGAGTTTTAGAGATATAAGTTTAGCGGTGACTGTGATGTCACAGAGTCTCTTTGTGAGTATAGTGGACATAGTAAATGACCTAAGGGCTCAAATTTTAGAAGCTCAGAAGGAGGATGAAGCTCTAATGGATATTAGTGAGCAGATCTTTTTAGGAACCTTAGAGGATTTTGATATGACTGATGATGGAATGATAAAGTTTAGAGATAGGCTTTGTATTCCAAGAGAGTTAGAGGTCAAAAATAAGATTCTAGAAGAAGCTCACAGTAGTAAGTATACCATCCATCCCAGAACCACTAAGATGTACCAAGATATGAAGAGAATGTTTTGGTGGTCTGGCATGAAAAGAGACATAACTGAGTATGTCGTAAGGTGTTTAGTTTGTCAAAAGGTGAAGATTGGGCACCAGAAGCCAACAGGACCTTTATAATCTTTAGGAATCCTTGAATGGAAATGGGAGAAGATTTCTATCAATTTTGTAACGAGTCTACCCAGAACTCAACAAGATTTTGATGTTGTTTGGGTTATAGTAGATAAATTAACAAAATCTGCCCACTTCCTACCAATGAAAGCTAGCTATCCTCCAGAGAGATTAACTCAGCTTTATCTTAAGGAGATAGTTAAGTTGCATAGAGTTCCCGTAAGTATAGTTTCAGATAGAGATCCTAGATTTACATCTAGATTATGAGGAGCCTTACAAGAGGTTTTTGGGACTAAGTTAAGCCTTAGTACAGCTTATCACCCACAAACAGAGGGGCAAATAGAGAGGACTATCCAAACCCTTGAAGATATGCTTAGAGCATGTGTTTTAGAACAACAGGGTAGTTGGGACCAGTTATTACCTTTAGCTGAGTTTGTTTATAACAATAGTTACCATTCCAGCATAAGTATGACACCTTATGAGGCTTTGTATGGAAGGAAATGCAGATCACCTCTATGTTGGTATGAAGTAGGTGAGAGAACCATCCAAGGTCCAAAGTTGGTCTAGTAGACCACAGAGCAAATCAAGATGATAAAGGATAGGTTGATTATTACTCAAAGTCAGCAAAAGAGTTATGCTGATAGGAGAAGGAGACCTCTTGATTTTAATGAGGGAGATCATATATTCTTAAGTGTTACTCCTACTACAAGGATTGGTAGAACATTGAAAACCCGAAAGTTAAATCCTCATTTTCTTGGTCCCTACCAAATTCTCAAGAAAGTTAGACCTGTGGCTTATCAGATAGTCCTTCCTCCTAGTTTGTCTAACTTTCATGATGTTTTTCATGTATCTTAATTAAGAAAGTATAATTTAGATCCATTGGATATCATAGAATATGAATCTGTATAATTAAGAGATGATTTGTCTTATGGTATACATCCTATAAGGATTGTGGACAGAGGGGTCAAAGAGCTTAGAGGTAAGCAGATTCCTCTGGTGAAGGTTATATGGGGTGGCAATGAAACTGAGGATGCTACTTGGGAGTTAGAGTCTCATATGCAGTAGGACTACCCAGATTTGTTCCTTTCGGGTGAGTAATTTTGGGGTCAAAATTTTAAAAAATAGGAGAGAAATATAATACCATAACTGATATGTTAGACTTGTTTATGTGTTCAAAGGGTAGCATATGACTTGTTTAGCATGTACGTATAATTTTGTGATAATCTGAGGTCATTTAGGTACTTAGTTGTAACCCGGACTGTGAAAAATAGCTTAAAATGGCTCAGATAATAGCAATAACTGCTTAAGAGAGAGAAATAAATATGGATAATTTATTTCTAGGTCACAACTATGAATAATAAGTTACAGTTAAAGTTTCAAGTAAAACTGAGCTAATCTGGCATTTTTATGTATACTGGTTATCTAATTATAGCTGGTTTAACTAGTAGTAGATATGAAAATATCAGATAATGGTGAAATGACTTTTTATATGAATCTTAGTATTTATTTTAAAGTTGTTGGAAGCTGAAAATTTGGATTTAGATAAATCTGAGTGTTTTTAGCATATTAGAATTTTATCAATTTTGGCCTAAGGGTCATATGAGTCTTTAGTTCCTCTTTTATAAGCTCATTCACAGCTGTTTTTGCTTCAAAAATAGAAAGAGAAAATATGAAAGGAGAAGAGAAAGAAAAGGAAAGAAAGGCCAAGCAAGAGGAAGAGAGAAAGAGGAAAGTTAAAGGTAAAACCAAGGCTTGAGAATCCAACTAGGTTTGATTCACCAAAACAGCTTCAAAGGTAAGGGTTTTGTGACCAATTTCACTTCTTGTTACTCTTTTCTCTATTTATGCAATTAGATTGCTTAATAGGCCAAAATGAGTTTTAAAGGTGGTTGATGTGTTTTGATTGCATAATTGAGTTTTTTTGGTTGTTTATGACTTGTGCAAAATATAATTCTGAGATAGAAGCTTAGAATTTGTCTTTTAGGCCTTAGAATCCTAAATTTAAGTGTTAGGTCACCCTATGTGAATTTTGGTGCATTAATCCAAATTAAGTTATTTTGGTTGGTGATTGAAGATTCCTATGTGTTTATGAACTGATTAGGAACTTGGAATCACTTAGAAACTATGTTGGAATGACCAAAATTCTAGAAAATGACTAATGGAACAATACCACGGTCTGCAGAATTATGCATAACCTAGTTTTTGTCATGAGCGCCGCGGCGTGAGAGACACCATGTAATGACGTTAGGATGAACAACTTGAATGCTGCGACGTTAAGGAGGTTAAGTCGTAGCATGAGGCCAGATTTTGTTGCACGCGTCACGATGTTAGTAATGTTGCGCCGCGGCGTGAAAGTGATGCTACACTCAGTACTAAAATCTGAGGCTAAGGCACTGCGATGTGCCTAGCTTAATGCCGTGGCGTTGGTGTTAGGAACCTTAAAAATGTCATTTGTGATGTTTTGAAGTTCTAGACTAGATGAAATCATTAGTATATGCTTCCTAAAGTGTGTTAAGGCACTAATAGGGATAGTTTTCAAGAAGAAAATTATACCTAGTATGTATAGGAAAGCTCGGTAGTGTTAATTTTGTTAGTATCCTTTGATAATATTCATGAAGGTCAAAAGAAATCGAAAGGGTGTCTGATAGACTCGATGGAGGAAGGACATAACCCTGATAAGTCAATAGTGTTAAGGCCAGAAGAGATAAGTAGGGATCCGTAAGATTTTTTGGAATCAGAATTTACACCGAACTTCTCATGAGCTAGGATATATGTGTAGTGTGAGGAGATACCTCTACTTGCTACAAAATAACACATGAAACCATTAATTCCTAAGATTTATATTTGTATTTTCAGTTGGACTAAATGTATGTATGAGATGTGTGTTAACTTGGTTTATCTAAATGCAATAGTTAGACCATGTAACTGTTTAAACATGTTCCATAGTTGTTGTTGTGATTATGTTTATATATATTACGTATGACTGATTTTGATTACTCATAATGAGATTATAGTTTCTCACCCTGTTGTGTATCATGTAATTTTAGGTGAATCTTCTTCCAATGGTAAGAAGAAGAAAGAAGCTAAGGATTAGATAATGTTGTGTTTCAGTTGTTGTACATAATAGTATCACTTTTGAAATATACAGAGTCGTGTATTACTTCAAGCCTTTGTTAAGGCTAATGATGTAAAAGTACTTTGACACATTTTGATATAGCTATTGTATTTCTATATTTCATATGACTCTCTATAGTGTTTCCAACAAACATTATGGATATAAGTATATGATTAGTATGAATGTAGTGGTATTGTAATGCTAAGTATCTTTTCATATGACGTATATACTGAGATATTGGTATTAGGATGTTACAACATGCATTCCTCACAAGTATTACCCTCAATAAAAAATATTACTCATAAATAGGGTGTTACTCATAAAAGTATATGTGAGAAAAGTAATTAGCATATATCAAAATAAATATCTCACATATAAAATAATTGAAAGAATGTTGAGGAAATAAAACAAATATCGTGTCATGAAAGGATGTCAAAAAAAGATTTTATATTACACCTTTAAATTAACCATGTATTTTGAAAGAACTAGGCATTCCCTTAAAATCATATAGGACTTTATTAAGTTTGTAATTCAAGTAATGGGAAAATATGAAACTAAAGAATAATAATGAAAATCAAAAGTGTTCTAAGAATATTTTGAAGTTCACATCTACACTTTCAACAGCTATTTCCTTTTCTTTAAATCACTTTATTCGACTAATCCTCAATACCCAACATTTTTTACTTCACACTTTTTCTTAATTTTTTCAAACTTCACGTTTTTTCTTTTCTGACTTTTTCAATTATTATTTTTTTGATTTTTTTTACAAAAACTTTTTCTTTTCAAATTTTTTTCACTTCATTTTTTTTTCTTTCACGACACTCCTCATATCACCCCCATATTGCAATCATAATGCTTCTTTCCTAAAATACTTTAGAAAAGAGTTAAGAAAGAAATGATTAATAAACAAGTTCAAAGGGATAACTAGCAGTAATATGTAAAAGAACAAAAAATATTATTTCAATACTCAAAATGTGAAGCATGACCTAATATTATCTCTTAAGAAAATGTATAATTCGATCAATTTCCATGGCATCAAATTAAATGCTAGTGTAACATAAAACTTTTCTTTAGTAAAAAACAACAATAATGAAACAATCTAGTAAGAAAAAAAAATATATGAGCACTAACAAGAAATATTGGAAGGTCAAGAAAATTCTCTCACAATAAAAATGAATAGCTCAAAATTAACTAGGTAAAAATAGTATCCACATGTTCATCTTCAAGTTCTCTAATTATTTCAATTTTTTAACAATGAGATATGCATAAGTAGCTATGTGAATATTTTAAACAATTCGAGTAAGATGATAAAAAAAAATTCACACAAAAGTGGCATAATGATAATATGACTGAATATTTAAGTAACGCCCACCCCTATCAAAACCAAACATTGTCCTCAATGTTTAAAATTAAATCTAGACTTAAGAAATAATCACCAATATGTATTAAAATAATTATTGGGACAAAAAGAATAAAGAATAATAGGAAATAGTTACATACCTAAAATGTTTAGTAATTATAAGGGAAGAAGAAAAGAAGATAATTACGCCTCGATATTTGTTAGTAATGAAAAGAAATAACAAAAAGAAAAGAAAATGAAATAACTAAAAAAAGCAAACTCTTTTTTTTGTATTTTTAATTTTTTTTGTCAACATTATTTACATTCGCATATAAAGACTCCAAACTCTGAGAAACACTTAAGCCTAGTCAAACAGTAAAATAAAACTATCTAAAGAGTAGAAGAAAATTCTACCTACAACTAGAGCTATTAAATCTAAATCAACTAAAGGAGGTAAATGTTCATACCTCACTACCTATGTGGTAGCTTTAAGAGATGAAGAACAACAAAAAAAATTACATTAACCCCAATTACATCACTTCTCGAGTCAAAAGCCTCAAACTCATTATGTGAAGGTATACTCTCTAAAGGCTCCTTAGACAAAATAGGCAGCATAGTCTCTTTAACTCTCTCATCAATCACATCTATAAAGGCACACTTAGATTCATCTTTCACAGCAGGTTGGCCAATAGGCTTCAAGATATTAAGTTTAATTCTCATGTTCATAACTGAAACATTCATTACCTCATACTTATAACTAATGTTAGCATCAGCAGTGGCTAAGAAAGGTCTTTCAAAAATGATAGGATTTTTTTTTTATGAGTGAGAGAGTTCCATATCAAGCACTATGAAATCAATTTTCACTAAGACATCATCAAATCTTCCTCCAGGGATCCTAACTGACCTATCACTAATTGTAGAGAATAATTTGATCGTTGCAACTTATTCAAGCCTAACTATTCATAAATAGAATATGACATCAAATTAACACTATAACCTAAATCCAATTGTGCTTTATCAATCCTATGATCACTAATATAATAAGAAATAGTAAGAACACTAGGATCTTTCAACTTAGGTGGTGTGCTAAAATGTAAAATTGAGCTTACATGTTCACTTAAGCGAACTTTCTTAGACATATACACTTTAGATTTTCTTTTAAATGTGCACATATCCTTAAGGAACTTCGCATAAGTAAGAATATGTTGAATATCATGTAAAAGAGAAAGATCGATCTTTACTTGCTTAAAGGTCTCAAGAATATCCTCTCTCTGCTTATCTTTCCTAAAAGGTAATGGTGCATCTAAAGTTTTAGGGTAAGGAACCTTTGACTCATATGGAATAGAAAGTATGGAATTAAAAGCTTTAGGAGAATAGGAATGATTTGAATCTATATCTTCTTCATGGTTCTCCACTTCCCCCAGTATCATGCACTCTCCATTTATTCACCCCATTGTCAATCTTTTTCCTATTCCTTAGAATCGTTACAACCTTAACTTACTCATGGGTTTGACCTCTCGAGTTCTCTATGGGATGGCTTGGAAGCTTACCCTCCTCTCTATTTCCTATAGCAATGACTAGTTGTCCAATTTAAGTCTCTAATTTTGCTATAGATTGAGTGTGAGAGTCTAAAAGTGGCATTATAGATTACATGAATTACATCCTAGAGTCCAAGTTCATCACACAAGATAATAGCTTATCTATTTTTGTCCTCCAAGTTAGAACTACTACTTGATTCTTGAGATGAGTTAGATGCATACCTTTGTGGTTGAAAGTCAAGAGGTGGTGTCATACCAATTTGACCCGCTTGATTAGGTTGTTGCCCTTGTTGTGCTTCAACACCTTGTTGCTTCTAAGAGAAATTAGGATAATTCCTCCAACCAGGATTGTAAGTGTTATAATATGGGTTATTTTGTGGAGGAAATCCTTGGGTTGCATTAGCCTGCTTTAGTGAAAATTCAAAAAATTGTAAGGCAGCAAGACAATTATATGAAGTATGAGAAGGGCTAGAACAAACGGTAGACATAATATGCATATTAAAATAATTAACATGTTTTCGACTCAAAGATAACAATTGATCTATCTTCCTAGATAATGCATTCACCTGATTTATTTTCTTAAATAGAGATTATACCTTAATTACCAGATCAGATATGTGTGAAATCTCATAAATTTCTCATTTATTCCCTAATTGCCTTGATATATCTGCCTGTAATGATGATGCATGCAATTGTGAATTTTTACTTAAGTGCTCAAATAACTTTTATGCCTTATCTGGGGTTTTCTATAAGAAAGTACCCCTACACGATGCGTCAACCATCTATTGGTTGCGTTCATTCAATTCAGAATAAAAGCTTTGCACTTGTTGCCATTTAGGAATTTCATGGTGTAGACAAAGGTGTAAAAAATATTTAAATCTTTTCTAGCTCTCATGAAATTGTTCATTAACTTGAGAAAAAGTGGTGATGACACGCCTAATTGCAATAAGTTTACTTATTGAGAAATATTTCTTTAAAAATTATACTGATAATCTAACCTAAGTGACAATGTTATCACATGTAGAAAACTAATCTTTAGCTCTATCCTTTAAAGAAAAAGGAAAAATATGGAGATGAATTGCATCATCAGTAACATTAAGGATATTAAAGGTGGAACATACCTCTAATAATGCATTTAGGTGCTTATAATGACTAAAATATGGAAAAAAATGACAAAATCAATCACAAAACTGCAAATTAAATAAATAAAAAAAATCCTAGACTACAAAATTAAAATAGGAAAAAATTTTAAATTAAAGCAATCACAAAATCAACTATTCAACGACGGCGTCAAAAACTTAGTAGAGAATTTTTAAGTAATAAAATTATCATTTACTTGCAAAAACATAAGATCTATGTAATATCTAATAAATATAAGAGTATTGTACTTATAGAGAGTGACAAGATTAATTAAAATATAATATTTACCTAAATTAATTTAAAGAAAAAGAAAAGAGATTTTTATTTTATTTTATTAATCTACAATTTAAATTACTTGCTAAACTATAATTAAAATTAAATAATAAATCTAAATAAAATAACTTAAATTAAAATGTAAAATCAACTAGAGAACAATTGTAGGACTTAGAATCCACCACTAATCATGCAAAAATGAATTTAACTTGAATGAAAATTAATCTTATTTTGTGGAGTGTCTACAATTATAAGTTTTGAACACTACTAAAGATTATTGTAACCTAATTAATGATGTAATTCATCTAAAATAACATGACATATTCAAATTATGTCACAAACCATTTAATATAGCATGAATTATTTAATCCTTAGATTGCAAAAACATTGAATACTATTGCACAACTCACATCTAAGACTGCAACAATTAGGCATGTCATTAAAAGATCAGTTTAAATTTACTCATTGACTATAAGACAATTAATAAAAATTAAATTAAATAATAATTAAAGATTAATAATTATCATCATTGTGCAATTATAGAATAAAAAAAATATCATAAACAATGTTAAATCATCTAAAATAAAGATTATGATTTCATCTTAATCTTAGAAAATAAAATTAATTACTTATGGTAAGAGTATCAAATACAAAAAGAGAAAAAAAAATATATAAAAGATGAAATAGTTGCTACGCGTCGTTCTCCTTGTGTCTCTGCTTCGTGCGGCACTATTCATCTCTACTTCTTTTTATACGTTGCTGCATGTCGCGTTTTATATCCTCATTTTCTTTATATTTATCAGATATTACATAGAGCTTGGGCCTTTGCAAGTAAAAAGATAATTTTATTACTTGAAAATTTTTCACCAAGTTTTGGGCATTGTTGCCAAATAATTGATTTTATGATTACTTTAATTTGATTTTTTGCCTATTTTAATTTTTAGTCTAAGATTTTTTATTTAATTTTGAGTTTTAGTTGTTTTTATTTTATTCATTTTTAAATTTTATTTTATTTTATTTGTTTGGTCTTATTGTTTTTATTTTAATTTGATATTTTATTTGGTTTATGTTGAGGAGACGTTTTAAAAGGGACACTCCTAAAAGGCATGACATTGAGCTTTCTTTTCTTATTTCAAACATGAGCTAGACTTCTTTATGCATGATTCTTACGTATCATTAGAAGTTATCACTTTCTTTAAATCTTGTAATTATAATGATAATTAAATAAAATTAACTTCTCAATAATTAAATAATAATATAAAAAAACTAGTAAAATTAATTATATTAAAATATAATAATGCTTACCTCTTAAGCTATTATAATATCAAAAAAAATATAAAAATTAAGTTATTATCAACCATGCAACTTTGATTAATAAGAGAGATTTATATATATTTTTTACAACAGTGACAATGAGATTTGAACTTAGAACTTAATGTCTCTCACCGTCCAATCTTAATGGCTTAAGAAAGAGATTTATTAGTTAGCAAAAAATCATCGCAGCCTTCTTGAAAAGCTTCACCGAGAATTAACCAGATGAGTTTAGAAGAGAGCATCAAAAACAATTCGTTTCCCGTTTCAGCTGCTATCTTAGCCAAATATCTGCAGCACAATAACCTCGTCATTTCATCAAGAACAAGAATATAAGCATCATATCATTTTTCAAATGACACAGTTCGGATGAGTTCCAATTGTTGTGCCATATCTGACTACTACCAAAAGCAAGTTTTGTATTTCAGTTATGAAGAAGGGGGAGGGAATGGAATCATAGGAATTCTGACTAAAGAATGAATCCTAATATTTTTTGAAGGACATACCAGTTCAACAGCCCAAAAGCAAGCGCAGAAACGCTGATTTTATTTTCTTTCCTATACCGCTCAATTGGCGATGAAGCAAAACTATATGGTATATACATAATAAAATTGTGATGTTCGGCCAGAAAAATGGAAAAAAGAAAAGAGCATTTTATTCTGTTATGTGTAACTCTACTTTGTGGCATAATCACCACTATTTACTACTTCTTGCTGTTCAAAATTGGCTTCTAGGGTAGTTTGATCTACTTCTAAAGAAATGCTGAGTGGGCCTTGTGGGGTTCCGAAAAGTGTAGTGAATATCTGTCTGTGGCATTCATCACAAAAGTAGATATAGGTGAAATGGCCTTCATATGGGAGTTTATGAACTGCAGCTCCAGGTAGTATGCGGTGCACAAAATCAGTCATTGATGGGGGAACCACTTTATCATCCATTCCCTGTTAACATTGCACTAAAATAAGTCATACAATTTCACTGAAAAAAAATCATATATTGGTGAAAATAGAATTAGAGCATGCAAATAAATATAGTTTTATTTTTCTTTTTCATTTACTTGAAATGTAAGTCTATTGATGATTACACAGGAAATGTGTAGAGACTCTAAATTTAGTTATCATATACTTCAAGGAGAACATCTACCAAAGGGAATAATCATAAATTCAAGGTGTCTGCTTCACAATTTCATAATGAAAAATATGCAATCTTACATTCTGTCTAGCAGAATTCAACATATTGCAAAAACACGAGGTACAGCAAGACAACCGAAGTGAAACCCAATAACTTAGCATTAAATGGGAGTTAAGAAGCAAAAGTGAAAACTTGTTCCTGGTTTCACTGTATGCAACCATTAAATATTATCCTTCCATGTGCTCAATAGAGTAGTAAGCTCCATTATTAGGAACTTAAAAAAGATCAAGTGCCAAGGATTGTAGTAATGATAATTGAAACAGAGGTGGGCACATGACAAGTATTGGGAAAGACAAGCAAACCAAGATATATTCATACATAGGTAGCGAGTTGCTTTAGTTGAAGATAAAATGGGGGGTGATTTACCGAAGAGGGTTTGGGAATTTATAATCCACTGACACAGTGTTGCAAAGTAAAAAGGTTAAGAAAATTTAAACAAAAAATATCTCAAAGAATAAAGGAAAACTAAGAATAACTTATGTTAACGCTCTGATACTCCAAATTTACCATCATACTCATTGTATCCATATCAGATACATATTCGCCTACCATATGCCTGCATGGGTATCACTTCTATCTTCTTTCAATTTTTCGGCAAAAATTGGTCAAAATGGGGAAAAATGGTTTTCAAAACATTTGAAATGAATTCAAAATGCAAGAAAACATTTCAAAATGCTGAAAATCAGTTTTGAATTGTTTAAAATGGACTAAGTATAAAACATGTCTCAAACCATTTAAACATTTAAATTTGATTAAGTTTTGTGCTTTCTGAGATGAAATTATATTGTGTAATATTTGAATAATAATTTCTCAACGTATATAAATATATTTTTAATATTTTTATTTAACATACTCTGCCGTACACTTATCCTAAATTATCTAAAATTTTCCATATCTGCATATTTTTATCATTGCTGATAAATGTTTTGGGTTAAAATTGATTGGAATAGAAGAATGCATGCAGAAGATTCGGAATAAATGTGATTGAATGATTTATGTAAATGAACTCTGTATACTGTAAGGGGAGTCGGGGGATCAAAACATAGATTCACTCACTTGCCATATATGTATTGGGCCAAGAAAGCCCATATACTCCTCCTGAACTTCAGTGAACACTGACTTAAGCCAACTGAGCACATCACTACTCTGTTTCCTCTTCTGCAACTTGAGGTCTGAAAGGCTGAAACCCCAATTTGAGACCTGCAAAGCAGCTTCCTCCACAAAGGGTTTCACATTTCCTTGCCTGATTGATTCTTCCACATCCCTTTGCCAGAATTCCTCATAGATTGGATCTTCCATCAATGCTTTATCCTGAAAGGGGCATTGAGATCTTCCATAAGGGGATGTGTAAGTAAAATATCAAAAACTCTTGGTACATCATAAGCCCTCAAAATCTTTGGAAACACAAAAATGTTAACATTATACATAATTAGCTTGATTAATGAGCTTGGACTGTATGATTTCAAGGCATGTTTAAAATGTCTTATTTCTATCAATTTCAACAAAAGTTCAATAATAATTTATGCTTTATATTTTGATATTTGAGCAACGCCAGGGTAGAACTGAATCATATTTGAACATGCCAAGAATTTTATTCAGCAATTATACAAGGGCCTCTTTCTTCCATATATTCTTACCAGCAATCAGTTGCAGCTCTAATGCTTAATCCATCCTACTGGGATATAGGACAGACAAAAAGTGGACATCAAATAGAAATGTAGAACACGTGAAGTCATATATGGATATCAAATAGTAGACATGTTGACTAAAGACAAAAAAGAGATAAGCAAAGTTTCCCTTACCCTCTTTCCCAGAGATAATGACAGCCACTTATCAATCTGACCATGCTTTCCTGACAAGAAGCTTCGCTGATAGAAGTAAGCAAGAAATCTAGGAAACTTTCGAGCTAAGAAGTACAAAAATTGTCTTTTTCGTGTCCATTTGTTCCAAGTTCTTCGTCTCTCTTCCTTTGTCATGATAGGATCATATGGGTTCACCATTGGAGCAAACATGGCTGCACCTGAGAGTTAATACTTGACAGATCAATACCAAAACGCATGGCATGATGCTTATTCACTCTCAAAAAACTTAGTTCTGTTGATGTGACACATTTATATTATGAATATATTTTTCAGAAAGGCAGTACTTGCATCACCAAAAGATACAAAACTTACTCTGACTCATAACTGTGAGCTTCGTGTTAACTTTTAAACAAGTTAATCAAATGTTTTAGATGAGGGAAAAGAACAAAAGGCCTAAATAAAATGTAATAGAGTACACTAAAGCATGATAATTGTTATTTGAAAGGTGTGAATGAACAAGAGACTGACTATAAAAGCTTCAAATTTTGCCAAGTTGAGCAGATGCAAAAGTAGCATAGAAATAAAACGAAAAAAAAGTACAGGAAAAACAAAAGACCTACTAATACCTGCAAGTCTATCAGGAATGTATCTAAGTGCAGCCCAAGCATGCATACTTCCACTTGAGTAACCAACAACCCAAAACTTGTTCACACCAAGAGCATCTACTAAAAATGACATATCTGCTGCTGAGGATTCCAGATTTCGTTTGGGATGAGGATCACTCTCACCAAAACCAGGAAGATCATATGTCAGCAAGTGAATGCCAAATTCTTCAAGCAGTGAATCTTTAACTCCAGGAATTCCTAATTTTAAAGATGATGTCAAAAAGAAAAAAATAAAATAAAATAAAATATGCATCAACTATAGCTGGATACAAAATTTAACTTAAAACAAACCAGCAGGACTTAAAGTTAACACTAAAAAACAACCTGCAAGCCGAGAGGAAAGAAAAGTATGAGGAGCAATTATTGAAAATCTAGCTCTGTCAGCTGAAACACCTTGCTCCTTATATGCCATGTGTCTTCCATCCGGAAGCACTATGCGGTCAGCACTAGGAGGATGTACAAATACTTCCTTCATCTTTGTTGATGGGGTGGTGGACGGATCATGCTCAAAATTTACATACAAGGCTACAAATAAATCAATCATGTCATCCAGATGATCAGCAGGATAAACATTACACATATACACCATTAACTTCAGTGAATAAATCTAAGTACTATGAAAGATCAAACACCTAAAGCTACATGGTATGGTTCCAGCATCACTGAAACACCCAAAAATAAATAAATTCTTAGCCTGATTTAAACAATGAGAGTGAGACTACATTGATCAATGGGAGAATTAACGGGAAAGACCATTAACAACACAAAATTAAAGGTGAAGAACAAATAACCATTCCGATAACAACAATGACCATTCAAAATGGTTAATTAGTCTTTCTCGTTAATTTTGTATTGTTAGCTGTGGATCCTTCCCCTTAATTCTACCATGATAAAATTCTAATAATATTACTTGAAGCACAAACCTTAATCTCCGATATCTAGGGATGTAAATGTGAATTTAAATATAAAATACGATTCTATCATCCCCACCCAAAAAAAAAGAAAAGAAGCTGCTCGATTTGATGATGTTATTTACTTATTTCTGCATCCCAAAAACCAAAAAAAAAAAAAAAAGCATATAGTATTTGAACTTCACCTGCAAAGGCAAACAAGGAAACGAAAAATATGACGGACCAGGCGTGAAGGGGATCCTTATCCTCGGGCAGGTACTCATTGAAGAAACTCAATTTCCTACAGAACTTCTGACAGGGCCCTCTAACTCTATTCCCAACACAGGAATCTCTTCCAAAGTTCCTGACTAAGTAGGAGTCCTGGTTCACGAAGCTCTGCTTCACTATGTCCCTGCACCCTTTCCCCAACTCCACCATCATCTCCGCCGCACCTTTCATGAACTCCATCACACACTCCTTCACCTTCACCCACTCCCCAGACCCCGAATCCATACCCGCCCACGATAATCCAACCCAACGACCCTCACGGGTTCTGGTTCTGAGGATCAAACAAAGACCC
Source organism: Ormosia semicastrata (assembly GCA_029884595.1). NCBI lineage: Eukaryota > Viridiplantae > Streptophyta > Magnoliopsida > Fabales > Fabaceae > Ormosia > Ormosia semicastrata. The sequence continues at coordinate 12,570,376 of JAQQTO010000038.1, forward strand.
ACATTCGTAATAAGAAGAAGGAAAAAAATAAAAAAGCAATGATTGCAACAGACAACTTAGACAAGTGCAGATTTGGCCTAGAAAGTGTTTTTTTTTTTTTGGGTTGGGGAAAGAGATGTGCATATAAAAACAACAGATGTAAAAATGGAATTATTTATTTACTTAGTTTTTGGGGAAGTTGTTAATGTGGTGAAGGAGAAATGGGACTATGGGAGTGAAAGTGAGTGGTTGGTACGGTGGTGGTGAAGCAGAATTTTGAGGGCGTAAAGTGTTGACAAAAAAATGGACCCAAAAGGCAATGACGAAGAAGAAGAAAAGGTGGTGTGGGTGAGAAAATGATAGCCGTGCCTTTTGGTGGTTTGGAATTCGGATAAAGAGTAACATCGGGCGAGCAAAAAGTACATAGCTTGGTTTAACCGTTATTGCCCATTGCATTGCCATTACTATTTACTACTGTCTTTCTACACTTCATTTAAAGTTAAAGAAAAAAAAATATATCTTTTTCAATATTATGTGATAGGGAGTATATTAATTAATGTGTTGAATTAAATAATCGTAGTGCGTAATCATTTAATTTAATTTAAAATGAATAAAAGAACTAGAATAAATAAAAGTGACTTTGTTCCTAAGATTTTCTACCATATGTTCTATGATTTTGGAGGATAAGTGATGGTGAAAAGTGGAAAATTTTCACTTTGGGAGAATGGGAGGATAGAGTGAGGAACAACCAGGAGGATAGTGATAATGCAATCGCTCTTGGTGCTTTTTATGATACCCTTAAATTTAGAAAGATTTTAAAAATTTCTTTTAGTTAGTCTAAATAAATTTAAATACATGACTATTTCATGTCCAAGTCATCTTAAATTTTATATTTTGCTAAATGATCCTATGGGTCATCTTAGAAAATAATGGATGCAAATATAAAACAGGTGAATGTGGAAATTTCAATGAGTCATCTTTTTTATTTGGACGGACGGGTAAGAGATAACCCACTTTGCAGAAAATGGGTCACACAATACAGTTTTAATTTTTTCATTTTAACAACATTTTTATAAATTTCAAGGATTTTTTTTAGACTTGATTTTAGAATGTCTCACGTAATTTTCATGATAAAATTTTTATAAAAAACTAAAAAATGCAAAATTTGTCTAACTATTTTCTTCCATTGTTGTTAGCACTGGAAGCTCGAGTTTCTACTTGTTTTAATCATTTATTATGTTCACTTGAAGAACACAATCTAGGCAAACCAACACCTACAGAAGACTAGCTAGAGAAGTAGGAAAGCTATCGAAAACAATCAAATCCAAGTAACCAGATGATCCCCACAAACGATTTCCCTCTATGAAGCAATTGAATTTGGACCATCCTTCCCATCCTCATTAACCTAAAATCATTTCATCATATGGGAACATATCTTTTCTAAGCTTGCTTTCCGACAACCGCCGCAACTCCCATGATGGTGTCTGCGGTAGCAGCTGGTCGCGGCCTTGCCATTGCTTGTAGAGCGATTCGGTGCCAAATCCAATGACAGTGTTGTTGACCAAGTCATCTTTACCCCTAAAGTGGATGATGGCTCTCTTAAGGCCCGCAAAGATCAATCCCATCACGCCAAGCGAGTTCCCAAGTTGAGGGTGGGTCGCAATGGTTGAAATGGTAATGGTGTAAGAAGCTTTCGAGGTATGGAACGGTACAATGGTGATGACATTCTTTGGACTGTTAAATGAATTTTAAAATTTGTTTTGGGTGTTAATATAATTAAAGTTAAGTTTGTTAAAATTCTAAAAGAAACCTACGAGGCTAATTAGTAAAAAAAGAAAATTAATCCAATTAATACATATTAACTCAAGATATGACCATAAAATGAATATTTGTTTAAATTTGATTACATCAATTAAGAAGAATTTTAAAATTATTTCAAATATGTGAATACTGTAGAAAGTACTTCAAAATAGTAAGAAAAATGATATTTTTATATATTTTTTCTCCAACACTTCTTTTTTATTCATTTTAAATTAGTGTAATTAAATATAAAAAATTAATAAAAAAATAAATATAATAAATAATATTAAAAAATATAAAAAAGATGTACATAATATTTCTAGTAAGAATATTATAGTCAAAATAATAATGCTGACACTATGGACGGTGAACAGTTGGTTATGCGTAGAGTGTTTCATACGTCACACGGTATATATTCTTTTGAAAAAAAATAAATTCCTAATTGATAAATTAAGTGAAATTACAGTTCACTCACAAGTCTCAATTATAAAATTACTTTGTTAAATTAATTATAATCACTATCCATTCCCATCAACTAAAATTTATGTACTTTTATATTTTTATATCAAATAATATATATATATATATTTTTATATTTTATTTAATATTATTTATTATATATATTTTTTTATTATTTTTTCTTATTTAATCATATTTTAAGAAAATATGAATAATCATAAAGTGTACGAGTAACATTTTCTAAAATTGATGACTGATACCAATTAACATGGTTACTGTGGCAGCTCTTTTTTTTTTAGTACAAATTTACTGCGGTAGTTTACGTTTGCAGTGGATGATAACGGCCATCAGTTGTTGGCTGGTCACTGCCTGTCTTGTCCTCGATACTTGCCCTACGCCTCCTGTCACCTCAACCTCCCACATAAAATTCGGAAAAAAAAATATTCATATATGTTTTTGCGGTACAATTTACTCATTTTTTTATATAAAGCATGAGAAGATTTGTTTTTTTTTTCATTATTTCATCTTATAAATGAGAGGATAATATTTTGATTTATTTTTCTTCAATAGATCTTGACCTCCTATATTAATTAAAATAATAATAATTTTTTTACCTTTGAGATAAATTATACACTAGATTTTAGTCTGATGATACCGAGTTAATAATATTTTATATATCTTTTACTTAATTATTAATTTTAATAAAAAATTATATAAATTAAAATTATGTTCATTATTAAAAAAAGCAACCACTTTATAATTTACAAATATTAAAGCACATATAAAAAAGTTAATGTATACTTAAAACTTAGATTTTTTATAGCTCTTAATCTTTTTTCAGTTATTAATTATAATAGACAAATGTTGCTTCCCTGCTCGTGTGACTCCTCATTTAAAAAACCAAACCAATGATCATAGAAGAGCACCAAAGCACATCTCGTAAGTGCACTTCAAACCTAGATATGACTTATGAGATGACTCTTGCATTTTTTAAGTTCTCGACCATAATAAATAATTATTGTTACTTTCACTTGTTCGCTTTTTACATATGGGTCTCTCAATATTACAGAATACTATAGTCATAAAAATGTAAAATTTAAGCGTCAATCAATATAATATAGCCTAGAATGTTTTTTAACCTTTTTTTTTCTGAAGTATATTTCCTAATTCTGAGCTATAACAAGTATAATTGCTACTACCTCACTCTCTGCACGTGGTTCTCAGTATTGTAAAAGATCACAATAGACATAACATAACCATGAAAATCATAAGTATTAAAAAAATATAGTAGCTTAAGTCTTTTAACAAATAATTCTCGCTTGGCTTTAAGATGTATACCTTATGCGGAAGAATCATAAGACATCATGATGATGATGAAGTCATCAATAAATTGGTTTCTCTCTTTCTCCATCTTCTAATGTTACAAGAGTTATCAGTATGTTTTATAATTGGGAAATAATATAACAATATCTCATATAAGTGAAAATAATGTAACATTTTTCTATATAATTGGGAAAACAAAGTAACAATGTATTCTAAATTAATTTTATTATATTATACTTTTTGATTAATTTCGTAATTTCCAGCTTTTAGATCTTCTTTAATTTACTTCAAATTAAATCCTAAATGAATTTTTAATCAATCATAATCAATCTTCATTAATGGAGGCATTTATTTATTGATTTTATTATATTATATTATCATATTATTATCTTATTTTCTTGATTGATTTTCCAATCAATATAAGGATTTTTTTCCTTAAAATCTAATGCCAACACGCGTTACATTCTTCATTCAAAATTTATAAATATTTCCTAAATTGATTCAATCTTAAATTATCATAAGTTTAATGGATCTCTTCTTTGGTTTTGTTTCAATTAAATTATAAGTTATTTTTTACTCAATCATAATTAATCTTCATTAAATCTTAAATCAATTATATATATATATATATATATATATATATATATATATATATATAGAGGACATATCTAGTGAGAGAAGTTTTTATTGTGAGAGGGTGAGAGGAGTAAATCTTGACCATACAACCATACATAGATGGTCAAGATTAAAAGTTACTTGAAGGTCATGTGACCACTTAAAAAAGTCACATGCATTTATGTTCTAATCTTGACCATTCATGAAAGATCCAATAGTCAAGATTCACTCCTCTCACCTCTCACAATAAACACTCCTCTCACTTGAGTAAGACCCTATTTATATATATATATAGTGAGATGAGTTTTTATTGTGATGAGTAAATCTTAATTATATAATTATACATGGATGATCAAGATTAAAAGTTATATAAATGTCATGTGATAACTTAAAAAATCACATACATTTATATTATAATCTTGACCATTCATATAAGATCTAATAATCAAGATTCATTTATCTTACTAGATATGTTCCTTATATATATATCATCTATGTATGATTGTATAATTAATATTTACTTTTTTTACTTTCTTATAACAAAAATTTCTCTCACTAAATATATTTTTATTTTTTTAATCAATATTTCTAAATTTAAGTGATGCTGATATTCTATATCAATATTTCTATTCAATCAAAATCAAAATTCATTGATTGAGACATTAATTCCTTAATTAGATTATATTATATATCTTTTTGTGATATTATTTCCTTAATTTCACTAACTTTTTTTTTTTTTGCCTTAAAATAAACCCCATGTCGATAGATATCCCTTTCTTCGTTAAGACTATATTTCTTCATATATACCTCTCTTTCCATCAAGGTGAGCTCGGGCATGCATGCATGTTCATCTTTGAGCAATATTTTTCTAGAATATCCAGACACTCCATTTGTAGAATCATCTAGTGTATATCTGACAAACAAGATCTGATGATTTGATATATATCAATCCTTGCATGTGTTTGGATAAATCATTTTAAGAGGGAAAAGTAATTTTTAAGAGTATTTAGATTTCTCATTCCTAAAATATATTGTTTGGATATTAGATCAAATAATTTTCAAATTTCTCTGGTAATTTGATCGGGTATTTTAAACTCAGAAAATCGGTGATTTGAATTGACACCTCCTTAAGAGGAATTTTCAAAATCCTGGATCAATCTCTCACCGACCTCCACCCCACCACTTTCGCCATGGACAGTCATTGCATCATCAACCACCTCACCGCCAACATCGCGAGTTGCTGGATAACTGTTGGATCCAACAGCGCTCCAATTTATCGGTCACAGATTTCGACGAAATCGCCGAGCCTTATCAACGACACGGCCCAATCCACCACTAATGGCAAGCTACAGTTCACATCAATGGTGTTCCTTCCTCTGGTTATCTCTTGCAACAAGATACCAAAGCTGAAGATATTGTCCTTGGTGCTGATTGTGAGGCCGAAATCGCGAGCCTAACATGTGAATCACCAACAGGTTCGAGGATTGCAATGCCTAACCTAGTTTTGCTACTTATGTCGGTGATATCACCATGATTATGGAGTATCATTGAGAAAGAGGATTTTTTTGTTTGAAAAAATGGGAAACTTTTCTGTAATTGATTTTTTTCTGTTTTTATAGAATTTTCTAATTCTTTTTTCTATTTCATTTTATTTCCTTTTTCATTTTATTATGATAAAAAAATATATTATATGATTTATTTTTATTATTTCATCCTTTATTTTATATTAAATTTCTAATTTCACATATAACTATCCAAACAAAATATTTTATAAACAAAAAAAAATTTGAATTGATGTAATTTAATTTCTTAACATTTAAAATTCTCTTAAATTTTGAATTACCTCATCCAAACACACTATCGACACCACAGACACACAATTACATTCATATACATTGAGACTATATCAAATAAGATGAGTAAATATTAATCATTAATTTTTATATAATTAGTCAATATTAAAAGTTTAGAATATAAAATTATATAATTTTTATAAATGATTATGTAATTTTTAATTTTGATTATATATATAATTTAATAGTCAATATTTATTCTTTTTACTCTTATAATAAACTACTTCTTTAACTAGATATGCAATATACATATATATATATATATATATATATATATGAAACGTATTTGGTAATAGAGTATTTATTATAAGAAATAAAAAAAAGTGAATCTATTAGATCTTATATGAAAGGTCAATATTAGAATAAAAATACATGTACTATTTTTAAATGGTCACATGACCTTTAAGTAACTTTTAATATTCATCATTCATGTATAATTGTATGGTCAAGATTTACTCTTTTTTCTCTCTCACCAAGACATATATAGTGAGAGAAGTTTTTATTATATAAAAGGGTAAGAGAAGTAAATCTTGACCATATAATCATACATGAATTGTCAATATTAAAAGTTACTTGAAGGTCACATAACCACTTTAAAAAATCACATACATTTATGTTCTAATCTTAACTATTCATATAAGATTTAATGGTTAAAATTTATTTTTCTCATATCTTATAATAAATACTTGATGCAAATTGATATGTGTTGCAAATTCAAGTGCAGGTTGTCTCAAGTAATAAATTAGCGAGAGTCCAAGGTCGATTCACAGGGAATTGATGAAGAAAAATTCTTTAAAGTAAAGAAAGGATTTGTCACAACAACAAAGGTGATAAAACTTGTTTACAATTGAAAAAGATTTGTTTGGGTTAGGAGATCCACTCATGACAAGTAAATTAAGGACAAGATTAATTCTTTTTATAACTCAATTAGAATCCACGCATAATGGAGGTTCCAATCAGAAAATACAATATTCAAAGTTCATTTAAGATTATATATGTAATTATATTATGATTCCTTTAATTATCTACTAATTCCAACACTTATAAATGAGTTCAAGCATTCATTGTATCAATCTCTTGTCTACAATAAATCAAGATCTCTACTTTACAATGAGGGTTAATAACGCCAACACTTGTAAATGGGTTTAAGCATTCATTGTGTCAATCTCTTGTCTACAACAAATCAAGATTTTCACTTTACAAGGAGGATTTCTAAATTGATTGGAAACAAAATACAACACATATAATGATCACTTGGTAATATATCATTCAAGCACAAGAAATAGATTAATCTAATATTGTTTCATTGCCAAAAGTTTCACCCTTTTACCCAAGCAAAATGAAAATTAGTTACTCATAAACAAAAAGAAAGAAAAAGAGAAGAAGAAGAAGATGAACATAATTTCTATTTAGAACAAAAGAAAACTACAACAAGAGAAACAAATAATACAAGAACAAGATCTTGATCACTAAACCAAGATGATTCTAATGAGCAACTCATAGTGCCTTTTATAGAGCATGAAGGGTACAAAATGACAATTGAGTTATTTAATGAGTGCGTGGATAAGTGAAACATGACAATAGAGTTGTTAATGAGTGGGTGGATAAGTGAAAATTTATTGTCATGCTTGTCTCCCCGCATAACCAAATTAGTTGTCTTCACACGACTATAACTCTATCATAACGTCACCTATTGAAGTGGTCTTCATGAAAGTTGAAGGGTTTTGTATCAGCTTTCCAATGCCACCGATTTCATCACAATCTGACCCTACAGCCCAAGATATGCCCTAATCTTTGCATAGTATTTAGGTTCCATCAATAGTATCTATGTTCTAACTTCTAGGCCAAATATGACTTATTAGACATTCAAATATGCTCTTATGTTCTTCATAAAAGTTGTAGATTTAGATCTTAGTTTTCATTTGGGCTTAGTTTGGTGTCAATTGAACTCCTATAACTCAATAAATAGGCTAATAAGTGAACAGAGGTCAAGCTATCAAAATTAGAATTCTGACTCTTGCCTTCACTTCAATTTAAATTATCCAAACGTGTGATTTATCTCTTGAAGTTTTAATGAAACTTGTAGAGAATTATCTTAACTTTCTTACAAGTCCAGAATCACATCAATTAAATATTTAAAACTCATATTATAGCCAATTTACTGAACGTTGCCAAATAGACAAATTAAGGCCAATTCATGCAATAATTCTTTCAATGATCCAATTAGGCCCAATATCATATAATATGACAAAATTAACTTAATTAAGCCTAATTGAACCTTAAGAAGCCTAGCGAGAGGATTATTAAATGAATAAAATATATCACTATCAAATTCTCTCACGCTTAACTTTTTCACTCTCGGGTAAAACACATAAGACCGAAACTTGGGAATAAGGAAAAACAATACAAACTCAAAAGCTAAAAACTCTAAAAGACTCAATTTATAATGATATTCAAGAATGCAAAAGTTTATAAGTAAGAAGAGCAACTAAAGATTCAAGGGATCAAAACATTTATAAGGTAACATTTCTTCATATCTCAAACTAGCACGCAAGGAAACTTCAATTAGAAAGTAGAGTCAAGAATAATAGATCCTCACAAGAATCACTCTTAATCCCTCAAGTGTTTAAAAGGTAGATATTTCACTTAATTCAACCTATGAAAAATTGCACTACCATAAGTTTGCTTATATTCTATTTCTCTACTACTCAAAACACAGGCACACACAAATCAAATGGACTTTATTCAAGGTTGTAATGGGATCAAGGTAAAGGAGAGGGGTAATATGAATATGACAGGTTAAATATTAAAGATAATAAAAGAGCATTAGGGTTAAGTTCAAATAATAAGTATGAAAATTAATCCCAACTTTACCTAATGCAAATTCCCTTTACATATTATTTTCACTTTCCCTTTTTACCTTGTTAACATTTCTTTACACTTTGTTTTTTTTTTTAAGAAGATGGTTATTTTTTCCTTTTTTTTTCAACCGTTTTGCACACACACTCTCACACTTGTGCAATAACTCATCCAATGTTAATGTTCTCTTATTCCCTTAGGTTGGGTAAAAATATTTTTTTTAAGGCATGTAATGTGTTAAAAATAAGGAATGGTCAAATAAGCTCAAAAAGGTTAAACAAGAGAAAATATGCAAGGTTGGCTATTTGGTTAAAGTAGCTATTTCAAGAAAAATATCTCAATCATATTTATGTATGCATGTGAAAATGTAGTCTCAAATAAAGTCAAAGCAAGTTCTAGAGTCACAATTTCATGAGTGAAAATCACACAAGAAAAAAGAGAATGGTACAAATGTTTAATGCATTCGTCAATAGGTTCAAAATCTCACAAGACATACATCTATCATTCTTAATCTACCAATTCAACATTCATAACCAAGCATGTGAAATTTAATAAAAATGATAATTTATTCAATCATGCTATGATCCCTGAATTTCAATTGCTTCAAAGGATGTGAGAGTGCATTCACTTGAATCTTTCAAAGAAAATTAAACGATAAAACTTTGTTACTTCCACAAATTAACACAAAATAGTTATCTACCTAATTACTCCTTACTCTGTCACCAATTTAGATGCATTGCAAGAGTAAATTTACCTCAAGAGCATAATTTACCCCTTACTCTGTTATCCTTAATTGGTTTTGCTGTTAGTAAGTTGCTGACAATCATATCAATAAACATACTTCCTATTTTTTTTTTGTCAACTATCTTCCCCCCAACCAGATCACAACATTGTCCTCAATGTTAAAATATATATAGGTAAAAGATAGAAAATATTACCTGTTATGACAATTATTGAAAAAAAAAACCTGACACAAATTTAAATAGAACAAAGTATGATAACAAAACAAAAGGTAAAAGGAAGTTATAAAATAGAGTGTCAGATCAAACTTGCGTTCCTTGCTGCTTTCCCTTGACCAATCTATCTGAGCATTACTGGATCATGTTCATAAATAAAAAGCTTGTAATTTAACAATTAACTCATCGACAGTGGAAGCAAAGATAAGGATCTGTCTTACCAAATGTTGATAAAGTTCTGTTCCACTACATAATCAAGAAAAGATAATAAACCATTAAAGAAATTATTAACATTCAACAAACCTATGAATTTATAGTGGATGTTCAGTTGAGCCCAAGAGACAATTTGAAAAACTTCTTTCAAAGTACCATAGCCACCTGGTAAGGTAATGAACGCATCAGAGTTGTCAAATATTTTAGCCATTCATTCATGCATAGTTGATACTCGTAGCTCCTCCCTAATTATCTTTTCAATAATGTTCTTTTGAGTTAAAGCTATAGGAATGATACCTAAAACTTGAATGCCTCCTAGATGTGCAGTGATTGATACAACTCTCATTAACCCAATGCTATCTCCTCCATATATTACATGAATTTTCCTCGCAGCAAGCGCTCAACCAAGAGTGCCTGTTGCTTCTACAAACTCTGTATCCTTCCCAAAACTTGACCCACAAAATACACAGATATTTGTAAATCGACGAATAGAAACTCCCTCTATTTCTACATTCATCCACCCTTTGAATGATTATGAGTTAGATGAAAATGAAGAAAAGTTTAAAATGAAGAAAAAGAATGGAAAAATGTAATGATAGCACCTATATGGGTAGGTTGGCTGTTGTCAGAAAAGTTTAAAATTAAGAAACACATATTTTTTCTTTATTATTATTATTATTATTATTATTATTATTATTATTATTATTATTATTATTATTATTATTATTATTATTATTATATTATATTATATTATATTTTTTTTTTATTTTTTTATAAAGAAAACGAGAGCTAGAACCAGTCCAAAATTGGAAGTTAGGCTCTCACGCCCATTTATTCAATAAAGATGACATATTTTTAACCTGTGTGTCATCAGTACAGAGAATTAGTGGCATATCTTTATACTGCGTATCACCAGTGCAGTAATACCAAGACGGCTCAGCCAATGTTGGAATTCTTCTCCCTCCCACTTGTAGAATATTTTGGATTGAGCTACGACGCAACTATTTAAAGTGCGTAAATCTGACAGCCACTACCAACTATCATAGCAGTGAGAGGTCGCTGGAGAGCCCATGGCCTGAAATCATAGGATCCAGCTCAATTGCATAGTCATGCGAGTATGCTAACACGGGGCACTTCTATCTGCTCATCATCTCAGCTTGCCTAAAAGGTAAACTTTGGGTCACTGAGAACAACTCTTTACAGAGCACGGCACACGAACCTTATTTAAAGACCGACGTGCGAAGGTCCAACCTAAGTCAATGATGGGTTTAACCTTAAGGTTTGGGGCTCCACACTCATTTAAGAGCATGGTACTCTTTCGATCGCCCTTTTTTTTCTTTTTTTTTTAAAGATGAACAAGATAATAACATACATGTTGTTATGATTGTGCCTCATATCTTCCTCTAGTTTTACGTCCAGTAACGGCTTAAACGCCTCCTATGAGTCAAAGATAAGCTTTCCATCCAATTTTCTTATAAATTGGAAAACATGATCTTTTTGAGTCAGATTCCCAAGACTGTAACATTTTTGCTCGTCCCTGAAGAGATTCCACAAATTAAGAAGTTCACGATGCACAACTCCACAAGAATGCATTTCAATAGTCAATAAGATATTATCTAATGACTCCTTGCTTAGTCTATTCTTAATAAAGTATATTTTATCCTCTTGGTTTGCGAAAACCATCCCCAAAGAACGACATCGCTTGTTACAATTTCATCGCGTACATTTATGAAAAATTTGCATTCTTTTTGCTCTTCTCTTTTTAGAATACGAACTTTTACTGAGACCTGACATGTATGAGGCAAATGAATTTGAAAATTCACCTGTTAAACGAACCTTTGCTTCGATTATCCAGGGCATATCTTTTAGGATGCCCTTGTGCATTAACATTCTTAATCTTTCACACCTAACTTTGTAGATTTTTGTTAGAGCATTTTGAGGAAGAGAAGGAAAATATTTTCTTAAATTTGAGAGAATGACATCCATTTTAAAGGAGAATGGATTAGTTATTATGGAAAACTGGAAAATAAACCAACTTGAGAGTCACTGAGTACCGTTATCCGTCACTTAACCGGGGTCACAAAGAACTGCAAAAAGAAAGCAACAAAATTAAAATAAATTCTTCTCATAACATAGATTGGAAAGTGAGATGGATTCTACCTCAACAACTTGGGTTTCTAGAAATGGTTTGAGTCTTTGTCCATTGACCTTAAATACATTACCATTCTTAGGGTTCTCAATATCTATGGTCTCATGTGGATACACATGTTTGACAACAAAAGGATCACTCCACCTATATCTCAATTTTCTAGGGAATATGTGAAGATGAGAATTATAAAGCAAAACTTTTTGACTAATTTCAAAAGATTTTCTCAAAATTGATTTGTCATGAAAAGTTTTTGTTCTACCTTTATAAATCTTTGAATTTTTATATGCATCATTTCTCAATTCCTCAAGTTTATTTAATTGTAATTTGTGTATCTTGCGAGCATCATCAATGTTTAGGTTGAAAGCTTTAGTGGCCCAAAATACTTTATGCTCTAGTTCTACAAGCAAGTGACAAAGTTTTCCATAGACTAACTGATAGGGTGACATGCCTAAAGATGTTTTGAAAATAGTACGGTAATCCCAAAGTACATCTTTTAATCTTAAAGACCAATCTTTAATTTTGGGTTAACCATTTTTTTCAAAATTTGTTTAATCTCCCTATTTGCTAATTCTGCTTATCCACTTGTTTGAGGGTGATAAGGGGTGACAATTTTGTGTGTAATGTCATATCTCCTCATTAAGGATTCAAATGGTTTATTTCAAAAATATGTTCTCCTATCACTGATGATTGCTCGAGGGATTCCAAATTGACTCAAGACATTTTCTTTTAAAAATTTAAAAATAGTTTTATGATCATTGTGTCGATATAGAATCACCTCAATTCATTTTGAGCATAATCAACTACAACCAAAATATACATAAATCCAAATAATGATGAAAATGGACCCATGAAATCAATTCATCAACAATAAAAAATTTCAATGACAATGATAGAGTTTAGAGGCATCATGTTTCGTTTAAAAATGGAACCCAATTTTTAACAGTTTTCACAACTTTTAAAAAATGTGTAGCTGTCTTTAAATAAAGTGGGTCAATAAAATCCATACTACAAGATTTTCGCAGCTTTTTTCTTTGAAGAAAAGTGACCTCCACATGCTTCAGAGTGACAAAATTTAATGACATTACCTACCTCGCTGTCGAGCACACATCTCCAAATGATTTGATCAGGACAATATTTGAACAAATATGAGTCATCTTAATAAAAAATATTCACATCAATAAAAAATTTCTTTCTGTCTTGGTGCGTCCATTGAGGCGGTATCTTTCCTGTTACAAGACAATTGACAATGTTAGTAAACCAAGGCGTGAAATTGACAGAAAATAAAAATTCATCGAGAAAAAAATCATTAATAAGTGTGATGTCAAAATGTGAGTCTGTTGTAAGTCAGGAAAAATGATCTACAACAACATTTTTAACTCATTTCTTTTCTTTTATTGTGATGTTGAATTCTTGAAGCAACAAGATCTACCGTATCAACTTAGGTTTGACATCCTGCTTAGACATTAAATATCTAACAGCAGCATAATCGGTGAAAATAACAGTAAAAGAACCAATTAAATAAGCTCAAAATTTGTCCAATGCAAAAATTACAGCACGTAGTTCTTTTTCAGTAGTGGTGTAATTCATTTATACACTATTCAAAGTTTGACTTGCGTAATAAATTACATGACACTTACTTTCCTTTCTTTATCCTAAAACAACGCTAACAACAAAATCACTAGCATCACACATCAACTCAAAAGGTAAAGACCAGTCAATGGTTTGCATGATATGAGCAGATGTAAGAAGACCAATTAATTTTTCAAAAGATTTTTGACATTTTTAAGTCCAATCAACTGGTGCATCTTTTATTAGAAGATTACATAATGGTCTAGATATGACACTAAAGTCATTAATGAATATTCTGTTGAATCTTGCATATCCTAAAAATGAAAGAACTTTCTTGACTATTTTTTGTGAAGGCAAATGGGCAATTAATTCAACTTTGGTCTTATCAACTTCAATTCCTTTAGAAGATATCACATGACCTAATACTATTCCTGAGGTAACCATGTAATGACATTTTTCCCAGTTTAACTTAAGTCATTTTTCTTCGCATCTTTTAAGAAAATTTTTCAAATTATCAAGACAAATTTTTAATGAATTTTCATAAACTGTCAAGTCATCCATAAAAACCTCTAAATAATGTTCAACCATGTTACTAAAAATACTTGACATATATCTTTGGAATGTTGCCGAAGCATTACAAAGGTCAAAAGATATTTTTCTATATATAAAAGTGCCAAAGGGACATGTAAAAATGGTCTTTTCTTAATTCTTTAATGCAATGAGTATTTGATAATAGCCCGAATAACCATCAAGAAAATAATAGTAGGGATGTCCTGCTACCATTTCCAGAATTTGATCAAGAAATGACAAGAGAAAATGATTTTTTCTAGTGACAACATTTAATTTTCTAAAATCAATACACATACGTTAACTGGATGAGACTCGCGTAGGTATTAATTCACCTTTTTCATTTGTAACCACTATTATTCCAGATTTCTTAGGCACAACTTGTGCAGGACTGACCCATTGGCTATCATAGATAGGGTAGATAATTCTTATACCAAGTTATTTGAGAACTTCAGCTCTAACTACCTCTTTCATGTGTGAATTTAATCTTCTTTGAAATTATTGAAATAATTTAGCATTATCATCTAAATGTATTTTATGTGTACAAATTAATAGATTAATGCCTTATATGTCCTTTAATGTCCATCTAATTACACTTTTATACCTTTTAAGTACTTCTATTAACATACATTCTTGTCCTCTGGTAAGGGTCAAAGAAATTACCACTGGAAAGCTTTGTTCTTCTCCCAACAATGTATACGAAACCCGTCAGATAATGACTTTAGTTCTAGTGCGGGTACATATTCATGGGTATTATCATTTATGAGTTTTAACTCTTCGAATCTCAGCTTCCATCCTTTGTATTTCATCACCAGTGTACAATCAAGCAAAGAGCATATTTTAGAAATATCATCACCTAATTAAATACCTGAGTCAAATGAATTGATTGAACCTAATGGGTCAGAAGAACTCCTAGTTTGAAGATGATCATTTATAATGGCCTCAATCCCTTCAACTTCCTCCTTTTCATCATGAACTTCCTGTGGTTGCTTGCACATGTTGAAAACATTAAGCTCCAGTGTCATATTTTCAAATGTTAGTTTCAATACTCCATTTCTGTAATTTATCAAAGCATTAGATATTATTAAAAATGGGTGACCTAAAATAACAGAAATTGACTTGTCATTATTAACCATAGGTTCAGTTTCTAAGACAATAAAATTCACAGGATATATGAATTTATTAGCTTGTACTAACACATTTTCCATTGTTCCTTTTAGAATTTTAACTGATCTATCGACAAGTAGAAGAGTTATAGAAGTTAGTTTTAACTCACTTAGGTTGAGTTACTGATAAACTGAATATGAAAGCAATTAACACTAGTACTAAGATCAAGTAAAACTTGTTCAATTTTATATTCTCTAATAATGCATGAAACTGTAGGACAACCAGAGTCTTTATATTTCAGGACATTATTATTCTAAAGAATGAAGCTTACCTGTTCAGCCCAAAAAGTTTTCTTTTTCACATTTAGTTTCCTTTTAACAATGCATAAATCCTTTAAAAATTTGGCATAAGAAGGAACCTGTTTGATAGCATCTAACAAATGAATATTGACCTTCACTTGTTTTAAAATTTTAAAAATTTCAGTGTTGTAGTTCAATTTCCTTGAATTGTTCAATGTTTGAGGAAATAGGGGTGAAGACTAGAGTTTGGTCTCCTTTTGGCCAGGTAGCTTATCAATCTCTTCCTTATCTTGGGGGATTGATTCATCATCTCACTCACAAGGTTCAAAAATTTATTTTTCAATAACATTTCCACTCCTAAGAGTTCTTACTTACTTAACTTGATCTATTTGTTAGTTTTCTGAACTAGCCTCATTTAGACTGTACTGACCATTGGAATTCGGTTGAGGTTGAGAAAGAAATTTTTCTTTCTTGTTATTGGTGAGTGCAGAAGAAAATTTAGCAAAAGTATCTTTTATGTCAATCATGACTTGAGTGTTTTTGGTTATTAATGACCTCTTACTTCTCCATGAATACATGCAAAGTTGTTTCAAGGTTTTTCCTGTATGATCGGATGTAAGGTGAATATCCTTTATAATTTTGAGAGTCCAGTTGTTCTAGAGGAGTTGGTGGTTGTATAAATTATGCATGATTATTATTCCTTCAATTGAAGTTCGGGTGATTTCTCTATCTCAGATTGTATGAATCTGAAAAAGAATAGGTAAATAACTTTCTAAAATTATTCATTACATTTACTTACTCATGCATAACTTCTTTGAAAACAAAAATTTTTAGACATTCATTTGTTGAGTGTCCTAATTCATCACAAATGTCACAAATTTCTTCATTTTGCATAGATTTGATTTCTTTTACTTTTCCTGATTCCATGGCCTCAATCTTTCTAGTCAAACTGGCGAACCTGACATTTAGATCTTTTTCTTGACTGAGGTGATATTTTTCTTTACTAGCAATTGCAAGATTAGATCGAATTGAATTTTCAAAAGGATTAGTATCATGCCAATATTGAGAATTCTCAGCTAAATGATCTAAATATTCTAAAGCTTTTTCAGGTTTTTATGAAGAAACTCGTCATTACACATTATTTTTATGAATTGTTTGGTTTTAGATGTTAACCCTTCATAAAAAAAGCTTATAGTGCGTTATTTTTCAAAACTATGATGTAGACAAAAATTTAACAAATCCTTAAAACGTTCTCAACTTTGAAAACATGCTTCATTTGAATTTTGGGAAAATTTTTGGATTTGTCTTTTCAAAGTATTAGTTTTATGTGGTGGAAAAAATTCCTTTAAGAACTCACTTTGTATTTCTTGTCATGTGCCAATTAATCTTCGTTTCAAATAGTCAAGCTAAGTTTTTGCTTTATCTTTTAAATAAAAATGAAACAATTTAAGTTTAACAATTTTTTCAATGCAATTTTGATCAATAAAAGTGATACGTACTTTTTCAAATTCTTTTATATGTAAATATGGGCTTTCAGATTCTAAACCATGAAAATTAAGAAGTAATGAAATTATATTCGACTTAAATCTAAAATTGTTAGCATTAAGTGGAAAGATAAAATATGATGGACTAAAATTTCAAAATAGTTGTAAATATTCACGCATGCTTCACAACAGTTGATTTTCATGTTCATGATGTACACTTTCATTTTCAGGCATTGTGTTTAATGTGTGTGATTATGATTCAAACAGATCAATATATAAAGTACTAGCATTAATTTTAACCAAGCGATTAGAATTTGAATCACGATACTAATTAAGCATAAATAAGTGACTTAAAATAGAAAAAAATAAAAATATATACAATGCTCAACCTTCCATATATATATATATATATATATATATATATATATATATAATATATATATATATATATATATATATATATTAATAAGTAGGAGGTAAACTTGTCATGGTAACAAAAATTTTAACAAGTAGGCGGTAAAAACCTGCTATTAAATATGATACAATTAGAAAATTAAAAGAGTAGGGAAAGAATATACAAGATGATGAAGTTTACTTAGAGAAAGAAAATTCAATAAATTTATTCTTCAAATCAAGTTCCCGGCAACGACACCAAAAACTTGATGCAAAATTTATTTGTTGCAAATCCAAGTGCAGGTTGTCTCAAGTAATAAATTATCAGGAGTCCGAGGTCGATCCACAGGAAATTGATGAAGAAAAATTCTTTGAAGTAAAGAAATGATTTATCACAGTAATAAAGGTAATAAAACTTGTTCACAATTAAAAAAGATTTGTTTGGGTTAGGAGATCAACTCTTGATAAGTAAATTAAGGATAATATAAATTATTTTTATAACTCAATTAAAATCTGCACATAACGGAGATTTCAATCAGAAAATACAATATTCAAAGTTTATTTAAGATTATATATGTAATTATATTATGATTCCTTTAATTATCTACTAATTCCAACACTTGTAAATTGGTTCAAGTAATCATTGTGTCAATATATTGTCTACAACAAATTAAGATCTCCACTTTACAAAGAGGGTTAATAATGCCAACACTTATAAATGAGTTCAAGCATTCATTGTGTCAATCTCTTATTTACAACAAATCAATATCTCTACTTTACAATGAGAGTTTCTAAATTGATTGGAAATAAAATACAACACATATAATAATCACTTGATAATATATCATTCAAGCACAAGAAAGAGATTAATCTAACTTTGTTTCATTACCAAAAACTTGACACTTTCACCCAAGTAAAATGAAATTAGTTACTCATAAACAAGAAGAAAGAAAGAGAGAAGAAGAAGATGAACATAATTTCTATTTAGAACAAAAGAAAATTACAATAAGAGAAACAAATAATACAAGAACAAGATCTTGATCCCTAAACCAAGATGATTCTAATGAGCAACCTATAGTGCCTTTTATAGAGCATGAAAAGTACAAAATGACAATGAAGTTGTTTAATGAATAAGTGGATGAGTGGAACATGACAATAGAGTTGTTAGTGAGTGGATGAGTGGAAAATTATTGTCATGTTTGTCTCCCTGCTCAACCAGTTCAGCTGTCTTCACATAACTATAACTTTATCATAACATCACATATTGCATAAGTGGTCTTCATGAAAGTTGAAGGGTTTTGTCTAAGCTTTCCAATATCATCAGTTTCATCACAATCTGACCCCTACAGCCCAAGATATGGCCTAATATTTGTACAGTACTTGGGTTCCAGTAACAATACTTCTGTTCTGACTTCTAGGCCCAATATGACTTATTAGTCATCCGAATATGCTCTTATGTTCTACATGAGAGTTGTAGATTTGAGTCTTAGCTTTCATTTGGGCTTAGTTTGGTGTTAATTGAACTAATATAACTCAAGAAATGGGCTGATGAGTGCACAGAAGTCAAGTTATTAGGATCAAAATCTTGACTCTTGCATTCACTTTAATTTAAATTATCCAAACGTGTGATTATTCTCTTGAGATCTCATGAAACTTGTAGAGAATTGTCTTAACTTTCTTACAAGACCAGAATCACATCAATCAAATATTTTCAACTCGGATTATAACTAATTTACTAAACACTGCCAAATAAACAAATTAAGGTTAATTCATGCAATAATTCATTCAATGATCCAATTAGGCCCAATATCATAAAATATGACAAAATCAACTTAATTAAGCCTAATTAAACATTAAAAAACTCAGTAAAAGGATTATTAAATGAATAAAATATAGTACTATCAATACTCTTCTCACCAAATACGTTATATATATACATTCAACTATTAAATTGTCTCATTTAGCATGAAAGTATAATTACGACTACAAAAATTGAGAATTGGCAAAAGTTACAAATTTATAATTTTAAAAATAATAATGAAATAAACATTGTAAAGATTAAAGTATAAAAGATACATATATAGATGAGAAAACATGATACATTAGTTATCTAAAAACAAATCCTTATTTGATTTCTGTTGATACCTAATTTTGTCCATAAAATTGTCACTTAATCAAGGATTAACGCTTAATTGCAGTATTGTGAGCGCTTGTTTTTCTTGGTTAGTTTTTTTATTTTATTTGTTCAAAAATAAATAAATAAATAAATAAAAACAAAAAAACAAAAAAATAATAAATAATAAAAACTCCTTCTGATGTTACAGCAGAAAACAAAAATAAGTAAATAATCAAGGGGAAAACGTAGCTTTCCATAGCTGTGCTGCAGCTGGCTACTCAACAGCTGCCTATCATGGATGGGGAAGGGGCAGCAAGCATTGGGGAAGGGGGAGCTTGGAGCAGAGAGCAGCAAGCACAAATGAGGGAATACCATGGTGACCCAAGCTGGGTCAACCCTGGCAGCCTCTCCACCTCGAACAGGGAGGCCTCTGTGTTTTCAGATACAAAGGAAAAGGGGAAGGCAAGCAGGGGAGAGGATTGAGATTTAACAAAAAATGCAGAGACCACACAGGGGGGGCTCTCAGAAGAACCAATCTTCAATCTCCATAGCCAACATCACAGCATCACCTCAGCAAGCCAATCCTTCTCCCCATCAACACCATTCACGTTTGTACACAACCTCCTTCCGTAGCCTCACCATCCTTCCATCCTCAACCACATTCCACTCCCAAACCGTAAGCCTAATCAGGACCACCACTCCCTTCTCAGCATCTTCACCCCTCCAAACCGTGCCTATCAACCATCAATAACTACCATCAAATTTATCCCAACCTCCATAGCCACCATATACCCAATAAGCAGCAACAAAGAACCAAACTCCACTGTAACCTCATCTTCAATCTCCAACCACCACATCATCTTTCCCAAACACCACATAACAACCTCCACCTCACCGAACCGAGAAATCACCAACAAAACTACTCACCAAGCTTAATCATTTCACCTTTATCTCCACCATCCTTCTTCATAAACCAACAACCCTTCACTACCTTTCCATTTTTTTTTTTTTTTCACTCTTCTTCAACCTCTCCAAACAGCAACCATATTCACATCACCATCAACCTCTAAACACCACCACCCACCAACCTGCCACTCAGCCGCGCGTCGCCGAGAGGAACCATCTGCCACCGTGCCTTCTCGTCGCGCCGTTGATTGTGCCGCGCAGCACGCCAGATCCGCGAACACCAGCCACTGCGCGAACCATCGGACCGCACCTCAAGCCTCCTCGTACCATCCGCGGCCTCCACCGTAGCCCAACATCCGCGAATGTCCGCACGCCGTCCACCACCCTGCACGACTGGATCTCTGCCACCTTCAACCGTGCGCCGATCCGAGATCTCCGTCGAGCTCGATCCGGTTGCTCTGCCGCCTCCCCGCTATCGTCGTCGCCGTACCCACGACCACCGGCGACGCTCCGTCTTCACTCTCTGGTAGTTTCGAAAACTAGACCCCCACCCATGTGACCAGAACCCCATTTCCTCTTCCTCTCTTTTATTTGTGCTAATTCGAAAGCTTTTTTTATTTTTTTTTCCTTCTTTTTTTTTTTTTTTTTTTTTTTTCTTGTTTTCGTTCAAAGCGTGCTTGGATTTTTTTTTTTTCTTTTCTCTTTTTTTTTTCTTTCTTTTTTACTCAAAGCCTGATGATGTTAATGGACTTGTAGTGGGTCCAAGAAAGGTTGGATTCAAGATGGGTTTGGGCTTAAAGGATGTTGTTCAGATTTGTTTCATATTCGGGTTGGGCCAAGTTTTGTTAACAGATTTAATTTTTTAGTTGTTGTGGGTAAAGAATTAATCTTACACATTAGTTAAGAATGATTGAAATAAAAAGTATTCAAATAAAAATGTGGAAGTAGATCTAAGATAGGAAATAATAAGTATACAAGTAAAAGTCAGGATAAACAATAAAAATATATAAAAAAAATGTTAAAGAAAAAAAAGGGGTTTTATTTTGTGATTGTTGTGTTAAATCTGGTTTTTATCTTATTTACTTGGCTCATAGTATTGGTGCGGCTACTTATCTATCCTTGTGCGTGCCATATATATAAAAAAAAGGATCTTTTAACCAATGCAATGACCAATGATGTTGATTGAATAGCGAATGCTATCTTCAATGTCGTTCAGATCATAAGAGTTTATTGAATAGCCCAGTGCTAACTTGAACTCTATGCAATAATGGTTTTGTTCCCAAACAAAAATCCTTTTTTTTTAAAAAAAAATCTTTTTCTAATTAAAATCAATCAACCCACACTTATTTTCTAAAGAACTACGTGACTTTGAGTTCTCTATTGCACCAGGAGATACGTAGGAGCAGAAATTCATTTCTTTCAAGCCAAAAAAATAAATTTTCATAATTTGGTTGTTTCTTTTATTTCTTTTCAAAAAATGAAAAAATGAAAAAAATAAAAATTAATTACAAAGTCTTTTGTTTAAAGGGGTTAAAATGAATATATTTGAGATTATTAAAATTTACACAACTAACTTAAGGTACCGTTCATGGAACGGGCAGTGTAGGGTGCTAATACATTTCCTACCTGTAATTGGCTCCCGAATCCAAACTTATTTTCAAAGACCAGTTTTCCTGATAAAAGGGTTTTTCTAATTTTTTCCCCATTTAAATAAACATTGGTGGCGACTCCATTGATTTTATATTTTTTCGGTCGTCTCCGTCGCGATCCCGGTTGCGACAGCTGGCGACTCCACCGGGTCTTTCAGAGAGTCAGGCCGATGTTAGTTGTGCAATTTTTTTTAATATTCTCTATTTATTTATTTTACCTCCTTTTTTGTTTTTGTTTTATTATTTGTTTGTAAATAGATTTTGTTTATGTAAATTTCTGATGGTGTTATCATGTGTTTACATTGTATATATATTTTTTCATATTTTGTGCTTAATTATTAAAACCCTAGGGTAGACAATTGCTGGCTGGCTGTTGTATATATGTTTTACTGGTTAGGGGTATTTTTGTCTTTTAAGTTTTTGTACAGGTTTTTTATGCTCCTTCACACACGTCACTAATCACTTACATCACACACCTTTTGGGCTCTATACCCGAGTCTGTGCGAACCTGAGGAGTAGGAGGGGTCTCGACTTTTGTTATTGAGGAGCCTTGTGCTCACTTGACATTTGTTGAGACACCACTCATGTTGTTACCAGTATCATGGACTAGTCATATTGAGAGGGTTCATCCCTACTTGTGATTAATTCATGAATTGAGTCCTTATCTTTTGAGATGAGGGCAATCTGGGGACCATGACTTTTTAGAAGATAGATCTGTCCTAAAAACCTTGCACTAGTGGATTGAACATAATGACATAAAAAATTTTAGAGTCATCTATCTCCTTAGGTTACACCTGATTAGGACACAAATGGAGCATACTTTTTCTTTATCTTTTCCTCATGTCATTCATCCATGCATTCCTTTTGGTTTTAAAAAAAAAATTCAACAAAAAAGGAAAAGAGATACATGATATTGCATTTTCATTCATTATCCATCTATTCCTCATGTCATTCATTCATGCTTTCTTTTGGCTAAAAAAAAAATTCAACAAAAAAGAAAAAAAGATACATGATATTGCATTTTCATTCCTAGCTTCTTTTTTTTTTCATTATTCATTATCCATCTATCTCTCATGTCATTCATTCTTACTTTAAAAAGAAAAGATATATCATTTCGCATCTTTTTTTTTCATTATTCATTATCCATCTATCTCTCATGTCATTCATTCTTACTTTAAAAAAAAAGATATATCATTTCGCATTTTCATTACATTCTTAGCATTCATAAAAAAGAAAAAAAAAACATCATTTTATATTTTCATGACAATCCTAGCATCAAAAAAGCAAAAAAATATCATCTTGCATTTTCATAACATTCCTAACAAAAAACATCATCCTGTATTTTCATAGCATTCTTAGCATTCAAAAACAAAAGAAAAATATACATTATCTTGCATTTTCATAGCATTCTTAGCATAAAAAAGAGATACATTATCTTGCATTTGCATTACATCCCCATAAAAAATATCATATTACATTTTCATCGCATTCCTAACTCTAAAAAAGGAAAAGAAAGGAAAAGATACATCATTTTGCATTACCATGACATTCATAGCATTCTTTTTAAAAATAAAAAAATAAAAAATTTTCATTTGCATAATACTTTGCATGCATGCATGTTGCCAATTTTGTTCAGTCAATGTTGATAATTGCATATTCACATCATGTTTTACCAAGCGAAAAAGTGGGCACTATAACAAAAAAATTGCTTCCGCGACACCCTTACAGGACTCGTTCTCAGGCAAGGATTATGGACAAAATAGAACGAACTCAAAAGCTGAAGGATGAGGTGAATCAACTCAGAGAACAAGTGTTCAAGATGATGGAGATGTTACAGTCTATAGAAAATAGAATGAGCACAAATGAGAATCCCTCAGTGGCAAACGAGGGACATCTGACCACACCTCCTCACTGTCGGTTTCTCTCCAACCCTTCTGCAATACCAAGGCTTCAATCCTCAAGGAGTTGTGATGCCAATCACTACTCAACCCTCAGTCACCAGTTCTCAAGAAATCCAAGTGCTACTCTTCCCTCCTTATGGCTTCCATCCTAGCTATGTACCATCATTAACCACCAATTCCCCTGGTAATAGCATGCAAGCAGTGACACTAAATGCAAACCTGCTGAACAATACCCAAACTCAAGTCACTCGGCTGAATGCTAATGAAACCCCGCTAATACAGTACCCATTCCCTTTCTTCATCCCACCATATGGCTTCCCTTCCAGTTTTGTAGCACCATGGGTTGCTAATTCCCCTGACAGTGGCATGCCTGCTTCAAACTCATTGAGCACAACCCAACCATATGCCCATTACCCAGGTACTAGTAGAACTCCACCAGTACAACATTTTGTCCCCACTGTCATGCCTCAATACCCATTGAATTCTTTTGCTGAAAATCCTCAGTTCAAAAAGAGGTTTGAAACTTTGGAAGAGAGAATACGGGTCATTGAAAGAGCAGGTTGTTATGGCCTCAAGGATGCTACTGAGCTTTGTCTTGTCCCTGACGTTGTCATTCCCCCAAAGTTTAAGGTCCCAGATTTTGATAAATATAAGGGGATTACTTGTCCAAAGAATCACTTGACAATGTACATTCGCAAGAAGGCTTCACAAGCTCACGATGACAAACTGTTAATCCATTTCTTCCAAGACAGTTTAACTAGGGCAGCTTTGAATTGGTACACACATCTTGAGCGTGTCCACATAAGGAGTTTCAAGGATTTAACTGATGTCTTTGTAAAGCAGTATAAATACAACATTGACATGGCACCAGATAGAATGCAACTACAAAGTATGTCTAAAAAAGATGGTGAGACCTTTAAGGAATATGCTCAGAGGTGGAGGGAAATAGCTGCACAAGTAAGACCCTCTTTGTCAGATAAAGAGATGGTTGCTATGTTTACTAATACACTACACGCGCCATTCTATGATCATATGATTGGGAATGTGTCGTCGAATTTTTTAGATATCGTGATAATTGGTGAAATGATTGAAAGGGAAATGAAAAAGGAAAGACTGCACCAAATGAATGACGGACAGGCAAGTATGGAAAATGTTGAACCGACTGAGGGTGGACTTCAAGTCGAATGAGTTAAATGGGGCTTCAGAAAAACTCATGGATGACAACGGTTACCTAAATAGTAAATCACCAAGCATTGTCAGAGGTTTCTACATATGCCTATCTGCAATAGGAACGAATGCCTACAATGGTTGATCAGGGGCAATCTTAGAAAGTTCAACAAGGTGATGATTCATTTTTCTAATAATTGAGAATGAACCATACCTTGGAGTCCTCCAGCACTGGAAAATTTCTGAGCGACTGGTATTCTGATTTGTTTACCAAGTTGTTACCATGAATGATGATTTAATTGTACTAACATCATGCTTGTTCAATCGTTAAGACCATTCGAGTTTTTGAACTTATGTAAACTTTCTAGAAGCATTAATGTGATGGATTTGTCTGGATCTCAGCATACCTTGTTTTCTTTTCCCATTTTCTTGGCACTCATGTTCTTGTCAGATCCTTTTTGTCATTCTTTTATGCTTTTTATTTGCTTTCGTTTGGTTCATATCCTATTGGACTCTCATTGTGAAAACTATTTGTGGTCATGAGACCCATGAGTGCAGGTGTTCTTTGCACACACAAAAATAAAAAATCAAAAATCAAAAAAAAAGAAAAAAGAAAAAAAGAGCAAATAAATAATCACTTGGTGGGTATTATCATTTTGTCTCAAATTTAAAATTTTTGAAAATGAGCAATCAAGATTTGAAATGAAGATTGGCTATATTTCTCTTTCTCTCACAAGAATTCATCTTGCCATTATCTCTCGTTGTCCTATTTTGAGCTTCAAAGTTTTCTTCAATAAACCCTGGACAAGGATCACCCCTACACTAGGGGATGACACAAAATAAAGGTTGATTGTCATGGTGATTATTTTGAAGTATAAAAGAAAAAGGAAGAAAAGGCGAAAGAGGCAGAAAGTAAAAGGAATTGACAAAATTCAAGTTTGAACAAGAACAAAAAAAAATGGAGAACAATAAGAGAAAAGTGTGTTTGAAAGTGCAAAAGCAATTGACAAGGTTCAAGTTTGAACAAGAATCCTTGGTCTCACTTAACCTTTAAACACTTGTTTGAGCCTTATACCTTTCATTTCATAACCCCTAACCTTGGCCATATTACAAGCCTTAAAAAGTCCATTCTGATCAATGAAAGATCGTTTTCATTTTCATCAACTTTAATTTTGAGACAAAAAGTTTATGCACTGCTGAATTTTCAATCCTTGCTCTTAAAAAAAAACAACAACAAAATTGTTAGGCTGAAAACCCGCAAGGGCGGTCTAAAAAAAAAAGGGGGACTTACATTAGGACAAATTGTTGCCGTGTTCAAGCTAACTCTACACTGGGGCATGTTTTCTTTTGGTTCAATCTGGCTCTACATTGGGGCAAGTCTCTACCCTGCTCAATTCGGCCCTACATTGGGGTAAATCTTTTGGTTCAACTGGCTCTACATTGAGGCAAGTCTCTACCCTGTTCAATTTGGCCCTACACTGGGGCAAATCTTTTAGTTCAACTGGCTCTACATTGGGACAAGTCTCTACCATGTTCAATTCAGTTCTAAACTGGGACGGTTTGCTTTGTCTTATTTGGCCTTACGCAAAAAAAAAAAAAAATTCCTTACTGGGACAATTTTTATTGTCAAATGGCCTACACTGGGGCATCTTTGTTCTCAAAGGACATACTCTGAGTCAAATTCATTTGATACCATACACAGGGGCATATTTTTGTAGATACCTGATAAAACAATGGTCATGATGTCCAGTTGTCAAGTAAAGATCAATCACATCAAAAAGCAAAAAAAAGGCACAAAAAAAAACCTCTTGACTTTTGTACTATTCCACTACTTGTGTTTTTATCCTTTGTAAATGTCCTTCGTGTAGTCATACTCCCAAAATTAGTTAAAAAAGATCACTCGGGTAGTAAATCTCTTTCATGTTGTACTTTTGAATCCATGCATATCTGGTACATGATGCTTCAGGTTGGGTGAACATGAGCACAATAGTACAATTTAACCATCTAATGGTAGCCTCTTGATGAACAACTCAAGCCAAATAAGCTCTAGAGTTTCAATCGATGAAGGAAATGACATCCTCAATGACTAATTCATATTGAAGTATGTCTGGTGGAAATAGGAACTTTTGGAGGAAGAAAGTCACAAGCTTCTACACGAGCCATACTTAATGAAGAGAAATTCAACAATGATCCCTTTTGAATATGAGTTTGGTTGGTCAAAGTTTTCCAAGAAGTGTTTAGTTCCTCAAGTACATTAATTTCTTTGGCTCATAGCCCATTGTACAAATTCTTGGGCTCAAGGTCCACTTCATGAGTTTTTAGGCTCAAGGCCCATTGCATAAAGTTTTCTAGCTCGAGGCCCTTTAAGTATTGATGAGAAAAAAAAGGATGACCAGACAAATCATAAGGCCAATCAACGAATTTTGCTGTTCAATCGCGATCCTGCTATGGGAAAAAGTCCTTAAGGGTTGCGGAATCAAAGCTCCGATGTGAAAAAAAAACCAAAAAAATAAAAAAGGCAAAAAAAAAAACAAGATTTGCTTACTCAATTTGTTCATGAGAATCTTTACAGTACGGCATCCATTGCATTATGCTTCATCTTAGGCATTACATGCATTGTCCTCAAGCGTCACATCCATTGCATTATGCTTCATCTTAGGCATTACATGCATTGTTCTCAGGCGTCACTTCTGGCATCACATGCATTGCCTCTGGCATCACATGCATTATTCTTTGGTATCACATTCATTGTATCCATTGCATCATGCACCATCTCTGGCATCACATGCAAAACCATTGTCTTTAAATTACCGGGTCCCCGCACCCATTATCTTTTAGTTTCCGGGTCTCCGCACCCATTGTCTTTTGGTTTCCGAGTCCCCGCATCCATTGTCTTTTAGTTTCCGGGTCCCCGCACCCATTGTCTTTTAGTTTTCGGGTCCCCGCACTCATTGTCTTTTAGTTTCCGGGTCCCCGCACCCATTGTCTTTTAGTTTCTGGGTCCCCGCACCCATTGTCTTTTAGTTTCTAGGGTCCCCGCACCCATTGTCTTTTAGTCCCGGTCCCCGCACCCATTGTCTTTTAGTTTTGGTCCCCGCACCCATTGTCTTTTAGTTTCGGGTCCCCGCACCCATTGTCTTTTAATTCCTAGGTCCCCGCACCCATTGTCTTTTAGTTTCCGGGTCCCCGCACCCATTGTCTTTTAGTTTTTTGGTCCCCGCACCCATTGTCGTTTTTAGTTTCGGTCCCCGCACCCATTGTCTTTTAGTTCCGGTCCCTCGCACCCATTGTCTTTTAGTTTCCGGGTCCCCACACCCATTGTCGTTTAGTTTTCGGGTCCCCGCACTCATTGTCTGTTAACTCCCGGGTCCCCGCACCCATTGCTTTTTAGTTTTCAGGTCCCCGTACCCATTGCTTCCAAAGCAAGTAAGGGCTTTGTGCCCATTGCCTTTTTCTTTTCTGTTAAGTTTCGGCGGATACCCGACTCCGCAAGCTTTCTACCTTTTCACCCTTTTGTCAAGTTTCGACGGATGTCCGATTCTGCAAACTTTTACCTTGTTTAATGTCCCTTTGTTTTTGCGTCAATTTGCTTCCTAAATATTTTTTTTTAAAAAAAGAAGAAAAAAAAAAGAAAGAAAGAAAAGAAAAAAGAAATGAAAATTTTTATGGACAAAATTAAATCAATTCCTTTGCTTCCCATTTATTTTAAATGCAAAGCAAAGGGGGGCAGCTGTTGATACCTAATTTTGTCCATAAAATTGTCACTTAATCAAGGATTAACGCTTAATTGCAGTATTGTGAGCGCTTGTTTTTCTTGGTCAATTTTTTTATTTTATTTGTGCAAAAAAAAAAAAAAATAAAAAAAAAAAAAAAAAAAACAAAAAAAATGAAAAAAATAAAATAATAAAAACTCCTTCGATGTTATAGCAAAAAACAAAAATAAGTAAATAATCAAGGGGAAAACGTAGCTTTCCATAGCTGTGCTGCAACTGGCTACTCAACAGCTGCCTATCATGGATGGGGAAGGGGCAGCAAGCAATAGGGAAAGGGGAGCTTGGAGCAGAGAGCAGCAAGCACAAATGAGGGAATGTCATGGTGACCCAAGCTGCGTCAACCCTGGCAGCCTCTCCACCTCGAACAGGGAGGCCTCTGTGTTTTCAGATACAAAGGAAAAGGGGAAGGCAAGCAGGGGAGAGGATTGAGATTTAACAAAAAACGCAGAGACCACACAGGGGGGGTTCTTAGAAGAACCAATCTTCAATCTCCATAGCCAACATCACAGCATCACCTCAGCAAGCCAATCTTTCTCCCCATCAAATCCATTCACGTTTGCACACAACCTCCTTCCGTAGCCTCACCATCCTTCCATCCTCAACCACATTCCACTCCCAAATCGTAAGCCTAATCAGGACCACCACTCCCTTCTCAGCATCTTCACCCCTCCAAACCGTGCCTATCAACCATCAATAACTACCATCAAATTTATCCCAACCTCCATAGCCACCATATACCCAATAAGCAGCAACAAAGAACCAAACTCCACTGTAACCTCATCTTCAATCTCCAACCACCACATCATCTTTCCCAAACACCACATAACAACCTCCACCTCACTGAACCAGAAATCACCAACAAAACTACTCACCAAGCTTAATCATTTCACCTTTATCTCCACCATCCTTCTTCATAAACCAATAACCCTTCACTACCTTTCCATTTTTTTTTCACTCTTCTTCAACCTCTCCAAACAGGAACCATATTCACATCACCATCAACCTCTAAACACCACCACCCACCAACCTGCCACTCAGCCGCGCGTCGCCGAGAGGAACCGTCTGCCACCGTGCCTTCTCGCCGCGCCGTTGATTGCGCTGCGCAGCACGCCAGATCCGCGAACACCAGCCGCTGCGCGAACCATCGGACCGCACCTCAAGCCTCCCCGTACCAGCCGCGGCCTCCACCATAGCCCAGCATCCGCGAACGTCCGCACGCCGTCCACCACCCTGCGCGATCGGATCTCTGCCGCCTTCAACCGTGCGCCGATCCGAGATCTCCGCCGAGCTCGATCCGGTTGCTCTGCCGCCTCCCCGCTGTCGTCGTCGCCGTACCCACGACCACCGGCGACGCCCGTCTTCACTCTCTGGTAGTTTCGAAAACCAGACCCCCCACCCATGTGACCAGAACCCCATTTCCTCTTCCTCTCTTTTATTTGTGCTAATTCTGAAAGCTTTTGTTTTATTTTTTTTTCCTTCTTTTTTTTTTTCCTTTCTTTTTTTTTTCTTGTTTTCGTTCAAACTGTGCTTGGATTTTTTTTCTTTTCTCTTTTTTTTTCTTTCTTTTTTACTCAAAGCCTGATGATGTTAATGGACTTGTAGTGGGTCCAAGAAAGGTTGGATTCAAGATGGGTTTGGGCTTAAAGGATGTTGTTCAGATTTGTTTCATATTCGGGTTGGGCCAAGTTTTGTTAACAGATTTAATTTTTTAGTTGTTGTGGGTAAAGAATTAATCTTACACATTAGTTAAGAATGATTGAAATAAAAAGTATTCAAATAAAAATGTGGAAGTAGATCTAAGATAGGAAATAATAAGTATACAAGTAAAAGTCAGGATAAAAAATAAAAATATATTAAAAAAATAAAAAATGTTAAAAAAAAAAGGGTTTTATTTTGTGATTGTTGTGTTAAATCTGGTTTTTATCTTATTTACTTGGCTTATAGTATTGGTGCGACTACTTATCTATCCTTGTGCGTGCCATATATAAAAAAAAGGATCTTTTAACTAATGCAATGACCAATGATGTTAATTGAATAGCGAATGCTATCTTCAATGTCGTTCGGATCATAAGAGTTTATTGAATAGCCCAGTGCTAACTTGAACTCTGTGCAATAATGGTTTTGTTCCCAAACAAAAATTCTTTTTTTTAAAAAAAAAAATCTTTTTCTAATTAAAATCAATCAACCCACACTTATTTTCTAAAGAACTACGTGACTTTGAGTTCTCCATTGCACCAGGAGATACGTAGGAGCAGAAATTCATTTCTGTCAAGCCAAAAAAATAAATTTTCATAATTTGGTTGTTTCTTTTATTTCTTTTCAAAATATAAAAAAATGAAAAAAAATAAAAAGTAATTACAAAGTCTTTTGTTTAAAGGGGTTAAAATGAATATATTTGAGATTATTAAAATTTGCACAACTAACTTAAGGTACCGTTCATGGAACGCAAGCAAGTGTAAGTGCTAATACCTTCCTACACCTGTAATCGGCTCCCAAATCCAAACTCATTTTCAAAGACCAGTTTTTCTGATAAAAGGGTTTTTCTAATGTTTTCCCAATTTAAATAAACATTGGTGGCGACTCCATTGATTTTATATTTTTTCAGTCGTCCCATCGCGATCCCGGTTGCGACAATTTCTATTTGTTTTTATAGATTTATCATTTATTTCATTTTATATTAAAAGATTAGAAGTTACTTCTCATTTATCGTAGATTATAAACATTTGAAGACCTAGTTTGTTTACGTTATACGTTTAGGTGTTAAAAATTAATAATTTATTAACTCTATTTATGTTTAGATGGAGGGTTTTGAATATGGTTCTCAGACCTAGACTAGACTGGCCGCCCATTGAAAAAATCGGAACCGGTCTCTTAAGCAGTCTAATCAACACTTAAAACCTATTTTTTCAAAAGTTAGTCATTGAATAGGTGAACCGTTTGAACCGGCACTGGTTTTGGAGGTTGAATTGCACTGTTTTATTTTTTGTAAAAAAAATTAAGTCCAAACGATTTTGACTGATGCCCTAACTTAATATGATCTTTTTGGCTCATTCCTACCGCAGCAGCCCTTGTCATTCGAAGCTCCATTGCTGAAGCTCATCCTTGCTCCTTGCTAGAGCCGTCAAATGGGTCAAGCCCGATGGACCGGCCCGAATAGTCCGACAAAATAAATGAGTTGAGTTAGCAAAATGTCAATCCAAAATTAAAAATAGCTCAAATGGGCTAGCCCAAATGAGCCACCTCAAATGAGTCAGCCCAAATGGGCTAGCCCGGCTAGTTTACATTGAAAAGAGGTGGGCTAGGCTAACAAAATGTCAGTCCGAAATTTACATGACCTGATGTGACCCGACCTGAATTGGGCCAGCCCAACAGCTATACTTGCCATTGCTACAGCTCCATTGTCGGTTGTCCATGACCACGAACCGCCATCACCACGGTTGTGGATTCACGCCATCGCCATCGTCATTGCCAATTGTTGTAGCTGCTCGTCCATTCTCTGTGAGTATTGCAGCTGTTCTTTTTTTTTTTTAAGTTTTTTGTTACGCAAGTGTGGTTTGTATGTTATGAGTTTATGGAGTTGGATTTTGTTTTCCTCTCTGATTTTGTTTTTCAATATATGTTCTTCTTTTTGCCGCATCTTGCTTTCCTCTCTGTTTTGTTTTAAGCCTCTGCTGATTTGTTAATGAGCAATGTATACTGAGCACAAAGCATGTACTTATGGAAAAATTTGAATTATGGATCAATTTGGTGATCAAATTAATTTATGTTACGTACTTATATTTGTTATATGGTATCATATATTTATAAAATATACATGTAAGTTCAAAAATCTCAGTCTGACCTCAAAATCTTGAGCTTTTAAAAAAACGGTTCAAGGATTAATACGGTTTAAAAAACATTGGTTTTGAATAAAAAAGAAAAAATGCCTATTTTTCATTTTTAAATTATGATATTATAAAATATTTATAAAAATAAATAAAGAATAATTAAACTATTATATGATTATTATTCATTTTATTATTTTATTTAAAAAATTTAAATATAAAAAATATTTACTCAAAATAAATAATAAACGTTTCATTTTCCTTCAAAACTTTTACTCCCAAATACACCCAAAATAAAGTTTTGTATCTAGTGGTCATGGTTACTTACTCAATTATCAATAATCCAGAGAAAACGTTTTGTTATAACTACATGCAGAATGAATATTTACGTTTTCTTAGATTTCATAGTCACCCCCCCCCCCCCCCCAACAAGCTATTAAGATGTTGTTTTTATTCAGTTGGTGGCCATAGATACGCATTACACACCCAAAACCACGTAAGGCAACAAAAGTAAACGCAAAAAGAATTATAAACCTTTGGACACGTGAGAAGGAGCCACATATGAACACCTCATGCATTGGCTTTTTCTGAAAATTTTATTTTATTATAATTGTCTAGTCCCTGGTTGCATTAGATTTAGATGCCAGCTCACTCAAAACACAGCATGAGCCACTTAATGACGGT
Source organism: Ormosia semicastrata (assembly GCA_029884595.1). Classification (NCBI taxonomy): domain Eukaryota; kingdom Viridiplantae; phylum Streptophyta; class Magnoliopsida; order Fabales; family Fabaceae; genus Ormosia; species Ormosia semicastrata. The sequence goes on from JAQQTO010000038.1 coordinate 12,604,021, forward strand.
ATCATGATGCGTTGGAAGAAGAATGAACAAAATAAAATGGACTTCATATATCATATATTTTATACAATACCATTATTCCTTCAATTAAAATACAATTAATTTTTTTAAATTCATTTACAAAATTATTTTATATATTATAAGAATATTATAGTTATATATAAAATAATTTGATATTTTTTTAATATTAATATATAATATAAATATGATATACATATTCTGATATATATAAAATATTTTTTTTTATTTTACACACATATATATATATATATATAATCTTAATGAAAATCCTATCATTATTTATTATCAGGGACAGATATTACGCATATCTTTGGCCGAAATCTTTCTCCTCTCCTGGGCCATTTTGTATATGCAAGTGGAAAGAGAAAATTAAATGAAGGCCGAAGAGAATATATATGGCACCATCTTCTCACATGTTGTAGTCTTTATTTTTCTGTAAACCGAGACCATGGAAAATAGCTCGCAAATCCTTTTAAGTTGTGGCTTAAGCACGTTGATGGACCTAATTATTGAAATGCCTTTATCAAAGGATGTGAGGTCTGCAACTTGCTAGGCCTATCAACCTTAAAATAAGTTAATAACATTGTTTTTTTAATTTTATTTCCCCTTAAAAATCCGTGAGTCCAATACCTCTAATGCCTCCTTCATGTCATTGCCATTTTCTCTCATAAGAACCAGCACATGAGATGATTGATAATTTTAAGGAGTGATGTTATTTGCACATCAAAATCCTATTTTATTTTTAACAACTTTCTTATTTTGAATATAAAAAAATAGAGTGTGTATTAAAATTTGTATTTTTCTTGTTTTATTCTTCAAAAAGGAAGTGATGTAATTAAAAATAATATAATAAAATTGATGTGCAAATATCATTATTTTAATTTTAATGAAAGTGATTAAGAGGGAAGATTATTTTTGTTGTGATGTTTTTTTGAGATTGCTAATCTATCAATGAATACAAATTTCTTACACATTTTCTGTCAGTATTAAGCCACTTAAATTTTCCTTAAATAAAACAACTCAAATTATAACACCCACACATGTATATGGAACAATCATTATAAATTACCACGCACACATTCTCAAGAAGAAAAGTAGAACAAAGTAAAATATTATGGAAATTGCTACTGTCAGCTCGAACATATTCACCATTGGAATAGGAAAAACATCATAAAGATATGTGACTTATGATTTAGAGAAAAAAAGGAGAAAGTTGTGAGAGTAAAAGATCGATCTTTACTTAGCAGAGCCCAAACATTATTCTGGGCTAGTAGTTTGAACAGCACTCCAGAAATAATGTGGCTGAACCACAGAAGGTTAGTTAACTTAGCTGTATCAAAAAGATTCACAACAGATCACACAGGGAGAAGCATAAATTAGAAGCACAAATGATATTTATATACCAAAAAATTTATATTATTATTATACTATTTTCATTTTAGACAATAAAACAAAAAAAAACACACATAATATACTCTCTTTATGTCTTTATTCTCTCAAACAAGTAAAATATAAAAATGATATAAAATTTTTAGTGTGCAAATATCATTTCTCAATTACAAGTATAGTGCACAATCCTGCTTGCTTTGGCATCACCTTATGGCGTACCAGGTGAGCCAAGTGACATAACTAGATCAGTGGTCCTATGTGCAAACAATAGGTTGGAAAAATCGCACCTAAAAGTAGGGATGACACCTGTGCGAGGCGAGGGCGGAGAGTACCTCCCTGCTCCCTGTCCTCATCAATTGATTAACTCCCCAATCCTTACTACAGGAGAATTTTTTCCTTATCCCTATTCCCTTAATCCCCGCAAATATCCACAGAGATTCCCCACAATGTCAAAAAAATAAAAAAAAATGAGAAAAATAGGAAAAAGAAGTTGGTGTTGGTCAACTAGTCTTGCTAGAGCTCATTGATTCGACAGACAATAAGGTGACAGCATGACGCCGGAGATCTTAGATCTAGATTCTGGGATGGAGCGTCGCTGCATAGCGGAGAGGAGTGGCGCTGCAGCAGACGTGTGTGGCTCGGTGGACAATGGCTGCATGCTAGGGTAAGGGGAATGGGAGATTGAGTGAGAGAGAGAATATGAATTCAAAATAAGTTTGATTGAGAAATATTTGGGAAAGGAGAAAGGGGACTTGCTATTGAGCTGAGTGTTGACATAGGAACAGGGGTAGGGACGTGGGACTAGTAGTCTAGGATCGTAGGGTAACTATGTAAGGGGAGGGTTAATTTGGTAAAATAATATAATTTATATTTTTTAACTTTAAATAAATATAAAAATTAATAAAAGATGAAATTATTAAAATGTATACATATATATATATATATATATAATGAAAGTTATTATAGTAATTTTAATAGGGACGGAAAACTCACAAGGACGGAAAACTCAGAGAGGAGAGTATGTTTCCTGTCCTTATCCTTGAACATACTACGGGAGAATTTTTTCCCCTACCCCCGTCTCCACAGGGAGAAGAACTTCTTATTCGAAACCTCATTTAGGACGGTCACGGTAGGAATCCCCGAGTCCCAGAAATTTTTGTCATCCTACCTAAAAGGATCCCAGTCAGCAACCTGGGCTTTACCCATTGACACCTATGTCATTTTCATTTTTCATCCTCCACTATACGGAAGAAGAGTTATACAAGTATAAATTTTGATATGGACGATTTAAAATCAGTCTTAAGCTCCGATAGTAACCTAAATTGTGAAAATGAAACGAACAGTATCCTTATATCCAACAACAAAAACCATTTCACTATTATTCTTGTTTCTAAATTTTAATTACAAAATTCTGGAAATGATAGCATAATATAAACATTACAAATATAAGTGAACTTGACTGCCAATTTTAAATCCAAAACTCAGATCAAGTGCATTCATCCAATGTGAAATTGTCAAGACTTTCAACTTTAGCTTGTTAAAACGTTCACGATTTTATTATTATTGCCATCTAGTATAAAAAATGAAATAAGAGAAGCCAGACAATACATAAAGGTTTTTTTTTTTTGGGTAACATTACATAAATGCTTTGATACATTGAAGAGAAGAGTGAAGATTGCAGATATTAATAGGAATTCAACAATACCATCATTGGAATTGGCTCATCATATGATCATAATCCTCAGCGAATACCGTTGTTTGTCAGCATATTGTGCGTTAACATAGGCAACCAAGTTAGCAAAGAATAGCAGGTAGACGGGTACAGCGGATTAAGGTAGAGTACTGGATTTAGGGGAGAGGAAGAAAGAAAGCACAAACCAAAGGGAGAATCAGGGGAAAAAATAAAAACAAATTTCTTTTAAAAATGCATTAGAGTTTAGAAAAGAAGGGAACACTAGGCTAAAGAATATTGGGTTTTGGGCGAGAAAAAAGTGAGAAAAATCAAAGGAAAAACGGGGGAAAGAAAACAAAAGACAATCACAGTTTGCTTTTCAATATATAAATATACGAGCGTCATCCACAAAATTTACAACATAAAAATAATAATAATAAGGATTAGGAAGATGAACTACTAGTTGTAAAACTGGACCGCATATTGCCAAAACAAAAAACCGGACCGTAGGCCAAACGGTCAAGCGGCCAGTTACTTAATAAAAATCATCTGAATCAGAGTTATAATCATCATCATCTTCCTCTTCTTCCCACTCCCTCTCATTATCCTCCAACCAAATATTGTCCTCGGCCCAAAGTGGACAAGAACATGTTGCTTTTTTGTTCTTCCACTCAGCTCCACAGTTATAGCAAAATTCGTAACCACATCTGTAATCAGAAGGAAAGCAAGGAAATAATGTGTAATGATAACAAGGACCACAAGTGAAAGTAACAAGAGGCCAACATAGCATTCTTGCCATTAAAGATATTGCTATTCAACACTGATGACTTACTTCTCCACACTCGGAAATCTGTAAATTACTTAAATGAATAGAATATTAAGAACTAATATTAGCTCGTGTCACCTCTACTGGGCTGGCAATGAGAATTAGTTTCCTTGTCTAATAAATCTTTCTACCATAACTTTCATCTTGTAATTATACCAATCTCAATTGGACTTGCAATGCACATACAATTTCAAAAACTAAAATTATTCTGAACATTGTCATTTTGAATGTTAGTTCTATAAGTATAAACATATTAAGATTTCAGCATTCCTATCTTTTTTTAATTTCAGTTAGTGACAGTATATCAAAGATTCTATATGACTATCTCCACGTCACCCATCCAACCATTCTACAAGAAGGATGATTATAACATAGGTTAAATCTGAGCAAATAATATTATTAGAGAACCTGCAAGTCATGTGATAGCAGCCTTCAGCAAGTTCGATCATATGGTTACACTTCACGCACTGCCGCCATAGACTCCTTGTTGCCAGAAACTTCAGCTTCACATCTTCAGCAGGAGGGTTAGGATTCAGCCTTTTGTAAGTAGAACATGTCATACCACTATGCCAAGGGACCTTGCAGCTGAAACAGAAAAGAGAATGACATTTTATGCACTTCTTAGGTCCTGATTGTTCAGAGTCACCACTAAGTTCTTTGGAGTACTCTAAAACCTCTGTTTTTGACATTAATGCAGAGCATCTTGGATAAGGACAATAAATTTTCTCAGTAGCAGGAATTGAGGCTTCTAATTTGCGTTGCTGCATGGTCTCAACTAATTTAGGAGTCAAGAATTTCATGCAGCTGTCAACTAGAAGCTCAGAATTGCATCCTTCATGAGGGCATTTTGGCACCATTCCATGAAGCAACTTCACCTCCACATGTTGTTTCATGCAAGAAAAGCAATACCGGTGTTGACAGCCATCAACTGAAAAAATGCGACTGATCTCAGTATCCTCCAAACATATGACACAAGTTTCATTCAGATTCTTTCCACTGTCAGATTCCGCAGGCCTCATGAACTGAGAAACAATTGCATCTTTTGCGAGCTTAAATGCAAACTTGACATCATGTCTTGCCACAAGCCTTGGGATGCAGTATGTAAATTTTCTTTGAAGCAGATACACCTGATTAACTAGTGTAGCAATCTTCCGCTGTTTCACAGGCCATTTTCCACTCACCTGACCAGCAAAACAAGATATTAGAAACCTCCACAAAAAGGATGACATTTACAGCAGAATCATATTCTCACTCGCTCCCAACATCTTAAAACATAGAATCCAAGGACATAATTTAAGCCACATCAGGGTCCAAGGACATAGAATCCTTGATCTATAACTCCGGCTCATTCTTGCTCCAAAAACCACAGTTTTTATTACAACAATTTCTCCAAGAAGCATTTTAAAATCTCAAATGAAAATCACAAAATCATATTAACAAAAACACCCCTAAAAAAAATTAGACATAAGGGAACTCATAAAATCCAATCTTTCATAGTACAGCAATACCTGTTTGAATTATGCATTATAAATCATAAGCACTCTCACAGACTACTCTTCTTCCAAACACAACAGTTGCTTCTAAAAGCCCATAATCTTGCGTTGAACCACAACAGTGAAATCCATTTTACAATTAAACGAGGATAGTTAACCAAATAAAATAAAATAAAATATTGTGCAGGAATGGAACCTATGGTGCATACTAGATTACTTGTCAAACATGTCCTTGATCTATAACTCCGGCTCATTCTTGCTCCAAAAACCACAGTTTTTATTACAACAATTTCTCCAAGAAGCATTTTAAAATCTCAAATGAAAATCACAAAATCATATTAACAAAAACACCCCTAAAAAAAATTAGACATAAGGGAACTCATAAAATCCAATCTTTCATAGTACAGCAATACCTGTTTGAATTATGCATTATAAATCATAAGCACTCTCACAGACTACTCTTCTTCCAAACACAACAGTTGCTTCTAAAAGCCCATAATCTTGCGTTGAACCACAACAGTGAAATCCATTTTACAATTAAACGAGGATAGTTAACCAAATAAAATAAAATAAAATATTGTGCAGGAATGGAACCTATGGTGCATACTAGATTACTTGTCAAACATGTCCCTGCAAGCTATAAAAAACAATTACAGTAGGACCCACCATTATTTATGTAAGTTCATTAATTCTGCTTTAGTGTCTTCTTCTCTCGTAACATGATCCTCTCAATTCTCAAGTTAATGATCTGATCCACTTACAGACTACTCTTATTACAAACACAGCACCTGTTTCAAAAACCACAACAGGTCAACAGTGAAGTTGTGCACGTGATACCTAATCTATCACTTCCCAATCCATTCTACACACGAAGGAAGAACGTACTACCCAATCCGTTCTACAAATGAAAAAAGATTATTAACAACAAAAATAATGGAACCTATGATCCATACATGTCTCAAAGACAGCACAACTTACAGACCCCTTATTACAAACACAGCACCTGCTTCTAAAAATGGAACCCAAAAAAGAAAAAAAAAAAAAACAACAACAACAATGGAATCTATGATGCATACTAAGTTTTTTTCTCAAACACGACTCAGCAATCCATAAAACAACCCCCAAAAAAAAAACAAAGAATAGGAAAGAAAAAAACTCACAAATTGGAATAGAGGATAGTAATCGCAACAATAGGTGAGGCGCTTCAAGTCCAAAGCAATGGCAGCATTGAAACCTTCGATCAAAGCCATAACCTCAGCAGCAATCTTGCTCATTCCGTTCCCAATCAGGGGCTTCCTTACCTCAAGTATCAAATTATCACCAGGATCACAAATTGCAACCCCAATCCCAGCCAACACCACCTTCTCACCCCTCACACTCTCCTCGCTCACCAACCCCTTGAAGTAAACCCTAAAAACCGCACCTTCATCGAACCGAACCGTACCCTTCGAACCGGAGCAACCCTCCCCGAACGGTTTCTCGAAATTGTCGCCCCATTGCTCCCAATCGTCCTCGGGAATCCTCATAATCTCGCTGGCGACACTCTGATCGTGAATCCGACGGCAGAGATCCTCCCTCATCTTAAGCGTCTCGACCTCGATCATCTCGCGGTCCTTGACTTCTTGCTCCACTCTAGCGAGCTCCTCGAGCTGGAGGGCGGTAGCGTTGTAAACGGCGTCGTCGAGGGGTTGTTCGTTGGGGAGGGAGGAGGTGGAAGAGGGGTGGGAGGCGAGGGAGGCGGCCAGGGCTTCCTCTATCTGGAGGCGGAAAGCGAGGTCGAGGTCGGAGTCCATGGCTTTCGCCGCCGCGAGCTCGCGGCGTTGCTCCGATAGCAAGCACTGCAAGTCTTGGGTGGAGTCCATGACGTAACGTAACTTGGTGGAGTTGACACTATTTGTGTTACGCTGGGTTTTGTGTAGCGCTTTTAAATTGGACTAACAGTAAGAGTCAATTACTTTATATTTATCCATTCATTAATCCGTGAATAAATAATTTTACTTATTAAAATATATCAAGGTTGAAGTTTGTGTTTAAAAGCATTAAAAACTATAATTGATGATTTGATTTTTTTTTTTATATTACGACATATTTTTACAAATTAATTTATCTAAATTATTTATAAGATTTTTTTTGTATAATTACACAAAACATGATAATTATACAATTTTTTATAAAAAATATATTTTTAAAATTTAAACTCATATCTTCATTTAAGATGGTCAAAATCTTTTGAAGTGAGTGTTAAGGACTGAGCCATTCTTTTATGAATAATTAATGATTTAATTTGAATTCATTTTATTTGATTTAAAAATAAGTTATTAGATTTGAAATTTGTTATTATAAAATTGAATTTAAATTAGTTTTCAAGTAAATTTAAATGAATTAAAAACTATTAAATTCAGAAATGAATTAAAATACTTTTATATCAGTAATTTAAGTTATTACTCTTATTTGACATAAGTTAAATGACTTAATTAATAAGAGCAAAAATATTAATTTCTCAAAAATTAGAGTTAAAATCAAATAAGAATTTACTTAAATTTAATTAATTTTAATGAATTTACATTAATGCACAACAAAAATTAAAAAAATGAAATCAAATTTTATTTTTAACTTTAAATAAAATAATTTATTTATAAATATAATTAATCTATATATATATATATATATATATATATATATATTATAAATATATATATATTATAAATCCTACTAAACTGCTTATCTCATACTATATTTTAACCCCGATAATGTTGATAATGTTGTAATTTTGTTTTTTTTAAATTAATTATTGACTTCAAATACTTTGTGATTAAAAATAAATAAAATCACATAAATAAAAATCATGGATATGAGAAGCAATATAATATGATTGTGTGATGAAATAGCAAATGCTTAAAATATAGATGTGAGATTCCTCTTATCTCTTTTTTTTTTTTTACACACTTGTTAGTTATATTAAATTATTGCTACCATGCTTGCCCCACTCCATCTCTTCCTGCGTATGGCTCTTGTGCTAAGCATTGTGATGATGATAAACCCACTTTTAATAAACTGAGGATAAATCTAGATTATAGTTAATATATTACATAATTAGAAAATAGTATAAGACTATGTTTGGTGCATCAAATAAGAATAATTTAATAATATAAGTTAATATTATCAAATTTTATCAAGTATTTAGTATGTTCACCTAATAGGATAATCAAATTCGGTCAAAGCTTTTTATCTCACTCTAATAGTATAACATTATCCTTCCCATGACCTTTCGATATAACCTGATAGAATTTTTCTTCTACCGCTATCCTCCACTTTCATACACATAAATCAAACAACCCAAAACTGAAATCCATCAAGATCATAAATCCTTCCCCCACCACCACATTCCTCACTACCACCACTCTGCCTCACTCCTCCCTCACCTAAGCCATCGTCAATAGCCAACCTTGGCCGCCATCTCCACCATGCAAGGGTCATCATCCCTTGCCCTGTCATTCATCTAAACCGCATCGCCACCTCGAGCTCAGTCGTCGGTGACTTAATTAGAACTGTCTCCATGGCCAATCACCTAGACCCGCCTCATCCTCAATCACCCGGAACCCAAAACCCGTTAAGCCACCTAACTTGAACCACTTCGAACCCCCTCGCCACCTCGCTTGCAACCCGCAAGCTCCATTGCACCAAATCTAAACTAACCTCAAGACCTCAAGACCTCAAGACCATCCTTCGTCGGCGGTGACCATGATTACAAATCACCATAGATCACCCAGACCTTCTTACGGCGGTGACCCAAACTCGTAACCACCATATCTCCCCCAGCATGAAGCCATGGCCCAACACGAAGCCATGGCCCAACACGAAGAAGTCGCAGATTTACAGCTTGATGATGTTAACGGTGACCCAAACCAGTTTGCACAAGATCTCGTCATCTAGTTCCTACATTCAGTGATGTAGAGTTGCAACAGATCTATAGTTTTTTTTTTTTAATTTTGTTTGGTGACTGAACCCACAAATCTAATTGGAAAAATGTAGTTTATTTGTTATTTTTTTATATTAAAGGGTATTATAGACATATTAAATAATTATTATACTATCAGGATTCTTATATTATTGGGCACTAAATATATGATTGTATAAGAATTAATCAAGTTCTTTATACTATTAGTCTTTATCATCTTATTTTATACTATCGTATGCGCTAAATACAGTCTTATATTATTATCCTATATAATTGAGAAATATTGTAACAAAATCTTATAAAATTTGGGAAACACAATAAAAATATATTATATGTATTTTTCTTATATTATATTTTTCTTATCAGTATTATTTTTGGATATAAAGGGGATTGAAGCTCAAATATTTTATTTTTTATGTTATTATTCTTTAATTTTATCTTATTATTATGTTTTATTATTATTTTATTTTATTGATTGATTTTTTAATCAATTAGTAGTTATATTATTTATTTATTATACATTTATTATTCATTGATTTTATCATATTATTATATTATATTATATTTTATATTCTTTTTTTGATTGATTTTCTGGTCAATAATTTTTTTTTTACTTAATTTATTGTATCAACACTTGTCACATTCCTCATTCAAAATTTTCAATAAACTAATATCAATTATTTCAAAATTAATTCAACCTCAAATTAATAAAAAAACTTTTTTATACTTCCAATATATCCCAAGGTTTGGGGCCTTGGGGCCTTTTGGGGCGGCATGCTTTTGTCACTTGTTGGAAATCATACTCAACATCGGCCAGGTGGGAAAAGTCAGGGGGCAAATAATACATGGATGAATGTCCCAAGCAAAAAAACAAAAGAGAAAGAAAAGCCCATATCTGTTTCAGTTCAGGTAAAACTAGGTACTCAAAGAAAGGCCCATTCGATGGCGAAAAAGAAAAAACAACGCCCATTTTCTTCTGCAGTTGGGATCCAATTACTTTGTATTTTTCAGTGGCAAATTACAATTAAATGAGAATGATGACAATGGGCCACGTTAACGCATATTTTTTTAACCCCAAAAAATAAAAAAAGAAAGAAGCAAATTAAAACATACCTTGCATTTTTTTTTTATTGCTTCCCGAAGTGCTATCATGGATGCTAGTGGATTATATGGTGAGCCTCTTTACGACCCAATCATACTTCGACTTTGACAGATATTAGTTTGTCTTCATCAACACTAGTAATCACAATTTCCAGTCAAAAAAAAGAAAGTAATCATAACTTCAATGGAATCATGTTCTAAACTTCAGAGAAGAAACTTTCCAAGTCTAATTAATTCTACCCATTTCTCTTTTCTTTTGTTGAATTTTCCATTAGTAGTTTGTGTTCGCCAACAATAATCATATCTTGAAAGGAATTTGGTTATAAATTGTAAACTACAAAGACGAAACTTCCCAAGTCTAATTCTTGCCATTTCTTGATTTGTTAACTCAAGAAAGAGAGGTAAAAAAAAAAGTGAAAAAAAGTAGACAACGAGGCAAGGCAATGCAAGCAAGCAAGCAAGCAATGACTAACGATACATTCATTCAACATATTGATAAGTAAGAACAATCTATGACTTGGAAAAAAAAAAAGGAAGAAGAATTAGCCAGAAAAAAGGCAAGAATTTGACTTCAAGTTCCAACTTAGATGAAGGCGCCGTTTCACTATCGTGTCAAAACATGTTAACTTCAGTTACCTAACAGAATTACACATTTAAGCAAAAGTTTAATTTAATTGGGGGAAAGAAACACGCACGAGTAAGTTTTGCTTAGATTATTTGACTTTTTTTTTTTTGACATTTCTAAGCTTTGCTACCGCCAACTATGAATGTTTTTGTTGTAGGGATTCAAATCGTCCGTCTCAGCTTCCTATCCGCATTCTTGTCTCACTAATAGAAATTTGTGGACTAAGATTAAAATGACAATTCATCTATGTTGATGGAAAGAAAGAGAGAGGAGAGAGAATCTTCTTGCCGATAGGTAGTGATAGAGATAATCAGAAATGGAGAAACGACGTAAAAATTTTAACAAATAATGTGTTTTTTTTAAGTTAGCAAATTTTTATTGGTGAAACAGGCATAGGGACACAAATCTGAGACAGACGATTCAAGTCCGAATTGTAGATCCATACTCACACATGTTGACAAAGTCATGCAGACTAGATATTTTCAAAATTTTATCATAATGATTATTTTTAGGTAAAAAATAAAATTTCACTTCAACTTTTTTCTTTTAACTCTTTCCTCTAACTCCTTTAATTATTATTCATCTATCTATTAACTTAATTAAGTGAAATTGAAAGTAATAAATGAATGATAAGTAAAAGAGTTTGAGGAAAAATATTAGAGTCAAATTTTATTCTTAGGTAAATTACAAATTACCCCAAAAGTTGTCATTTTTTTACTTTTTATACATCAACTTCATTTTATAATACATAGCTCTTTGAACTTTGGAAAAAAAATGTAAAAAATGTATTTTTTGTCAATTTTAATAATGACAATTTGCATATATTTAGGAGTTAAGTATTTGAGAATTACGTTTAAAGAGATTGCGTGATTTTTAAGTACATTTTTTTACTGTTAAAATTGGAAAAAAAAAGCATAATTTTATGCTTTTTACCAAAGTACAAGGAGTTATATATTCTAAAATAAAGTTTATGTATAAAAAGTAAAAAATGGACAAAACTTTAAGGAGGTAATATGTAATTTTTATCTTTTTATGACAATTATGATAATAATAAGGTGGTTTCTTCAGTGAAACATAAAATGTGTATTTATTGGTGGCCTTTTTTTATATAGATAATTCTTTAATTATTTCTTTTAGCTGTCTTAAATCTTCCTTTTGTTGATGTAATTTATTATCCATTTTTTTAAATAATAACTTATTCTTTGTATTTCTCTTTCTTTTTGGGTTGAATTTAGTTTTTTGGTTTCTATGTAATATCTTAACCTTTCTCCAAGTTCGTTGAGGGTAATTATTGTCAGTTAAATTTGTATTTCTAATTCTCTTTGTTTTGTTATACTCATTATTTTAATTTTTTATTTTGATAATTCTCGTACCTGTTCTAATATCAATTCTTGGTCCCTTTAATAAATTTATTCATATTAATTTATTCATATTCTCTATTTTAAATATTGTGATAAATTTTTTACTTGTACTGCTAATTTATTAATTTCATTATCTTCAGTTGTATTTTCGGGTTCATTGAATCTAATTGGTTTTGGAATTTGGTCTTCCTCAAATTTTAATAATTTTGGTTTATTTAAAAATATTCCTAATTCTGTTATTTCATTTTTCTTAGGGTAATAAATTTTTTTAATGTCTGTAAATAAATATGGTATATCTATTTTATCATTTTCTTTAAATGTAATACTATGATGTGAATTTGTTAATGTATAACTAACACAGTAAGCCACTGAAAATATTTTGTTACCTGGTCTCATTAAATTTTTTCTTAAGAATTTATGTTCTAGAGTTAGTGTTTGTTCTAATCTTTGAGTGGTTAATGGTATTCCAATATTTGGTCTAACTTCAAATTTTAGTTTTCTATATGCTAAATTTCCTTTTATTATACCTAATATTTTATCTTTAGGGTCATTAATTCTGTCATCCTTTAAGATTAATTCTATTGGTGAATTAATTTCTTCTTGAAAATTTGATTTAATTAATACTTGTATTGGTCCTATATGAATATATCTAATTTTTCTTTTATCTTCTTCTTTCTTTATTTTTCCTCTTAATTCTATAAGTTTTTTCTTATTTAATAGTTGTAAACACATATTTTTTTAGTATCTGCTATATCCATAGGTGTTTTATTATTTAATTTTTATATCAAATAATATTTTTCCTTGGTTAAATTTTTTTAGTATTCTTTTAAGTTTTCATTTTCCTTTCATGTTTGCATTTTTTGTTAAATCGAGTTCTTTTTTACGTATTTTTTGAACAAAGATTTGTTTATTAAGATACTTCCTCCATAATTTCCTTCTTCTTCAATAATATGTAGATGTTCTATATCCTCTATCTTTTCTTCTTCCATTTATAAGAATTTAATTAAATAATCTTTTATTGTATAAATACTCACATTAATTCTTGGGATTTCTATTTTTATATCATTTAGGGATATAATTAATTCTTCAAATTTTATTTCGTATGGTTTTACTACTTCAAGGAAATCTATTCCTAATAATAATTTAGTATTCGCCTAATTTGAAACATATAGTTCAGTTTGAATATTTATTTTTGAATTAAAATAAATTTCTATATTTATTTTTTCTCTAAATGTATTTTCTTCTTGATTAAATTTTACTATTGTTCGAGGTTTTGCCTTTATTATTTTGCTTGTTAAATCTTTACTTACATAATTAAGATAGGATCCAATATCAATAAGTATGGACATAATGATTCTATTTACTCTTCCTAGTACATGATATTGTGCACAATTGTCTGAGATAGTTTAATAAACATACCTGATCTATGATTGTAAAGTTCTATTGTACTCCTTCTTTTTTTTACTTTTGTCGCTTGATAAGGGAAACTCTATAAGCCCACTACTGTTTCCGTTATTGAAAAGGTTGAGTTGTTTGAGAAATGAAAGTATTTGAGGAGACTGGATGAAAATAAGAGATTTTGTTAATGAGTAATTATAAGTACAAAGGGTTGGATACACTCTCAAGTACTTGACTAGATCTCATGAGAGACTAGTACAGGATTTTCCTAAGGAAAACAATCTCAGAATTGAGAATTTTCATTCTGAAAAACTCTGTCCTGCCTCAGCATAAGAGGTCTTATTTATAGGCTAAAGTGCCTAGAACTAATTTACAAAAATATTTTTACAAACGTAAGTGTTTACATCAGATACTTAATAATTTACATGGTGACGTAAGGGCTTACGTCATTCTTCTATAATTGCCTCATCTGATGAAGCGTCTTCTTTAATTATGTCGGCCACTCCTTTGCTTTTCACACATCGTTCACATGCGTGGTTCCCACTTTCTATAATCATTACGCACAAGCCATTGAGAACAGCTGATCCGTATTCCATTAGTGGGCCTTGAAATGCGTAAAAAGAAAATTCGAAGCTTGTAAGAAGATTCATATCTTTCTCCTTTATTATTTTACCACTTGTTTTGCTGAGTAATAGAGTTATCGGTGCTTTGTATGGAGTCTTGATGCATGATTCTTTTCTAATGCTTTGACATTGTGAGTAAATACTTGCAAGCTGATTTGTCATCATTACAGTGATTTGATCTTCTTCAGGGACAACTCCATGTGGTTTGTCTCTACGTGAAAAATTATTATTGCTTATTCTCACATAGACTAAGTGTTTTCCCTGTTGCTTAGTAACAATGTCTGGGTAGGTTGAATAGAACTTTAGAAAAATACTTCTCTCATTTGCTATGTTTTTCTTGAACATCTGGACTGCATCTTTGAAATTATGAGGAAATAAATTAATTTTTTCTAAATTTAAACTAAAGTAAAGACAATCAATAAATCTAAATTGAAACATATTGAATGCCAGTATTGATGGTGCTCCTGGGAGGATGATTGTTTTAATGCCAAAGAGCTTTCGATCAACCATATAAAAACAATTGACTTTTTCTTTGTCACTCCAATTAACTAATCTTTTGAAATTTTCTCAGAAATTTTCTTCTGAGAATTGTACCTGTGATTCATGTTCTTTTCTAGAAGTTATATGAAGGGATTTTTCCTAAAATTTTAAATGGTGATTGCTTTATTGATGGATTTTTGGTTGCTTCTGAGAAAGTTCTTGATCCGAGATAGATTTCTTTTCCTTTTCCTTTTTTTGAATATTCGTTCAACGCCTTCTCTGTTTCTTCCTTGGTTGAATATGACTTGTGTAGAACTCCTGAAATCTTCTGGCAGTATGGTGCTGCTTTGAACCATTCGTTATAAATTCCTAGAAATGATCCATTGAAGACTACGTACCACTTGTTGATCTTTTTCTCTTCTTGTTGAAATGCTTCTGCAAGAAATCCTTATGTTTTAAGTTGTAAGTTTAGAACTTTAATATATGCTTCAATAAGTTCTAACTCCTTCAACTTTTGAGCTTTTAATGCTTCTTTAAGTTGCAATTGCTGCTTGATCATTCCTAATGTGCTTTGCTCCATTCCCGAGATAATATATCTGCAAGAACGTTCTTCTCGCCTTTAATATGTGAAATTGAATAATTATACTCGGCAAGTTTCATTAGCTATCTTATTAGTATTCCTTGCTTGTAAGTTCCTTTATAATTGATATTTTTAAAACCTGCAACATAAGTGGAGTCCGTTCGAACAATAAATTCTTTATCAAGCACATAAATTCGATGTTTTTCCAACATACGAATTAGTGGCAAAGTTTCTTTTTCATGAGTAGGATAATTAATTTTACTGTCTAAAAATGTTCTAGATATATATTGACATAATAATTCTTTCTTTTGACCGGGAGGTTTTGCTTTCATAACACCACCCCAATATTCATTGGATGCGTCAGTTTCAATAATAATTAAGTCATCATCAAATGAATGATATAATTCAAGAAGATCCTGACATAAGTACTTTAATTTGGTAATAATTACTTCGTCTTCCTCTATCCTAGTCCAGAGGGTATCCTTTTTTAATTTTTGCTGAAGTGCTTTCCTTTCTGCAGCAAGATTCTTTATAAAACCTTCATTGGAAATGTATGTTAGTAAACCAAGAAATCGCTGTAAATCCTTTTTATCTTTTAGCTTTGTTGGAAAATTTTTAAGTTTTTCTAATACATGTCTTTGCATTATTATTTTTCATTTTTTGATTTCTAGCCCTAAATAATTAGTTCTATTTTGAGCTAAAACATCTTTTTCTTGCTTAAAACTACTCCATTTTCTAAACATTTGTTGAGTATTAATTCTACCTTTTTAAAATGATAATTTAAATCTTTATTAGTAAAAACTAATATGTCATCAATATAAATAAAACAAAAATCTTTAAATTCTTTGAAAATTGAATCCATTCTTCGCTGAAAAATACCTGGTGATTGTTTCATTCCCATTAGAAGTACATTCCATTCGTATTGTCCTTGAGGACAACTAAATGCTGATAATGCCTTAGATTCTTCTGTAAGCCGTATTTGATAAAATCCTGACTTACAGTCAAAAGTACTAAACCAGTTCATATTTCTTATTTGTTCAATAATTAAGTCTTTTCTTGAAAGATAATATGCATCTCCTTCCATAGCATCATTTATTTGTTTATAATTAATTACCATTCGTCTTTTACCTCTTTTTAGTTCATTATGGTTTTTAACATAGAATGGTGGCGCTGAGTGTTTACTTTTTGATGGTCTGATTAATTCTTTATCTTCTATTTCTTTAATATCCTTAGCAAATTCATCTCTATCTTGTTTTGTGTAGATCATAGGTTTATATTTTATTTCTTTTGTTGGATCTTTTAATTTTAATTCAACTAATTCCACATTTTTATTATTAATTTTTGGGTCAAGAGGGTTTTCACTACATGTTTTATTTAAAAGTTCTTCAATATAGGTTAGTATTTTTCTTCCTAGTTCTAAATTAATCAATACATGGCAAATTTTTCGGCATACTGCCTCAACTATCTCACCACGTTTCAGCTTGGTAAACTTTTATTACTTTTTAGAATAGATGCTTGCGGAGAAATGAATAATTGGGATTTCGATTATTTTTCGTAATTGTTTGTTTCTAATATATGATGTTTTAAGTGATATATGGTCTAGATATTGACAAAATGGAGAATATAATCGTAAGAAATTATTTCTTAATATTATGTCTAAACCAGTTTCTTGTTGATATATAGTTGGGATAATAAATAATTTATTTTGAATCCTTAAAGTAAGTCTTTTTGTTACTAAATACAATGGATGTGTAGATCTACCCGCAATCTGGATTTTTAATGGTTTTTCAAGTTTTTCTCATTTTCAAATAATACTTTTGTTGCTAAACAAATACTTGCACCAGTATCTATATAAGCTTCTGTTTCCTTATTACTTTTTTCAATTTTTATTTTAATATAAGTACTATTCGAATTCTATTTCTTCTGAAGATAATTCATCTTCTGAATACTCATATATACTATTTTTCGTATTACTCAGTTCTTCTTCTAATGGTTCTAAATTGAATATTTTATATACTTTTTTTATTAATTTTGTTTTTTCTTTAAAATCTTTTTCTTTTCTTTGAGAACATTCATTTGCATAATGCCCTTCTACATTACATATCCATTAGACACATTTCTTTTTTCCTTTTGGACAATATTTTATTGGTATTTGTCTTTTCCTCCTAAAATATTTTTTTTAGTATTTTTATAGGCTTTCCTTTTAGGATAAGTTTTTCTTAATCTAAGTTTTCTTTTATAGTATTTTCTTTTCTTTGTAGTTTGATTACATCATAATTTCTGATTTTTTTATTTCTGGTATATCGCAACAAATTACAAATCTTCCTTTATTTAATTGTCTAATTGCTTCTCTTTGTATACATTGTTCTCTTAATTCATGATAAAGTATTTGTATTAAGTGGGTATGGTAATTTGTCTATAAAAAATCCATGTAGATATGTTTTGTATCAGTATTTAGCTGATAATAATATTTTTTATATTCATATGAAACTATCTATTTCACACATATTGCATATTTGCATTTTATTTAGATGTGATTTTGCTTTCTCATGAAGGAATCTATTTACTTCATCTCTGTGTTCAATAAAATTATAACCTATGAATTCTTGATAAATTAAGTGCATAATTAATATAGTAAATTCTTGATTATTTCCTATTGTTCTTGAATATTAATACCATATTTCATCACTAATACTTATAAGAAATCTTTGTACATTTCCTTTTGTTTTATAGACTAATAAGTTCTTAACGTCTAATAAGCTTAATCCACTAAATCTTTCATCTGTTGCTATAAGTAAAGTCATTTCATTTGTCCATTGTAAGAGTACTTCTTCTTTATTTTTTACACAATCAATATTCAATTTATTTTCAATTCTAAAGCTCTCATATCGAGGTTTAAATTCTTTTTAAATTTTAGTCCATTTACCATCTTTTCTAGCATATCATTTATTATATATTATTTCGTATTCATATTTATCTCAATACTCATTACGTTTTCCCCAATATTCTTCCCATTTTCTTTTAGTTTTTGTTCCACTAGTTTCTCCTTTTTCATAAATATTTCATCATAATATGATTCATTTTCAAGTACTATAATTTAATATTACTTTTCATTTTCTTTGTTGGTTTCTATTTGTTTTATATTTTGCATTTGTCTATTTTCTTCTTCAACTATTATTAATTGTTCTAGTAATTGTTGAATTTTTTTCAATATCATTTAATTTCTTTAATAGTTCGACATATTCATCTTTTAACCCTTCCATGAGGTTACTGACTTTAGAAATTTTGAATGTTCTATTTCTGTTTGATCTTTTATTTTTATCTGTTTGATTAATTTTCTCGGTTCATTATTCAACAATTCTTCTAAATCTCTTTCTGTTATGTACCTATTATTTTTTTCATCTTCTAAAAGATTTTATAATTGTAAAAGCATTTCTTTAATTTTTTTAATATTTTTATTTTCATCAGTTTCTTTTCCCTTATTTATATTGTTTATCGTATTTCTTATATTATTTATTTTACTTATTCCATTTTGTATTCTATCACATGTATAATTTGTTATTCTATTAGTATTTTGTATTAATATTATTATATTTATATTAATTTCTTCTATTATTTTTATTAATTTCTTACTCATTATTTTTATTTCTTCTGATATTCTCATTATTTTGAATTTTTTAAATTAATTTTTATCTATTTTCTCTTATTAGAGACACAGTGCCTCCAAGGCACGAGAGACTCCACCGAATAATTATTGGTTGAATTAATAGGAGCAACTTTTGTTTTTTAGGTGATTGCTAGGGTCAACTTGTGTCTACTCAAAATATTTAAATTTAATTGCTGTTGATAGTCCTTTTTTAATAGATAATTTAAAAATATTGCTGTAAATCTTCACTTATAATAAAATATGTTATTAAATGTACATATAATACTCTTAAACTACATGAAAATTATCTTATTAAAGTTTGTATGATTATTGTATTGTAACGTAAAAAAAAAAAACATAAAAGTTTCTTCAAACAACACGTGTGACCGTTTTTCACGGTTTATCAGCACAAAGCACAAGGAATAATTCTCATGTTAAATTCAATTTCAAACAAAGCCTTCTAAGTTTTCCATGTACAATTGACTGACACTGCCTTTGTTTGACTCTGGACATTAATTCTAGATGCGCAATGTTGATGCGAAGATAAAGCAGAGCAAGTAGTCATCATCATTCTTCGGTCGTACTCGCTGGCTGGTGGTGGTGGTCAGGGACAACTTTGTCAATGGTTAATTAGTTATCTCTTAATTGGCGTTTTATTCAGTAATTCTTTGTAGTTATCTCTTAATTGGCGTTTTATTCCTTATTTCTTTGTTGTTAACAAGATGACTACGCTACTCTTTTTTAAGAACAATAAGAATGTTACATACTACCTAATAAAATCATGCAATCCAAATTAATTTATAGATGAGAAATTCAAGATACATGAATGAAAGTGTGAAGAAGTTTAAATAGGAGCATTTATTAGGCAAATATTGCCACCATGAGATGGTGTGCAATTTGAAATGTGATTATAACTAATGTGTGCGTATAAAGCTATCAGTACTTTCACATTCAAAATACAATCTTTTCTTTTATAAGGCATTGTCGGCATTATATACCAGCATGTAAAATACTCCTATATTTTCTATTATTGCCTCTGGATCAGCATGTAATTTCCAAGAGGCACTGTTCGGCATTTTTTTATCAAAATGTACACCGTGCCCGTTAGAGTCAGCTTTGAGTGTGAACTTAAAATATTTTTAAACATACCAAAAAAAAAATTCACAAAACTTTATAGTTGAAGTTGAATGTGATAATATCAGCAGACCATTAGTTTAATTGCCTCTCCAAGTCTAAATTATTATATGCAAACTTAACAAAAATGGGTTTTTTTAAATGTGTTACATTACATTCATTCATTTCCTATTCAGTAAAACAGAAACCAGGGAATATTCAAAATATGGAGAATCCGTATTTTAGCAAAATAAAGCAATGTAACACTCAAGTCAATATTCCCCACAAGTTAAAAAAGAAAAATGACAACACATTAGGCCCATGGTATACAATGCAAGTCAAACAAAAAAACGTTATTGAGATAATATATTACAGCGTTTTATGGAGAGAGCATTCAGACCGGGACTGGCATCTCTGGTAGACAGAGATTTATATCCTTCGAGTTAGCTAGCTACAATACAAAATCTCTAGAATGCTCTTTTCTTTTCCTCCTCCGTGTTTTCCAGTGAAATGAACACTGTGCCTACGAATGAAATTTGCATGTATAGAAATGAAAATATCTCAGTTATTTAAAAAAAAAGGAAAAGAGAATAAAAAGAAAAAAATGTAAGAAACTTACTAGTTCACACTTTACAAAATGTAAATGCGTATCATATAATTTAGAGAATCTTAACAATTCACGTATACACGTAGTGAGTCAAGGTGATTAAGTTGGTGTCGGTTTTACTTTATACATATAATCAACCATGCACATGTAAAAGGATACATCAAAAGACTGCACACAATAAATCCGCGGCCAAAACTAATGGCTCAAGGGAGAATATTAGTAATATATTTTTTATTTCATCTTTTTAAATATTTTTTTATTAAATTTTGTTATATATTAAAGTATATATTTAATTTTAATTAATATATAATTAATTTAATTAATATGTAATTAAATTAAAAATATATATTTTAATATATGATATGTCTTAATAAAAAGAATACATTAAAAAATGTGTTAAAAAGTGTTTCTCTACCACTCTTCGTGGCTTTAGACAATTGCAGAGAGAGGTGGAGGAGATACAGCTAGGTACCTTGAAAAGAGTGAAGATATTAAAATTAAAGATAAGTAAAAGGCTGCTGTTGGTAGCCTATTCATGTATAAATGACAAATTATTTATTTGATTTATCTTGTGTATGAATATGATTTCGTTTTGGCACACGTATATATATATATATATATATATATATATATATATATATATATATATATATAAATCATATTTAGTATGATAAGTATTTATTATAAAAAATAAGATGAATAAATTTTAATTATTATATTTTATATAAATAATTAAAATTAAAATATAAATATATGTAATTTTTTTAAATAATCATATAACTTTTAAGTAATTTTTAATTTTAATTATCTATATATAATTATATGATTAAAATTTATTTATCTTATCCTCTTACAATAAAATTTTTTAGATATGTCATTCATATATATATATATGTTTTGCCTATTGAAATATTTCTTTATTCATTGTAAAAGAAAATCTTTCTTCGATCGTGATTCACACGTGAAGGAAATAATTATTTTTTTCATTGTAAAAATATTTTTTTACACTTATTTTTAACACTTATAAGATATAGTAAACATATTAAAATAGTAATGATTCTTATATTTGATATGGTGAATTCTAATTAAAATAAGTTAGGGAGAATAAAAAAAAGTTATTACATATAATAAGAAATATCACTTATAATGCCATTGATCACCACATCATTAATTTATGTTAAAAATATATTTTAATAAATAATGAATACCTTTAAAATAAATGATGATCTTTATGTAAAATTTGGTGAATTTTTATTTCAATTTACTATATATAATAAGAAAATTTTATCACATAAATAATTAAAATTACTATTTATTATTTTATTAATTAGGTCATCTTATAAATATTAAAAGTAAGTGTGAAAAGTTGGTATGGAAATAATAGAGTTGTATTCGTTGTCTTGTTCATTCAAGCATGACTTTTCTTTTCTATTTAAATTATGGCAATATTATAGGAATAAATGGTACAGAACTCGTGCCATAAAGATACCATTATCAGTTGACTCAAATCGAACAAGTGAAGTGTGCATGTATTGGGAATCTTTTGGTTCTATTAATTAAATTTAAAAAACAATTAAGTTGCATCAATTTTAATATTTAACGGTTAAACTTAAAGGTATTACCGAGAATAAGAGAGAAAATGAGAGAGTAGACTCATGAGAAAGAGAGACACGCAAAGAGAAAGAAACTGTGATGAATTGATTTCTCACTAAAAAATCTATTACAAATTGCTATTAATAGTAATCTCATTAGTTAGTAACTAACTAATAACTAACTTCTAACTAATCTATCAACTTAATCAATCAATAACAAAATCAGTTACATCAATATTCAAATAGTTACAATTAGCTATTCCCTTACATTCTCATCTCAAACTCAAGGTCTGAAAACTTTCAACTTTGAGTTTGTGTCTAAACACAGGGAAAACTATACATGAAATTGATTTGGTAAGCAAATCTGCTACTTGTTCAGTAGAAGGTATATGACAAACTTTGATCTTTTGCTGTATTGCTTTTTCCTTAACAAATTAGAGATAAAGCTCATAATGTTTTGTCTTTGAATGAAAAATAGGATTAGCTGTTAGCATGACAAAGCTTAGGCTATCACAATATTTCTAGAATTTTGGCAACTGGTACTTTTAATTCACTTAACAGTGACTGCAACCATGTGAGCTTAGCAACTACAAATCCCATACTTCTATATCTAGCTTTTGTATTAGACCTCGAAACCACACTTTGCTTTATGGAGGTCCAAGACACCAAGTTAGACCCAAGGAATACACAATGTCCTGTTATTGATCTTTTGTCATCTACATCCATACCCCAATCTGAATCACAGTATATTGTGAAATGAAAAGTAGGTGACTTGGTGAGATGAAGACCATAATCTAAAGTCTCATTTAGGTACCTTAGGATTTACTACCTTCCAGTGGGACTCTTCACGATTGTGCATAAATTGACAGACCTAATTAACACTAAAGGCTATTTATGATCTTGTCACGATGGCATACTACACGCTGGCTACAATACTTCTATCCAAACTAGCATTTAATAACTCAACACTATCATGAGTAGATAGCCTTAGTCCTAAAGCCATTGGTATCCTCATGGTCTTTGCATTCAACATTTTGGCTTTTGATATCAGGTCTGTGATATACTTGGTTTGAGAGAGGTGAATTCCACCAACTACAGTATGTCTTGCTTCTATTCCAAGGAAGTAGTGTAGCTTGCCAAGATCCTTAAGGGCAAAGGTTGAGTTTAGTTGAGCTATGGGAGTAGGAATTGAAGCAAGGCAGCTACTTGTAACAAGAATGTCATCGACATATACAAGAGCAAAAGTTGTGGCTTGAGATGTGAACTGAACAAACAGAGAGACATCACATTTGGTAGGCTGAAATCCTAAGTGAGTGAGTGTTGTGGTAAGTTTTTCAAACCAAGCCCTAGGTGCCTGCTTTAGTCCATAGAGGGCCTTATATAATTTACAAACTAAGTGACCAGACCAGACCATTTAGTAAAGCCTTCAGGATGCTGTATGTAAACTTCTTCCTTCAACACACCATTTAGGAATGCATTATTCACGTCTAATTGGTAGACTGGCCAACCTCTACTGAAAGCAATATTGAGGACCACCCGACTGACACTGGTTTGACTACTAAACTGAATGTATCAGTAAAATCAAAGCCAACTCTTTGATGAAATCCTTTTGCTATCAACCATGCTTTGTACTTTTGAACACTTCCATAAGAGTTTCTTTTAATTATGAACACCCATTTGCAACCTACTGTAGATCTGCCAGGTGGAAGTTCAACTAGAGACCAAGTTTGATTATGCATTAAAGCCGGATACTCAACTTGCATAGCCTGATGTCATTTTAGAATGGATAATGCTTCATTGATAGAGCCAGGTTCTGTGATGGCAAGAAATACTTCAGGCTTATGAAAACTAGTCTTTGCTCTAGTAACCATAGAATGTGTGTTCGAACAAAATCAGTAGTAGGCATAGAAAGAGATGCCATGTTGCTAGGAAAACTGGAGTCACTACCTGCATTAACTAAAGACTAGGATGGAAGTATATGAGAATTGTTAACATTATCAGTTGATAAAGGCATATTAATATTAGCAAGTAAAGAACTCTCATTAATGCTAGTAGGAGACATGAGGAATACTTGGAGGAGAAGAAACAGAAGTGGACAATTGAGAATTAGAAGTGGATGAGAGTAAGAAATCTAGATTGACTTTCAAGGGGAAAAGGTTCTCATCAAACACAACATGTTTGCAAATATATATTCTCCCAGTGGGGGATAAGCATTTGTAACCTTTATGAGAAGGTGAATATCCTAAGAAAACTCATTGATGAGACCTGTACTAAAATTTGTGGTTGTTGTAAGGTCTTAGGTAAGGATAATATGCACCACCAAAGACTCGAAGAAGAGAGTAATTTGGTTTATGGCCAAAGAAAACCTCTAGGGGGATTTATTGCCAAGGATAGGTGTGAGGAGTTTGTTGATGAGATATACAGCAGTGCAAAAAGCATCCCCCCAATACTGATGTGGGAGACTAGAGGCTGCCAAAAGAGTTAGTCTCATTTCAGTGATATGTTTGTGCTTGCATTCTACTGTCACATTTTGCTCATGAGTATAGGGGCAGCTAAATGTATGCATAATGCCAAAAGTAGTTAAATGTTTGAAAAAGATAGTAAACTCAGCCCACCATCAATTTGCACTGTTTTAATTTTCTTGTTAAATTGTAATTCTATCATGGTTTTGAAAGATAATAAGACAGACAATGCTTGGGATTTATTTTGCAATAAATAAATCCAAGTGAATTTGGTATAGGCATCAAGAAAATAAATATAGTATCTGCAGCCATTAGAAGTTGGAACAGGAGATGACCCCCACACATCACTATATATAAGCTTCATGGGTTGAGTATATACAGTATCAGAGACAGGAAATGAAAATTTGTGAATTTTACCCATACAACAAGGACCACAAACAAAGGAATGAACATTTTTATTATTGTAAAATGGAATGTTACATGATTTTAGTGCAGCATGTACAATAGTGGCTAAGGTATGTCCTAGCCTAGAATAGAATGCCATAGATTGAAGTCAGAAAAACTGGAAGAAACAAAATTACAACTAGAAATAAAACTATTACAAGTAGGAACAGAATTACATGAACAAGAAAAAGTAGAACAATGCACAGGTTTCACAGATTTAGAAGAAGGAATAAATCCCAATGACTCAAATACATAGAGACCATTGCTAAGTCTGCCCTGCAAAAGAATCTCCTTTGTCACCTGAGATTTGATAAGACAAAAAATAGAATGAAATTCTAAGAATATATTGTTATTCCTAGCAAATTGAGAAACACTGATTAGATTTTTGGTAATATGTGGATCATGAAGTAGATTATGTAAAGAAATGGTAGAATTTGAACTTGCAAGAAAATGAGAGTCTCTAATGTGCTTAATACCTAAACCTGTACCATTACTTATCTGAAAACTGCTGAAGTTTAAAGTCCTTTATCGTTGCCAGAGCTTGTTGCCTCCATGGAAGAAAGTTGTTGTCATCGAGCTTAAAGGACACCAAATTTGAAAAGGTCTGTAGTACAAAGCGTGGAGTAGAGCTTTGTACCGATTGAATCGTGTGATTTCCACTGCCTTCCATGTTTGTGACTTGTGCAACTTCATTTGCCATTGCAGTGTCTAAAGCTATGATGCCATAAAGATATCACCAAGAACAAAAAAAAAGCGAATGAAAGAGTAGACTCACGAGTGTGTGTGTGTGTGTGAGAGAGAGAGAGAGAGAGAGAGAGAGAGAGAGAGAGAGATGCAAAGAGTAATCTCATTAGTTAGTAACTAACTAGTAACTAACTTCTAACTAATCTAACATCTTAACTAATCTGTAATAGAATCAGTTACGTCAATACTAGAATAGATACAATTAGTTATTCCCTTACAAAACTAGAAGTTCTTATGAAATATATAGACAAGTTTGTAAAATTTTATAAGATTTAAAAATTAATTAATATTTCATTAAATTACTATAAGTTAATGTAAAATATATTTTTATAATATACATAAATGTTAATCATTTGATTTTATATTTATGGATGTTTGATACTCTAATTTATTATAAATTTAGTGTGCATAATCATTAGAATAATATCACACAATTTAATCGTTAGATCAATAAAATTTATTCGATCAACAAAAAAGGTATTTAATGTTGTAAATATATAAGCTTATACTTAAATTATGTGCAAAACGCAAAAAATAATAGTAAAGAAAGATAGATTACTTCAATATTATGAACATTAGATAATAAGTGTACTAATGATCTATAAATAATATTTTACTTTCATCACATGAGGCGTTTTTAAAGAACAAAAGCCAAATTAAATAATATGTCACGTGAAAATATAAATCTTAAAATTATGTGACATTAATACCGACAAAAACTATGTACTATATTATATATATTATTTGTTAAATAGTGTTCTCATAATAATACAAGTTCAAATTTATTGTAAAAAAAATAAAAAATACGAGTTCAAATTTTGTGTATGCTAGTGATTCATTGTGAAGTTAATTCTTAATAATTATTATATTATAGAACTTAAATGACACTGCTATTAATAACAGGAAAAATAAAAGTATTACCTGAACAATGTTTCTTTTTTCCCTCCCATTTAAAGGATAATTTTTCTAATAGTTTATTTTTAATTATTTTCATAATAGAATTTAGAAAATCCTTCGTAAATAGAAATCATTCAATAAATACTAATCGGAATTTAGAGCTAATTAAGTTGGAAAACACTCAAATAGTACTGGGATGGATAGACCTACTGGTTGCCGTGCTGCACGTTGAAGGGAATCTTAGTTGATTGTGTAGCCTTTTCTGAGACCTTCCTTTGTAGCTTTCATTCCTTTTTGGAATATGGCGCCAGACACGTTCCATTAGTTAGAGAATAGGCCAAATTAGTCATCCAAATCTCAAAGGATAAAGGGGGAATAGAGGGGGGCTGTGTTTCTGACTCTGCAAAATGATCACTAACCATGTCTGGAAGTTGACCCCAATTAATGCCAAGCACATGCGAATGCATGCAATCTAAGCTCTCACACCCTTACGTTGAAGCATGAAGTACCATGAACGTTGTTTTGCTTTATTAAGTTCGTTACCATGTTCATGCTTGCATTTACAAATGTGAATCACGAAACGAAGCAAATCATGTTTTTGAGACACTAGGAAAAGACAACGAACATTTGAATGAATGGGGCAAAAAAAAAAGTGGACTTCGTACTTCTATAACAATCAAAACAATATGTTAATCATGCTACAATAAACCGGGGAACATTTTACAGATCACTCCTAGATTTGATTGATATATTTAGGGGTGTTTATTATATTAATTTGTCCGAACTCAAAAATTTAAATTGAGCTAACTAATTAAATTAGTTTGATTTGGTTTAAATATTCAAATAATTTTAAATCCAACTTAAAAAAACTCGATCTCCATTGATTTTAATCTTGATTTTGTAATTTTCATATTCGAAACCCAATTACCCAACTTAACTACCCAATTATTATTATTATTATTTTTTAAATGTAAAATTGTGCATTTCAACTTTCAACTTAGGTTTAGGTCTTTCCATTTCAAGTTCTCATTGGAAGCTGCTCTCCCCAAGAGCCAAGACCCCACTCCATCGCGTCTTAGATTCTCCTCCAATCATCCTCAACCTACACCGACAAATAGAGACGCCGTCGTCTTTGTCCAACCAGAGCATTCTTCCTCTTTGTCCCTCCCTCAAGCCAAAGTACTAGACCAATGAGACCACTCCCATTTCTCACTCTCAGTAAGTCTCAATCACCCAACCACAATACTACAAAAAAAAATGGACATTACCTACGATTATTTAGCTACCATTAAGTGATTGTAGCTAATAATATTAAAACACCGAGTCTTTGCTTCATAATTTGACACAGAGAAGTTAATATTTTTTCGTTGGTGCCTTTCTTTCCTTTTCTACGCGCCTTCTATTTTCGTTGGAGTCTTTTCTTTCCTTCTATTTTCTCACTCACCAAAACAGAATCCCCTTTTCCCCTTTTCCCATTTTCTTCTTTTCGACCACACCGTCTAACTCACCTGAGATGCCTCTTCGATTTCTGCGGCAAAGCACGAGCCTCACAGCAGTCTAAATCTCCCTTGAAGTAATCGTTGGCTTCATGTTCATGATCCCCATGGCCTTGCTAGAGATCTCGATGTCAGGGTGCACCCGCTTCAAAACCTTGAAGGTGTAGATCTTGTAAGTTTCCATCTTCTTGTTTCTCTTCTTCTTTTGTCGTCGACGGTTTAGGACCCTCCTTGAGGGAAAAGAAGCCTTCGGCTTCTTTTGCCCTGTGGAGAAGGAAGGAAAACCGTCGACTTCTTCTCCTCTGTTGGCTTTTTCTCAGCTGGCTTCTTCTTTGCCTTGGGTGCCATTAGAACTCAGAATTTGGGACCGAAAATAAATTGTTTAAGGTACTAAATTTTTGGTGGCATGTTAATTCTTACTAGAGATTTTCTAAGTAGTTATTTGTGAACAGTTTTTGGATAGGAAATAAATTTTGAACACTAATTGAAGCTACAAGCGCTTCTAAATGTGCAATCTAGTAGCATTTCCTTATTGTTATTATCTTCTTGTTATTGTGGTCCTGATTTGAGAACTTATTTTTTCTCATCAAGTGATCTAGGTTAATAGATTTATAGAGTTAGAGATTCTTTGTGAGTGTGAGAAGAGGAGGTAGGAAGCTTATATACACAGTGTTGAAAGTTTAGAGTTGAAATAAGGCTCAAACTCAAAAAATAGCATGTAACAAATCCCCACACCTGGATCCTACTCTGAGTGTCACGATTATTCCCAACACCATTTAAAATTCTCGTGTCTAGCTCACCCAAATCTTCTGTGACATTGATGGTTCCCAATTTGTACCCACAGAATTCACCCCTGCTAAAATATCTTCGCAAGCCCCACATGGCCCTGCTATATTCAAGTAGCTTTTTCTTTCATATTTTTACTTAAATGGAACACCTCCTCCACGAAACATCATGTGCAGAAAAAATTCATTTCTTAATCAAAATTTATGTTCAAGTTCCATGTGCCCAACAAAATATTTGGCACTTCCTTTATAAAGTATTGAATAAGATGATGTGTTTGCATATATCTATCTAGCATGGTAGCACTGGATCTTTTGCCTTAATAATATCTTATCCATTAATTATTTTCTCTTATTGCAGTGTATTTTGTTGTTATGTTGATTGTTTAGATCAATTTCAATGACAGACTATAATTATTTTCCATGATTGAGCATCTTATGTTTTCCTTTGTGCCACATTAATTGTGGGACGGAATTCACGAAATATTCATATGCCTTATAAGTTCAAAGACTTGTTGATACTTGGGCATAGCTCAAATGATAAAATAAAATAGGATGAAATTATAATTAAGATCATTACATGGGATTGCATTACCAATTTAAGTAATGTGCTTGAGCAAAGCCTAAATGATTGAGTCAACCTATTGACACTTAATAGACATTGATTAACTGCTTGTTTCATCCATTTTTTTTTACCATATTAGAGCATTTCTTTGAAGCAACATTAAAAGAATTGCTCATCTTGGTTGCTAAAATCACTTGAGCATTCTTCTTCAAACAATTAATTGCCTTCAATCCACACTACTTCTAGTTAATTCTACATCTTCATAGATCTCCAATTGAAATTACTTATATACACGAGGTAGGAAGCTTTTCTTTGTAGGGAACAACATTGCTCTTTGATTTAAAACATCAAGTACCTTTAAGTTAATTACTTGTCTACCACAAATTTGCATAGTAAGTTAGTATGGCAATGCACATTTTCTCAAAGCTCTACATTTAAGTATGGCAAAGCCCCAAACATTACTAGAAATAGTTCTAACCCGATTTTAGTAATCAAACATGTTACCAAGAAACTAAATGTATATTTTTAATGAGATATGTCAATTGTAGCTTGGTAATATTCTGTACTTTTATCAAACAAATTACACTTTCATAAACTTGTTTCAATAGAAACACGTTCTTATAGAGAAATATCAGAGAGGGAATGAGAGAGATTTATAAGCTTGCAAGACCATAGTTTATTCAATACTATGGCAGGGGGCAATTAAAGCACATATGCTTATAACTATATTTTTGTCTAGAAAGATTGCTTTCTCACATGCTCTTTCTTTACTCAGTTCCTCTACCAACCCCCACCATAAGAATAGTACGCCAAAATGTTTTCCTTTTCAATTTTGAATAATAGAGTTAGTTATTCAGCTGATGAAAAAAAAAGCATGATATATTATTTAAGTTGCCATTTGCTAACATGATATATATATATATATATATTGTGGATAAGTTCTACCTATAATTTTTGCAACCATATTATGGAGTTTGTTGTCTCCTGCTTATATTATATAATTCAAGTCTTTACTAAAGCCTCCCGATCCTGCATTATTCATTTTATCTCAACCTCCAAATAAGCTGAGTTATTTGCTTTTTATTTATAGTTTTGGCTATCAGAATCCCCTGATATTCTGAAAATGTTAGAATGCCTAAAAAATTATAAACTTTTAGATCAAAGAGATTCCAATTCAGTACAACAGTTTTGTCTTTTTTTTTATAAACTCCACATGGGTGGGGATATAAGTGATATTGGTGGACTTGGATTAGTAATAGACTGCATCCTTGAGTTCTCCATACCCTGTTAACACATGGTTTATGCCCTTTTAGTAAGGCAATCTTTGCATAACTCCTTTTTAGTCCTTTTCATTAATCTGTATGAGTAAACTAATGTGTGAAATGTTCTTTCATATGCAGTATGTTGACTGTTTATGTCATTAAACATAACTTCTCTTATGCCTTTTCAATTGTTTCTAGTTTGACGTTTGAGGAGTTCAAAGGCTTTGGATTTTAGTTGCCAATTGAGCTTACAACAAGTTTGACTTCTTTTAGAGCAAGTTCAAATAATCTCTTTTAGGTATTTTAGCCTTTTCAATTATGATTTTTCATAACTTGGTCTTATTATTCTTGCCATGAACTTAATGTTAAACCTATTTAAAATATAGGATAATAGTAGTCCAATAGATTAGAAAAGTTTTTTTAAAGAAACATTGCTTTTTTATTTATGTAAATGCATATATGAGTTTGTACACTAAATATTATATTAAATATGATTTTAAATACTCTTATCCTAATATATATGATTTAATAGTTTGCTTTAAATATGAAATAGATATAACAAATCATGATTGACAAGAGTTGGATTGAGAAGTCAAATACATCAAGAGAATTTTAGATGGAGTAGTACAAGTTTTTGACTTTGCTTTTTCCATTTCTGTGAATGGAAAAATCATATGTCTTTGTACTTCTTGCAAATTTCGTGTTAAGGAAATAGATTGATGTGTTCTCTCATTTACTTGAGAGAGGATTTCTAGAAGGTATACTACTTGGTATATGCATGGGAGAAATTTGATGAAAATGAGGAATAACTTTTTAAACACAAGCAGAACTTTTAGACAATATCCAATGCGGGAATTATTAAATGATGCATTTGGTGGCTTTGAGGATCATGGGTTTCAAGATCCTATTCCAACATCTCAACTTGGTGATGATGATACTAAGGTGTAGATTTATTAAACAATGAAGAATATGAAAAAATTAAAGAGTTACTTAAAGATGGAAATCAAGAACTATATGATGGCTGCTCAAAATATAGCAAGTTATCTTTCATTGTCCATTTGTATCACATAAAAGTGTTGTGTGGTGCTAGTGACAAAACATTTTCAATGATTATTGATTTTTTGAAAAATGCATTTGAGCATGCTAGACTACCAGCGTCTTTGTATGAGGCCAAAAAAATTATTAAGAAGTTAGGTCTTGATTATAAGCAAATTCCTGCATGTCCAAATCATTGCATGTTGTATTGGGGAAATGAAGAAGACTAGTCTAGGGATGAATGCAAGATTTGCCATACTTCTAAGTGGAAAGAAGATCGTGTAGGTAATCAAAAGAAAAAAAAAAGAAACCTGCAAAAATTTTGCATTACTTCCCACTTATACCTAGATTGCAGAGGTTGTACATGTCATCTAAAACTGATGAACTTATGAAATGGCATGCTAATGATGTGAACCCATATGGGCTATTAAGGCACCCTAGAGATAGCAAAGCTTGGAAGGAGTTTGATTTGTTGTATGGGGAGTTTGCTTCAGATCCTTGAAATGTAAGACTAGCTTTAGCTACTGATGGTTTTAACCTGTTTGGACTTATGAGTTCTAGCAATAGTATCTGGCCTGTCATGTTATATACTTATAACTTGCGTCCATGGATGTGTATGAAACAAACCTCTCTTATCATGTCAATGATAATTCCTGGTCCTAAAATGCCTGGAAATAGCATTGATGTTTACTTGCAGCCCCTTGATGCTGAATTATTACAGTTATGGAATAATGGTATAAAAGGCCTCGCCATGAAGGCACAAGTGAAGATGGTCCCATACAATGGAAGAAAAAAAGTATTTTTTGGGAACTACCTTATTGGCAGCATACTTCTATTCGTCATTGCCTTGACATGATGCACATAGAAAAGAATGTATGTGACAATGTATTATTCACTGTCTTGGATGATAAGAGTAAGACAAAAGATAATCTTCAAGCTCGTAAAGATTTAGAAGTCATGGGATTAAGGAATGAACTTCACCCTTATCCTAACTCTTCCAAATTTCCTTCTGCATGCTTTACAATGAACAATCAAGAGAAAGACATATTTTTCAAGGTTCTTAAAAGCATTGTAGTTCCTGATAGCTACTCATCAAATATTTCAAGATGTGTTGATTGCAAGAAGCGTAAGATCTCTGGGTTAAAAAGTCATGATTCGCATATTCTTATGGAGCACTTTTTTCCAATAGCTTTTAGAAAAGCTCTTCCTCGTGAAGTGACTTCAGTGTTGATTGAGTTGTCTAACTACTTTAGAGAATTATCAAGCAAAGTTTTAAATGTTAACCATTTGGAAAAGCTATGTGATCGAATTGCATTAACACTTTGTCACATAGAAATGATATTTCCTCCATCCTTTTTCATTATTATGGTTCATTTGGTTATCCATCTTGTTGAGAAAGTGATGTTTGCTGGTCCAGTGCATTTCAGATGGATGTACCCAATTGAAAGGTATGATCAGATAAGATTTTGTTTATTTTCTACTTAATGCATAACATTATTTATGTGTTTCATTGTGGAATTCATATGATGATGTGTTATTATAGGACTCTTGGCCATTTGAAATCATATATTCGTAATAAGGCAGCACCAGAAGGTTGTATATCAGAAGGGTTTATCTTGGAAGAGTGTTTAACATTCTGCTCTAGATACATGGAAGACATTGAAACAAGGTTTAATCAGCCTAGACGTAATGATGATGACAATGGACAAAATTTTACTAGTGATTCTTCTGTTTTGTCATTTGAATTTCCAGCATTGGGTAAGCCTATTGGTGTAGTGAAGACAGTTACTTTGCAACCATTAGGAAAAATACAAGCACATCGCTATATATTATTTAATTGTAAAATACTTGAAAAATTTGTTGAGTAAGTAGACAATCTTGTTCCTAGAACTTTCTTTATTATAAATTACTTAAATATGCATTTAATAGATAATGTTTGATTAATTAGGAAGTTTAAAACAGAAGTCAAGAGAATGAATCGACATAGAAGAATGTTATCCAAGGAGGTGGAACAATATGTGCACAAAAATTTTCATGAGTGGCTTAGAGATCATGTAAAGGTATAATCCTGAGTTCATTTTTCTAATTTGTTGAGCAGTATGTCCTAATTCATTTTAAAATTTATTAGGTTGCAGAAAAAGATGACATGAATATCACACCTGAAATTGAGATACTTGCCCTAAGGGCCAAATTCTATTGCAAGAAGATATGATGGCTACAACATACATGGGTTTAAGTTTCGTAAAAAGGGAGAGAGCAAGGAATGAAAACACAAAATAGTGGTGTGATTTGTCTTGCAAGTACTATGAGTTATTCAAGCCATAAGGATGGAAATCCAACTTTGGGTGAAGTAATGTATTATGGGAGATTGGTTGATATATTAGAGTTAGATTACTATGGTCATTTAAGGGTTGTGTTATTCAAATGTGAGTGGGTTGATACAACACTAAATAAGGGAATCAAGATAGATGAATTTGGAATCACAAATGTAAATTTTTCCCGTTTAATACATACAAGTGCACAAGAAACAGATGAACCATTTGTCCTTGCAACTGATGCTCGAATGGTATTTTATGTGGATGATCCAGTGAAAGAAGGATGGAGTTCTGTTTGTCATATGACACCAAGAGACTTATATGATATGGGAGATTTAAACATGGTGAATTCAGAAGATACCATTTCCTGAACAACACTTAGAAAACATTGATCAAATACTATTAGTGAGGGATGATGTCAATGAACAAGAACCAAATCAGTCTTTATTTGATTATCATCATAATCTTGACAGAGATGATGATGAAATCATGTCTGATTCATTTAAAATTTTGGATGCTTGTTGTTAAGTTTGAACATATGTATATTACTCTTAAATTTTGTTGGTTTTCTTTAGCATGCATGGTATAAATGTTCATTTACTCTTTAATTTTTTTGTTGGTCAATATTTCTATACTTGTTCAATGCTTATATTCAGGTTTCCTATTTAAAATAGGTCGAAAAAAAAATAGTTCGAATCAAGCATTATTGGCAGAACTTCGAGAAGATGAAGATCATGCAATCGACTTAGATTCCCGCAGCAAAACCATAATAGCTAGGATGATTTACAACCTGTTGAAGTTGGTCTTGATGATTCAATCTCTGAATCTAATGATGGTAGTTCAATGCAATTAACTTCTTTCTCTACCACCACTCAAACTCAACCACAATGAAGGAAGGCCCTTTACTTTGAAGATAATAGGTGAAAGTAATATGTTTGATTAGTTAATAATATAATATTATCATTATCATATTTATTTTTCTCAAACTAGAGTTAAGATTTGTTAATTGTTCTTTATATATACATGGATAGATATTACTACTAATGATATCACAATTCAAAAAATGGTTGCAAATCAAGTTTGGCACATAGAAAAAAATTCAAAGGTGATTGTGGAGCTCAACGGTCATGGCCAAGGAAATGACAATGGTTCGAATTTGTTTGTTAGATTTTTAGGTTTGCTTACTCAAAACCCATCTCTTTGTCCTATACATATTGTTGATTGGTGTTGGATGCCCAAAGACAAAAGATGCCAACTATGGAAAATGATAGAGGTAACAATCACATGACTTCTAGTTGTTTATTTTCGTATTGCATCCATTACTTGTTTGGAACTAATCACATTTCATTTTTTTTCAAGGGTAATTTCTTATTTGATTATCTTGCCGCATGCAAGTGGGTTATGGAAAAGTTAGGTGATAGATGGAAGGCTAACAAACAAAAGTTAAGGTGTAAGTACTTCTACTTGTATAAAACTAAGGAAGAGTTACTTGCTAATCCCCCTCCTAGAGTGGATAGTGATGAGTGGTCAACTTTTGTGCATCATTATAATGAAGATAAGATTAAGGTAATTTTTTTTTGTAATTAATCATAAAGTTTATCTATGCAATTAAGTTTTATATACATTGACAATTGTTAACAAATGCAGAAGATATGCTCACAAAATGCAAAGAATCGGAAGAAGCTTAAAGTTTCTCATGCTGGAGGGAGTAAAAGCAATGCTAGGAAAGCTTGTAAAATGGTATGTTACTACAAGTTGGGACAAAGTTTTAGATAAATAGATTATTTTTCAAAGATTGTGACCATGCACTTACCTTGGTTGAACCTATGATATTTAGTACGTGTTACTATTATTTCACCGACTTAATTATGCTAATGTAGGAGAAAAATTGGGAAGGCCTGTGTGTCGAGGTGAGGTTGTCATTTCAAATTTGTTGAAAAAAGATGGAAGCTATGCGAATGAAGAAACAAAGATAATAGTTGTAAGTTTTTGTTTATAAGTAGCACTATTGCACATTGTTATCTTGTATGGTTGTTTGAATTATAATGTATTGGGTTCTCGGTGTTGTTTGGTTTCTTTTAGTTGAAGGTCAAAATTGTGTGAGGTGATTTACTTTGTTTACACGTACGTAACTATTTTTTTATGGTGTGAATTAGAGAAATTATTAGTTCATTGATTGATCTCTGTTACATAAGAATTTAAAGACATTGAATTTTGTTTATTTTGAAATTTCTTTGCTCTTTATTTTGTTAATTGATGACACGACCATTCTTATATTGTGTCGTTGTGTGTGTAATTAAGATTTTCGTTGACATTGTTGTGGTTTGAGACAAGAGTATTCATTTTTTTTTCTTTTTTTAATTTTGCTTTGGAAACTCAATAGATTTCAGATCATTTGGCTCCATATGGAATATGTTTTCTTGAACCCCTCTAATACAGAGAACTCCTTAGTGTGTTATTGAAATTAGAAGACTAGATGGGTGTACTGCTTGTTTCATATCAATCTTCTTACCCTAGGGGAACTTTGCATTGTTGTGTGGAAATTACCAAATGTATGTATACCAATTAAATGTAATGGTAAACTACTTTAGCTATTAATTTTTATATTAATCCTTCCATCGAAGAGCACTGCTATAGGAATCAGGATGTCTAGGAAGGTATTTGTTAAAATTGAATTTCCATTTACATGCATCTTCCCTTTGTGAGAAAGTTATGACTTGTTTCTTTAATCCTTTATTAATAATATCATAATACTTGAAATTGTCCCTAAGATATAGTTATTTCCTATCCATTAACTTTATCCAAATTTTGTAAAATCTTGGTTCTTCTGTGCATGCTATTATTACCTTGCTTTCATCCATGGGCCATGGCCTAGTCAATGCACACCTTTTTTTCTTGATTGATGGTGCTGGTGTGGTTTAGTTGATAACTACTCACAATCTGTGTCTTTTACACCGTGGATGATGATAGTGAAACTCCATCCTTATATTGCACATTTTTTATGTAATAGCACCAACCATTTAGTGCTTATAATTAACACATAAACCAGAGAACATAGATTCCACAGATATAATAGACAAATATACACACACACAAAGGATAAGATGCTTTTTCTTTTAATTAATTTGTGTTAACAAATGATGAGTTTCTCTTTACTTTTAGGATAAGATTTCAGAGAGTCTACCTCAAGATCAAGAATGTGCTGCTTCTTCAGGTGTTCCTTCAATGATTTTAGATCACCCAAATGATGCAATTGGAAAAGTCTTTGGAGTTGAGCGCTCTGGTCGTGTGCGTGGCTTAGGACATGGTGTTTGTCCTACTAATATTTTTGATATGCCCATACAGCGCAATATAGGAGCATCAAGCAACAATGCATCTCAACAACGTATTGAAGACTTAGAGAAACAAGTGGAGACCTTGCAAAATAAGTTAAGTGGATATGATGAGACCAAAGCACAATTGAGTAACATCTTAAATTTCTTGCAAGATACATTTGGTTCTGACTTACCTTTCAATAATGTTTCAAGTTCTTAAGTTTATGTAATTAAATGTAGTGATGATAATAGTCTACTTTTTGAGTAGGATTTGTAGTTAAGTGAAGTTGTAAATATGAAGTGTATGGTTTAAAATAGTGATAAGGTTACCTAGGGTCTGCATTTTGAGTTAGATTGTTAGTGAAGTTGTGAAGATGAAGGGTATGATTTAGTTGACAAATATTCAAAACTTTTGTCCAATCATCTTTATTAATTAGTGATTTGAATACTCTACTTGATTGAGATTTGATATTATGTGAATAGATTTTCATTTGTGATATGATTGGGAAGCAACTAATATTTTTTTTAAAAAAAATAAAAAAATATTTAGCCACAGTTTAATCGTGGCAAACCACAGTTATGAATATAAAACTCTCGTTATATTAGTCACAGTTTAAGTGTGGTTAATCCATAACTTAGCCACGGTTTAAATGTGGCTAATACATAAATTAGCCACGGTTTAAGCGTAGCTAAGTATTTGTAGAATATATTCTTAATTAAAATTAACTACGATTATAACTTAATTAACCACGGTTATAAACTGTAGGTAACAAAATGTTGCCACGGTCTATAAAACCGTGGCTAATTTATTTGCCATGCCTTATTTAGTCACGGTTTATAAAACCGTGGCTAAATTGTATTTGCTACGGTTTTTTACATTTTTGCCACGGTTAAAATCGTGGCTAAACACCATTTTTTTTTGTAGTGCAACCACAACCACCAACAAGCTTTACTTATGCGCTACTGTGCCTGAGAGATCTGTGACTTGTGATTACGCGACACCAGCGACAACCAAGTCTAAGTTGCGATTGGTGACTGATCAAGCGGTGGCCATGACCTGCTGCGGTGATGTACGACATCCTGCGCTGCTACTACTTGCAATGGCGTCCAGTGCTGTTAGTAACTCATCACTCACGACCTTGATCTTACTTGCAATGGCTACCCACGAGCTGCGACACGCACGACAAATAGGAAACTTCACAATGGGTATTTGATTTTTCAAATCTTGGAGAAGTGATGGTGTTAATCTCAATGGTTATTATTTGTAGCTTGACTTTTCTTTAATGTTTTGTCCATTCATTGATTTTTGTTTGGATTTTGCTACACTTTAATTTGTTGAAAGTTTTATTTTTAAAAAATAATGATGACCTGACGTCTCAATCAGTTCTAACCCGATTTTAGTCGGATTAGTTTGGTTCAAGGACAAACCTACATGTATATGAGTAGAGACACATGCCCCACTTAGCTTTAAAATTTTTCTATCACCCATGATAGTCATTTGTTATTCTTATCTCTTCGTATTTTTAACTTTGTCTCCATATGATAGATAAATGAATAAATTTGTAATAAAGAAGTTAAAATCTGTGTAACATGATCATTTATATATACATAGAGTTAGAAATATGTGATAGTATTGATAATGAAAATATCACTCAATATCAAAGAAATAATTGTAAATTAATTTTTCATCGTTTTGTATTAATATATTTTTTCATTAGAATTATTTTTATACATTGTACTTGTATGTTATCTTTGCCCCCTCTACCTAAAATTTTTGAGTCCGTCGCTAGTTTGATTCGAGTTAGTTGACAAAAAAATCTCAAATTCAAATCAAAATGAACTAATTAATTTTAATTAATTTAATTTTTTTTATCCTAAATCCAAATCAACCCAATATGTGGACATTCCTAAAGTAACAAACTTTAGCAATTTGAGCATGATTATTGCTTTTTCTTGTTTTTCATTTTTATAGATTAAATCTCCGAACATACTGTTATACATTGTTTCTTATAAGTTGTTTATATTTTTATATAAGTGGGAACATGCATGGGAGATATTAATTAAAGAGTATCAGTACTATGTTGAAAATATATTGACTTTGAGGGCTTAAAGAAATAAGTTGTTAGGACCTGGCTTGATTAGTTTAATAAAAATATTAAGTTAAGAATTTTTAAAATGTTTTTTAGACTTAGCAGGACATCTTATTTATTTATATATGTTATTACTTTATATATATTATATATGACATTTTAACTTTTATATAATATAATTAATTTTATAAATTATATAATATTTTTTAAAACTTAAACTCATTAATTTATACCACTGACTTACTTAAAAATAAGTTTGTTAATTTATTGAAAAATTATATTGTAAAATAATCTTTTAAACTAAAATAAACATTAAAAAATTATTTATGTCAAATAAATAAATCAAACACAAACTTTATATTTAGAAAACAAACATGATGTAACCTAACCCATTTCTGCTCTAATTATACACCAAAGAAGAACTACGGAATACGAAGATATCTCACAAACCCCTTATGAAAGAGGGCGAAGAGAAAGTCCAATAACTTTTTAGTAAAACAACTTTCATTTTCCAAACAAAAGCCATCTATATATATTCGTTTGAAATTATTATTCAAATTTAAGCATCCTATGCCCTCCAATTCCTTACTGGTTGATAAATAAGATCCTTTTCGAGATTTTAATTTATCTTTGATATTTTCTTAATTCCAAGTTACGTTATCATGAAATGACATCTAAAAGAAAGAAACATTTTATCTTAATGGAGGAAAAAAAATGGTAACCTTTTGTTAATAGAGGAAAAAAAAGAGGTAACGTTGTGAGAACTAATTATTAAAATAGATTTGTAAAACGGAAGATATCATATAAGTCAAGATTATATTACCAAACAATATATATATATAAGTCAAGATTATGATGTCATTTATTAACCCTGTGCAATGGTGCACTTTGAGTAAATAAAAATAAAAAAGAAACAAATACGTTTCTCTTCACGCATAGAAAATAAAAGGACAAATTATTTTGATTTTTTTAAAATTTGACTTAATTATACTTGATATTTTATTGTTTTAAAAATTATATCAATTTCTTTTGAAGTTTATATTATTATTACACTAATATTTTTTAATATTTATATTATCATTATACTTACTTTACATATTTGTTTGTTTCAAGGGAAGTTAGTGTAGGAGTACACATAAGAGAGTGTTAGATGTAATTAGGTCAAACTTTAGAAAAGATTAGTGTAATTTGCTCAAAATAGAAAGAAATTCTTATATGAATTTAGTGTGTTTAATTTAGGTATATTAAATTCATAAAGTATTATAAAATTCTTTTAAAAATGAGTTTATTTATAAATTGAACAAGTAAAAAATATTTACTTTTAAATTATTTAATAGATTAAGATTATATACACTTTAAATTAAATAAAAAATAAGTATACATTTATTTACTTATTTTACATATAAATTTACTTTAAAATATATATTTTTTTAAAAAGTGTATTAATACAATATATGTATCATTAGAAAAAAGTTGCATATATAGCCCGGAAACAAAATTCCGAATGATGCCGAATGATTTATTATGGGTGTTCATGGCTCAGCCCGATAACCTAACTTGGCCTGAATCTAATTTAATTAGGTTGAATTTTTAAAATTTGGCCAAATGTAAATTTTAGGTCGAGTTCAAATTATATTTTGAGTCGGCCCAACCTAGTTTGATATTACTATTATATTAAAATTTATAATTTTATAAAAATTAATAATAAATTATAAGATTTTTTTACTTAAATTAATATTTTTTACATTGATATAATTTGTTTTAAAATATATATTATAAAACATCTTATAGATTTTGTTTCATACTTTTAAAATTTATGATTTAATTATATATAATATTCAAATTTATAAATTTTATTTAAATATTGAGTTTGTCGATCCTAACCCAATCATTAATTGGACTATGATCGGGTTGGGTCTGGGTCTTAAGAGGTTAGGTAAGACTTTTTAAAAAAACTTATTTAATTAAACTTGTCATGTTTTAAGTTTTTGAAAAAAGTCTTTTAGATCTAGTGAGTTGATTTAATTATATATATTATTATTTTATATATATTATAATATTTTAATATTTATATAACATAATTAATTTTATAAATAATAAATTCTTTTTTTTTAAACTTAGGCTTATTAACTTATTTTTTGACTTATTTAAAAATAAATATATTAATATATTTAAAGGTTTTATTTTTAAGTTTTTAAATAAATTTTTAAATCAATTCAAGTTTTAAAAAATAACCTATATCAAATAAATAAATCAAATAAGTATTACATTTGAGAAATAAAACATGTCCATTTAATTAAGATAAGATCTGACTTAATTTTGTCTATTTTCACTTCTAATTATACACTAAAAAAAATTAAAGAATAAGAATATATCCACAAACCCCTTATGGGGGAGGATGAAGAGAAAGTCCAATATTTTTTAGTAAAACAACTTTCATTTTCCAAACAAAAGCCATCCATATATTGTCTTTTTTAATTATTCTTCAAATTTATGCAGCCTCATATCCTCTGCCCTCCAATTCCTTACTGGTTGATAAATAAGATCCTTCTCGAGATTTAATTTACTTTGATATTGTCCTAATTCCAAGTTACGTTATCACGAAATGACATCTAAAAGAAAGAAACCTTTTATCTTAATGGAGGAAAAAAAAGGCAATGTTGTGAAAACTAATTATTAAAATAGACTAATAAAACGGAAGATATCATATAAGTCAAGATTAGGATGTCATTTATTAACCCTCTGCAATGGTACACTTTGAGTCAAAAAAAAAAAAAGCAAACACGTTTCTCTTCCCGTACGAGAAATAAAAAGAGAATCTTGTATAAATTTAATGTATTTAATTTAAGTATATTAAATTAATAAAGTATAATAATTTTTTACAAATCAAGTTTTTTTTAAAGTAAATAAATAAAAAAGTATTTATTTTAAACTATTTAATAAATTAAAATTAGATATACTTTAAATTTAATCAAGAATAAATATATATTTATTTATTTATTTATTTATTTTATATATAAATTAACTTTAAAATAAATTTTTAAAAGTGTATTAATACATATATCATTAGATTAATAAAGTTATTTATTATATATATATATATATTTTCTAGAAACAAAATCCCAGATTCGTAAATACTATTTTGTCAATTAAATAATTTTTTAAATTATTTTATACTTATTTTAGTAATTTGCCTTCTAAATGCACCTAAAAGCTTTTTTGTGGATAATAGGAATAAATTTAGTTATTTTAAACTGTTACGGTTAGGATGGCATGCCCGGAACCCCTTCAAGAGGTAAACCTGCCAAAGTTTTTAGAATTACAAAGTTAAACTTAGTGTGTGTTTAAAATAAATGTGAAAATTTAATTATTTTAATAATTAATTATTATATAAATTTTTTTATTATAATTGATTATAAAAATAATTTATTTTATTTAAATATTTTAGTTAAAAAATAGTTTTAAATTAATTTATTTTATTTGAATGATAAAAAAATTATTTTTTATGTATTAAATTATTAAAATAAGTATAAAATGATTAAAATAATTATTTAATTAATTAAAAAATTTATTTAATTAAAAAATAATATTTATATTTTAAAGTATGAAATAATCTTAATAATTTTTTTAAAAAAATGCTCAAATTATAACTTTTTTTTACAAGCTGTACAAAATTTTTCCATCAACATTTTTTATGCAAATTGCCAAATTACAAATATGAACTAACAGCTTTTATGTAAAAAAAAAGCTAAATTTTATGTAAAAAAAGCTGTTGGAAGCCCAAAACAATCTAAAACAAACATGCTTCCATTAGAAAAATTTATTTGTAACGTCTTCCACATCCATTACACTAGTATGTATTTGAAAAAGTTGTGAAAATTTGATTATACTTAATAATCGATTATTATATAATTTTTTTTTGTTATAATTGATTATAATCAATTCATTTTTATATTTAGATATGAAAAGTAATTTTAAACTACTCGATTCATTTAGATGATATAAAAAAGAATCGCTTTTATACACATTAAATTACTAAAATATGTATAAAATGATTAAAAAAATTATTTGATTGATGACAAAATAATATTTACATTTGAGATGTAAGAAATAATTATCTGTTAAAATCAAGCTAATATTTATTATAAAAATTGCTTTAAATAAGCCCAAAACAAAAAATTTGAAGTTGATTTTGTCAAATATGATTAAATTATTACAATAATTTTTTTTTAAAAAAAGTTAACGTCTTCCACAAACAAACATGACTTAGTGTGTGTTTATAATAATTGTAAAAATTTGATTATTTTAATAATTGATTATTATATAAATTTTTTTATTATAATCAATTATAATTGAATTAATTTTATATTTAGATATGTTAACTAAAAAAACGATTTTAAATTAATCTATTTTATTTGGATAAAAGAATTATTTTTATATATTAAATTATTAAAATAAATATAAAATAATATTATAATAGCAAAGAAAACAAATTTTTACCTGTTATTATAAATAAAATTTAAATGCACCAAATCTTATTTAAGTGCATGGGAAACGAATT
This sequence comes from Ormosia semicastrata, assembly GCA_029884595.1. Lineage (NCBI taxonomy): Eukaryota > Viridiplantae > Streptophyta > Magnoliopsida > Fabales > Fabaceae > Ormosia > Ormosia semicastrata. The sequence goes on from JAQQTO010000038.1 coordinate 12,648,470, forward strand.
CTCTTTTCTTAGCAAAAAATAGAAGAGGATCCTATTAATCAAAAATACATATCTTTATTACATATTACGTATATTACATGCAATATATAACAAAAACATGTATTTTTGACCACCAAAATCGTGTCCTGTCCCTATCCAGGTGCATGGAAGCCTTCACTATCCCAGCCGATGTCTAATGAAATTATAATGAGTGGACCTGGGTTTTGCTACAGGACTTACTCCAATGTTTGCATTAATCCGGTTTCTCCGGTGATCTACAACTTCAGCTTTCTAGCATCTCTCTTATCATTAATATACTAATGAACATAATATTTATTTGATAAAAATTAATGATATATCTATATTTTATTAATGTAGTGCATCTAAATATTTCTACAATAAATTTGTGCAAGAATCTTTCTAAAAGATAATGACATGCAAAATGCTATTTATATATATTTTTTTCCAAAAAGAAAAGGCATGACGAAGAGGCATATAAAAATGTATATAAATAATTATTGAATAGCATGTTGTGTGAATCGAAAGGAGTCATAGTATGTTTAAAAATTGTTAATTATGTTTTAACTCAATATTAAAATGGTTAGTTTTTTTTAACTTCCACTGAAATATAATTTGACATTCAAAATCATATTCAAATTCAACATAACCATGATTTTATTAAATATATTATTTGTGAATAAAACTCAATTTACACACCTCAAAGTAGGGTTTAGGATATGATACTAGAATGAAAACATAATCCATGACCATGAGGAAGAGAAGGAGACATAAACTAGTTGCCGACAAGTGACATTGTGTGGTTGGGTTGCTTGATGTGTTCTCACGTGGGCAGCACATGATTTCAATTATAGTCTAAACGCATTGAAAGCCGAGAGACACATGCCATCATTGTAGTCCAACACAGGCACGTGCGTTGTTGACCATATGCCCACTAAAACTTCATTATTTATCTCGGAGAGTAAAAAGATCTTAACTTTTATGTTATGTTACGAATTTTATTTTACTTTATTTTATCTTGATGTTACGAAATCTTTTATGTAACTAGCGATAGTAAATTAGTTATATTATACGTGCCATGTGATATAGGTTGTGATTCAAATAAATAAAAATCAAAACTAATTTAATTTAATTTTTTTTATAATTTTAGCATAAAGGTTTGAATTTATAACATTTTCAAGGTAAAGAGTGTGTTTATCACTTGAGTCACAATAAATTCCACATTTGAATTTTGAAACTTATAAAAGATAAATTGATTTTTTATACATTAGTAATTGAATTTATTACCTTACTTAACTAATAAAGATAAAAAATTAATTCTTTTAATTAAAATTAAAATCAAATCAAATCCATTCAAACTCAACTAAATTATATAAATTTTTATTTATATACAACTAGAAGCAAAAGAATTTTCTATGGGTCACTCCCATGCTTTTTTTATCATATATTGACGAAGTTTCTTATTCTTGAACCGGCGAGGAAATTGATGAATTTAAAGAAATATAAAAATAAATTTTTTAGTCTTACAAGATTTTTTTACTCTTTTAATTATAAAACTAATCTTTATTTGAATTAATGAGATTGTCTTTTACTATAAATATTTTCATAAAATTATTCTCAATAGTTAAATTTAAACTTACTTTTCATTTGAACCACCTTCAATGGAACATGAAAGAGTCGGTGTGATAATGAAACAAACAATTTTAATGTAAGCAATTATCTCTGTTTATCATATTATCTTTACTATTGATTTATAACTTAGACTACGATTAATAGAATCTCCAAAAGGCCAAATAGAGAGAGAGGGAACAAAATCAAGTAGAAGATTATGCCATTGAAGTTTACCCCTCGTTGGTGTGAGTTTATTCGATTAAGGTTAAGGGAGTATCTTTTGGCTTTTGCTTATCATTTAAACTGTTATTTTCATCACCACATGGGAATGTTACAAAAGTAACAACTCGCTCTTAATTACCACAATAACTGACCTGTTTTTTTTTTTTTTTCTTTGTTATAATTGAAGCCTAGCTAGCTACTTGGTGGTATTTCAGTCTTTCCATCTTGATGTTGCCTAGTGTTCCCTGTTGGTTGACACTATCTACAATTGAAAATTTGGGTTACGGAACAATATAACGAATCCATAGCCAAGAGATGGTCAAAAGCTACCACTTTGACAAGGAAGTAAGCATTCACGAAACATCAGTTTTTTGAATGACTATAGTAGATGACAGAAAAGGTGTCTAGGATTCAAAATCGCACCGTAAAGAGGATTTTTATGGTATTTATATTTATTTTTTAAGATTTGATATTTAGATGAGTTATTAAGTATTTTTTATTGATTATTTTTAAGATTTTATTAACGTGTGCTTAGACACATATTAAGGATTAAAATTAATATTTACTAATTATTATTCATTATTAATTACTTATAAAAAAATTAAATAATTTTTAAATTTTTAAGAAAATAAATAGTTGTATTTTTATTTAATAATTTCTATTTTTAATTCTTTAATATATGTCTTTAAAGACATATGTTAACAAAACTTTTATTTTTAAATATTTATTATTATTATAAATTTAACATTTAATAAATATTTCACAACTCATCTTATATACCAAATTTATTAGGTATCATAAGAATTCGCTGGTAAATAAAGACTCAATAACATAATTTTTTCCTTTCTCTTCAATATTGCAAATATTACATGGAGTAAAACACCATCTACTATTTTTAGGAATATGTGAGACTCATTTGCTTGCCTAGCTTGCTCAAAGAGGAGACTAGACCCAAATTACATTCTTTCCTCCACACTTTTCCTCGTACAGGGAATTAACGTAATTACATAAATCCTAGCTACAAATTTCCTTTTATTAGTTCTAATTGATTCCTTATACTTCTCCTTAGGAGACAGTCATCGGAGCACTTTTTGAATGTCTATTTTTAATGCTATATGTATTATTAATATAGTTCTCCTTCATGTCCAAAGAGGCTCCCATAATGAGTTGAGGCTAGTGCTCTCCTCATAGAAGTTCATACTGCTTTGATAGCCGCTGCTATGCGGAGGACTTGGAATGAAATTATCCACTGATTGTTGTGGTGATTCCTGTGGACTTTGCGCCATATCCATACAAATTAGTGCCACAAGATTGGCTTGCTGGAGTTGCATGTTTACTAGCTCAGCTTGTGCCTTGGCTAATTGTGCTTGAAGCTCATTGACCTGCTTTTGAAGCTGGCAAATTGCACCTGCACAACCATAAACCGGGTCTCTTATTCTTGCACTAGCCTCGTAAACCATGCTGGTAACTGCATCAGCTCTTTGAGACTCTGGAAGTTCCTGAAAAATCAAACCAGCAACAAAAAGTTTAGATAATATATAATGCACTAAGTTTCTACCCTTCAGAAAATACAATAGACAAAAATGTTCAATGACTTAATTGATAAAATTAAATTGAAAATAAATGCATATGTTGATTACTTCTATTTCTTAATTTTTTTAAGGTCAAGACTTGGAATACTATACCTAACGTTGTTTTAGAGCTAAAGACAAAAGCGTGTTAAGTATAACTACTAGGAGGCGCCCACCAGATATTCGTTAAAATTAGGTAGTTGAAAATGCATTTATTTGAGGCATTATATTATAACGCCAAGTATGGAGCTCCATTTCATCCAATTAGGAAAGAAGGATATCTGATTAACCAATAAATAAGAAGGGGGGAAGCTTCACATGAGTTCTCAAATTTGTCACTACTACGTTTTGTGTCTCCACCTTGTGTTTACTTTTCATTTTCAAGTTCTACTGCTAAAGCGGTGCGTGAATTATTTGTGTTTACTGTGTACACTTTGTCGTCACTGTCGAAGTTTCATGGGTAGCATTAAGAATTAGGCACTTATGTTCAATGCAGACTAGTCTTATCGTATATTTGTGCACATGGAGAGGATGCTGTGACGGGTGGTGCAGGGAACTACAACTCAATAACGGAGATCTATAGGTTGTTATTACACATGTTATCATTTTGACTCAAAAAATTACGTTGAACTGTATGATCTTATAAAACAACACTAAAGAACTAAAAGAAGTGTGAAAATTAATAATGTATATGTATGTATAATATCTTAACACATTTTCAAGATTCACTAATTAGTTTCGTTTCTCTAATTTTCACTTGAATAGCACACAACTTTAGAAAACGAAGATTGGTTTTTAATTGTGAGCTCAATTATGTGAAACGTAGTTTGCCTTATATATAGAGCTAGAATCCAGACAAGAAACCAAGTAATTGAACTAATATTTTTAAGGCTAATAACTGCTAGCACTGCTCCTGTAACTACCTGTAAGAACTTGATAAGGTTGCTGGCACCAAAGACTCGGTGGGCAATGGTAAACTTGGCAGGTTCAGTGGGAGGGAAATAAGGTGCCAATACACATCTCTCAGCACATCTCCGCCTCAAAATCTTACACGCAGCACAAGGGCTCATGACAACTTGGGGAGGTGGAGGCGGTGGAGGGGAAGATGAGGAAGCAGGAGAGTGAGAAAGTGGGGCAGAGGAAGTGGGGGTGTTTGTGTCACTGCTCTCCATGTTTGTTCCTTTGTGTTTGGCTGCTTCTTTGTGTATTTTATTTTAAGGACACAGAGGGAGAAGAGGGGTGATGAGGTGTGTTTAGAAGCCAAAGCTTGGGGTTTTATAAAGGAAAGGAGAGGCTAGCAAAAGCGTCATCACAAAGAAAAATGATGTCACTGTTGAAATTCGTTAGCCAACGTGGCTGCGTGCGGCTTCCCACTTCTTCGTTAGGTGTGTGGATTGTGATGCCTTCTTGGCTGATTGTATGAAAACTCTTCGAGTTTGAAAAACCGTTTTCAAGACACATTCTGCTTGTATTTTTTCCCTTTTACTTTAATGCACGATTTAAGGAATTAATAATAATCACTGCAAGTAATTTCTTTGCATATGGAAGCAATTTTTGAATTTTCCACCGAAAATCTTTGTGGTTTGCCTAACTTTCCTGTTAAGTGCCTCTTCCTAGTTATATAAAGAAACCTATAGGCAACATGTCCTCTCCACTCTCCAGCTTTGTTGGACTCAAGTCATAGCATAATTTCAACCCAGAAAACCCAAAAAGTCATACTGTAATTAGCATGCTTAAATGATAAATCTCCCTCCCTAAATACGTGCAAAACAAGCAAGGTATATACATAAATTAGACATTATAACATTACTCTTCTCCATTTGTTTGTTTTTGATTTTTTCCTCTTGCTCTTAAACCATATCATAATAGACAACACAATGTAGAGCAGCCTCAGAGGACAAAGCAAAAATAAACATATATTCTCTCCATTTGAAAAATCTCTAGTTTTGCTGGTCATAAAATTATTAATTTGCTGAATTGATTCAACAAATTGATACGATAGACTAAATTTTTTTGCCTAATTACTCTCACTGACGCATTCCATGATGAAACTGAAATAATATCTGGTTCTCATATTCATATATGTATAATTTTACTGCCTCCGGTGTTCCTAGTGCTGGTTAATCTAGCCAGGCCAACATCAACATGGTCCACACTAAGCTACTTGTTGTCTTGACCTTTTATGCTTATGCCAAGTGGCTCAGGTTCGTACAGATAAGTTAGGAACGGTTTGTTTAAGTGAGTTATTAGGGTTGCTGCCACCACTGAGACAAGGCTATATCTTTCTACTCCCTTAACTACTACCAAATGACTCTGCTATTTATTCACAATGACTCTCTGTAACTAAGTGTCTATTTGCAGAATATACACGTGTGTGCGTGCGTGTATGTGTGTTTGCATCATTGCATGTGTGTGCGAGAGAGCTAATAGGCCACAAGGTGGGGCAAGGTTGGTGGGGAGTCGTTCAGCTCGTTGGACACACCATGTAAGAAAAGGGGATATCTGTAATCAAAGTCTTAAGTTGCAATTAACCATTGCGACCTTTCAAATATTAAAAATTACTATATTATTGTTTTGTCCTAGATAATTGGGCTCTTTAGACCAAAATCAGTTTAGTGCATCAACTTTTTTTTTTTAACTTGGAGGTGCTTGAGAATGGGGGTTTGGTATCTATAAAATACTCTAATGTTCAAGTTAGTAAAGGTATAAGATAAGTACAATAAATGAAAAAAGATCTTTATTTTTAAGATTATTATAAATATTTATAGTCATAAATTTTGAGAACCAAATAAGAATCAAAGATACTATAATTATTATAAGTGTCTTAGGAAAAACATTTTAGGCTTATCTATTGAATTGTGATTGATTCTTTGAAAGATAATTCCTTCTATTGAGAAAGAGAAGTCATATCTCCTTTAAATATTATATCTAATCTTATTGGACCCTAAATCTCACCCTAATATTTTACTCTATAATGCATATATTATATAATTATTGGATTTGAAGTTCTTAAATAAATTTATTTTAAACTTTGGAATTCTAACTTATCTTCAAGTGATTAAATTTTCCACGACTTGGAAAATTATAATTTGAGCTTTCAACTTTGCGCTGGAAGTAGTTGGACCTTTGTAATTTGTAACTTTTTTTCTACCCCATTTGCTCTCTAGCCCTCATAGAGTCTTTAGCGTGTGGACCTTTAAGAAAAGAAGAACATTAGCCAACTCCACTTTACGGTTTACTCCCACTATAACGAAATCATTTTGTTTTCCACTTAAAATAAACATGTTCATATTAATGGTGAAGTAGTGGATAGTGTAGACACAAATCAATCTGATTAGTTCATAGCAAGCTGCGAAGGTGTAATCTCTCTAATGTGAGAATGGATAGGGGTCATTCTCTGGTGGTTGTCCAATAAGTGAGAGAGAAAGAGATGTATTATGCCATCCTATCATGTCCCAGTATGAACACATACGATAATTACATTAGCCAATTAGAGCGAAATATCCTAACTCAATTCAAAATATTATAAGGGTTGTGCTATAGAACGCATGAGCGTTCAAATACACCTGCTCTGTACTGGTCAAGTATTATAATACATCATTAAATTAAAATTTAACATCAAACCCCAATGTTATAAATGAAATGTTGCATCTGAAACCAGTCAAAAGTGCAAGTTCCGCTTCGAACTTCTTGTTGAAGGGAGGGTCCCTAGTCCCTACCTGGCTTTCATCATCATCACTTGTCCTGCCATGCAAGGAATGTCTAGAAATCATGTTCAAAGGTCGTACTACAACATTATAACATGTGCCCTCGTAAATTCTAAGCGCTTTTATTAATGTTATACGGCATTGGTACCTTTTGGCATTGGTTCATCCTCATCCTTTCCTTGCCCTTTAATTAGCAAATTCAACAATTAAAAGTTGGTCTGCCCTCCGCACATTTAATAAATGCAAAGTCCACATAGTCCTTTAGGTTGGTCTTTGATCAAATATGATCGAAAAGCAGAGTCGTGAGACACAGGGCACTGAGCTAGGTGGGGGTGCTGTGCGAAGAGGACCGTGATAAAAAACATTCGCTAGACTTGACCAAAACTTCCAAAGCCTTTGCTGATAAAATATTGACCACTGACACAGGCCTGAGTTGTGCACCACATTGGTGTGCGAGGAACATGAACCATAAATCCAAGCGAAGATCAGTAAAAAGCTGTTGAAAAATAGTTATTGATATGCTCCAAGAAAGTAAGTAATGGTACTTTAAAATAGGTGGTATGTCGGTGTTGAATAAGTATATGTTAAATATTTTTTGAATTTCATTATTTTTAACTTAATCTTTCACTTATTTTTTTCTTTTAAACTTTTGATATCGATACAAATGAGATATCATAATAATTAAATACATTATAATATTTTATTATGTTTATAATGATTCTTGTAGACTTATAAAATATTGATATCTTTATTCTTTGATTTAATGGTGATATTGAGATTTGAAATAACTTAATCCAAATTATTGAAATCCTCACCATTAACTTATCCAATGACTTATTAATATTTTTATTCTAATTTAGAATTTCTATTTTTATGTTAATATAATATTTGTATATATTATATCTTAACTATGTAGTATTCTATAATTTTTATAATTTATCTTATAACCAGTAAGTTGATGTCATGTTGTATTCATATCAGTATCCCTACTTCCCAGCACATGTCTATAATGGTTGCAAGTTGTCACATAAGAAAGAGTTAAGCTTTTGCTTAACTCTTTTCTTCTTCTTCTTTATTTATAATGTAAGAGTTAAGCTTTTGCTTCCCAATTCATAGTGCTCTAGAAGTATTTAGAGTCCACGCGGTTAAGGCTAGAACGAAAACAAATAGTTCCAAAAACCTATCAGTTCCGCACTAAGACGGCTGAGACCTGAGAGTTCATTCAGATTCAGTGACCTATATGGCTGCTAAATTATTTTGGCGGAAGCCAGGCAGATAAATATTGTTGAAAATATAGACAAATGTATGGCTAAAATGCTAAGTCTAGGCACAAAAAAAAAAAAAAGAAACTCATATACATAGAGGACTTCTTCCTGAAGGATACAATTCATCTAACTGGCGAGGACCTCGATCTTTTACTAGCCTGGCCCTGAACACGCTTTCATGCATCAATATTCCCCCTCGATTTTGAAATAAACATGTTTAATCTATTTTGACATTCGTGATATTCCACTGCATTGTGGTCCAGTTTTTTTATTGAACATCCATCTCACATTATTCTTGCTAAAATGCATGCAAGTTTTCTGACTGGCGGTAATGATTCATATTTTGGGCATTCTGCTATGCTCATTTTTTCACGTCGGTGGACATTTGAGTCAACCATGTGTTATTTTGGGGTCCCTATCTGCCCATTTTTTCTATGAGATGCTCCATCACACCAAGGTAGATTTGAGAGATGCTCTTTCATAGTCTATAGTATCAAGATGCAAATTATTCACTGCGGTAAAGGCTAACGAAAAATATTGCCCTTATGCCATCTTAATTAGTACTCGTATTAAGATGGACCATTTCTTCCTAAATTTTCACCTCATTTAAAAATCTCAAGATTTTGTTCCCCCTCATTTTCTTTCCTCATCCCATCCAAACACATAGAGTAAGAGACAGAGGACACTGTCACTCTGACTGTCCAACAAAATTTTGTATAAATATTAAATAACGAACCAAGACTTGTAGCTGAATGCACCATGCACTTGCAAATTGCCTACCGAAAATAACTGTTTGGAAGCACAATACATATGTAGGTGTTAAGTATTTGAACGTATATATATATGCCGACTGCGACTGATAAACAAACCATCTTTCTGTAATAAATGCATAATTGTACAAGTGTGTGGACTTACAGGATTGAAAGATCAAGAAGGAGCAAAGTCAATGCTGAAACAGTGATTCACTGTCTACCCTTATGTTTCAAGTGAGAGAAGTTGGCACTACCATGAGAACCAAAGTTTAATATCGCTAATGAGATGAATTTGGATTAGTCTATTAGGTTTCTAATGTTATTATTATTTTTTTCCATTTGAAAATCAATTAGAATTCCATTCGGTCGTAAAGAAATCAAACTTGCTAAAGTTTAACTACATTCAAGTTCCGGACAAGGTTCTTAATGTTAGATAATATGGTGCATTTATGTTTTACTTATTTTATTTATCTTAAGGGTAGTTTAGTCTTTTATTTGTTGCATATATATTTTTACTCTTTTTCTATTCTTGTAAGGTTGACTAATTTACTTTTGCAATAGAGAATCTTAATCACTTTTCTCTTCTCCCTTGTTCTTCTTCTCTTCCTCATATGCATTGTTAATCTTAATATGGTATCAGAGCAAGGATGATTCTGGCCACAGACGCCATTCCGTTCATTTCGACAGCAACTTAGGTAATTTTTTGTTAGCAATTCGTTCTTCTTTTTGCGGTTCTCTCTGTTAAGGTTTTGTAGAGACCCATTTGCAGAAATTGAGGTTTTCTTTTCTCTGTTTTGTAATTGTTTGCAATGGCTGGAGAAAAGGATGATTCTCTTCAATCCATTAGTGTGCAGTTGAATGGGCATAATTATTCATATTGGAGTTATGTGTTGAAGAATTTTTTGAAAGGCAAGAGAATGCGGGGTTATGTTTCTGGAACCTCTGTTAAGCTAAAAGATGAAAAAGATGGGAAATATGCAATAGAGCTAGAAACCTGGGAGGTAAATAATTCAAAGATTATTACTTGGATCAACAACTCGGTTTCGCATTCTATAGGGGTTCAACTAGCAAAATATGAAACGGCCAAGGAGGTTTGGGATCATTTGAAAAAGTTATATGTGTAGTCTAATTTTGCAAAGCAATATCAGTTGGAGATAGATATTCGAGCTCTTCAACAAAACAACATGAGCATACAGGAATTTTACTCTACTATGAGCAATCTTTGAGACCAGTTGGCTCTTACTGAATTTGCTGAGTTACAAGCTTTTAAGCCGTACATTGATCGTAGAGAAGAACAGCGTCTGGTTCAGTTTTTAATGGCTCTTCGAGATGATTTTGAATGGCTTTGTGGAACAATTTTGCATCGTAATCCTCTTCCAACTGTTGATTCGGTTGTTAATGAATTGTTAGTTGAAGAGATTCGACTGAAGTCTCAATCAGAAAAAGGGAATGTAGACAAAGGAATCCTCCCCAACCCATCTGTTTTTGCTATTCCTTCTAACAAAGGTAAATCTCATAGAAAGGTTGGTTACGATGAATGTAGTTTTTGCAAGCAGAAAAGCCATTGGAAAGTCCAATGTCCAAAATTGTTGAATAAGTCGCAGCAAGCACAACAGCCATCTCAATGGAGACCTCCTAGTCAGTTTAGCCAACGAAACTTCAAGCCTCCAACATCAAATGTTGCTGCAGTTGTTCCTCTGTCAGCTGAGAGTACATCATTTTCTAGTCCTACAGTATCTGATCTTGCTGAGTAATTCCAGAGGTTTCTTGCCACACAACCACATGCCATGTCTGCCCAATCCAATATAGGTTTGCCATCCTCTAGTTCATCAGGTATATCTTCACCCATATGGATCCTTGACTCTAAAGCCTCTCATCATATGTCATCTGATTTTAAATCATTTGTGTCTTTACATCCTGCCTCATCTGTGTCAGTCATGACTGCTGATGGCACTCCTATGCCATTAGCAAGCACTGGGTCTGTTTTCACATCTCATTTGTCTATTTCATATGTTTATTACATTCCTAATCTCATTTTGAGTCTTGTTTCTGTTAGTCAATTATGTGATTCTGGTTACTCAGTTTTATTTTCTTCCACCTCTTGTTTTGTGTAGGATTTACAATCCAGGAGGCTGATTGGGACAAGCCGTAGGCAGGGGGGACTTTATATTCTGGATGAACTGAGAGTTCCAGATATTGCAGCTTCTAGTGTTGACCTATCGTCTTTTCGTTTGAATTCCTCGTCTTCTAGTTTTTATTTATGGCATTCTCGTCTTGGACATGTTTCCTCTTCCCGTCTGAAATACTTAGCTTCTACAGGGGCTTTAGGAAAGTTGCAATCTAATGATATTTCTGACTGTTGTGGTTGCAAACTTGCTAAGTTTACTGCTTTGCCTTTTTCTAAAAGTATTTCAGTTTCTGTTGCACCTTTTGACTTGGTTCATTCTGATGTATGGGGACCATCACCAGTTGCTACCAAAGGTGGTTCTAGATATTATGTATCGTTCATTGATGATTACACTCGTTATTGTTGGGTTTATCTTATGAAACATCATTATGAATTTTTTGATATTTATCATATGTTTCGTGCTTTTGTTAAAACTCAACATAATGTTGTTATCAAGTGCTTTCGATGTGATCTAGGTGGTGAATATATTTCTAATAAATTCTCTGAATTACTTGCTTCTGATAGGACTTTTCACCAAACTTCGTGTACTGACACTCCTGAACAAAATGGAGTTGCGGAAAGAAAACATCGCCACATTGTTGAAACTGGTCGTTCCCTTCTTCTGTCTGCCTTTATCCCAAGTGAGTTTTGGGGAGAAGCTGTCCTCACTGCAGTACATGTCATTAACAGAATTCCTTCTTCTATTACTTCAGGTTTGTCTCCCTTTGAGAAATTATATGGTTGTGTTCCTGATTATTCAGCCTTGAAAGTCTTTGGTTCTACTTGCTTTGTTCTTCGTCCTCATGTAGAACGTAGTAAGTTGTCTTCTCGATCAGTGATTTGTGTTTTTCTTGGTTATGGTGATGGTCAGAAGGGTTATCGTTGTTATGATCCTGCAAATCAAAAGCTTTATATCTCACGTCATGTTGTGTTTTTTTTAGCATATTCCCTTTTATTCCATTCCTTCTAGTCAACATGTCATTACTAAATCTGATCTCACCCACATTGATCATTTTCACACAAATTCTGACACCGCTCTTCTTCCTATGACCCATAACCAAAATAATTCTGATATTGAGCTTTGCAGGGTTGACACTAGTAGTTCTGCAGATCCAGATGCCTCCTCTGTCCCCGCGCCTCCCCAAGAACCTTTTGTGATCGTGGATCCTCCTCCTCCTTGTTATCCTCATCGTGATCGTAAGTCCACTAAATTATCAGATTTTGTTTATTCTAGTTATTCCACTTCTTTTGCTTCCTTCTTAACCTCTATTCACAGTTTGTGAGTCATCTTCCTATAAAGAGGCTATTCTTGATCCCCTTTGGCAGCAGGCTATGGCAAAGGAACTTTCTGCTTTGCACAAGACAGATACTTGAGACCTTGTCTCTCTTCCACCAGGAAAAACTGCAATTGGTTCTCGTTGGGTATATAAGATCAAAATCAAGCCTGATGGGTCTGTTGAGAGATACAAAGCTCGCTTAGTTGCTAAAGGCTTTTCTCAACAATATGGTATGGATTATGAAGAAACTTTTGCTCCTGTTGCCAAAATGACTACTATTCGTACTCTTATTGTAGTCGCATCTATCCGCCAGTGGCATATTTCTCAAATGGATGTTAAAAATGCCTTCTTGAATAGTGATCTTCAAGAAGAGGTTTATATGGTTCCTCCACCAGGTGTTTCTCATAATCCAGGTGAAGTTTGTAAATTGAAGAAGGCTCTCTACGGGCTCAAACAAGCTCCCCGCGCTTAGTTTGAGAAGTTCTCCATTGTGATTACATCTCTTGACTTTCACTCTAGCCCGCATGATTCTGCTTTATTTCTCAGGTGCACTTCTCATGGTCGTATCTTATTCTCCTTGTACATTGATGACATGATCATTACTGGGGATGATGTTGACGGGATTGTGGAGTTGAAACTCCAATTGGCCCATCAGTTTGAGATGAAAGACTTAGGTACTCTTCGTTACTTTTTGGGAATTGAAGTTGCTTACTCTCCTAGAGGTTACCTCCTTTCTCAATCTAAGTACATTGGCACCATTCTTGAACAAGCTTATCTCTCTGACACTAGAACAAAGGATACTCCTTTTGAGCATAATGTTCGGTATACTTCGTTTGATGGTGTTCCTTTGTCAGATCCCACTTTGTATCGTACTCTTGTTGGCAGTTTGGTATATCTTACCATCACTAGACCTGATATTGCTTATGCAGTGCATGTTGTTAGTCAGTTTGTTGCTTCTCCTACTATAGTTTATTGGGCAGCTGTTCTTCGCATTCTTCGTTATCTTCGGGTACTCAATTTTAGAGTCTTCTCTTTCCTTCATCATCTTCCTTAGAATTACATGCTTACTCAGATGCTGATTGGGGTGGTGACTCCACCGATCGTAAGTCTACCATAGGGTTTTGCATCTTTCTGGGGGATTCTCTCATTTCTTGGAAGAGTAAGAAGCAAGTTGTTGTCTCTTGCTCTTCTACCGAAGCTGAGTACCGTGCCATGGCATCCACTACTGCCGAAATAGTTTGGTTGCGTTGGTTACTTGAGTCTATGGGTGTCACTTCCCTTGGACTCACTCCTATGTATTGTGATAATATGAGTGCTATACAAATCACTCGCAACTCAGTCTTCCATGAACGCACCAAGCATATTGAGATTGACTGTCATTTCACTCGACACCACTTTCAGCATGGGACCATCACTTTACCCTTCGTATTTTCTTCTATGCAAATTGTTGACTTGTTTACAAAGTCGCATTCCACTCCACGCTTTCGTTTCTTGATTAACAAACTCTCGATGCTTCCTGTTGATGGATCGTGAGTTTGAGGGGGGATGTTAGATAATATGGTGTATTTATGTTTTACTTATTTTATTTATCTTAAGGGTAGTTTAGTCTTTTATTTGTTGCATATATATTTTTACCCTTTTTTTTCTATTCTTGTAAGGTTGAGTAATTTACTTTTGTAATAGAGAACCCTAGCCACTAATTTACTTAAATTACCTGAAGTCCATTCGGATCATTGAAGCTTAACATTTAATTCTTACTTTATTGCCAAATTTTCTTACCCACATGAAGGTAAAGAAAGATAAGAAGCTCTTTTAGTTTTACAAAAAACAAATTACAAGATGCTGATCAACTACCAAATCAAGTGTTAACCTTTTATCTGTCTTTCTGTATCAGCCTGATTACCTTCTGCAACAATCAAAGTCAGATCAGCTTAACAATATGCAGATGTTTAAAAAAACTGATGTTAGAGCATATTATGCACTCCTATAGGTTTGCAAGAGCAACCCAATGCTTAATTTCAAGAAAAAGTTAGGTTCATATGAGAAGCAAATTATAGGTTTTGTAAATAGTAATACAAATAGGCCCAGGAAAGAAATCTCTCCACTGCAGGAGAGCTTCCCCCACCTCATTTACTCCATGCAGCAACAACATTAACAAGCTATTCAACTGCAGTCTCACAAAAATCAAATAAACTTGCAGTTGCAACCAACAAATTCATTCCATGACAACAATGCAGCAGAACAATAAGAGTAGCTTGCAGCACAATTCAATGTTTGTGTGATCAACAGCATATTAGAATACGATAAATTCAGTACAACCTGGCACCAGTTTGGATTTAAGACAGAGAAATGCTATGAACTCCCTGCAGCAGGTTGCGGTGAGCTTTCTACAAAGAACTTTTTGCTTTCAAACAGAATAACCAATTTTTTTTAATAAAACACTAACAGAATAACATTAATACCTTATTGTTGCAAGTTATGGTAAATGTGCTCGAAGTCTAACTCCCTTTCAGCCTGGTTTCAGTATGCTTAAACCCCAGCAATTAAAACAACAACAGGAACAGCTGGTGTTGCAGCCTGAAGAGCTCAGACAACAATTTCAGAAGAGGCAAATACAGCAGCAATTGATGCAGAGCTAAATATAAAAGTAAAATTGCCTCTCATTTATATGCTTTCATGTAAGATACGGTATAGTCAAGCACAATATATGTACTGATTGAATAGCTGACGGAACTGAATTCCTCTTCATGCTATTACATCAAAGAATTTCAAGGATTTTAGTCATATAATGAAATGGCCTTACCAGGGATGTATAAGTTATAACAACTTTGAAACTAAGCAGCAGCATCCAATTTGAGCCACACGATTTTTAAACTTAGAATGATTATAAGCAGTAGAAATTCAACATGTTACATAACAATTTTGTGCACAAAAGCACAAGTGCTTTATCAGGACTCAGGACAGACTAAATGACCTTTAATATCTGTTTTGGTCACTTTTACTGCACAAATGAAAGCATCCCATCCAAATTCATCTGCCACTCTCCCTATCTAGCAAGTTTTACAACCTCACAGTAATCTGGAACAGGCCATGTTTAAGAACGGTCAATAAACAAAACCAAAGACGTTAAAGATATGGGTGCATGCTTCATGAAGGAGAGCATCAAAAAATGACCAAACATAATAGAAGATTGTTTTATAGTTTATGAAGTTTTCATTTTTAAGAAAAACATGAATCGAGATAGTTATTAACAACTCAAGGTAGCCAATCTCATAAGCATGCACGTTCTGATTTCTTGTTCTAAGTATTTTAGGTATTTACACATAAGACTACATAAAGCCAAAAATATCCATACAAAGCATGTTACTTAAGCTAAAATTATGCTACATGCAATCATTCATCTTTTATGAAAAATAAGTTTTAGCTGCCAAAAAGGCTTGAGCACAAATTAACAGTACCAAATACAAAGAGGAAACACCGATGCTTACTAGTATCTATCACCTAGCCAATTCAGAGAGAAAAAGACTGTCTGCAAATGTTTTCTCACTCTTTAAACTCATCATCAATAAGATCCTGAAGAGCAATCATTCCGAAAGAAATGCATATCAGGCTCTTATCGCTTTAGCAGTCCACCTAATTTGTGTACGCGAGGTTTATGAAAGAATTTACTTTCATTGTGAGTGTAAAGCTTCTTTATACTATTATTAAGTGATGTATTATCAAATAATTAAAGAAGTTTGATAATCACAACAATTACTTATGTGACTCTTCTAATGATATGATAAGACATTATTGAATTACATCATACAAATTTAATACTAATAATGAATCGAATTTAGACTTTCAGTTATACAAATTTTTATACTAATAATGTATCAAATTTAAACTTTGATTATATTTATTTTTATCTACTTATATTATATGACTGTGTCTTTGAGTATTGATGGGGATAGGCTTGGTAATAACACCTCAACTCACGGATATTCATCCCACCCCATCCTGCAGTAGGGCAGGGATGAGTGTGAGTTTGGGATCAATCTATCTTGCTTAGCCCCATACCTCACATTTATATAAACATTATGTTTAGGGTTTTTTAGGTATAAGAACGTTATATTTAGTTTAGTTACTAATAAAGTCAATTATATTAATTATTTTCAATAATTTAATATTTATATAAACATAATTTTTAGTTTAAATGAGATGATGAATTAATTTAGTTTAAATGAGATGATGAATTAATTTTTAAATAATAATTAATTATTATACAAATTTAATTTAAAATATTCACCTATGTGAGGTAAGGCAGAACAAAGTTAAGTCGAGCAAAAATCCACTCATATCCGTCTTATTGCCAAGCCTAGCTCAGGTTGGGGTTGACCCAATAAATCCAAACATTAACCTAAATCAATTATATGGTTCGGTTTTATTGTTTTCTGCCATTCTGAACCGATGAACTGAGTACCGGACGATGAACCCAATAGCTTAAACCGTTAAACGTGCGTTTAACTACCGTGCCACTCACTTCACAGAAATGTTATAAAAACTGAATCAAACCAGTCGGTTCAACCCATTAGATCATGAATCAGCTTTGTCAACGATTCGGTTAGCACCAAAAAATTGGCTTAGCCTTCAAACTGCCATTGAATTGCATGAACCATTAAAAACCGGATCAGACCGGTGACTCATTCAAACCGGAGCCGGTTTTCAATAACCGGCCGGCGCAGCAGCACACCTGAAGGCTGAAACGTTCATGGATCCCATAGCCGCAGCACACCAGACGCGCACTGCAGTGTTTATTCGCAGTCAACCACGGCTGGATGGAAAGCACAGAAGACGGAAGGAGAGAAAAATGACTCGAAGCAGAGGGGAAGCGACAGAGACAGCAAATGACGAGTAACAAAGAAAGAATGGAGAAGAAAAATACAAAGCATAGACAAGAAAGGTATAACGGTAAAACGCAGAAGATATGGAACGAGGGATGGAAGGAGATAGAAATTTGTGATATGATGGGAAATACATTTCATTATTGTGGTGGAAAACGTGCACTGGTAGTTTGTCTAGGAAGGTGAGAAATATATACATAAAAAAGGTAAATTATACTTATTTTTCTCTAAGTTTGATGATATAACATTTATCTTCATTCATTTTAAAAAATAACACTCCTAATTGATCAAGTTGACTAATACATATTAAAATATGCTACAAGAATATTCTAATTAACCAACCATGATGTTAAACATGGTTCCTCCAATTAAAAAAAAACTAGAGAATAGCTCTCACCTCAAGCCACCACTGCCAAGCCACTATACAACCACCAACTATCGATCCACTAGGTCTCGTAACTCAATCAATCTCCTCCACACATCGCCGCTATCTCTCACCTCATAGGTTCTTTTCCTAGAATCACTTTTTCTTGAATTCCAATTTATCCGAGTAAGAGAAATCCTTAGCTACTCTCTTGTCCTTACACTTGGAAATGATGAATCTCAATAGCACTGAAGAATCCATTTTCTGACACAGGGATTTTAGCATCGCAAACAATTCAAGGTTGTTAGGAATGGGCTTTTCGAACTCGACGAGAGCAACTTCCTTCTGCTCCTTGACACGGGTGATGGCAGTGGACTCGCACTCTGAGATGGAGTCCTCGTGGCATTGAATTGAATTCGAGGTTTCCTTAAAATGGTATTCTAGAGCTTGGAATCGATGGAAGGTATTGTGGAAGCTTGGTGCCTATAATGGGTTGATTTTGTGTGAGTAATTTCTATTGACATAGGTGGAATGTGCTTGGAACGCGATGGGTAGAGGAAAGTATGTGTGGGAGCTTGGAGTTGGCAATGGTGGGGGAGGTGAAAGGTTCAATGGTGGCAATGGAGATGGGATGTGAAGTGGTGGAGGGTGATTGGCAGCGACGATGGCAGTGTTGTTAGTAGGGGTGTTCAGTTAAGGAACACAACAGGATTGTTGTTGGAAATGGAGAAGAGTTCGTCGTTGGAGTTGGTCTTCGCATCAACGGTTGACCACTGGCCTCATTTCCTCATTCTTAATTTTTTTATAGTATGTTACACTTACCCCACTTCAGGTTTTGATGATATTACACTTACTCATCTTTTTAGTTGAGGCCATTGATGTATGCTATGATCAACTATAGTTGTTCTCCACGAGGAGTAACTCTTTGCTGAGGGCAAAGATAGCGGCAATGCATGGAGGAAATTGATTGAGTTCTGGGGCTTGGTGGTTCGACAGTTGATGGCTGTATGGTGACTTGGCAGTGGTGGCTGGAGGTGAGAGCTTTTCCCTAGCTATTTTTTTTAATTGGAGGAACTATGGTTATCAGCATGGTTGGTCACCTATAATATTCTTGTAGTATATTCTAACATGTATTAGTTAACTTGATTAATTAGGGGGAGTGTTACTTTTAGAAAAAAATGGAGTTGAATGTCATATCATCAAATTTGAAGGAAAGCGAGAGTAATTTATCATATAAAAAAAGCTTGTTGGAAACATCAAATGTTGAATTTAAGTTAAAATTATTAATTTATTTTCAGTTATTTAAATATAAATTAATAATATTAAAATTATATTATAAAATATTTTAACTAGTTTTTAATAATAGTTATTAAAGATTTAAAAACTATTATAAAAATTAAAATATTCAATAAATTAAAAATTAAAAAATTTATTTTTTATATAAAATTTTTTATTTTATTTTTTTAATAAATATTCTTAAGGCCATCTTTAAAAAAATCTTTATATTATATTCTATAATTTATGTTAATAAGCTTATAAATATATATTATATATAATTATTATTTAATTATTATATTATTCGATTTAATTATTAATTTAATCGATTTAACTAATCAAACCGTATATCAAAATTGTCGTTCTAATCTCCGATTCAACTTTTATATCAAACCGTTTATCAAAAAACTCGTCGTTTTAATCTCCGGTTAAATTTTTAAAACATTGTTTCGCAGTTGACATCACCCTCGCATCATCTCACTCGCACGAAAATCCCATTCCCCAACCCCAATACAGAGAGGAGTGCCTACGAACTGCGATGCCGTCGCCGTCGGTAACAGATCAACCCATAAAATTTTATTTATTTATTTTTTGAATGTAATGATATGTTTCAAGCTCAAAGTTTGTAGTTCTCTCTTTGGATGAGTTAAAAAGTAAGTGTAACTGTAAGAGCAGCAAGCTGGAGTATAGGGATGGCAAAGTACTACGATATCGATGATATTATCACCGAGGAAGAGGTGGGCTTCACATTCTTTCATTTCTTTAACAATTTGCTTCCATTTGATATATGCCAGATTTAATGAGGGATCATAGTTTTAATTTAAGGGTAAACTTTGAAATTTTTTAATGGAAATGTTTTCCTACGTTACTGTTAGTTAGCCTTTATGATGCTATGTGGCTGATGATGTTTTTGTAACAACAATGAGGACAAAATGCAACCTAAATTTCTTATTCTAATGCTATGACTTGTTATGTTCTGGTCACAGATTGTGTCAGTTATATTTCAGAAGGCAGCATCTGGAGTGGGAATAGATCCCAGTTCTGAAATGGACTTTGTAAGAACCGTTGACACTGTTTTATGTATTTCAGAAAGGGAAGAATTGCTGGCAGTAGCACCAGATCACTGCTTACTGGAACTCTATAATTTTAATGTTTGATTTTCAGATTGAAGCAGGTTCAAAAGTTGAACTGCCTTTTTGGCTTGCCCATGAGTTACACTTGAGACAAGCTGTATCAGTCAATGTTCCCTCCTGTTTCAATCAAAAGTAATGATCATTTTTATGTCCTTTTGCAACTCACAAGCAATTTAAGTACACTTTTGTTTCTGTTACACATAGAACACCTTTCTTGTTAACACTTGTTTCTACGGCTTCAACTGAATTTGGAGCTTATATCTTTTCTTTAACCTTGTTTTTCATGTAGCATTTAAATTAATTTGTCATTAAGTGCATGATGTTGTATGAAACTACGGATAGTAATAAAATTATTCAATAACCCATTTACATGGCTTTCATAGAAGTTATAAAAACTAATAACAGCATATGTATGCCAATCTGCATTGGCATTCACATCCAAAAGTACTAGAAGACTGTTCATAGCTTTATGGTGTTGTTATTAGATTGCTTAAGAGTTAAGTTAAAAGTGTTTACCTTCATTTTGCTTGCATCTGCTCTTATAGTTGGTGGTTCTTGATTTCAGATCAAGGCTAGAGATCCAGGCTGATTCTGCAAGTGTGGATTTGAGGTCTAGATGTCCATTCTTTTATGAATTTGGTTGCAAGATAGCGCCCATGTAAGTCTCACATATGCCTATAAAGTGTTAACTTGTTCTGTTATGCATTTCCCCCTATCTTCTGCCCCACCCTTGTGGCACCAACATACCTAGAGTTAAATTAAAAATTTCCAACTGACTGAAGCTTTGGGTAAATAAACAATGCTTGAACATAGACCATCATCAGTTTGGCCAGACATCACTGTTAAAATTTAGTGTATTTTGACTGAAAAGTAACTCCATAACCACCTTTATTCTTGTATATGCACAACAAACGTCAATATAAATAGAGATAAGTGCGTATTTGCTTTTTTTACTTTTTTTTTTTAAATTAGATCAATTCAAAGTCTTTAAATGATGTGTTATTTTGTTTATATCTTTTTAGTTACAGTACAGTTGAAATATATGTAATTTGTGTTTGCCTTGTCATACTTCATGCAAATATCCAATTACTTCTTCAGAATTTTATTCATTTGTTAATTTATTTTTAATTTATGGCAGAGTTGGTGATAGAACCATCGGGTTTCTGTTGCTGTCTGCATTTAAGAATAGGTACAAGGAAGTCCTCACCAAGGCACATACTGCAGTATTTGAAGCTGGTTCCAAATTCTGGACTATACTGACAAAAGAAGAGATCAATTGTAAGACTTGTTCTACTTATTAAATGAAACATGCTTCTAATCTTCATTTATGTGATCACATCATTTTCCCTTTCATGCAGGGAGATGTTCAATTTAATCTTTAGTTTGTTCTAATGCTTTTTGTAGTGTATGAGACAGCTCAATCCACAATAGCATCCTTCAAGAAGTGGCGAATGGGGGGGGCCAGATTTCAGATAGCTTCTGTTCTGAGAAGAAAGAGAAAATCAACTGAATAGTTGTTTTCTAACCTTATCAGATAGGTTCTGTTTATTTCAGAAGGTTAGTGCCAGATGTGTTGAAGAATGGACAAAAAATGTTAAATTACTGATGTTAACCTTGTAAACTAAACACAATGTGTTCCAATTTTTAAGTCATTGGTTTAAGGGTATGAATACGATAAATTTGGCCACTGAAAAAAAATGCAGAAAATAACCTGTACGTCTTACGAAAGAATCTTCGAAGTGAATTTTTATTGACTACCGATCTTGGGGGTATGTCGTATGCCAGGAAAGCCGGATACTTAAGCAAGTTCTGGCGGTCGAATTTTGTGTACCACTGATCTCGTGCCTGTTCGGTATTAACCGGCACTTGAACAAGGTGTTACTTTAGAATTGATAAACATGATATTTACTTCCAACTTCATTAATTTAAGTAATCTTTATTCCAGTTGAAAATTGATCTCACATGAGAATTTACTCCTTTATTAGTAACACATAGCTCCTTATAAATCAATACATGTTACTAATAAGTGAGTTTTAATTTGCTCTTTCTTACTAGAAAATAACAATTTCTTGCTGAATTTTTCAATTCAATAACTTGTAGGAATCTCATTGCTCTTGATACCAAAGGGCTGAAGCCATATCATGCTTAAGATTAAATCTAGGATATTTCTCCAAATTTACAAAGCTATCAATATTTAAAAACGAGTATCTTCTTCAAAGCAAAAACATAAGTTGCACTGTTGGTAAATATAATACATACATACAGCCTTTAAAGATTAGAACCAAATTCATGTTCCGGGTGAGAGCAACATAGTGACATGGGGAAAAAAGCCCCAAAATCCTAAATACATACTGAAACCCTTTGGCATCCAAATAGTACTGGCTGTGTGCTGCTAAAATTGAAAAGCGCTAGGTTGTGCCTTTGTCATCCTCGCTTCACCGTAAGGTTCATCGTTATCATTCTTGCGGTTGTTCCTGTATGCTGCATAAGCAATTATGTAAACAATTATAAGGATGATCACAACAACAATGTTGATCACCGAGACCTTCCTCCAGCTCTTCTTGAGACTAGCCAGCACACCAGCCTTGCAAGAGTCACAGGCATAGCAAAGCTGCTGTTGGTCATTGCTCCACTTAGTGCAGTCTGGGTTGGCTCCCATCAGTCCTGCTCCTTGGTCCCACTGTGTCTCGTTCGCATAGACATAGCTACAATCTGTTGGGGGCTTGCAGCAACCAGACTACAGACACAAAAGGAGAAGATTACTTCAATAAATCGCATGGCATATGGGTTAAGAAACACAACGTTTATACTCCAATAAAAAGAAACTGGAAATGAATGTATATTTGGTTCTGAGTTTTTTTATGTACATGTGGGAGTAATTGTAAACACGGGAGTGTTTTGAAATTTGAACAAATAGAAATTAGAAACTGCAATTGGTTCTAACTTCTAAGTTTTTTAAAATAGTTTTATGGATATTGTGTTTTGAAAAGAAATGGTTTTGTATTTGTCTTTATCTTTTATATCTCCTTGCTATTAAACTATTATTGTCCTTTTTCTTTCCCATAGCAAAATGTTGCAGCGAGCAATCAAAAGTTGCTTTGTTTGGTGGGACAATGCTTTGGGCATGGATTACAATCTGTGCACACCAGGCAGCAGCAAACTGCCAGTGTTTCATCTACCAATTGAAGCAAAACACGCTAAGATAATGAGATAAGAAAACTGTCTAGTCATTCTAAAAGATGAATTGAGTATTTATGATAAATCATATTTTAGTAAGAATTATTCCAACTAACATTATGATGTGTCATGTCAAAAGCTTAAATTATAAAAGAAAAATCGTTACTCCCACAACACCGATATTTGTTTAGGCCATAAAATTAAAATGTAAATATGTAAATAATAAAATAGATTTAAGTATAATTAAAAAATAAAATTATACAGATATAAAATATTATATCTCTAACATTATCAATCGTAAAAACTAATTGACGATATTTGTTTAATTAAGAATTATTCCAACTAACATTATGGTGTGTCATGTCAAAAGCTTAAATTATAAAAGAAAAATGTTACTCATACAACATCGATATTTGTTTAGGCGGTAAAACTAAAATGTGAATTTGTAAAAAACAAAAAAAAAAACTCAATTATAATTAAAAAATAAAAATTATACAAATATGAGGTATTGTATGTCTCTAACATTATCAATTGTAAAAACTATTGACCATATGGAAAGCAAGATTGTAATATTAATCTTTGATATACATGAATTATTAGAGTGAAATTATTATTGCATATCAGTTACACCCTACTCATACATATCTTTACTAATATATTTTATAGTAAAATGTCATTTATATCACAATTTTTTATATATATTAAACTAATAAATATTATTATAATGAAATTTAACATCTAACAATATAATGTACAAATAGCATTATTGATAACAATTGGGTGGGGAAAAATCATGGTTAGGATTCCTACTTCTTTTACAATCTTGTCTGTCGAGCCTCATACATACTGTTATTATACTAGGAAACAGAAAAGGGTAAGGATAAGATAAATCATACGGACAGAAGTAGAAAAGGCTACCCAACAAAAGTTTAAATCGTATCCTACTGAACATTCTTATATGAGTTGTGGGGGAGCTAGTAAAAAGCAGAAAGCGACAACTATTAGGTTATATACATACATCATGTTTGCCACTGCAAAAAGGATAAAGATAAAAATGGAGCCCAACCATCAACCAAGAAAAAATCAATAATAGTCTAACTGTATAAGCACTTCGAATCGAATTTTTTTTAAAAAAAAAAGATACTTGCACAATATTATAATATATTACAGTTGCATACTAACACGTCTCCTCATTTCAAATTTAAGCAATTATATTATGAGCGTATTTGGTTTGAATTATGATTAATTTTTTTGAAAAAAAATGTTGTAATAATATTTAATTATATTTGATAAAATTAATTTTAACTTTAATACAAAATTTAATGTAAAATAAAAATTTTTAAAATTAATTTTATAATGTTAAATATTAAAATTTATAATTTTAATTTATAAATTATTCTTTACATTTTGATACATAAATATTATTTTATCTTTAATTAAATAATTTTTTTAATTATTTTATATTATTTTAATAATTTAATATATAAAAATAATTTTTTTATATTATTAAATAAATCGATTAATAAAATTAATTTATAATTAATACATCTAAATATAAAAATAAATTAATTATAATTGATAATAATAAAAAAATTATATAATAATTAATTATTAAACATAATCAAATTTTTATAATTTTTTTAATATGTTAATAGATTCTAATTGTTTGTAATGATAATTATGTTTTATGAGTACTATTATTCAACCATATAATCCATTACTTTGTTAGCAACGTGGCCACATCCTCATGTGGTCCCGTCACAATGCATATCAATTTGTCATAATTCAAAAACCTGTTCCATAATATCTTGTATTTTGGTCATAGTATCAATCTTTTTTTATGTGATGTTAAACTATAGACAAATCTGTAAAAATCAAAGCAAACTTTGTAATGATGACACATTTGGTATCTAGCGATGACACCACCACTACTCCAAATGTCCATCAATTATCATCCCTATATTATTGTGAGTCCATTTAATTCAATTTTTTTATTTTATTTTGTCGCCCTTAACATAGGTTGCAATCAATTGGATCACGAACCACAATTTTCAGGGCTTGCCGAGTCAAAGCCCATCATCCCACATGCCGCAGGGTTCCTTGCAGAGAGATCTACAGCAGGAGTCAGATCTACCCATTCAAAGAATTTGAATTCTCTTTTGGTAATTTTTTTATGTAATCAAGTGAAAGAAATTAATAAATATAAAAATATTTATTAAGAAAATTCAATCATAATTTATAATTTTTTTTATAATTTTTAATGACTATCTCTTTCTTCTATTGAATTAGATAAAAGAAATAAGAATTAAAATCCACCCATTCAATCAAACACATGCACTTTCATTTCATTTAAGTTGTTTCTCTACGACCAATACTTTCTTTAAAAGCACTAAACAGACAACTTTTTCAGAAAAAATAATTTAATAAAAAATTCAAACACACTTCTTATATGCTTCAAAAAAAAAATCCAAAAAAAAAATCCCATCCCAAACACCTTCCATCCTTCAGAGATTTTTATTTTTATTTTTTAATTTTTAGCACAAAGACTCAGAAATTGATCCAGATTCAAGATATAACTCACTGGAAGAAATAAAGTACCCAAAAAAGAAAGAAAATGTATTATTTAGGGGGCATACCTGAATAGGGGTAAGCTGTCTGAGGTAGAACATATCAGCAGTTTCAGGCACCCCACCAAGGGTTGTTCTCCCCATCTTAGCACATATTTTAGAGTCCCTAATACATGAACTAATCTTTCTCCAGTAGCTGTCACTAGCTACACGCTCCTCCAGCCAACCCGAGTAGTCCTGAAGGTAATAGTCCAAGTAAGCCCGGTTCATCACCTTTCGGCCTGACCCTTTGTCCGTGACCACATAGGCAAAGATTACAAATCCAATAAGCACAGCAATGATGATGAACATGACAACCAGGTAGAGCCTCATGAGGAAGGTGTTGCGGTAACACGCGCCCGCAAAACCAGCCAAGGAGGTGACCATGATGCTGACCCCTATGATGATCAAGGGCCACTGAAGGAATTGAAGGCAATCTGTGTTGTTTGCTCTGCTGCTCAGCCATATTCCACCTCCCAGTATTGGAATTGACAGCAAGAAGGTCAAGAAGTTTATAGCACCAATCAAGTGGTTGCTTGTTCTCATCGTTGATGATCTTCTTCTTCTTCTTCTTCTCCTTCTCCTTTTTGTGAACAAAAATATAAAAGGTTTTCTTTTCACTGATTCTTCTACTGTTTCTTTGTATCTCACACAAGTTGAAGCTCAAAGCAAGAGTTACTTATGATAGTAAGGAAGGCTTGTATTGTATTGTATTTATTTATTTATTTATTAGATGCAGAGTTGGTGAGGGGTGCGCGTAAAGAAAGATGATACTCGCTGTGCACTGTGAACAGGTGTCCATTAGATTCGTAAAATGACTGAAATAACCTTCTTCATTTTAAAATGTCGTGGCACTTGGTTGGTTGGCTCCAGACTTCCAGATTATATTATCATGTTAAACATATAGAAGTGTATTTGTCTAGAATTATTAAATTGTATATAAATTTAATTTATATAAAAGCATATTGATATAACTTTATTAATAGTTTATCATGTTTTGGCTTCTTTCTTAAAAGTAAACATACATGAGAATGGGAAGTTACTAATAAGCGTATGGATCCGTTCACTTATAAGGATGACAAAATTATCCTACTTATAAGAATTTGTGAAGATTATTTATGATAAAATAAAGATGAATATTTGTTTAATAAATAAAGATAGAGGAGAGAATTATAATATATATTTTGTAAATATTTATAGTAACATCTTATTTTTTATAAAATATTTTTTAACTTAAATATTTTATTTAATTTCATTTTATAATAGTTGTTATTAATAAAAATATATTAAATAAAATTAGTAAGAATTTAATAATTTATGAAATTAAAAGTAAAAATTTATTGAAATAAAATTTAATATTTAATCTTAACATTAAAATTAGAAATATTTTAATTAATATATTTAAAAAATATTTATAAAAATTATTTATAAAAAAATAAATATCATTAAGTAATGATTACTTGAAAAAAATATCTAAGTAATACTGTAGACAGGAAGCCAAATTCATTACTTAAAAAAAATATCGAAGAAATCAGATGCAACGTGCGCAAGAAGCCAAACGAATTTGGCTAAAAATAGGTAATAGACTAATAGTGAAACAGAAAACGTGAAGCGACAGAGAGAGAAAAGGAAAGAATGGTAGTTTGGAATTGTGAATTGAGAGTGAGAAGTGTGAACCCGAGAGAGAGAGAAAAGAAAGAGTTGAAGTAAGTGGAAATAGAGATATAGAAAAGAAAGGTGCTGACGTGTTGTAACCGAAGAGAAAGAGAAAGGGAAAAAGAGTTGGTTGTAACACAGAAAGAGAAAAGAAAAAGAGAGAGGAGAAGAGAAGAGAAGAGAAGAGAAGAGAGAAAAAATTTCTACAAAGTAGGATCTTAACTTTTTATAATAAAAAAATATGATTTTTAGTATTTTTTTTTTTTTTTATTTTTTAATATTTTATATATATTATTATTTTTGTTAAATTTATTATTCATATATAATGTTATAAAAATTTGATATTTGCTTAATTTTAAAATATTTATGATATTTGAATAAATTTAGAATTATTATAATTTAAGAGTTGATTCTTTCATGAGACTAATATAATAAAATTAGAATATCACTTAAAGTTTAAGGTAAATAAATATTTTAATTATATTGGATAATAAATATATGCACTAGATTTACATGAATTTTTTTATATTTACTTTGATTTGAGAGCAATTTTATGACTTTTATTTTGACATTTACAATAAAAGAACTTTTGTGTAAAAAATACACTATCAGGACTAGGACAAATTATGAACCATGATAATAACCTGACAATTATAGACTATGATGATGACTGAACAATTATGGACTATGACATGGACTTTTAAAAGAATTATTAAATTAATTTTAAATCATATTTGATACCTTGAATAATTGATATTTAAATTTAATAATTCTAAGTTTTGTGAATTTTATTTAATTGTCATGATTTATATATATATATATATATATATATATATATATATATATATATATATATATATATATGATGAATTTATTTGTGATATATTAATGATTTGTGTTGCTTATGTTTGTGTGTAATGACAAGCAAGTGATTCACGAAAAAGTTTGCACCTAGTCATTGAGAGGGAGAGGGATGAATTTCCTTTTTTGTTACCTGCCTGATTAATATGGGTATATCTGACTTTATTGTCATGATGTATAAGTAACACCAGAGATAGAGTGTATTCCTAATAGAAGTGAAGGTCTTCGAGTAAAATGTGAGACAAACAGACATGGAAAGAAAAAATAAAGTAAATGGTGGATACCCTGTGATGAGGAACTTGCTTATTGATGATTGCATATATTTGTTGATAATCGGTACTTGTTTGTTGATATTTGAGAAACTTGTTGATGTTAATATATAAGGTTGTATTACGTGATTTATTTAGCATTTGTTCTGTTATGCCGAAATTGTGTTGTTCTTGTCATACCTTAGTTGCCATGTGATTTTCTGTGTATTTTACATAGTTAAAATTCACTATGTTTTTCAATATTTTTTATAATTGTTTATTTCTTACTGAGAATTTTTAATTCTCACTTTATTCATGGTGTTTTCAGACTAGTACAGGATGTATTATGGTCATCACCATTCCGATCGACTAAGCATAGATTCTTATTCCAAATGATGATATAATTATTAGAAATATGTGGCTATGTACTTCTAAGTAAACATTACGACTGATGTGAGATTTTAGTTTGAAAAGTTATAGATGTGTATTACCACTTTGTGTTATCCTGTATCGATACTTATTTTCTTTTATATTTTTTTATTTCAATTTTAATTTATGTTTTTAAATTTTCATAGAGTAAATTCATTGATAATATTATTATGTATATGTTTAGAGCTATTATTTTAGTAAGGGGTTACATTTTTTGTATCACAGTGTCGATTTCTGGCACTAGAAAATTATATCTATGAATTGAATTTTTGCCTATGTTGAGTTTCCGCATGACGATTACTCTTATTATTTTATACATGCCATATAAAATTATAACTACATTAACCTTACAATATTGAGTATGATCACCTCAATATTGAATTGTTCATGGTTGTATAATACTATATGGCATCAGAACACTCGGAAGTACAAAGTTCACAAAATGATACTCTGACAGGGATATTAGGACTCATGCAAGGATTGGTTGACGCAGTTAGGGCCCAGACAGAGTCAACCAACCTAATTTTACAGATAGAGTCAACCAACCTGATTTTACAATGCATGCAGGAAACTCAAGATAAGAACAATAATCATAACCATAATCATCTTAGTGAGGATAGTGGAAATTCTACTGGGGAAACTTCTGTGACCAACCTAAATTATCAAGGTCTTTTAGAATTTAGGAAAGTCAAACCGCTATCTTTTCATGGAGATTATGACCCAACACTAGCTGAAAAATGGGTTATGCAATTAGAAAAGATTTTTACAGTCATGGGAAACACAAATGAACAAAAGGTAGTCTTTGCCACCTACATGCTAGAAGGGGAGGCAGAATACTGGTGGAAATGTGCTAGACACTTATTAGAGTCTAGAGGAACTGAAATCACCTGGGAGGTATTTTTAGCCACATTTTTTGATAAGTACTTCCCTGATAATGTAAAAAAATGAAAAGGAAATAGAATTCATACAACTCATACGGATAAACATGACTATAGGGCAATATGTGGCCAAAATTGAAAAACTTTCTAAATTTTCTTCCTACTTGAAAAACAATCTTGATGGCCACTGGAAAGTTACCAAATTTGAGTGGGGTTTGAGGCCTAAAATAAGGGAGAAGGTGTCTACCCTGGAAATAAAAGATTATCTCACTCTACTAAACAAATGTAGGATAGCATAAAAGAGCTATCTAGATATAGAATTTGAAAGAGAACGTCAGAACTCTCTTAAAAGAAAAAGAGTGGCAGAAGCTCAGAAGAAAAATAATTTTAAGAGCGGAGTAAACCATGGAAAGGATAAGCAAGTAAAGACTGGCAGATTTTTACATGTGTGCAACAAATGTGGCAAATCCCACGGCTCTAGACCTTGCTATATGTGTTTCCGATGCAGAAAACTAGGACATTTTGCCAATGATTGTACCACCGAGAAGATGGTAAACAACCCTGTACCCAGACCACAGACTAAAGGAAAAGTATTCGCTCTAAGTAGAAAATAGGCAAATCAATCCCATAACATGATTCAAGGTAAATGTTTTCTTAAAAACACTCTCTTAATTGCATTGTTTGATTCAAGAGTTACATACTCCTTTATATCTATTGATTGTGTGAAGAAGTTGAATTTTCCTATAACTTCTTTGTTTTATAATATGTTAGTTTCAACTCCCACAGGAGGAAAAATTTATACTTCTCAAGCTTGTTTAAAATGTCCTATTTTAATTGAAGGAAAAGCTTCTATTTTGAACCTTGTTTGTTTGCCTTTGATTGGTATTGATATCATAATTAGAATGAACTGGTTGTCTACTAATTATATTATCTTAGATTGTTCCAGAAAACTTGTCTATTTTCCTAACGATCCACCTAAGGAACCAAAATCTACCAATACTCTATTCTTTAATGTCACTCAGGCAAAGAAGTGCCTCTTAGAAGGAGATCAATGGTTCATTCTTTTGTTTTCTTCAAATTTATAGGTTGGGCAAGAAATAAACAATATACCTATAGTAAGAGAGTTTCCAAAAGTATTTCCCAAAGAGATAGTGAACCTACCACTTGAAAGAGAAGTTTAAATTTCTATTGACTTAGTTCCGGGAATAGGACCTCTATCTTTTGCACCTTATAGAATGTTCCATTTGGAGTTAAGTGAACTAAAGAAACAAATAGATGAACTGTTAGCCAAAGGATTTATCAGGCCCAGTGTATCACCGTGGGGTGCACTTGTTCTATTAGTCAAGAAGAAAGATAGGAGCATGAAGTTATGTATAGATTATAAGCAACTGAAAAAAGTCACAATTAAAAATAAGTATTCACTCCCTAAGATAGATGACCTGTTAGATCAACTGTTAGGAGCTATAGTATTCTCAAAGATAGACTTAAGATCAATATATTATCATATAAGAGTAAAATCAAATTATGTACCCAATACGACCTTTAGGACCATATATGGGCATTATGAATACTTAGTGATGCCCTTTGGACTTACTAATGTTCCTGTAAAATTCATGGATTATATGAATAGCATTTTTAGACCTTACATTAACCAATTTGTAGTAGTCTTTATAGATGACATACTCATCTATTTAAGACTGAGAAATAATATGAACAACACCTTAGAACCGTGCTACAAATTCTAAAGGAGAAACAATTGTAAGTTAAGATAGAAAAGTATGAATTCTGGTTGAGTAAAGTAAAATTCTTAAGTCAAGTGATCAATCATAAAGGAGTAACTGTGGATCATAGTAAAGTTGAAGCAGTAGTTCACTAGGAAAGGCCAAAGACAATTATTGATATTAGAAGTTTTCTAGGATTGGTCGGATATTATAGGAAATTCATTAAGGGATTCTCCCAACTATTTTTACCTTTGACTAGGTTAACTAGAAAGAATCACCTTTTTTAGTGGGATTCAGCTTGTGAAGCAAGTTTTCAGGAGTTAAAGAACAGACTTACCTCCACTTCAGTCTTAATAATTGCTGATAATAAACAAAGCTTTGTAGTGCATTATGATGGATCTAAGAAGAGTTTGGGATGTATTTTAATGCAACATGGTAGAGTTGTAGCTTATGCATCCAAACAATTTGGACTGTATGAAGAAAATTACCCAACTCATGACTTAGAATTAGCAGCAATAGTCTTTGCTTTGAAAATTTGGAGGCATTACCTATATGAAATCAAGTTTGAGGTATATAGTGATTATAAGAGTTTAAAGTATCTTTTTGACCAAAATGAGTTAAATACGAGACAACGTAGATAGATTGAGTTTTTAAAGGACTATGATTTTGAATTGAAATATCATGCTGGTAAAGCTAATGTAATGGTTGATGCCTTGAGTAGGAAGTCTTTGCACGTGTCCTCAATGATGATAAAGGAACAAAAGTTATTAGAAGATTTCAGGGACTTGAAGATTTATGTGTCCTTGCAACCTCATTGCTTGTATACTAGTGAACTAAGAATATAGTGTGATTTAATAGACCAAGTAAGACAAGCCTAAGAACATGATGAGTTTTTGTAGTCTCTCAAAAGAAGAATTCTAGTAGAATAGCTTGAACATTTTCATGTTGATGAAAAAGGGGGCTATGATGTATGAAGAAAGATTATGTGTGCCCAATGATGAAGATTTGAGAAAGAAGATTTTATCCGAGGCACATTGCAGTAAGTATATTATGCATCCTGGTACAACCAAAATGTATCAGGATTTCAGAAAATTATTTTGGTGGAATGGGATGAAAAGAGACATAGCTAGGTTTGTAGCTAAATGTCTAGTTTGCAATAGAACACCAGAAGCCTGCTAGATTAGTGCAACCCTTGAATATCCCTAAATGGAAATAGGATAGCATATCAATGAATTTTGTGTTAGGACTACCTAGGACTCCATCAGGTTATGATGCAGCATGGGTAATTGTTGACAGGTTAACTAAGTTTGTCCACATTTTGCCTATTGTACAAGTTGGCTCAAGATTATATTCGAGAAATTGTAAGGTTACATAGTGTACCAACTAGCATAGTTTCAGACAGAGACTCAAGATTTACCTCAAAATTCTGGATAACCTTACAAGAGGCTTTAGGCACTAAGCTCCACTTTAGTACATCTTACCATCCTCAAACAGATAGTCAAACTGAAAGAACCATTCAGACCTTAGAAGATATGCTTAGAGCCTGTGTGTTAGAATTTCAAGGAAGTTGGAATAAACATCTACCATTAATAGAATTTGCTTATAAGAACAGTTATCATTCCAACATAGGAATGACTCCATTTGAAGCTCTGTATAGTAGAAACTGTAGATCACCTTTGTGTTGGTTAGAAACAGAGGGGAAAAGTTTATTAGGACTTGATATAGTGCAACAAACCACAAAAATGTCAAATTTATCAAAGAAAAATTACTTGGTGCTCAGAGTAGACAAAAAAGTTATGTTGATCAAAGAAGAAGACCTTTGAAATTTGAAAAAGGGGAGCATATTTTCCTCAGAGTTACTCTTACTACTAGGATTGGTAGAACCCTTAAAACTAAAAAGTTGAATTCCAAATTCATTGGTCCATTCCAAATCCTTAAAAAGGTATGACTTGTTGCCTATCAAATTGCACTTCCCCCAAATCTTTCAAATTTTCATGATGTCTTTCATGTATCCTAACTTAGAAAATATTGTTTTGACCTTTTAGACAACAGATAACATGAAACAATGCAAGTAAGAGATGATTTGACTTATGACACAAAACCTATACGAATCATGGATAAATATGTTAAACACTTGAGAGGAAAAAAAATTCCTTTAGTTAAAGTGATCTGTGAAGAACTGTCACCAGAGGAGGCAACATAGGAATTAGAAGATGACATCCAAAAATTCTATTCAGAGTTATTTCAATTAGGTTAGTGAATTTTGGGGACAAAATTCTTAAAATGATGGAAGAAATGTAACATCATAACCGTTGAGAGGCAGAAGGGTGAACTTCCTTTTTTGCTTACTTATTTTTTGCTTATGTTTGTGTGTGATGGAAAGTAAGTGATTCATGAAAAAGTTTGCACCTAACCGTTGAGAGGCAGAGGGATGAATTTCCTTTTTTGTTTCCTGCCTAATTAGTATGGGTATGTATGACTTTGTTGTCACGATGTTTAAGTAACACTAGAGATAGGGTGGATTCCCTATGGAAGTGAAGACCTTCGAGTAAAATGTGAGACAAGCAGACATAGAAATAAAAAGTAAAGTAAATGGTAGATACCCTGTGATGAGGAACTTGTTTGCTGATGATTGCAAACACTTGCTGATAATCGGTACTTGTTTGTTGATATTTGAGGAACTTGTTGATGTTAATATAAGGCTGTATTACGTGATTTATTTAGCCTTTGTTCTGTTATGCCGAAATTGTGTTGTTCTTGTCATACCTTGGTTGCCATGTGATTTTCTATGTATTTTACAGTTAAAATTCACCATGTGTTTTCCAATATTTTTTTTATAACTGTTTATTTCCTATTGAGAATTTTTAATTATCACTTTATTTATGGTATTTTTAGACTAGTACAGGATGTATTATGGTCATCATCATTCAGATCGACTAAGCATATATTCTTATTCTAAAGGAGGAGGATATAATTATTACAAATGTGTGTTTATGAATTTCCGAGTAAACACTGTTGTGAGATTTTAGTTTGAAAAGTTATAGAGATGTGTATTATAACTTTGTGTTGTCTTGTATCGACACTCATTTCCTTTTATATTTTTTTATTTCAATTTTAATTTCTGTCTTTAAATTTTCATGTAGTAAATTCACTGATAATATTATTATGAATATGTTTAAGCTATTATTTTAATAAGGGGTTACACCTATGCTTTTTATTTAATATATATCATATATTATATTACTTTGAGATGAAATAAATATGCAAAAGCATCTTTGAAAGGAAAGGCATAAATGTTTAAAGCTAACCCAACCAATTCTGCAGCATATCAAAATAGATTAAAAAAGAAACAAGAATACAAAAACAGGGGCTTACACCTATGCAATTTTTTATTTAATATAAATCATCACTGATATTATGATCCTGAATTTTTTATTTTGAGATGAAATAAATATATATATATTTATTATTTTTAAATAATTTTTTATTAAATGAGTTCATAATGATAAATTTTATTTAAAAAATATTATTTATGTAATAATTATTTATATTAACCGATTATTATAAAATATAATTAAATTTAATTTATTATTTATAATATTTTTTAATTTTATAAAAATATTAAATTATTAAATAAATTTGTAATATATATACTAAAATTTATTTTATGTATATTATTTTTAAAATTTTTAAAATTTTATTTTAATTTATTAATTATTCATAAATATTCATAAATGCTCCTATTTTATCTACTGATAAAAATTATAAATAAATACTCGTCACGAATAGAAAAATAAGAACAAGAAAAACACTACCCGTCCAGTCCCATGGTCCCACCCCACCTCACCCGGCCGACATCCCTAAACGCGTTATCCTTATAGCTAAGCAACTTCGATGTGCTCTTTCATTGATTGAAGGCAAAGTTTTAATGTTCACGTGACCCAACCATTACTGTAGAATTTTGCCCATATTTCTCATTTTGGTATTCATGTAACTTTTGTTCGTACTATAGTATATAAAAATTAGAACCAGATTAATTACTTTTCATACTCTTGTCGAACTAATTCACTTTTTCTTTAGTATCCAAACAAGCTTAATAATTTCATAACAATTCACCTTTTGATTTGGTTAAATATGAATATTTTAACGTTAAGGTGTTTAAAAGCTGTCCTAATTTTTTTTATTTGCAAGAATATACCTATAGTATAATTTCTATATTTCTACCACCTTATCCTATCTAACACACGGAAAAAAATAGTACAACATGGAAAACAAATATGTTTGGTAATATTGGTTACTTGTAAAATATATTTTTTCGGAACTGAGTTATGAGAGTGTTGATTTAAAAATAACATTTTTATATGATTCGAGACATTTTGATGCATAGTCAAATACTTCAAGATATTTATACAATTTAATTAGAATTTGCATAAAATTTTTAAAATAACGTATTCGATTTATCAAAAAATGATAATTTCGATTCAGTATCAAGATGACTTTAAATTGGAGTTAACAGTTAAAACTATCAAATGATAGTTTCGGTTTGATATTAGAAATAATATTTTGGAAACTTCGACTACGATTCGAATATTGAGATTTTAAAAGTAGTTACACTTAACAAATTCTTAAAGGATAGAGGAGTTCAACTAGATGAAAAATCAAAAAGTGGTTGAAGAATCAAAGTTTGAATTCAAAAAGAAAGATTTTTTGAATTTGAATTAGAAGTTAACAGCAGTTGCAAATGTTAGATCAAGACAACTTAAGGATTAATGGTTAAGATTAAGCAGTTATTTGTGGTACGAGGATCGCTGACAAGGATTTGGTGATTATTAGACAAAGATTACTAATCATTTAGTAGTTATCTTTGTTTTAGACACATGGCAAGATCTTGTAAAAATGGTAGTTACTTAGGAAGTCTATAAATACCAAGAGGATGAAAACTTTTAGGGGTTGAAAATTCATTGCTCGCAAACACTTGTAAACTCACGCTCTCACGTCCATTGACATTTCGAGCAAACAACACGCAAGTCTAGTCTAGTATGTTTCCATCCACTTTCATTTCTGTACAATTTATCAATTCAATGGAAGTTTATCTTCAATTTATTTAATTTCAGTCATTTTACTTTATTGCAACTATTTTCTACTCCCGATCAAATGTTCTTCCAAGATCATTTGATTTCTTTTAATTATTTTCTTTACTTTATTGCAAAAAACTCTTTTCTACTCCTGATCAAGTGTTCTTCCAAGATCATTTGATTTCTTTTAAATTACTCTCTTTACTTTCTTGCAATTTACATGCTTAGATTTACTATTCATTACTTGCATTTTAAACTGTTTTATTCTCTATTCTTTACTCAGTATTTTACACTACTCAAATCACGTATAAACATTCGATTTTGAATTTACATAATCTTCTGAACTTTGAAATCATCATTTACATCCTTTTAAGAAATTAGCTTAGACTAGAATCCCAAGAGGAAGTGATTCTCTTCCCCGAATTAAGATCGACAATCAAACTTTGTCAAGAGACAAAGGGTTTACCTTAGTCTAATTAGTTATTGTAAAAAATTTTGGTAAATAAATTGGCACGCCCGGTGGGACCGGTCAATTAAGATCTTAAGGGATTTTAAAGTTTATGCATTTAAGAAGTGGTAGAATACTGCCAAATATGTTTGAGAATACATCTTTGAATGCTCAGAACCTTCAAGTAGGGAATAATGGAGGCAATAATAGTAGAGATACTATAGTCTCTGCACCATAGGCCTTAGAGTCCGTGATCAGTGAAATTACAGGAGCCCTTGTTTCAAGTTCAGAAACTAGAACTCTTGGGGTAAATGGAACTGCACCTTTGTTTGGGTTGCCTCCTGGGTTTACTCCCCAGAATGTCACGCACAACATAGGTACTGCCCAGGCCACATATACAAGTCCTATACCAAATGTTTCATTAAGAAATCAAGTAGTAAATGCTGGTGGCTAAATTGCAGGAACAAGTACCAATCAAACTGATAGGCAAAATATGGGAACACCAATATTCCCTAACATGCCCAGAGATATGTCTTCGATTCCTTCAGGGAACACAAATACAGCTTTGAATAATATCAGGCAACAAATTGATGAAAGTAATCATGAGATGGTCCATATATTGACTCAGCAGATGACTACTGTTATAACTCCACTCATCGAATCAACCAATAATACTTACACCACATTGACTAGACAAATGGGTAGGATTGTAGATGTTTTTGGTAACCCAAAAGCTTCTGTAGGTAATCAAAGGGTAGATAATCAGTCTGTGTCCCAAGAGAACGCCTAGTTGGTGAATAATCCCAATATTAACAATGCATTTGAGGATAACTAGTTTAGGAAAATTCCACCTGGCTCAAATATAGGATTTCGTATGGTCAATCGAAATCAAGATGCCGATAACCTCCTAGAAAAGATTAGACTTAATAATCCTGGGGGGCAACAAAATATTAATCAGGCAGTTGAACAAGTGCTTAATAGATATGGATTTAATGTGGGATATGTGAATAGACCATATTTTATGTCAGTTTTCCCTGAGTTTATCCAACAAGCAGAATTGCCTAGAGGATGGAAGGCACCTAAGGTTTCTAGTAAATTTGATGGGGAAAGTGGAGAACCAACAGTAGAACACATTGCTCGATTTACAATCGAAGCAGGAGATGTAGCAACAAATGAATATCTGAAGATGAAATATTTCCCTAGCTCTCTAACTAAAAATGCTTTTACTTGGTTTACTACTCTCCCACCAAATTCGATTCACTCTTGGAACCAATTGGAAAAAAATGTCCATGATCAGTTCTTTAGAGGAGAGACAAAAGTAAGTCTCGTGGATTTGTTTAATATTAGAAGAGGACATGAGGAGCCAATAGATGATTACTTGGCTAGGTTTAGGCAGATGAAGGCTAGGTGTTTTACTGTCATTCTTGAGTCTAAGGCGGTAAAAATGGCTGGTGGTGGTTTAGACTATTCCATTCGAAAGAAACTAGTTAACCAACAAATCCTTGACATATCTCAACATGCTGATAAAGTAAGACAAATTGAGCAATTGAAACTCGAAAAAGAAAAATTTAGGAGAAATTTAAGAAAAGAAAAAATTGCTTATGTCGAAACTCTTGATAGCAAGGATAAGTATGGTAAGAAATCAAAAGACAATAAAGTAGTCTATGTCGAAATCGATGAAAATGAAGATGATGAAGATAATGAGATTAACATAGCAAAGTTAAAATCTGGCCCTCCTTATATTTGCTCATCTTTAATGCCTAATCTAACGAAGGACAATATAAAGTCCTCTAATAGGCTAACTTATGCTTTCGATATTTCTAAAGTTGATTTAATTTTTGATGTTTTGTTAAAAGATAAGCAAATTAAACTTCCAGATGGACATAAAATCCCTTCGCTAGAAGAAATAAATGGTCAAAGATATTGCAAGTATCATAATAGATATGGACATTCGACTAACAACTGTATACGTTTCAGGGATTTAATTCAAAAAAAGCATTATGGAAGGAAAATTAAAATTCGAGAACAAGAAGAACATGAAGGTGGATATAGATCCATTCCAAGTAAATACTAGCTATATTGAGCCAATGGGCTTCACTAAAGTCAATATGGTTGAGGTAGGAGAATCCTCTCCTGATCTCAATGATCACAGCCTCGATGTATTCGAGGCCACAGATGAAGAAGTTTTCCCCAAGGCTGGGGAAACTTTGGTCAAATTCCTCCTAAGGAAGAAAGAAGGGGAGAAGGAAGCCTCCCTCTGCCCCAGATGCAGTGCTGTCTTCGACAGGTTGGCTGCCAAGTCTTACCAAGCAGCCTTGAAGCAGAAGCAGAAGTAGGAGAAAACCATTGCAGGAGCTTCCATCAGTATCAATAATCAACCAATAAACCACAATGTCATGGTAATGCAGGGATTGGAGGATTCCAGGAAGGGGAAGATGAAGGTTCCCCCTACAAATATGGCCCTTAATCAATGGGTTAAGAACAGTCCATGACCTCACCAGTTTCAGAACAAGCCGTATTAGCCAAAATTCAAACATGGGATGAGTCCTTTTAACAGGAAACCAAACACATGATTTTGAGGGGAAGTTCGAACCCAAACCAGAGTTTAACCATGTATATGTCGAAGTCTCAATGGCGCAAGGCGCAGAAGCTGCGACAACAGCAGCTACAACAACAGGCATTGGCTAAGGTGCAATAGCCATAAATGTCATTTGCCCAGGTGATTCGAGGAACACCCTTGAAAGAAAAAAAAAAGCCTACAAGTCTAATGGATGAAGACGTTATTATAAATTCATTCGAATCTGGGTTTAAAGATGATCTCGACACAATTTTTGGTGTCAATATTGTGTCTCTTCTTCCTTATAACTTTGCTGTTTCAAGTGATCAGGAAGTAAATCAGGAAGAGGATTTCGAAGATGATTTAGAATAGACCAGTTGGTATATGGTCGAAGAAGATACAATCAAAGTGATGAAAAATTCGGCAGCTTTTAATACTCCTTCCCATGACATGAAGAGCCATCTTCGCCCACTTTTAATCAAGGCAACAGTATATGGTAAATTAGTAGGTAAGGTATTGATAGATGGAGAAGATGCCATTAATCTTTTACCAAAGAATTTACTAAAAAAATTTGGCAAGTCAGAGGCTGATTTGTTGCCTCATAATATGGTGGTAACAGATTTTAATGGTAGATCCTCCACATTAGAAGGGACTATTGTTCTCGATGTCAAAGTGGCTTCAGTAACGAGGTCAAGTTTGTTTATAGTGGTCCCTTCAAAGGCCAGTTGCAATTTACTTTTAGGAAGGGAGTGAATTCATGTTGTTGGTGCGGTTCCTTCGACTGTCCATCAGAAGATGTTCCTGTGGAATCAGGTTAGGGAACTCGAGATGGTTGAAGCTGATGACACCCTTTGCCATGTCAATCAGAACCATGCAGATTTATAAATATATATGCCTGATGTTTGACCATTCTCTATCTGGGATTCAGCATCTTTCGACAGAAAAGGAGTTGAAATGGTGGCTTTTACCCCAACATGTTTATCTATTATTTCAAAAGCTGATTCATTTCAGCTTCAAAATTGTAATGACTCTAGGGCGTACAGACGCCTATTTAATATTTCAGGTCGAGTATATTCGGACTTAAGTTGTAATAATGGAACTTAAAAGTCATGTGGCTAGAATCTCAGCCTATATGGCTGAAAATCACACAGAAAGTGCGATTTCTAGTCAGTTGACTCGAATTTCAGCTTATATAGCTGAGAAATTTGGTACCAATGAAAGTACCAACTTAGATTGTATTTATGATGATTCTCCTTTAGGATTCGAACAGACTCCTCTATCTGAGATTAAGAGAGTAGAGGTACAAGATCCTTTAGAATAAATTAATTTAGGAAATGATGTAATAAATAAGCCTACTTTCATAAGTAGTTTAATAAATTCTAATTTCAAGTACAAGTTGATTCATTTGCTCGAAGAATATAAAGACTGCTTTGCATGGGATTATGAGGAAATGTCTGGACTCAGTCGAAAGTTAATGGAACACAGACTACCAATTCGAGCATGACAAAGACCAATCAAACAAGCACCAAGAAGGTTTGCCCCCGAAGTGGTGTTAAAAATTAAGGAGGAAATCAAAAGATTACTAAAGGCTAAGTTTATTCGAACTGCCAGGTATGTTAACTGGATTTTTAATGTTGTTCCTGTTATGAAAAAGAATGGGAAGTTAAGAGTATTCATTGATTTTCAATATTTAAATTCTGCTACTCCTAAAGATGAATATCCTATGTCTATTACTGACATGTTAATTGATTCAGCTTCAGGTTATGAAATTTTAAGTTTTTTGGACCGTTATTCTGGGTATAATCAAATTTACATTGCAGAAGAGGATGTGGCAAAAATAGCATTTCGATGTCCAGGATCAATTGGCACCTTCGAATGGGTAGTCATGCCCTTTGGATTAAAAAATACTGGGGCCACATATCAAAGAGCTATGAATACTATTTTTCATGATGTCATTGATAAATTCATAGAAGTTTACATTGATGATGTGGTGATAAAATCAAAATCAGAACAAGAACATCTTTCAAATTTGAAGCAATCATTCGAAAGGATGAGAAAACATGGGTTAAAAATGAATCCTATTAAATGTGCTTTTGGTGTTTCTGCAAAAAATTTCCTCGGATTCTTGGTTCAGAAAAAAGGAGTAGAGGTAGATCAGAACAAAGCGAAAGCTATTCTGGAAGCATCACCTCCTTCAAATAAGAAACAGCTCCAGTCTTTATTGGGAAAAATTAATTTCCTAAGAAGATTCATTTCGAATTTATCAGGAAAAACTAAAGTTTTCTCTTCACTCTTGAAACTCAAAGCTGAAGAAGAGTTTCATTGGGAAAAGGAACATCAAGCGGCTTTCGATCAAATCAAACAGTGTTTGGCTAATCCTCCAATAATGACACCTCTAGTACCCGGACGTCCCTTGAAGTTATATATTTCAGCATCAAATGAAACGATTAGGTGTATGCTAGTACAGGAAGATGAGAATGGAATCGAAAGAGCTATATATTATCTTAGTGTAGTTTTAGTCAATGCTGAAACAAGATATAGTGCAATTGAGAAATTATGCTTAACCTTGTACTTCTCTTGCACCAAGTTAAAATATTATGTAAAGCCACATCATATACTTGTTGTTACAAAAACTGATATAATAAAGTATATATTGACCAAACCTATATTGCATAGTAGAGTAGGAAAGTGGGCTCTTGCTTTAACAGAATTTTCTTTAAAGTATGCACCACAAAAGGCCTTGAAAGGCCAAGTGTTGGCAGACTTTTTGATTGACCACCCTTGTGTTGATGTCAAAAAAAAAGATATTGTCTACGTTGGTCTAAAACCGTGGAAATTATATTTTGACGGATCAAAACACGTTGGAGGTGTGGGACTTAGAGTTCTAATCGTATCACCAGTTGGGATTCCAACTAAATTTTTATTTGAATTAAAACATGAATGTTCGAATAACGAAGCAGAGTATGAAGCTTTAATAGCTGATTTACAAACTTTAATTTCACACAAGGCTAGAGTTATTAAAGTTTTTGGTGATTCTCAGCTAGTCATTAAGTAATTGACTCAAGAATATAAATGTGTTAATCACAATTTATTCAAATACTTTGTTTTTGCAGCAAGATTGTTGAGTGAATTCGACGAAGTAATTTTGTAGCATATTCCAAGGGAAGAAAATTTTGAAGCCAATGAGCTTGCTCAAATAGCTTCAGGTTACAAGATTTCGACTACAACTTTGGTTAAATTAATCCAAATTAGAGAAAAATTATATTCGTTTAAGAGTATAGAAGTATGTCTGCTCAAGGATATTGATGATGATGATTGGAGAAAGCCAATTATTAATTATTTACAAAACTCAAATATATCAATCGAAAGAAAATTAAAATATAAAGTTCTACATTATGTTATAATGGGAGATTCACTTTATAAAAAGTCAGTGGATGGAAATTTATTGATATGTTTGAGTGAAAAAAAAGCATATACAGCCTTGGCAGAAGTACATGAAGGTATTTGTAGTGCTCACCAAGCAGGTGAGAAAATGAAATGGGTATTACGCAGACAGAGGGTTTATTGGCCTTCAATGGTAAAGGATTGTCACTTGTACGCTAAGTCGAGTGAGGAATGTCAAAGGCATGGAAACATTCAGTATGTTCCTGCAAGTAATTTACATTCGATTATAAAACCATGGCCGTTTTGAAGATGGGCTATTGATTTAATAGGCCAGATCCATCCATCATCCTCTAAATGGCATAAGTATATTTTAGTTGCCATTAATTATGTTACGAAGTAGGTTGAGACGATTCCTTTAAAAGATGTTACTCAGTAGGAGATTATTAATTTCATCAAAGAAAATATTATTTATAGATTTGGTATTCCTCAAACTCTAACTACTGACCAAGGCACTATGTTTACGAGTCGTTTTATTAGTGAGTTTATTAAGACTAGGAATATCAAACTATTCATCTTGACGCCTTATTACGCGCAAGCAAATGGGCAGGTCGAAGCAGCTAATAAGATTTTGATAAGTTTAATTAAGAAACATGTGGGTCGAAAGCCAAGAAGTTGGCATGAGACTTTAAGCCAAGTTTTATGGGCTTATCAAAATTCTCCTGAGGAAGCTATTGGTACAACGCCATATCATTTAGTTTATGGTCATGATGCCGTTTTACCAATCAAAATCAATCTTCAGTCAGTTAGGTTACAATGTCAAAATAAAATTCTTACCTAAGATTATTAGGATTTGATGTTTGATGAACTAAATCAGTTAGATGAAGAAAGAATAATTGCTCTGAAGAATTTGATTCAAAAAAAAGAAAGAATTGTAAAATTTTATGATCTTCGAGTCAAAACAAAAGAGTTTGCTTTAGATGATTTAGTGTGGAAGGTTATTTTACCTACGGAGAACAAATCAAAGTTATTTGAAAAATGGTCACCTAATTGGGAAGGGCCATATCGAATAGAAAATGTTTATTCTGGTAACTCATATTCGATTAGAAATATAATGTCAAATGAAAATATTACTTCGATAAATGACAAATATTTGAAAGTATATAGGCCAACCATTCATGAAATTAAGATCTTGTAGAAATTATAGTTTCAAATTAAAATAAAATGAAACTTAAAATTGCCATTACAAAAATAGATATGCAAAGTTTATTGAAGCCTTGCAAATAAAGAGGCCCAAACGTCTAAAGTCCTAGCATTTTCCTTAGAAGCTGCCTCGAGGGAAGGTGCTAAATCTTGAATAGCTTGTTTCACCTTATTACCTTCATTGTTCA
The DNA here is from genome assembly GCA_029884595.1 of Ormosia semicastrata. Classification (NCBI taxonomy): domain Eukaryota; kingdom Viridiplantae; phylum Streptophyta; class Magnoliopsida; order Fabales; family Fabaceae; genus Ormosia; species Ormosia semicastrata. Next base: position 12,693,122 of record JAQQTO010000038.1, read on the forward strand.
ATTGGTGATAGTCCTCGTCAAGGGTTCGTTCTTGATTTGCACAATCTTCAGCAAGGGCTCGAAGTTCACCTTGTTCTTCTTCAAGCAATCAAAGTTCTTGTTTAAGCTCAGCAATTCTTTCTTCGTTCTAATTAATATTTTGCTGAGTTAAGGAAAGAACATGGGAGAATTTTGAACGTTTTCTTTTGACCTTAGCAACAGTAATCATCAGTTGATTCTTCTTCTCGACTAATGCTTGATTATTGGTGATAACTTGATCAAGGCTAGGAAGTTTGGTTGGCAAATCCTTTGTCAAGTTGATTAATTCTTGAACTACTGACTGGATATTTGGATCCAAAAGATGCTTACTTTTGTTCAGTTGGTCAAGAAGGCAATACAATTTTTCTTTCTTGTCTTGGGTAGCCATGATTTGATCTATCCCTAGGCTGGAAAGATCAATCACTTCTCTTAGCAGTTTGGGGGCAGATATACTTTGAACCTTGACTTCAGAATGGGCTGTGGAATGATGGGATTTCAAAGACAGAGATCATTTGGATAAAATATCTTTCAATCATTTCTGAATGTCATTTTCGTCTTCATCGTCATCAATGCATATAGTCTCTACTTCTTCCTCAAAAGAAATCTCAGCTTGTACTGATTGAACTTTGGCAGAAGCAGAAGGAATAACCTCAGAGACTTGGATGGCTTCAATCGAGATAGGAGCTTCGATGTCAGGAGGATTAGTAGCTCTAGGAGATTTGGTCTCCTGTAATTTGAGAAAATTATATCAATCCATGAAAGGTTTTAATTTGAGTATAATAAAAGTTTAAATTAAATTGATTGTAAACCTGTGGATTTGTCTTGATGATAGGAACTGTGGATTTGGGTCCACTTTCTAAGGCAGTAATTACCTGGAAAATGTGGGAATAAGGTTAGGATGATTCAAAATGAATAAAGTATTGGATAAAGTCAATTCAGTAATTAAACCTCAGCATTTTTATCAAGGGGGATGTCTTGAGCTTTAGTGTTGGGCCTTTTTTCGGTTTTGATCTCCATTTCAAGCATCTCGACGAAGCGAGAGCTTAAACCTGAAGATACTTCTGGCCCAGAGGTCGGTTGGTTTGGAAGGAGATTCGAATCCCTTAGAGGGGAAGAGATAGGAGAAGGTGTCCTGAATCTTCTTGAGGATATTGGAGTAGATTCCCTATGTTCTTTAGGAGAAGAATCCTAATGGCAAGGAAAAGTAGCATTAATGGTTTTTAAGATTTCGAATGTTGAGATAATATAAATAAGACTCACTATTGAAGGGTCAGCCCTTTGAGTGTCAGATGATAATCCTGCACTTTTCGAAGTAACGAGTTCATCCTCTTTTGAGGATTCATCAGAACTTTCAGAAAGAACAATTTGGGCCTGCTTTGATATAACGTGCTTTATACGTCCAGTTCTTTTTAGGTCTTCAATTGTTTTTTCCTAAAAATATAGAAAGGATTACTAATATGCCCGATATGAAATATACATGTATATATAATTATAATAAGGGTCCTATATCCTGATTTAAGGGGTGAAGTTATTTCAATCACCCTCTTTTTTTAGGTACCTTTGAAGGTCCTAGAGGGGGCTTTTTCGATGGTTGGGATGAGGGAGTCGTCCCTAAAGTCTTTGACTTGGTTTTCTGAATTTTGCTCGACCTTTGGGGCTCATCTTCCCAGTCTTCGCTTTCAGCTTCCATTATTTTGCTCCTTTTTGAAACTGCATTATACCAAGTTTAAAGATAATGGTTAAAATGCTGATAAAGGATATATAAGATAAGAGACTTAAAGACTTTACCATATGGTGGATATTTTATTACTCGAGTATATCCATAAATTAGAATTTGGCAGGTGTCCAAATAACAGTTGGCAAAGGTTACTTCTCGTTTCTTCGAATCCTTAACAACACCCAACGCTCCACCTTTGGGGTCTGGATATCGATTGGTCATACCAAAGGGAGCATTGGGAAGTGAAGAAAACTTTAATGGGGTTTTGAATCTTTTAAAAGAAGCCGAGGGATTCGAAACCAGTGCACTAATAAAATGAGCATAACATAATTGATGATGCTCTGCTTTTTTTTTGTTTTAGGACTTGTTTTGCCTCTCGAACCCACCAGTCTTAAGTTTCGAGGGTCATATTTGACTTTGAAGTATTTTTCAAATCTAGAAATCTCTTTAAGATGCATACCTTTCGACTTCTTGCTAGCCACTCCTGTCTACACAGATGAAGATGAATTAGTAAATTGTTGGAAGCACTCTTCAATTGTAGGCTTATTGGAAAAGTAATATTTTCTCTATCAATTTTTGAATCCCCGGGTCGAGTAGAATGATGGAGCGCATTCGAAGGGATTGAAACATTCTCTCCTTGTAATATTTTGCTTCAAAAAGTGTTTGTATTGTGCCAGATCCCTAGCTTTAAACTCACATATTTGATGTTCATCTTTTAGAGAGATTGGAGCATGAATACATTGAGAAAACCCAAGTTGTCTCGAGGCACAAGAAGAAAGTTAGAGTTGAAGGTTGAAGTCATTTGATTGGGAAGACCAGGAGATAAGTTTGGGTAGTTAAGGTATGAGTCCATATTTCTAAATTTTCTAATTGTGCCCCAGGAGTGTCACAGAAAAATGGTTCTCGAAACCATGTTGGACCACAGTTACGGAGAGCAAAGGGGAAGAAATCGAAATTGTTAGATTAAGATTGGTGGTGCATTTTCATGAATAATGAGAAGAAAAATTTAAAATCTTTGATTTTATTGCCTGGTTGCGAGGCATAATGAAGTTGGGACAATCGCGGACCTTCGATTTTTGTGTAATTGGTGGCTAAACTATAACTTTATAGGTATGGTTTGAAGATGGCATTTAGCCAGAGTTGTAATAACCAGAAGGGATCTCCAAGGTTAGTAAGAGGTTTATCATTTGATCGAAGAAGATTTATTACTTCTATCATGGAAGAGTATAATTGAGCAAGGATCAATTTGCTCAAACAAAGAGGAGCACCCTCATGGAGAAGGATAGCTAATGGAAGAAGAGATTTTAGAATCTGAAGTGATTTAGTGCAAAAAACAAAGGCACTAAGCCAGAATATTAGGAATGCTACATGTTCTTCATCAGAAACTTCCATGGTGTCGAGATAATTGTTGTGAATAAAGGCTATATAGGTGAACTTCGAGAAATTAGGTTCAATGGAAGTTTTAGGACTCGATGTGCTCTTGACAATTCTTCCAACAGGTTTAAGGCCAGTAATGGCTGCCACGTCGAAAAGGGTTAGGGTTAGCATCCCATATGGGACGTGAAAAGAATTTGTGGATCTATTCCAGAAAAGGAAGGAACTGGTAAGCATAAGAGCATTATATTCAATACGTTCCCTGCTCAGTTGGATAAAATCAAAAATACCAATTGATTTCTAGATGGATTTTTTGGCTTTTTCGATATGGTTTAACCAACGCAGATAAAGAGGTCTGGCATGGTTACTAACAGATGGTGAGCTTTGAAATACTTTTGGGAAATGATTGAAGAAATCAGTTTTGAGAAAAGACTGAAAAACAATTATTGTCTTTCCTTGGATGAAAGGGAAAAAAGATTGAATGTTGGAATACTCTTGCTCAGGAAAGGTTGGACCTAGAAATGCAAACCTATCAGTACCAATGGTAAAGGGATCATTACTTGGGATTTCCAGAGTTCAGAATGATCTGTGGAAGGATCAAGAGCGTAAAAAATCCCATCTTTTATCACCGGAGCATTTACAGTGGCAGCATCAGGTAAAACTCTTGTTTCTTTTAATTCAGAACTTGAGTGTGAGACTTGGTTGGAAGAAGCAGTTTTGTTAGAAGAAGAGGCCATTATTAATGGAAGATTTGAGCTCTAAAGAGGAAAAGATGAAAACACAGAGTCTGATAGGAGGGGTTAAGGTTTAGGAATGGCAGAAATAGGTAAAGAAAAATAACTGAGAAATCGTGAAGAATAAGAAGTAAAAGAGCAATTTCTCACCGTATAAATAGGAATTTTCAAAAAAAAAAAATGAACAATAAACTCATTTAATAGTGACGTGATGGAGTATGGCTGAAGCCTTTTTTATCCATTAAAAGCCATCATTAGGCTTTGTAACTCCCTAGAAAGTGGGGATGGTTAGTTAATGGGGAGTGGCCACGTAGTAACGGTTTACGTGTGCGAAGATTTAAATATCAAAATTTGTAGGTTTTGCCACCTAACTTTTCAGTTGCTTTGTCTTTTGTTCAGTAAAATAGGCAAAGTTCTAAGTAAAATTCCTATCTAGCAGTGATCGAAGGAAATATTTGGAAAGTTAAAATATTTATTTCTTATACTTCGAGAATAAATATTTGGGGGCATCTGTTGATATAAAAATAACATTTTTATATGACTCGAGACATTTTGATGCATAGTCGAATACTTCGAGATATTTATACAATTCAATTAGAATTTGCATAAGGTTTTCGAAATAACGTATTCGATTTACCAAAAAATGGTAATTTCAATTCGGTATCAAGATGACTTTGAATTGGAGTTAATAGTTGAAACTATCAAATGATAGTTTCGGTTTGATATTAGAAATAATATTTTGGAAACTTCAAATATGATTCGAATATTGAGATTTTAAAAGTAGCTACACTTAGCAAATTCTTGAAGGACAGAGGAGTTCGACTAGATGGAAAACCAGAAAGTGGTTGAAGAATCAAAGTTTGAATTCAAAAAGAAAGATTTTTTGAATTTGAATTTGAAGTTAACAGTGGTTGCAGATGTTAGATCAAGACAACTTAATGATTAATGGATAAGATTAAGCAGTTATTTATGGTACGATGATCGCTGACAAGGATTTAGTGGTTATTAGACAAAGATTATCAATCATTTAGTAGTTATCTTTGTTTTAGACAAATGACAAGATCTTGTAAAAAGGGTAGTTACTTAGGAAGTCTATAAACACCAAGAGGATGGAAACTTTTAGGTGTTGAAAATTCATTACTCACAAATACTTGTAAACTCACGCTCTCACGTCCATTGACATTTCGAGCAAACAGCACGCAAGTCTAGTCTAGTATATTTCCATCCACTTTTATTTCTGTACAATTTATCAATTCAATGCAAGTTTATCTTCAATTCATTTAATTTTAGTCATTTTACTTTATTGCAACTCTTTTCTACTCCCGGTCAAGTGTTCTTCCAAGATCATTTGATTTTTTTAATTGTTTTCTTTACTTTATTGCAAAAAACTCTTTTCTACTACTGATCAAATATTCTTCCAATATCATTTAATTTATTTTAAAGCTTTCTTTACTTTCTTACAATTTACATACTTAGATTTACTATTTATTGCATGTATTTTAAACTGATTTATTCTCTATTCTTTACTCAAAATTTTACACTACTCAAATCACATATAAACATTTGATTTTGAATTTACATAATCTTCTGAATTTTGAAATCATCATTTACATCATTTTAAGATATTAGCTTAGACTAGAATTCCAAGAGAAAGCGATTTTCTTCTCCGAATTGAGATCGAGAATCAAACTTTGTCAAGAGACAAAGGGTTTACCTTAGTCTAATTAGTTATTGTCAAAAATTTTGGTAAACAGAGAGTTACTTGAGAAGATAAGATAGTTGATTTCTCTGTGGCATAATAACAACAACAATGGAGCAAGGGGTGAGTACTTGTAAAAAGTACTCTGACGCTCAAATTAGAATGTGCGCAAAGAGGACAGTGTGTCTAATTAAAAATTAGGTCATACCTCTTTTTTCTTGCTGAGTGTATATATATGAGTGTTTAAAGCGTGAAGAATCTGAACATTCAGTATATATTAAATATTGTTACTTAGAATTACGAAAAACTATTATTCTTTATGATTAATCTCTTATTTATGTAGGGTATAATGGATATTCTTTTTTATTGAGAGAATCACACCTAGTGCATAGGCTACTTCATCTACACAATAATGTCTGAGTGTCAGTTTGAAAGATCGAGTTACTCTAAATCTATATACCTATAACCAGATCCAAAACAATGTTAAATATTGGTGATGTTAGAAATTCAAGTTTATTTGTAAGAGAAAAATCGAAAGAAGATTCATCCTCATTTTCATATTTATTTTTTTATATGTTAATTAATCATTGGGGATTTCTCTTTCCCCACCTTGTGCATCAAGATTCGTACGCATATATAAAATTTGTTTTCTTAAGCCATTTATATCATTAATTAGTATACATGAAATGAGTCTTTGCTTCAAGGGTTTTTCTTTTTTTTTTTAAAGGCCTTTGCCCACTCAAGTTATGGGTCTCCTTATTGGACTTTCATGGGCCATGCGCAAATGATAGAGAATTGAGCAGATAAAGCTGTCGTCGATATCTCTGCCATTAAGATTGAGGGGGCAAGGGTAGTCCGTAGCTCGTAAGTCACCTTCACCCAAACCCAAACCCAAACCCAAACCCAAACCCAAGACTGGGCTCTGATCTGAACTGATTCAATTGAAGTCCACTCGAAGCTCTACAGCAAAACACTGAAGCAGACACAGACAGCAGTTTCATTTCTTTTTTTAGCTTATTACATCATATTAGTGGAGTTAATTTTTATTTGTTTTGGACGTGGGCCAGAATCATCAATCAAAAACAATTTTTTTTTAAATGAAAAAAGAAATGGCAGGGGAGCGTTCTCTCGTTCGTAGTGGCCACTCTCAATGGGTTTTAACTTTTAAGATTGGGACATGGAAGACGCGCGTTAGCTCATTCTTATTCATTGGATCTTGACGAGTGATGACAAATCAAACCAAACAGTCCAAATTAATAAATTATATTATATGCCAAACAGATGTGGGGCATGGCATGCCTAACTTGTTGGACATGCAAAAAGTCAGTACTGCAGCTGCATGATAATTTAAAGCTCCCGGATTTTAAGGTCAAACCGTTTTTCTACGCAGGAAAGTTATACGTTTTCTTATTCATATCATATGCTATAAATAATGACATTATTTCTCACTAACTACAATTACGTTCTTTAATATTGAGTCAAAAATCAAAAGTAGCTTTTGAGTTTTCGTTTACTACAAACACTGAGCCATAGCCATATTTGGTACAATTTATATTCTACAAATTGGTTTTGGCCAAGACAGAATATATATTATATAATAAGCACTCGTGCTTGGAGATTTTTTTGTGGACCACGTGCCTAGAGGACTGAACAGTGGAGATACAATTTGCTCAAATAGATCTCATATAAAATTAAACAGACCATTTAAACCTATCGTGGCATAAACTGTGGGCAGTGGAATTCATCAAGTTTTTCATCCAATTCAAAACTGCCATTCTTTTATTTTTCTCCTTATAATTTATAAATCGCTTTTATCTGTATTGATTTTATTTTTTGGGGTTTATTCACTACCAATATGCCAACAAGACAATATCTCACACCATAGCAAGATTATTGTACTTTCTTTTTTTTTACGTGGAAAGCAATATTATTGTACTTAATGTCATCAATTTGATTGACTCCTACATTTTATAAGACTTTTTATTTAACAAAATATATATAATTAACAAAAAATAATATTATAAAACGTTATGACAAAGTATATATATATATATGATGTTATATTTGGGTGCATGATGACTGTAACATTTGACAAATGTATTAGAGGATAACGCGTGGTTACGTATATTAGAATCGATTTGAGATATTATATTAGACTTGATAAGTATAAGTTAATATAATATATTATAATTTTATTAATTATTTAGTATAAATATAATATAATATAAGCTTATATATTAAATTTCTCTTATATATTAAATCTGATTGAGTTTTAATGTATAAGTCTGTTATAAAGACTTCTCTATTATAATTTTAAACACCTTGATATTTTTAACCATTATGTATTAAGTCTTATACTATCAAGTCTCATAATATCAGGTCTTATACTATCATACCTAATATTATCAAATCTTATCTTCTTCTTCATAGGCTATGTGTATTTTCTTGCTGTAAATCAATATGAAAGTAGAGAAACCAGTTATAGATAACGGAAGGCTAGAACATGTGAACCTCACTCAAGTTCTTCGTCACCAGTTACAAATTTTGAAGGCCTCCAACGTAGAGAGAGAGAAAGAGAAAAAGTAGAGTGCAAGAAGAAGTGAATGCGATCGTTTCTTTAGATTAAAAGACAAGAGAGTTATTAAGAGTTGTAATATTATCAATTTATCACGCTATCTCCGTTTTCTTTGACTATATTTAGACTTAGAACTTGCGATAGGTATGAAGTAAGATATATAGAGAAAGAATGTCATATTAGTAGGTCTTTCTCCCTTTTATTATTATTTCTCGTTTAATTTGAATGGAAGACAGGTTCATCAGACATGGCTGCTTTTGGGAGGAACTGGTTGTTTCAGTAAGAGAAAGACACGTCAATAGCATATTCTCATGAAACTGCATATAAATGAACTTGTGATTGTTCACTGAATCACTCGTTTTTGTTTTTCAAAGATCATCGTTCAATATAGTGTTAGGTACCTTCCATGTCTTGCCGGCTTGGCCGCATATTTTGTCCTTCAAAGCCCCTCTGAGTGCCTTGGAAGCTTGAACCCTTTGTTTTGGGTTGTGTCCAATCCATAATGAAGGATTTCAGTCGCCTTCTACCCCCTTTTTTTCCATTTTTTTTTCCTGGCCTTTCGGTTGGACTTAGTCCACTCATTTTTGGCATCACATTATCCACGTGCCCTCGTTTTTTCTTTCCTTAGTCCAAGGAAAATTCTTCTGTCTTCTTAGAAGAAAGAATCTAGATAACCTAGCATCATTAAAATGATGTTGAAATTTGCATAATTAATAGAATCCTCGAAAAATGGATAGTGATGAACTATTGTGGAAGAAAAAAAAATTCCTCTTAGAGAAAGAAAGAATCTCTCTTAGCTCGAAGAATATATATAATATTAACCAATTTTTACACTGCAAATGATTTTTTGGCCTTCTTTAAAAACTATCTTTTGCAATTTTTATTTTCCACAAAAGTTATGGTTCATTGTAGGGATTGAACAAATTCTCATTAAAAATTAGATGGTGTAACTTCTACTTCTCAAACCTGATATGAAAATAACTACACTATTAGTATTATACAAGAAGAGAGAATATTAAATTTCTGACTTGTCACTTGATGTAACTAAGCATGACAACCAACTAAAAACTTAAAAGGAAGGCAGCTTGGCTTATCTCGGAGGAAAAACGGAACATCTTGGTTCGTGAATTCGATTAATCATTCGTCAAATTAATCTAATAAATAAATTTTTAATGCTCTGTGCTGAATTCCTAGACCCTAAGCTTATAGCAGTCAATGAGTCCAAACTCAATGAAGGCTCTCCCAACTTAATAAGAATGTTTATCAGATAAGTTTTGTTAGATTCTAATATAAAATCAATTAGCATTAAGTAGAGTGACCCAACAGATATATAAATCGTACCCGAAAGATTGAGGCAGGCGATGTGAGACTCTTAACACCCCCCTCCACAGATGCCTGGACGGAACAGGCGAGCCTAGCGGAATAGGCGACACAGGAAGATAATATCTTGACTCTGATACCATGTTAGATTCTAACCTAAAACTAATTGACATTAAGTGGAGTAACCCAACAGATAATAAACCGCACTCGAAAGATTGAGACAAGGGATGTAAGACTCTTAACGTTTGACTTGATTTAAATTTTATCTAAAATTTTGTTTGAGGCATTCATTTGAATTTAAATTCGACTCAATCATGACTTCGTAATAACTAAGTCAGAATCGAGTCGACCTAATACAAAGATATAATGTATAAAATTGAACATTATGCATATTTATATCATAAAACTACATAAGTAAGAAACTAAAATTAATATATATTTAAAACAAATAATATAATATAATATAAATATATTATCATGTTATACAAAAATTATTAATTTAAGTTAAAATTATTATTACTTATAACTAATTATAAAAAAATAAGTTTTAAAATAATGTGTGATACTGAGCAGTGCTAATACTATTCGAAACATACTTGAACTCAGTCGAAAAACACACCGAATCTAATTTTTAGAATCGAACTTGTCTTAATTAACTTCTTGTCGGGACGTGCTAGTAAGATAATCTGGGACTTGAACATTCCTAATACATAATCACCATATTCTTTAAAAGATAATTAAAGTGAAAACATATTTTCTTAAATCTCCCTATATTAAAGAATAATGGAATAAAATTCAATTAAATCCTCTCAAATCCCTAAATAATAAGGATGATGTCCTAAATATAGGACAATTCCCTCAAATATGATACATCTCACTATACACTCGCATATTTTATTGGTTCCACCTCTAATTTAAGTGTTTAAGTATATTTTGCATATGCATAAATAACACGTGGAAGCATAGTATACCAAAGTATGCTTATCTTATGTATCTAGATCGAAACAACTTACAATTAATTATGAAAGTTAAATGAAAATATTTTTATTATAACTAAATTATTAATTAAATTAATTTAGTAAATTATTAGTCAAACGCACAAACCGAAAATATCCCACCTCTCCTCCAAGTCAAACAAAATTGTGTTTGTCTAAAAAATTATCACCCTCTATCTTTTTTAGTTCTAGGCCCCACCCTAAGTGGACTTAAGGGTGCCTCATCGGTGTCCAAGGGGGAGGGAAAGTGGGAGAGTGTACGAGGGGGATTCAAAGCCCCTACTATCAATACCAGTAGGTGCTCAACACCATTGAGTCAAAGGCTCATGGGCTATCAACCTCTATTTAGAGTTGCCAATTTCAGCTTGGTCCGCTTGATATTAAACAAAATCTTAAATTAGATAAAAAATTTATGAGTCAGTAATGTTTGATTGTTATAGTGGACCTCTTAAGAATTTTATATATATTATATGCATTATGTGAGCAATTGATAAATAAATAAAAAATTTATGAATTCATTTTGTTGGGCCGGTCCAGCTCAGGTTAACAAAAAAATTAACTCAATCCGTTTTAAGTAAAAAAATGTTTTCTGTTGGCCATGAATAAAAATGTTCTTATTAACAAAATTTTATAAACAGAATGATAACCATAACCAGCACTGTTTGATTTATCCACCCTCGATCTCACTTTATTCATGATATTTTTAAACTAATACAAAATATATTATGATCATTATCATTCAGATCAACTAAGCATATATTCTTATTCTAAAAAAAGAAAATATAATTATTAGAAATATGTGTTTATGTACTTTACGAGTAAACACTGGTGTGAGATTTTAGTTTGAAAAATTATAGATGTGTATTATAATTTTGTGTTATCTTGTATCGACACTTATTTCTTTTTTTTTTATTTCAATTTTAATTTTTATCTTTATATTTTTATGAAATAAATTCATTAATAATATTATTATGAATATGTTTAGAACTATTATTTTAGTAAGGAGATTGCACCTATAAACCTGTGAAGTATGCTTTTTCATTTGATATATATAATATATTATGATTTTTTTTTACTTTGAGATGATTTTTTTATATTTATATATATATATATATATATATATATTAAATGAATTTTTTATTAAATGAGTTCATAATGATAAAATTTATTGAAAAAATATATTATTTATGTAATAATTATTTATATTAATTGATTATTATAAAATATAATTAAATTTAGTTTATTATTTATAATATTTTTTAATTTAATAAAAATATTAAATTATTAAATAAAGTTGTAATATATAATATTAAAATTTATTTTATTTATATTATTTTAAAAAAATTTAAAATTTTATTTTAAATTATTAATTACTTATAAATATTCATAAATACTCCTATCCCATCTACTTATAAAGATTATAAATAAATACTCGTAGCCAATACAAAAATAAGAACATGAAAAACACTACCCGTCTCTAGTCCCACCCCACCTCACCCGGCCGACATCCCTAAACCCGTTATCCATATGGCTAAGTCTGCGATGTACTCTTTCATTGATTGAAGGTAAAGTTTTGATGTTAACGTGACCCAACCATTACTGTAGAATTTTGCCCATATTTCTCATTTTGGTATTCATGTAACTTTTGTTCGTACTATCGTATATAAAAATTAGAACCAGATTAATTACTTTTCATAGTCTTGTTGAACTAATTCACTTTTTCTTTAGTATCCAAACAAGCTTAATAATTTCATAATAATTCACCTTTTAATTTGGTTAAATATGAATATTTTAACGTTAAGGTGTTTAAAAGCTGTTCTAATTTTTTTTTTATTTGCAAGAATATACCTATAGTATAATTTCCATATTTCTACCACCTTATCCTGTCTAACACACGGAAAAAAGTGGTACAACATGGAAAACAAAATTTGTTTGGTAGTATTGGTTACTTGTAAAATATATTTGTTTAGAATTGAGTTATAAGAATTACTTAAAAAAATAAGTGATAGTTGATTTATCTGTGATACAGCAACAATAATAATGGAGAGAGCGGTGAATACCTGTAAAAAGTACTATAACGTTCAAATTATTATGTGCACAATAAAAGTAGTGTGTCTAATTGAAAATTAGGTCATATCTCTTTTTTTTTGTTGAAATATATATATATATGAGTGTTTAAAGCGTGAAGAATATGAACATTCAGTGTGTATTAAATATTATTCCTTGAAATTACAAAAAACTATTATTTCTTATGATTAATCTCTTATTTATGCAGGATATAATAATTATTTTTTTCTATTGAGAGAATCACACTTAGTGCATAAGCTATTTCATCTACACAATAATATCTGAGTGCCAATCTAAAAGATCGAGTTGCTCCAAATCTATAAACCTATAATCGGATCCAAAACAATGTTAAATATTAGTGATGTTAGAAATTCAAGTTTACTTGTAAGAGAAAAATCAAAAGAAGATTCATCCTCATTTTCATATTAAATTTTTTATATGTTAATTAATCATTGACTATTTTATAGGGGGTTTTCTCTTTCCCCACCTTGTGCATCAAGATTCGTACGCATATATAAAATTTGTTTTCTTAAGCCATTTATATCATTAATTAGTATACATGAAATAAGTCTTTGCTTCAAGGGTTTTTCTTTTTTTTTAAAGGCCTTTGCCCACTCAAGTTATGGGTCTCCTTATTGGATTTTCATGGGCCATGCACAAAATGATAGAGAATTGGGCAGATAAAGTTGTCCTCGATCTCTCTGCCACTAATATTGAGAGGGCAAGGGTAGTTCGTAGCTCGTAAGTCACCTTCACCGTCACCCAAACCCAAGACTGGGCTCTGATCTGAACTGATTCAATTGAAGTCCACTCGAAGCTCTACAGAAAAACACTGAAACAGACACAGACAGCAGTTTCATTTCTTTTTTTAGCTTATTACATCATATTAGTAGAGTTAGTTTTTATTTGTTTTGGACGTGGGCCAGAATCATCAAGCAGAGACAATTTTTTTAGAAAAAAAATGAAAAAAATAAATGGCAGGGGAGCGTTATCTCGTTCGTAGTGGCCACTCTCAATGGGTTTTAACTTTTAAGATTGGGTCTTGGAAGACGCGCGTTAGCTCATTCTTATTCTTTGGATGTTGACGAGTGATGACGAATGACAAATCAAACCAAACAGTCCAAATTAATAAATAATATTATATGCCAAATAGATGTGGGGCATGGCATGCCTAACTTGTTGGACATGTAAAAAGTCAGTACTGCAGCTGCATGATAATTTAAAGCTCCCGGATTTTATGGTCAAACCGTTTTTCTATGTAGGGAAGTTATACGTTTTCTTATCCATATCATATGCTATAAATAATGACATTATTTCTCACTAACTACAATTACGTTCTTTAATATTGAGTCAAAAATCAAAAGTGGCTTTTGAGTTTTCGTTTACTACAAAAACTGAGCCATAGCCATATTTTATACAATTTATATATTCTACAAATTGGTTTTGGCCTTGACAGAATATATATTATATAATAAACACTCGTGCGTGGAGATTTTTTGTGGACCACGTGCCTAGAGGACTGAGCAGTGGAGATACAATTTGCTCAAATAGATCTCATATAAGATTAAACAGATCATTTAAACCTATCATGACATAAACTGTGGCCAGTGGAATTCATCAAGTTTTTCACCCAATTCAAAACTGCCATTCTTTTATTTTTCCCCTTATAATTTATAAATCGCTTTTATCTGTATTGATTTTCTTTTTTAAGGTTTATTCACTACCAATATGCCAACAAGACAATTTTTTGACGTGGAAATCAATATTATTGTACTTAATGTCATCAATTTGATTGATTCCTACATTTTAAAAGACTTTTTATTTAACAAAATATATATAATTAACTAAAAATAATATTATAAAACGTTATGACAAAGTATGTATATGATGTTATATTTGGGTGCATGACAGTAACATGTGACAAATGCATTAGTGGATAACGCGTGGCTATGTGTATTAATGGCTATGTGTATTTCCCTGCTGTAAATCAATATACCAGTTATAGATAACGGAAGGCTAGAACATGTGAACCTCACTTAAGTTCTTCGTCACCAGTTACAAATTTTGAAGGCCTCCAACGTAAAGAGAGAGAAAGAGAAAAAGTAGAGTGCAAGAAGAAGTGAATGCGATCGTTTCTTTAGACTAAAAAACAAGGGAACTGTTAAGAGTTGTAATATTATCACACTATCTCCGTTTTCTTTGGTTATATTTAGACTTAGAACTTGCGATAGATATGAAGTAAGATAGAGAAAGAATGTTAGATTAGTAGGTCTTTCTCCCTTTTATTATTATTTCTCCTTTAATTTGAATGGAAGACAAGTTCATCAGACATGGTTGCTTTTGGAGGAACTGGTTGTTTCAGTAAGAGAAAGACACGTCAATGGCAGATTCTCATGAAACTATATATAAATGAACTTGTGATCGTTCACTGAATCACTCGTTTTTGTTTTTCAAAGATCATCGTTCAATATAATGTTATGTACCTTCCATGTCTTGCCGGCTTGCCCGCATATTTTGTCCTTCAAAGCCCCTCTGATTGCCTTGGAAGCTTGAACCTTTTGTTTTAGGTTGCGTCCAATCCATAATGAAGGATTGCAGTCGCCTTCTACCCCCCCTTTTTTTTACACCCTTTTCGGTTGGACCTAGTCCACTCATGTTTGGCACCACATTATCCCTACCTCATCACGTGCCCTCGTTTTTTCTTTCCTTTGTCCAAGGAAAATTCTTCTGTCTTCTTAGAAGGAAGAATCTAGGATAATCAAGCATCATTAAAATGATGTTGAAATTTGTATAATTAATAGAATCCTCAAAAAATGAATGGTAATGATCTATTGTGGAAGAAGAAAAAATTTTCTCTTAGAGAAAGAAAGAATCTCTCTTAGCTCAAAGAATATATATAATATTAACCAATTTTTACACTGCAAATGATTTTTTGGCCTTCTTTAAAAACTATCTTTTGCAATTTTTATTTTCCACAAAAGTTATGGTTCATTGTAGGGATTGAACAAATTCCCATTAAAAATTAAATGGTGTAACTTCTACTTCTCAAACCTGATATGAAAATAACTACACTATTAGTATTATACAAGAAGAGAGAATATTAAATTTTTGACTTGTCGCTTAATGTAACTAAGTATGACAACCAACTAAAAACTTAAAAGGAAGGCAGCTTGGCTTATCTCGGAGGAAAAAAGCGGAACATTTTGGTTTGTGAATTCGATTAATCATTCGTCAAATTAATCTAATAAATAATTTTTTTATGTTCTGTGCTGAATTGCTATACCCTACGTCTATAGTAGTCAATGAGTACAAACTCAATGAAGGCTCTCCGTAGTTAATAAAAGTGTTTATGGGATGAGTTTGAGTTGATTTAAATTGATCCAAAATTTTTTGAGACATTCATTTGAATTTGAATTTGACTCAATCATAATCATTAAGTCAATCAAGTCGATCTAATACAAAGACATAATATATAAATTAAATTGATATGTCATAAAATTATAGAAATAAAAATTAAAATTAATGTATATTTTATAATATATATTTTAAAATAAATAATATAATATAATATAAATATATTATTATGTTATGTAAAAATTATTAATTTAAATTAAATTTTTTTATTAATTATAATTAATTATAAAAAAAAAGTTTTAAAATAATGTATGATATTAAACTAAGTTAAAACTATTCGAAACATATAACTTGAATCTAGTCAAAAAACACATCAAATCTAATTTTTAAAATCAAACATGCCTCAATTAAATTTTGACCGAGACGTGCTAGTAAGACCGTCTAAGTCTTGAACATTCCTAATACATAATCATCATATTCTCTAAAAGATAATTAAAGTAAAAACATATTTTCTTAAATCTCTATATTAAAGAATAATGGAATAAAATTCAATCAAATCCTCTCAAATTCCTAAATAATAAGGATGATGTCCTAAATATAGGACAATTCCCTCAAATATGATACATTTCACTATACACTTGCATATTTTATTGGTTCCATTCCACCTCTAATTTAAGTGTTCATGTATCTTTTGCATATACATAAATAACACGTGGAAGCATAGTATACCAAAGTATGCTTATCTTATGTATCTAGATCGAAACAACTTACAATTAATTATGAAAGTTAAATGAATTTTTTTTTTATTATAACTAAATTATTAATTAAATTAATTTAGTAAATTATTAGTCAAACGCACAAACCGAAAATATCCCACCTCTCCTCCAAGTCAAACAAAATTGTGTTTGTCTAAAAAATTATCACCCTCCATCTTTTTTAGTTCTAGGCCCCACCCTAAGTAGACTTAAGGGTGCCTCATCGGTGTCCAAGGGGTAGGGGAAGTGGGAGAGTGTACGAGGGGGATTCAAAGCCCCTACTATCAACACCAGTAGGTGCCCAACACCATTGAGTCAAAAGGCTCATGGGCTATCAACCTCTATTTAGAGTTGCCAATTTCAGCTTGGTCCGCTTGATATTAAACAAAATTTTAAATTAGATAAAAAATTTATGACTCAATAATGTTTGATTGTTGTAGTGGACCACTTAAGAATTATATATATATTATATGCATTATGTGAGCAATTGATAAATAAATAAAAAATTATGAATTCATTTTGTTGGGCCTGTCCAGCTCAGCTTAACAAAAACTTAACTCAATCCGTTTTAAGTAAAAAAAATGTTTTCTGTTGGCCATGAATAAAAATGTTCTTATTAACAAAATTTTATAAACAGAATGATAACCATAACCAGCACTGCTTTATTTATCCACCCTCGATCCCAAGACAAGAAATGATATCCAACTAGCTCAATTTTTTTTTCTTTTTTCGCTCAAATAAAAAGGAGAGAGTGATCGAGTATCGTATATGATATTGAAAAATTACTATTCATATATACTTACACACCAATCAATTTTATATTTACATAATTTTTATATCCTTATTATAGTTAATTTTATCTCATTCTTATTTCAGTATATGGTGAATAGATATGCATGTAAATTATGTGTATCAAGCATTACTGTATGATATTATTATTATATGAGCATATGACACATCCAATACGGTATGCGGATTCAAAGTCCTACTTAAAACCAGTTTAATCGGTGTGAATGAAACGACAAACTTGTACTCTTGCTTATTTCCCGTCACTCTCAGTCTCAGGCTCGCGCATCTTCCCTCCTTTGTTGCTTTCTCAACACTTGCACACATACTATCCGCTGAACAAAACAGAAAGCTCAGACACACAAGTTCACAGAGGACATGAGAGGAGAAAACAAGAGAGACCAGGCACAGCATTGAACAAAACAAGAGAGAAAGATCCAAGTTTTGAGTTCAGTTCACACTTTACAAGCTCACTTACACCACCTGGAATCTCCTTCAGTAGGTTTGGACTCATGGATGCCTCCCTTTTCTTACTTTGCATTTACATTATAGTTTTTGTTGTCTTCATGGAAATGCAGCAAAGGGGGTAAGAGAGGAGAGAAGTCCATACACATTACATTACTTGTTCATTTGTTACCTCACATTTCTTATTGTCCAGGTTAGAATATGGGAAACAAGATCTCCCACCTCATAAATGCCCTTCTCATTAGGAGGGTCCCTTTAACTTGTAGGCTTGAATTTCATCCTTTCCTTCTCCACATTTTCTTGCTAGAATTTTTTTTCTCTTTAATCTTTCTTTCCTGCATAAAAACTGTTTTTAGTTCTGAATTTACAAAAAAAAAAAAAACCAACGTTTGTTGAACCTAAATGATTCTTCTTTTCAAGCTCTTCATGCTTTGCTTTTTTGAAAAGTGCTTTTTGCCTGAAACTGACATAAAAACGTTTATTTATATTAAAAAGTTATACCAAAAGAAACTGACATCAATGCGGTTCTCTGTAATGGAGTTCAGCAGCTGCAAGGTTTCGTAGCTTTCATGTAACACAAGTTTACATATATCTTTTTTAAAAGCAAACGGAATATATTAAAAAAGATTGATTCCATAATGTACTTACTTCTTTTGTCTGTTTGTTTTATGTGCTTTTTCCTCTCTTTTTTTTATGCTTTAATAAATTTAAATATTTCTCTAAATAGTGGCTCCTTCTCTCCCATTTTTATTTAATCTGGAAAGATGGGTCTTTCATTTTTTAATTGAAAAATATTAGCAACGCGTTATTTTGGATTTTTTTAATATTTATTTTATTATTAATTCAAGAATAAATATTATTAATATATTTTAATAATTTTTTAAATGAATGAGATAAATCAATAATAAAATAAGTATTGGGATGATTATGAAACAGATTATATTATCAGCATTCCTCTTATTTACTTTTGTTGCAGAGTTTAAGGTGTTCCATTGCATTTGCAATTTTGCATGCTTTCTCCTTTGCTGTAGATCTGATTCCTTTCGTTCCCAATGAAAATCCTTATCTGAATGAGGTGACTTTCAAGGGGTTTTTTCCTTCTCCCTCCATTTTGGCGTTTCCCTGTTCAGCAACGCACATTTGTAGAGCATGTTCTGTTAGAAAAATCAGTTTTTTTTTTTGGTTGGCTGTGAGTTAGAAAAATCAGTTGTCTACAAAATCATCTTGTTTGTTTCCAAATTGAAACAATTGTGGAAATGTCAATGGGTTAGAGCCAAGTGATCATTAGGCTTTCGCGTTTGGCAGACAGAATCAGAAGGTTTGAGCGTTTTTAGGTAAACCTATCTTTGTGTTCATACCAACTTCAAATCCATAGCTCTCGTTGGATGGGCCGTGCCTTCTTTCACGGCAAAATTGGAGGCTTAGAAAATTTCATTTTTGATTTACAAAAATGCCCATTGCACATGTATGTGATGGGATTCATTCTATTGGCACATATGGGTAAATTGGTATTTTACTCATCTGAGATGGGGAGATCTTGGGTACCTCTGTAATTTCATTCTTTTTGTTGATGTAGTTGTAGGTCCCTCTTATCATAACTGGGTGCTGTTAGCCTGCAAGACCTTATCATAGCATCAGTTGGCAAAAACAGAACATTTCTTCTCATGTGTGGACCTGTGGTTGGCATATTGATACAAATGTACTTGACTTTCATAGTTTTATTTTTTCCATCCTTTAATGGTGGTGCCCATCTCTCTTTCCTGTATATATCTTTCTAGTGATATCTTTTGGTACAATTTATTTAGTGACGTTTTTAGGTACGTTAAATTGGATTGGGTGGGGGTGGGGGAAGAGGGAGTCAGGTGTTTTTAGCATTGAAAGTGAAAATCACAGTAAGCAAGTGTTCTGCATTTATGGCTTAAGGGTTGATGATAAGAAATGCATCCCATCCTGCATGAACCCATTTATTTTTCCATAACTTCATTAACTTTCACATTGGATTCGCTTGTCTCAGTTTGTGATATTTTTCTGAACTGTTACAGTCCTTGTGGGTCAGGGAGCATTCAAACACTGAGGTCCAAATTATTGACCCGTTTCTCTTTACTTGGACAGAAGGCAGTTAAGCCATGCAGACCCCAAAGACAAGGTAATCTTGAAATGCTTTGGCCATTGCTCTTTTCCTGTTTTATAAATGTGCTTTTGTACTTTCCTAATTCAAAAGGATTTCTGGTTTTTAAATGTGATTAGAACAGAAGGAGAAAGTGTTAATCAATAAGCTCCATATGACTTTACATGTGATTAACAGCAGTTAGTGCCACCAAATGTTTCTCAACTCTTCACGATTTTTCCTTTTTGCTTTAACTTTGTTTATGTAAAACTCTCCTTACTTTTATCAAACTTGCAACTGAGTTCATGCCACTTTCATATCAAGCTATTAGCTATGGTAGGTTTTTTTTTTTTTTTAAATTCTCATTATGTAAATATCTAAATGCAAGTTGTCCTGCAGTGTTAACTTCGTTGAGATTTTTTTTATTTTTTTATTTTTTTATAATTTTTTTGTGTTGCAAAAGAAAAACAGATTGATGGCTATAAGCTTATTTGTCACTAATACGGGTGTAAATAGTTCAGACAATCCGGGAGTCTATTGGCCCCACCTGTTATAGACCTCTTTTAACAAAAAAATTAGGTCAAGATTTTTTTAAAAAATCTATTTGATTAAACGGGTTAGGCTTCAGGTATTTGGAAAAGCTTTCTAAACTTAGCAAATCGGTCTATTTAATTATATATATATATTCTTATTTTATATATATTATGATATTTTAATATTTATATAATATAATTAAGGATTTTATTAAGGATTAAAAACATCATTTATTATTCATTGTTAATTACTTAAAAAAAAAAGTATTAAATGCTTTTTAAATTTTTAAGATAATAAATACCTGTACTTTTCATTTAATAATTTTTATTTTTGATTCTTTAATATATGTCCTGAGGGCACATGTTAACAAAACTCATTAAATAATTTTATAATTAATAAAATATTTTTTAAAACTTAAACCCGTTAACTTATATAAAGTTTTAAGTTTGTTAGTCTATTTTGTTGGTCTATTTAAAAGTAAATTTATTAACTTATTTAAAAATTTTATTATAAAGTATACATTTAAATAAATTTTCAAATCAAGTCAGGTCTTAAAAAATAATCTATATCAAATAAATAAATAAAACTCAGACTTTATATTTGGAAAACAAGCCTAACTCATTTCCACCCCTAGTCTAATCGTGTCTCATTCGTCTGTTTCCTTTTTGGTTCAATTAGGTTTCATTATATGTCTCCTCCCTTTAACTGCGGAATAGGAGAATGGGACCCGGGGCAGTTATTCCCGATCCTAATGAGTGAACAAAACATTGGTTTTTCTATGGGAAGTTGGGAACCATTTTCGCTGCCTCATTGTTACTATGTTTTTACCTAATGACTGTCAACTTTAGAAAGCAATATATATTTTGGATTGGGCAATATATAACATCCACTATCCCCATTACTAGTAATGATCTATTGATTGTGCAATGGTGATAATATATCTTGAGCCAATAAGATTCTCTGCCAATTACTAGAATTTTGTAATTGAAACTTCAGTATTTATCACCTTTTAATCAATAATCATAAGAGATATATAACTTGTGCGTAGAAGACACTATTCATTTTGAACTTGAATTTATGAAGTTGATTATATTAACAAGACTTTTTCTCACGTAGTTGTAGTACTCAGTTACTCACTACAGTAATACTTGTAATTTCAGTTGAATCTGCATTTTTGTCTGTTTGAATTTGGCTTCAAGAATGGCATTCATTGCTAGAACTGAGAGATATGGGTTCCCTTTTCCCCCCAAGGATTTCACTTATTGACATGATCATCTTATCACTTATTATGATTTCAGAAGTGGTTCCTCTGAAGTTCCTCAGAAGGTTTCGCCCCGCGCTGTACGCCAACTCAGGACTCCTGCTCTAGACACTGACTCTGTATCTTCGTTAAGTCAAGCTAATAAAATATCAAAGGAAAGAAGCCCCAAAGTCACTGACCGCAGATCACCCAGAAGCCCAGTTCCGGAGGTAACAATTTTTTTTACAAGTAATATATTCGCAGAGCAAATATTAACTGGTAGTGTTTGTTGGGATAAGCTTTTATTTTCATTGAAAAAATATTTTTTGCCTTTGGGAAGGAAAAAGCACTTTTGGAGAACTGCAATATGTATAATTTCTAATAAAAGGAAAGCATAAAAAGGATATTTTCAATTTTTGTTTTCTATAAAAGCTGAAATTTTTAACCTTTTTTTTTTTTAATAAAAAAACTGTCTTCAAACCAAAGCACTTTGAGTTTTGCAAAAAAAGTCCATCCAAACATGTTAAATGTAGGACTGTTTTCTGATTTCCTTTCAAAATTACTTGCTGATGGGTGCTATTAAGTATTTATTTGAAGTTGGCTTGATTTTCAATTTACATTTTATTGTTATTTTTGTATAATATACTGATCAGGCTACATGAAAAGGTAATTATGGAGTGTCTATTAGTGTAAGCATTTAACACTATACCTAATAAGTACATTCTCCTACAAAGTGCACTTTAGCAGATAGATAATAAATGAACATTTTTAAAGGATTCTGTTCTTGAACATTTAAGTGTATTCAAATCACTGTGGAGAGAGTGGTTTGAATAAGCTACTGGACTGCCATATAATAAATAATCATTGGCTTTGTACATGTGTATTGCATTGTACATCAAGAACTTGTGAAAACTTTGTTTATCTTTTCCTGAGCCTCTGAAGTCTCAAGTGTCCTTTGTCTTGTCTCATTTTTCAATTTTGTTCTACTTGGATTTTTGTAATCCAGGTTGGAAGCACCCATATGGTCTGTTGTTTTCTAAAATTCATCATTACAATTTTCCTAGTCTTGAAATTTGTCTAGAATTTTAAACCATTATAATTTTCTGTTGCTTTTAGAGGAAGCGCCCCAGCAGAATATCTGAATTGGAATCTCAAATTTCTCAACTTCAAGAGGATTTGAAGAAGATGAGGGACCAGCTCATTTTGTCTGAGTCATGCAAGAAGCAAGCTCAGCAAGATGCTGAGGAGTCCAAGGAGCAACTGTTGGCCTTATCTGCAAAACTTGAAGATTCACAAAAGCAACTTCTGGAAGTCTCAGCTACTGGAGAAGTTGGTGTTACTGAGCTCCAGAAAATAACAGAAGAACATGATAGGGCATGGCAATATGATCTCAAGGCTTACCAAAAGCAGCTCCCAATTGAATCTGCTGCCCTGGCCTCTGCAATGAATGAAATTCAGCAGCTCAAGGTTCAACTTGAATTGGTAGCTAATTGTGAGAGTGCACAAACCCAACATGCTGAATCAGCAGATGTGGAGCTACTAAACCTGAAGCAAAATTTGTCAGAAACTCTTTCTCTTGTGGAGAACATGAAAAGCCAACTCAGAAATTGCAAAGAATCTGAAGCTCAGGCCCAAGCTTTGGTCAATGAAACCTTGTTGCAACTTGAGGCTGCGAAAAGAACTGTGGAGCTCCTAAGGGCTGAAGCTGCAAAAGCTGTAGATGCCTACAACTCCATTGCTTTAGAGTTAGACCAGTCTAGAGCACGGGTGAATGCACTAGGGGCACTTGTAAGCAAACTTGAGGCAGACCTCATCAGTAATAAATGCAATCATTTTCGAAATCTTGCAGATGATCATAAATTTGAGCTGGAACCTGAAAGATTGAAAGAGGGAGAGGATCCTAATCAGATTGAAGCAGAAATTTTTTCTTTGAAGTCTGAGGTTGGACGACTGAGATCTGCTATGGAAACTGCTGAGACTAAATACCAAGAAGAACAGATTCGAAGCACAGTGCAGATCAGGAATGCCTATGAGTTGATGGAGCAGATAAAATCTGAATCAAGTCAGAGGGAGTGTGAGCTAGAGGCTGAATTGAAAAGAAAGAAAGCTGATATTGAAGAGTTGAAGGCTAACCTAATGGATAAGGAAACTGAGTTGCAAGGTATTATGGAGGAGAATGAGAACTTGAGTTTAAATCTTGAAGCGAGCATGTCATCCCAAAAAGATCATGAACTTAAAAAGGAACTTAAAAGATTGGATGAATGTGTGGCTGAATTGAAGGCTGATCTGATGGACAAGGAGACAACATTGCAAAGCATATCCGAAGAGAATGAAATGCTGAAGTTGGAAATCAATAAGAGGTTCTCAGATAGTGGCAAAGTGAGGGAGGAAGTTGCTACAGAAGTAGAGGCAGCTAAGGCTGCAGAACACGAGGCTCTCATGAAACTTGGGATTGTGATGGAGGAGGCAGATAGGAGCAACCGAAAGGCAGCGAGGGTGGCTGAGCAACTAGAAGCTGCACAAGCAGCAAATTCAGAAATGGAAGCAGAACTGAGAAGACTCAAGGTACAGTCCGATCAATGGAGGAAGGCTGCTGAAGCAGCTGCTGCTATGCTTTCGACAGGAAACAACGGGAAGCTCACGGAGAGAACCGTGTCTTTGGACAACAACTATAAGTGCTCACCGTATGCTCAAGACATGGATGATGATGACTTCCAGAGAAAGAAAAATGGCAACATGCTGAAGAAGATTGGGGTCTTGTGGAAGAAGCCTCAAAAATAGTCACGTGTTCTGAAAATGTAGTCCATCAATCAATGTTGTGTTACTGTGATGTTTTATGTTTTGCACTACTACCCTTCCCTTTGCACTGTAAATCCTTCCTGGATCTGAAACTGTTTGTGAACTGAACTTGGAAAATTGGCATTTAGTTGGGTGAATGAATTAAAGCTCTTTTCATAATCTACCCCTCCCCTCTCAATCTTGAAAATCCAAGAAGCATGGATTGGAGGCAACTCGGGAGTGCTCTAAGTTAAAGCAAAGCTCCTGGTTTTTATGTCATTAATTTTGTACTTGTCCACATAGTACTTAGTCACTGTGAATCACGCCATACTTAAACGTGGTCTATCACAAGACTCATGATTCATCTTAATGAATCTCTTTGTTCTTGTCTGGTATCCTCACAACATACAAGTGTGAGATTAGTCCTGTTCCACGTATTAAGGTTGTCCTCTCAGAAGTGTATGCTGGCCGACTCGAATTCTTAACATTGCAAAGACTTCTCAATCGTTTAATTTAACTTATTTACTATTTAAGCCGGAATCTGTTAGTATACTGCAGGTACTATGGGTTAAAATTATACGAGTGTTAGTTACTAGGAAAAAAATTATCATTTAAAATATCATTTATCTTTCTTATGTCAGATAAAATATGATGTGTATTTTTCTGAGTACATTATGATATGTATTTTTAATTGGTCATAATAAAATACCATGTTTCTGAAAAATAAAATCAATTTGAAAATTGAACAAGAAGGCATTACATCTAGCCCATATACGTTTGGGCCTTTAAGCAAGAAACAGAGACGGATTAGTTAGTGGGCTCAAATAAACAAAAAATTAATTGAGAACAAAAAAACACACACACACACTTTATTAAAGTCAGGTCAGGTTAGGGTTTGCAATTCCATCGGAGTGGCGGCCTGAGTAGCTTGTTCTTAGTTGTCCAGTCCGGTTCGGAAGCTGCAGAACGGTTCTGTGATTCGGATTCGTATTCGCCACCATGGGGTGAGTTTCGCTTTGTGTCATTATTTTGTTTATTGAGTTTAACAAAATTGTTTATTAAGTTTGAATGGTTATTTATCTTTCAGCTTAACAATGATTAGCTTTTGGATTATAATCTGCTTGATTTGGTTCATCTACAATCTGAGAATTCATGTTCTAATGTCTTTGCTGTCTCCAATCTGCATATATATTTATTTGGTTTTAATAGAAAACAGAGACAGAATAGGTTATCACGTGTTATTTTATAATTATATTAGTTGATTTGATGTGATTTATATCCATTCTGTATATTTTTCTTATTGATTATATGGTGGTTCCATTGAAAGCTGGTGTTTTTTTTTCTTTATAATTGTCAATTCTTGTTGTGGAACTTCGAAAGAAAATAATGTTTCACATGGGCATGCATATATGCCAGAAAGATAAGTTTTCCTGTATTATAGGCTTATAGCAAGATGTATAATTTAGCGGAGTATTCACTTATTACCATGATTGCACATTTGCGTTGCAACGGTTTACATTTCTCTAATCGTCCACATATGTTTAGTATCCGATTATGGATTGGGCAACAAGTGGAATCTTATCTTTCAGGAGCCATTTTCATGTTTTTAGTTATGGAGCGTGTCTAAAGTGATTACATAATAAATCAATTATCTAATAAACTTATTCATTCAGTAGTTCATAGGAAGCCTTAACATACAACAGTACAGTTCTTCCTTTTTCATGTCTGTGTTGCTTATGTCAATTGAGTCACTGTTTACTATCCAATCTTTGGTAATAAACTAAAGGGCCTATTTTGATAGGGTGGACTAAAATAGTGTTTTTCCAGTTAGCCATATGCATTGTTCTTTCGTTAAAAATATAAATTAATTCACCATTGCTGCCATTTTCTCCTTTGTCAGGAAAACACGTGGTATGGGAGCTGCTCGCAAGTTGAAGTCCCACCGTAGAAGGCAGAGGTGGGCTGACAAGGCCTACAAGAAATCACATCTTGGAAATGAATGGAAAAAGCCATTTGCTGGATCATCTCATGCCAAAGGCATCGTTCTTGAAAAAATGTTGGCCTAATATCCTGTCTAGCTTTTCTTTTGATTGCTTGTAAACCATTTCTACTCAAAATATTTATATAGCTCTAGCAAAATGTTTGACCGACTGACCGTCTTTTACAGTGGGATTGAGGCTAAGCAGCCAAACTCTGCTATTAGAAAATGTGCTCGAGTACAGTTAATCAAGAATGGAAAGAAAATTGCAGCTTTCGTGCCAAATGATGGTTGCTTGAACTATATCGAAGAAAATGTAAGTTTTCCTAAACAAGATGAAAGGGAAGGAGAGGTGTTGAGGTGAATTATTTTTGCTCCTCTTTTTCCTTTCCTCTTAGAAGTTGATGCTTGTTATGCAGGATGAAGTGCTTATTGCTGGTTTTGGCCGAAAAGGGCATGCTGTCGGAGATATTCCTGGAGTTCGATTTAAGGTTGTGAAGGTATCAGGGGTATCTCTTCTGGCACTCTTCAAGGAGAAGAAGGAGAAGCCTAGGTCTTGAATTATTTCTTTTAGGAGTCCCTATTTTGGTTTTTTATGGTTTTCTATTGTAGAATTTGAGTGAAGTAGAACATGGTACTCTTCTCTGTATCCTTTTGGCCCTAGTTACTTTTAAGTGCCTTATGGAACTGGATCCTGCTATGTTTCAATCTTACGTGTGGACTTGCTAGACATCACACAATTATTTAGAACTTGGAATTAAAGAATTTAATTTCCAGCAATTGCGTTTATAGCAGCGCATGAATGCGTTTCTTTTCAGCTTGTTACTGCCATGCAAAATAATATAAATCTGAGCAATAACCTCGAAAGGTTACGGTACCAAAGGCAGTTTTTCATCAGCATTTCTTTAAGTTAATCTAATGGTGGACAGTTTAGTTTTGTTGACGTTGGTGTGACAATGGGGATCATTTAACATGGAAAGAAATTTTATGAAGATATTCCTGTGCATAAATTTGAAATTTTATTAGATGTGTAAGTTTATGGAGAAAATTTAAGTAAAGTTTTTTAGGTGCTTGTGGTGTTTGTTTTTAATAGAAATATGACATGTGTTTTATTTTTTAGTTATTTAATTATTATTTTTAAAATTTTTATTAATGAATTATAGAAAAATGTACTTATGTCATATTTTTATTAGAGTAAGTCCTAAGTTTATATGATGAATTTGGTACCTTCGTATTAGAGTAATACATGTACTACAGGTTTTACAAGAACTTCTCGTTTTAAATTTTAATATTTTGATGTGATGATTGTCCTACATCTGAGAATTTTGAAGGCAAATTATATTAGTTTTCTCTTTGAGGATCTTCTTTTTAGTTTTGTCTCACTTTAAAAGGGTGTTTATCATATTATTAAACTCGGAGGTATATACATGTATCTGCGTGTGCTGGTGATCAGTAACTCCAACAAGCTTACGATAGCGGTTCATCTATCTCGCAACCGTAATTCCATTTTCAAGAGCATGTGATGGTCCCTTGGGCCTTGAGGTTCTTCATGTTTCAATTGCCTGTCCCACATGCTTCATTTTGGATCTTAAGGTTCGAACCTGGCCCCGCTGAGCTTGGCTAATAATTTTTCTGAACATTTTTTTTAATGTTTTTTGGGTGCATTTCTGAAGTGTTATTTTGGGCTTGTTGAGCTTGTAGAAAGTCTTATTCTTGATTTTCCGAGAAAATTAGAATCAAATAATTCTATCGAGAGATATTAGTTTTTGGTAAGTCTAATTTTTCGAGAAAATTAGAATCAAATAATCCTATCGAGAGATATAGTGTATGTTTGAATTAATTTATTTTGTATTTAAAACAGTTTATAATCAAAAGTTTCTTGAAATTTTTTTTTAAAAAATAAGTGATTATTTCATCTGAAATAAACTGAAGCAAATAGTTTTACAGTTTTGGTAAGATAAGGCTGAAATATTTTGTACATAATTCGAAGGACCAAGCCAAGCTTTTTCTTTTCCATTTTTCCTTCTTTCTTTTAAATTTGATGAAACAAAGGTTATAAGCGGCACTAGGCTATTGACAATTTTTGTTACCTATCTTTCTACAATGATACTCCTATTAAAAGAAGATCCATTTTATTAATCTAATTCCTTCAAAAACACACAAGGGTGTACCATTATTTAAATTGTAAACCCTTCTGAATAAAAGATAAAGAAACTAAAAAGGAAATCATTGTTACTGTTGATAACGAGCACATATTTAGATAAATAGTAATGATATTTGCACATAAATTTTTTTACATCATTTTTATTTTTTACTTGTTTAGATAAAAAATGTAAAAAATATGTTAAAGTGTGTGCTTTATTTATTTTATTTTTTAAAAAGAGTGATGTAAAAATGATGTAAAAATCTTGATGTGAAAATACTATTAATGTTAGATAAAATATATTATATTTTTTATGCCATGTGGATGTCAGATAAACAAGAGATAGTGCTAGTTGAAGACTTTGACCAGCTGTACTTGCTCCACCTCGTTCTCATTTGAAGACCCAACCCAAGTAGGCCCAGTACTTGTTGTTGCGCTTTGAGGTAATTGCGACGGTCAATTTAAACCATCGTTGATGGCTGATATATAGTTCGTTTAATTATATTATTATTTGTCATAATCATCAACTAATTAAAAAACAAAACTCTTCCATCTTTTCTCTCCAACCCTTTCTTTTAACCCATTAAATTATTTTTATTTATTATTTTTTACTTTACTTAATTGAGTTAATTAACACATAAAAAATAATTTAAAAAATTAAAAGAAATAATTGAAAAAAAATTAGAACCAAGTTTTCTTTCAAATTAAATATCAACCACTGGCCCATCTCTTCCCATCAATCTCTCCACCTGTTATTGCACTAGCAAGGATAAAACTGTAATCTTATCTCAACTAGGAGGAAAATGACTTCTTCAATGCTATACAGCTGCCTCTATTTCATATTTTCATATTTTCATACCCAAAGAACGAGTTCTCAAGAGTGACAGCCAAACAAACCAGATTCTTTGTCTCTGACTCCATTGAATTTTTTATGCTCCAGAATCTATGTCCTTATAAAAAATTCAACCAATGATGTAGCAAATGTAGCTCATTGTCATTGATAACTTAGGCACATTCAAATAATTTTCAAACTGATTACTGACAGTTTAGTCACGCCCAAATCCTAAGTTGGATTTGGTCTCCCAAGTGCCAAGAGAGACAAAATCCTTCCCGAAGTTGGCGCTCAAGCTTCACTGAAATTTCTAATTCTAATAAGGGAAACGATAAATTCTTATCAGCTGATTCTGATCCACTATCATATCATATATGGTACATTGGTACCTATTTCAATTTAATTTAATATTGCCATTTCAGTAATACATAGTCAGTACAAACATGTTCTAAGAATCTACCTGACGAAAATAAGATGACAGAATATCTTGAAACCCCCACTAATTTAAAACCCAAACTCCTGAAAAATTGATTCCAACTGTTCAGAGAGTTCAGGCTCAGGCTGCACAAAACTATGAAACATCACTTTCATTCACTCCAACTCTCTCTCTCTCTCCTGTCAAATAAGGAAATGATGCTTTATCTACTTCTCTCCAACTTCATTGACTTAGTTAACAAACAAATCTGAAATTTCATTAGTCTATTCACCTATTAAAAGACAGTAGTACAAAAAATTTGACAATTTAAGAGGCAAAAAAGATAAAAAAAGGAAAAAAAATTACAAACAAGAAAGAAAATTAGAGAGGTGATTCAAGTGAATCAAATCCCTATTAACCCAGCACTCAAGAGGATTGAAAGTCTTAAGACTGATATTTTTAATCAAACATGAGAGGAAATTATCAGTGCCTTGTGATTCTTCTGGTGAAGGGGTTGAAGTCCAGCTAGTGTCTACATTAGGGGACTATTGAGAAGCCCATGCCATGATGAAGTGAGGCCGTTCCAACTTGTTCTTCCTGAGTCAAGTTCAGCCATGTTTGTGTCTCCATTGAGCTGCCATGGGAAACCCCACAACACCCTACTCTCACTTTGTTCCCTGGCATTACACAGTTCTTGCTTCATGGTAGTGACAGTCACTGCTTGTGTAGTTGCAACACTCATTTCTTGATCATAAGGCAGCATCATCTCTCCACTAACCCCAACCCCACAAGCATTGCCATTGTCCACCTCCCCCATGTCCCCATTCCCATATCCATAGTACAGATTCTGCATACTATTATTCTGAGTTCCAAGGAACCCACTTCGAAGTGCATCTAAGAATCCTGGGTTTGAAGGGTTCATGCCCGGATTGCCAAGAATATCACAAGGGGTGCTTGTGGGGTTCCCCAAAATCGAAAGGTCATGGTCATCATAACCCAGTTGGCCACATGATTGCTTTTGGAGCCTAGCTAATGCAAGGTTAAGGTCACCGGAATCATAAGACAATGGAGGGAGGCCAGTGAGTGGGTTGGGATTAGGTGTGAATGTTTGATCTTGAGCCCTCTTTGATGATGAAGATGATGACCTCTTGTTCTTCCTGCACCCTCCACCCACTGGAACATTCCTCAGTGTTCCTCCTTTGGTCCAATATCTCCTGCAAGACTTGCAGAAATATCTTGGCTGAGAAAGACTGTAGTTGTTGTAGTAACAAAATTTGGTGTTGGTGGAGTCACATCTGGGGCATTTTAGAGCTTGTTCTGGCTGAGGTCTTGGCTTCCTCTCCTGTTGTGCTTTTGAGCAAGCTATCATGTTCTCCAGTGACTGGCTAGACATTTGCTGCAACAACATACACAAAATCCAAATGAGTGGACATGAAATCAAAGAGCTAAATAATCGTCAGCTTAAATTTCCAATTTTTGTTTTTGTACTTTGTTGACACTCAAATTAATGGTACACAATGATGAAGATGAAAAACTTAGTTAATTTGCCCTCACTTTCCAGATTCAAGAGACATCAATTGTAAACCACAGCTATACGTATCCAGTTTCATAGAAAACACCTTGAATGGTATAGTTATATATATATATATATATGGTATATAACAACGAAGAAGGCACAGAACTTTACTATACTTCTTCCAAAGAGTTTGTGCTTTGTAGAAAATGTGAAAAAATATAAAAAATTTCTGTGTGAAGATCGTTTCTGTGTTCACTCTTTTAAATTGATGCTTAGCCATTAAGAAAGAATTAAAGCCAAAAACCAAGTCTACCCTCCCAAAAGTAATGAACCATGAAGGAAAAGATAGTGAAAGGCAAAAGAGAAGACATAATTAAAGAATTAATTAGAGAGTAAAGCTAGAAGTATAGAACACATCATGCATGATATGATATGATATGCAATATCATCTCACCTGGTGTTGTCCACTAGAAGGATCCATCCATACAATCAAAGATTGTACACTCCTCTATTAATTCAGTTTGAAACTTGAAAGGTGTGGTTTTGATTGCTTTTGTGTATGTGGGTCTGTTTATCTGCGTGTCTGTGTGTGTTTTGTAGTGGCAATGGAGGGAAGGAAGGGAAAGGAAAGAAAAAGGGAAAGAGAGAGCAAAGGTGGAGATGAGAGTAGAGAAGTATAGAGATGGTTCAGGAAGTGATGCAAAGTGAGGCAATAGAAACCACAGGTGTAGAACTAGTTATATATAAAGCAAGCAATCCCAAGAGAGAGAGAGAGAGAGAGAGAAGAGGGTAATGATGGGTTTGCCGTACGAGATGGTGGATGAGGTTGGCTTGCACGCAGAGAAAGCATTAAGAATAAGAAAGAAAAAGAAAATTCGAGTAAGTCCCTTCCCTACCCCAATTCTGTTCTGCAACGGTTTCATATGAAGCAGAAAAACAAAAGAAAGTAAGGAACACACCCCACCCTCCCTCAGTCTCAGTTTCTCTGCTACCTCTGTGGGTCCCTCTCTCGCGTGGATGCAACTATTAGTGGACCCCACCCTCGTCGGCCTGGCCAGACCATAAGGGTCCCCACCCATCCACCACTCCCTCTCCCTCTCCCATTTTCCAATTCATCGCCTAGCACAAAACCAAAACCTCTGCGATTTTCTCAGCCCCCAAACACTAACCTCGTCCACCGTTCCCGTCCACTCCCGTTCCCATGTTTCGATAAATTATTATTATTATTATTGCATCTACCTCTATTCCCATGTTTCATTATTATTATTGCATCTACAACAATTAAAATAATTAAAAATACACTCAAAGTCATTAGAATTAAATTATTGATAAGAGATATGCATAATTTGTATGAGATGTTAAGTTTAAATATTATTATTATTATTGTATTAAAAAATACACTCACATCTTTCTTTTAAGTAAATAAAAAAAAAAAAAGAAAGTGTCTGATATATTATTTGAAGTTAATTAGATCACTTTTCACCTGTTTGAGATAATAAAATCAGAATGTAATTATACAATAAATGATGTTAGATAATTATAATTAGATGATGATAAAAATTATATGAATATAATAGCATTAGTGTAAATATATGTATTTAATATTATTTAATAAAAAAACAATAGAATTAAGTATTGTTGGGCACGAAGAAAAACAGATATTTGGTCTAAGGAGGGGGCGGTGTAGTAACGTGGATGTTTTTGGAAGTGTATGATCATGAAGTGGGACCCGAAGAGAACAAACATTGAGATAATATTCAATTGAAATAGATGGAAGGGAAGGATTGTCGTCGTTTGTTGAATGTCCGGGTGATGTGGACTAGTGGTAATGATGTTGGGGACAGGGAGGGGGACACCGATGACAGTGACAGAGGATCTCCATTTTCATCTTCATACATCCCTTCCTTCTTTCATCTTTCTGGTGCATTCCTTCTCCTGTGCTCACAGACTCACTGTTCGCCCATTTGTTTCGTTTTATCGTTTTTATTACATGGAATGGAACACGTTATGCCTGGCTCATACAGTCATATACACACACATATATATGATATACTCATTTGCTATGCTAGACATAAGACTCCTCACCACTGTCACCACTATCAATATTCATCAGTCAATTTTTGCTTTACTTGTTTTGGGTCTGTTGGCCCTTTAATTTGGGTGCTGGTGGTCCCTCATCCTGATCATGATCAATAATAATCTGTCTACAGTGAGTGACTTGTCTTACTCAACTCCCACTTATTTGATGTAACCCCCCTAGGCTTTGTTTTCATTGTCACTCCATAGACATAATTTCCCATTATAGTCAGTTCACTCCAAATACCAATCTCTTTTACTAAAAAATATACATAACATGCATAACCATTCCATAAAATAATAATAATATATAATAATATTGTTATTATTTTTCTTTTTTAACTAACATAGCTAAGGGTATGATGTCGTCCTCTGCTTGTGAGTTAGTTTGAAATATTTATATATATCTGGATTCTTAAACGACATTCATTAATAGATACTTTTGCTGGGATATGATGGTACAGAACTTGCAGATAATCTCTGTAATGACACGACATATATACCTTTAGAGTTAAATAACAATTGATATCTCCATTCATACATTCATGTATCTACAAAAAGATTAATTTATAGCTCAGTAACTAATTAGAATTTTTATATATATATATATATATATATATATATATATACTCAGTCATACATATATATATTTATAAGTTAATATATATACACTAGAGCATATCCTTGCAAAAACAGCTCGATTGGCCCCTCTCTTTTCCAACTGTATTTAACAAAAATTAGCAAAACAACAGACTCGCAGATTCATCTGATCCGCCAAATATATGGGAAATGATTGTATGGCAGTTACCATTATTTGCGAATGCAGAATCGAATGATTAATTTCGTCTTGTTGTCTATTTAATTGATCTGCAGCTTAATCAGATATATATATTTCCTAACACATAGCGCTTTGTCACTTAGCTGGTAGAAAAAAAAAAGTACTACTCTCCTTTTCCCACAAGCGATCTGTATCTTTGGGGCTCATTCTTTAATCAAAAACATAATTAGAGAAAAAGTTAACAGCCATCATTGCATTTTATAAATTTTTAAGCTCAATGAAGTTTAAATGAATCATGGGGCACATTATTTCTTTCCCTTTAGTTACAATTAAGATGAACATGCAAACCACCCAAACTGATTGCTAACCTAACAAATCATAGCTATTATGTCCAAATCCCGGAAATATAGTTCAAAAAGGAAAAACAAATTAATATTGCGTGCGATAGATGATCAGAAATTCAACTAAACTATATATCATAGGGCTTTTAAGTTTCAAGTGTTCTCCCCACCCAAAAGAAAAAGTAGAACAATGGGCTATATATATATATAATGCAAGTACCTACTATACCGTATGATTTGTTCCTAGATTGGGTGTTATGCCTCCATTGCCATTGCGTAGCAGATTCTTTAGAGTGGCTGGCGGGAAATACTATGACACTAACTATAATTCATGCTGTCATTATCTTTTGGAGTATACTTGTGGAAAATAATTAGCAAACAATGATTGATTCCACTTTGACATCCTTTGGATCCCATGGAAATTTAGCTTTGGGTTCACCCTAAGTTCCTAGCTAGTATTCAAAGTAACCATGGATTGAAAAGAGAAAGAAAATAATAATAGATGTTATTATATGCTGATTGAAATAAACATGTGTCTTAGAATGGATGATGTTGAGGATATTTAAGCCGATCAAAGATTGGAGGATGCAAAAATATGTGGTGGGCCATGGATTGTAGGTAGGGTCATGAGCAAGAACATCACAGGGATCAGTCATGTTGGTTGACTGGTCAAATTTATATCAGTCAAAGGAAACACTAAGGGCGAAAAAAAAGTAAAAGTAAGTGATGGGAAACTGTGCCCAACATCCCAAGGCTCACAACACATACGGTAATGTTGTTTGTATTAGCCTTAATGTGAAGAAAAGAATCTGGTGTTCCCACTTCCCACTTGTTTCTTCCACGCAGAATCTTTGTCTGTATGGTTGAGGTTGATATGTCCTCTGATTTTGTGTGCTGGTTGGAGTTTAATAATCATAAATCATCCTAATAATTAACAAGTAGGATGTGATGGGTTTTATAAGAAAAAAGAAAAGCGAGATGTGAAAGAATGAAAAACTTGGATCGTAGAGCTAAAGGCGAGGGAAGTAGTTTACAATTTCATTGGATTAGCGAATAAACAAAAAAGGCAATAATGTAAATCACAGGTCACAACGCGTATTTGCCTTAGGTTATTTAAAAATTAAAATGACACAAAAAAAATGGATATAAGAAAAAAATAATGAGTTCTATCTACAAGCTTTTTTCTTGAGGGGGAAGAATGTTTGAAATTTTCGTCGGAAAGACCGTGCGTGTTGGAGATCGTACATATATTATTTTCTGTTAATTGCACAAAATGGTTAAAAAAGATTGTAGAACTTCTATAGTTCTAAACATATAAAACTGTTTTTTACAACAAAAATACTGATTTGCTAGATATGATTAAAGCTTGAAAATCTAAACTTAAACCTCTTGTAATGTATCTAGAACTTTCATAGTTAACCCGTTCCTTAATAATAAAAATTATATTTGAGCAAAAATTAAAATTAAAACCATGTGCGAGTTGTTAGATTAATAGTTTACACTGTATATAAATAAAATTATCTACATAACCCTCCATCCAGGCAATACAATGTGACAGGAAAATAATATGAACTTGTGTGTAAACTTTGTATGTGTAAACCACGCAATAATTTCTTGTTTGTTTATCTTTTTTCTAAATGAATTTTGTTTTTCCCTTTGGGTTGTTTGATTGTACAGTATATTTAAAAATAATGATACTTTTACATGAATTCTAAAACTACAGTATGAATTAAACCTGAAATATTCTGTGTGCATATATAAATTTGTAATAACTTCTTCGAGTTAAAGAACAAAACTTCAATTTCTCTATTTGAGTTAAATAAAATTCTTCAATTAATATTTACTTTCAGTTATGTCATTACAATGTTACAATTCACCTATTTATACAATGACAAGGTAACTATTTACTTAACTAATAAATTAATTAACTAATTAATACTAACTACAATTATTACAATTCGTATCAAAGTTCTTAGCATTAATTATGAGAATAATAATAATTCCTTGTTACATATAAATGTGTAAGCTCATTATTTACACAATTGTTAACATTTTTAAAAGAAAATACACAAAAACTATCACTTTATTTGTATAGGTTTTTTATAATTAGCATATATTTATATATACATAAAATTATTTGGAGTTTAAAATTATAATTTAATTTTGTTGCTTGCATTTAATTTTAATTTAAAAATATATATCATTTATAAATTTTGTTTACCTAATAGTACTTTATCATCTTAGAAATAAATTATGACCTCAAACAAAATTTAACTATAATTTTAAAATTTGAATCCTAAAATTATACTTGTGAGAATATTTTGATTAAAGATAAAAAATATTTGTAATAATAATGAAAAGTATTATTTCTTCAATAATATAACATTATCATTTTTTTGACATGATGATATAACATTATCTTATTTATTTATACTGTATATGATTTTATAGTAGTATCAATAAAACAAACATTTGCTTTTATTATTTTTGCCAAGCGACGGCTAGCGAGTAGCGAGTCATTGGAAGCGACAGTGTGTTTGAAACCAAAAACACGAGACGATGTAAAAGAGCGCGGCGAGGAGGAGGGTAGGGAGGCAGCAAGGTTTGAAAAAACAAAAGAAACATCGGCGAGGAGAGTGATTTGGTCGGTGTGAGGTGGGCCCCGAAGATGATGCCAGGTGTCTGATCGAACACGTGGCATGAGAAATGCGGCTTATAAGACGAATATTACAGTTTACGAGGAAGTGAAGAAAGAAGGAGCAGTGAAGTGAGTAGATAGCAATAGCAATAGACATTAGATAGAGAGAGAGAGAGAGACACACACACAACAGGACTGTCAAATCTTGGAGCCTTAGACTTAGTGGGCTGTGAGTGGGCCCTCACTAACTTCTCCTCCCTTGTGAAGCAAAGCATCACATATTCATAATCCAATTCCAACAACCCTATATTGGACTACAATATTAAAGTGAGGTCGTTCTCATCCAAACTATTATTATTAGAAAAACATCATTATAAAGTGTATGTATTATTAAATTTTTTTAAAAAATATTAAATTTAATAAATAAAAAAATAATAAATAGTATTAAAAAATATATATATACTATTAATAATAAAAATATCAAAATTAATTTTTATTTATAAAAAAAATTTAATTATACACAAATATAATATGTCATCTTTATATATATTTATAAAAATTTAAAAAAATATTTTTTTTATTACAAATAAATTTAATAAATTTTATTTTATTTTTAATTTTTTATCTCTTATATATATAAATAATATATTATATCTATATGCACGTAAAAATATTTCTTATTTCAAACTCCCCCTCCACATGAAACATCCCTCATCACCTTGCATTTTTTTTTGTTTTAGTCTATTGGTAAACTAATCTGGCAAGTATGATTGCCTCTGGTTACTAAACAATAGACCCTCTTAACAAGTGTTTAGTCGAAATTTGGAACTTTGGTCATACCTTTAAAAGAGTTGTTTGCTTTATCACTACAATCCATCCATATGCATAGTGGTGATTTCTAAGAGAAATAAATGTCAAGTGTCAATTTTTAAAAATAAATATTAGATCGTTAATTAGAAGCCATAAAATTGAAAATGAGTGAAGGCGATGATATGTCACGTGGACAAAATGATGGAGGTCACGCGAGGCACGAACGAATGAAGAGGACACTGGACACGTCATGGTTCAGTGGAAGAGTTTGGTAACGGATTGGGTTTTGTCGGATCCCAATCTCTGAAGTGGAAAATGATGAAGGTGAAACAGAACGGTGTTATGATGGTTCCTTTATACATTTGCTAACTACCAAAGCACAAATACTGGTTTCGTTTTGCTAACGTAGCCTGGATTTCCAACGTGATAAATGGCAAATGCTAGCCCAGGGCATGCTGACACTGCAATTCAATGCACTGCATCTGTTTTTCTTTCCCTTTTTTTTAGTAAATTGTTTATTTGATGAATTTTGAATGTTAATATTTTTCAATTTTTATTGTTAAAATTTCATCATTTTCATTCTTATGCCTATAATTCAGTCAATTTAAGGCCACATTTGACCCTTCAAATTGGGCTTCTAATCCAATCTTAAACTTAAAATTAGTGTTATACTTTCCACAATCTAAATTAGATGTTTGACATACATTTTAAATTTATTTTCTATAAAATTATAATAATTTTAAAGAGTTAAAAGATAAAAATTGTAATATTTTCAAGTATCAATCTTTTATGATAAGATTTTTATATTCAATAAATTTTAATAATATACATTTTACGTTACACTCTGAGTGATTTGAGCATAAAAAAAAAAGTATATTTAGCGTAAGAAATGATGTGAGATGCTTGAACGTTCTATGATGCGAGAGACTCAAGTGCCAAAACGCTCAAGACGCCTTATCGCAAAATCTGCAGAATCCAATGCTTCCTTACGTTTCATCCTTTTCAAAAAATGTTCTATGAAGTGTTCGAGCCTTTTGGGTAACAACTATACTAACTTGTAACTAATTTTTTCTTTTTCATTTTTCATGTCTAACGGTTCAAGTTTGAACATTAGATTACATTTAGAAAATTAATTAATTTATCTAAATGTGCCACTTAATGTGGGAGATGCATTCTTAAAATTGTGCAGGGAATGACTTAGTTTCAGGTGAGGAAACTGATCCAATGCAACTCTATATTTTAAATTGAAAATGCAAATCAAATATAAATTTTTTTTATCTGCAAATATCAATATTTTAAGTATAAAATTATAGTTTATTCAAATATTACAAGACATAACATATTCGTTTATTTTTTTCATATAAAGGTCGAAAACATTTGGAAAAAAAAAAAGAGTAATCTTATACAGCCATAAACAAGAAAACAATTAGTCAAGATTTTGATAGAGTTCAACTAGATTCAAAGATAGTTATTAAATGAAATAAAAGTGGTAAGGGTCACTTATTTATCAAAAAAATTGTCTACAAAATTATGACTGCATAGCATTAAAAAGAAAAAAATAGAAACTTAAATACTACAAAGTATTAAACATTAACGCTTCATACAAAAAATTGTAACAGTTATTTTCATCTTCAATTGCAACCCTTGGAATCTGCTTGAAGTGTGCAGTGCAGTGATATTTTATATATTATTACTTGGATATTGATGGCGTTTCTACCACAGAGCACTAAGTTAGCTTATGCGAAGCTGAAATGGAGAGGGTTAAGTAAAGAAGCCAAAAAGGACTACTCTTCATCATTAAGATTTCGTTTCCCAATCCATATGGTCGTGATTAATGCCGCAAATCCAACAATTACATGCACCAATAGTTTCACTCAGTGCATGATTTAGGAATGGATCGTTGATACCAATAAATTATAGGTGAAGGATCATTTAAAAAATGGAAATTGTATATCTGTCGGTCCAAGCTGTTGTCCAGCATTTTTGTGTCTAATTGGGTTGGTTTATTTGCGCCACAGTTCAAATATTGTGAGCTAAGCATGCGTGTGTTGTCCATTTGGTAATACTTTATAAGAGAATTTGAAAAGGTTTAGAGAATGTCTAGTGAAATGCGTACAAAACATATACCCATCTTTATCAACTCGTTTTCAAAATCTTGATTCAGATTTTTTTTGAATGCTCCACTTTGGATGTTATATAGTTTTTTAAACATAAAATATAGTCATATAGTATATTGTGTTCTAACTAATATCAACATTTGGGTTGTTACTCATTGACGCTTGCAGTGATTGTCTTTGGACATTGTAGCGAAGTCGTAGTCGGATATTAATTTTTTATTTTATAATTTAACTAAAGGTAATATTTACATTAAGCAATTAAAAAGAAAAAATGCGACTTGCAGCGACAACTTGATTAAACATAATATGTTTTTTTGTCTCATATACTGACTTTGTCCAGTTGATTCAAGTATATAAGAAGTTAAGTATTGATTATAATAGTACACTAGTACCATTTTTTAACAAATTAAAATACTAACATTTCACCATGCACGCTTTATTTCATTTTTAAGTAAATATTTTAAAATATAAAATTTAAATTATATAAATATCTACTAATTAATTTTCAAAATAGAATATAATAGTTAGTTTATTGATTGTTAACTTCTCATTTTAAAAATCAAAATTTATATATAATATTATGAGAGAGATTGAATATGAAAACAAAATTTAGTTTAATTATAATTTAAATAGATAAAAGACAGATAGATTAAACATTAGACGCTTTTTCTTTTGTCATTAATATTAAACGCTTTAAAGAAATTGACTTCTATTTCTTCTTGGTATGGGCCAATCTATGTTTAAATTGACTGATCAAACTTCATCGCAAAAGTCTATGTTCTTTATTTCATGGGCTTCAGGTGTGGGTCTTACAAAACGGGCCAGGTTGCTTTTCTTGGCTTGGCTTCATTGGGCTTTCACTTAGATGTATTCTTGTGGGCTTGGTGGTAGCTCTGTTTCAATTCATAGTTTATCGCTGGCCCACGCACCTGCTGGAGAAGTGAAGAGTAAAATGGGCCTCACTGACAACCAATTATGGTTGGATGGTCGAAATAGACAAATAAACATTGGTCCCACCCTACCTTTTTTTTTAAACAAAAAACAAAAATAAAGCTTGATCGCACTCCACTTCCAGTTTTTTTTTAAATTATTTAAGCATAAAAAAAGAGAAAAATAAACATAAAAGCTTTTGTTTTTTTAGTGTCGGTTTGGTTCTTGAAATTGAGCATAGAATTAGAATTTAGAATTAGAATTGGACCTCTTAATTTTAATTTTTATGTTCAGAATGCCATTTAAAATTAAAATTAAAATTTCATAAATCAATTCAATAGAATTGAAAAATAACTAAATTAAGTTTTTCTCAATTCTTAGACTATACGTTAAGAATTACTAATTCTATAATTTAAAAATTAAACTCTCTCTCTCTCTCTCTCTCTCTCCACATTTATTTATGAACAATCATATTTATTGTGATTCTACATTTATATAAAAAATTATTATTATAATAGCTATTTTTTAATTAATTAAAAAAATTATGAAAAAATGATTATTATATTATAAAAATATTATTGAATGAATAATTTTATTAATTTTAATTTTGTAAATATTTTTTAATATTTTAGATCATACCTTAAAATAATAAAATTATAATTGAATTTATAATTATAACTTTTTATCTTAATTCTTTGACAATCCAAACATATAATTTAAAATTCTAAATCAATTCTAATTGAAAGAATTAGAGTTAAAATTAAAATTTTATATTTCAATTTCAATTTCATTATTCAAACGGACGCTTAGAGTATTTTTATATTCTTTAAATATAAGATTAAACCTTTTAAACACATAATCATACGTTTAGATTTTCGTGATATTTCTAAGACCTTGCTTTTGTTATTCCTATAAAAATGCAGTTTGCTTACTCTTATTAGAATTTTTTTAATGAACCAATGCTACGATTTAACAATCGTCAATAAATTTCTCAATCAATGTGTAGGAGGATACGAGAAATCTGTATTCTGTATCTGTATATATTATAATTACATTTGTTTTTTACAAAGATATTATAATTACTTTATTTCGGTTCAACTTGACATGACAAAGTCTGGCCCATCCCCATCTTAAATATCCAAGACAAACTTTTCGACTACAATAATGTCAGGAGTCCGTGTACCAAACAGAAAAATGTCAAGAGTCCGGTCCACCACTTTGAATTGGGGAAAATCTAAACATTTAAACAAAAAATACAAAAAATAATAATTTAATAACAATAATAATAACAATGGGTCAACTTGTTGATTCAGTTTATGCATGAGGAAAGGGGTTTTATAATGTTTTTATTTTTTTGGAATGGGTTTTAGAATGGTTTAATCATTGAATATTTAAACAATTATAGACATGGATGCAAATTATGGTTTTGTTTGTTTGGATTAAAAAATAATAATACTTCCCACGCATTCTTATTGAATCATTATTTTATATATGTATGATTTTATTTTATTATTTAATTATTGTTAGTCTTATCTTATTTTTTATATAATAATATTATAATTATGATTAAGAATGCTCATTGAATTGTATTGAGTCAGATTTAATTTAATCAAAATTTAACTCTTTTTTTTATTGAGGTAAACTTTTTTGTTTAAAACTTGACTTGATTAATAAATGAGTCAAGATCAAGTTAATCCAATACTTAAATAAAATATACAAATTTAAATATATATATATATAATTAATTTATAAAATTTTAAAAATATAAAGCACAAATTATGTAATATTTTATAATATATATTTTAAAATAAATTATAATACAAAAAATATTAATTTAAGTCAATAAATATAATTTATTATTAATTGTTACAAATTATAAATTTTAACATATTATAAAACAATCTTGTTATTCATTCATCTTTTACACGTCAAACTTCTTTCAACTCACTCACAAACTCATTCTGTATCTCACGGGAATGTTACAGTCACATACAAATTGATTTGACACCTTTCTTATATTAACATACGATATAAATATGATGTGCATATAAAAATTATACGCAAAACATTTCTCATTATAAAACATCCAATTACGTTGGATTAGGTTGAATTGAAGCTGAAGTCAACCCAAAAAAATATACTAACTCTAAAACACTCCAACTACTGTTTACCGTATATCACATGACCGTATTTTGCTGACTCATCCGAGAACATGACTCACAGCAGCGTTCTCACTCCATATTCCCTCCCAATTTTGTCTCTCAAGGCTTTCGTCTCCCGCCCTCAAACGCTGATATCGTCTCTTTGCTTTTAGTTTCGCCATCTTCCCTGTCACTGTCTTTCTCAGTGTCTCAAACACAACTGTTCTCGTCTTCTTTCTCTTCTCATTCGTATAAATTCTGCTTCTTCCGCACAACTATCATTCTCAAAATAAAACTTAGTATTGCCGTTGTAGTATCCGTGGCTGTTATCTTCTCCATGCCTGTTGTCTTCTTCGTGGCCGTTGTTTTTTTTCAATTGCAGTGCACACTTTCTCCTTCCTCACCCTAAACACGTGCAAGTTCAAGTAACGTTGGACGGAATGAATACTTATCACCATTGCTGTGGGGCGTACTGACAGATGATCAAAAGTCCAAACCTTGGTGAAAAGCACATGTTCACTATCAAAATGATGTAACATTAAAAGGAAAAAAATGCTACAATAGTGCATGAAACAATTATAATAACCAGGAAGCATAGTAAATTATAGAACATATATCTGCAAAAGTGCAACACATCCCATTAAATGAATTTGACGGATATTCTTACCCTTATTCACTGCACGTGCAACTTAGGTCAGGTCATCCACTAAGAAATCATACACCGCTAAACCCCAACTATAATTATCCAGGGTGTCTAAGTCATCTTACAGGTGAATGAAGGCAAAATGCACATTGACTCTTGTAATGGAACAATAGAACTCCCCAAAAGCAAGTAAGATATAAAGTCGACAAAAATTATCCACATCGTTGTTCCCTACATGTTGATAAAGCTCATGATAAATCGTATCAATGGTTAAGTCTCCCCCCTTAAATAACGTTAGAGTATAGCGCACTCCATCGTCACGTGCATTTACTCTTTCCCCCACAATCGGCAATCCAAGTGCCAAGCACACATCTAACGGACTAAATGAGATAACCCTACCCCTAACTCTAAATCCTCCATCTCTTTCAACCCATCTACATGCTAACTCCCACAACAAGACACATTTGATTTCTAAATTCTTGGGCATATATAACAGTGACTTGAATGGGGTAGACCCAATTCGGGACTTATGTGCATCTGTCAATGTGCTATTCA
The DNA here is from genome assembly GCA_029884595.1 of Ormosia semicastrata. Taxonomy (NCBI): domain Eukaryota; kingdom Viridiplantae; phylum Streptophyta; class Magnoliopsida; order Fabales; family Fabaceae; genus Ormosia; species Ormosia semicastrata. The sequence continues at coordinate 12,737,553 of JAQQTO010000038.1, forward strand.
CGTCAATCAACAATATTGGTGTGCAAACATATCTTAATCGTAATGTCTATATTATGAGAACAAATTTGTCAACATATTTGCAAAGCCAAACACATATAACAATTTTTTCTATATTAACCAAGTTGGTTACTTAATTGGTGTTGGACAAATTACATCTCTGTCTTGGCCGTGAGCTGTCCATGGAAGTAATCTACATATACGCAATACCAAGTCTAAAATTTCACAAGTACAGCAAGATTAAAGCACAAATGAAGAACAAATTAATCAATTGTATTGGTCACAACTGTAATATTAGAAGATATTTTAAAACACAAAACTCCCTAATGTCAACTCAATGAATCAACAGCACACAAATCAAAAAATATCTAAACATTTTTTACTAATGTCTATTCTTTAATGAACATAGGCTGCCAACACACATATATTTTTCACACTAAATGAACTTAAACCACTAAGCAGGCTCGACAGCTATATCAACAGTCAACCTTACTTACAGGACACCAAACTATATCACGGATTACAAGTCACTGACTTGGCCTCAAGTTAGTTCAATGATTCAAGTTTTAAGCCAAAACAATGTTGAACTAACATCACAACTTAAAGACAAAGGCTATAAACTTCTTCAATCTACTCCTTAATTTTAGAATAAAAGAAATCCTAGGCATGCACTAACTTTATCATTTTGAACTCATTGTGTCATTTAAATTTCCCTAAGCCTAAGGAACCACAAATTAGAAACTTAAGTTAATGAATAAATTAAGACTTCAAAAAATAAAAAAAAAACTAAACAAAAATACAATTTGCCAAATTCATATTCATACAGTGTTCCGACTCAGATTTCAATACTTTTCTGACCATGCACATTATCAACAATGAGTCATATGCCTATTATTAACGAACAAATACTAAATTAGACTCAATCACATAACTCACCCAAATAGCAACTACTGTCACTCATCTAGGATTTCACTTCTTAAACTTTTTCTCTTTATTTTCAGAATTTGTAAGAAAGGTAAGGATGAACCAACTCAATACAAGGGATTGAAGAAGATAAGTCAAAAAATTAAAAATCTAAAATCAACAGCTCAAGTGCATTTTCATGCGAAAAATTCAATCTAAGTATGCATATTAGTTATGTCGTTAGATGTCATACAAGTTTAAAGAGGACCAAGATGGCACAAATCCAATCACTAAAGAAGAAAAAAAAAATACTGGAGACCATAAAAAAACAAAACTTCATTAACATAAACAGAACAAAATCAATGCAACATAAAAAGAAAAAAAAGATGTCTTCATAAGAAAATCACAGAGGCACTACTGAACTATCATCAAATCAAGTCATGATTATCTCTTTTCATTCAACAATAACACACCATTGTACTACCATCACAACAATGAGCTCAATTAAAAAAAAAATCATGCAACATCGTTTTCTAAATCTCAAATAGATTTGCCCACATATTCAATTAGAGACTGGCAGTAACAATCAACTAAAGACAAATCAACCAAAAATATCATCAAGATGTAAAATCCATTGAGACCAGTGAGACAATCAACATTTCTTTGACTTTTAACACATTTCATGACAACTCTATTACAAATTGGCAAGTGGAAGAGGTATTTTAGCAAAAAGTCATATGAACATACATCACTACATTATTCAAGCAATATTTTTTTTAACAAACAGAATGAAGCAAGGGATTAATATTAAGCAAACCATAACACTATGATCACAAGCTTTTGACATAATGATTTACCTCATCAGAAAAGTAAAATAGACCCCGGACTAAATTAGGAACCTTAAAAAGCAATAATTTAGCCTTTATTATTGAAATAATTTCAGTACTCAAATTAACAATAAAACCTGATTTCATCCATTAATGTTCCTTTATAGCAAACACCAAAATATTCTAATCAAGTCTATTGGATTGTTTTATAACATAGGCAAACTGTACATGTGTTCAGGACTTGTTAACAAGTATATTGGCACTTTATCAGACAATGTACATGTATCCAAGTCAGCATTATTAGACTAATAAATTAAACCATCATACCAAGCATTTCACATAAAAGAACCTATCAGCACAACTCCAATTCATCTAACAACATTTGTATAGTCTCACCCTCATATAAGATCAACTCTCATGCCCACATATTTCATTTTTTTTAGGAATCAGATTAATAGTCAAGGTCAATAGTACTACAAACCACGCTTAACTCAATCCATATCCACCACAAACACAAACTAGCATATTATAGAATCAGAAATGATACAAAAATTTCAACTTCTCATGCATTTCTTGCCAATTTCAAAGCTAAGAAACATACTATTTAGAATTATTCACAAATCAAATTTCAACCCATGAAATAAAAAATGGTCACAACATTAATATATAACCACATTCAAAATTATTCTATATAGTTAATAGAATGAGAGACGATACTGCTAAAGACTATGCTAGAGGAGGCAACAACACAGGTCTGGATGACTTAGTTCTTTTGACATGACTCAGCAGCAAAATGTCAGATGTGTGGTGACCTGGATGAGGCACATTCAAAGGTGTAGGAGAATGGGTAAAGGGAGAAGAAGCTAGGATGGAAAACTGACTCAGACGGTAGAGCAGTGTCGAAAGTGAGAGAAGAGAAGAAAACAGTGATTCCCATAAACATTTAGAGTATGTTTGGATAGAGTATTTTATGGAGAGAATGTATTTTTATAGAGGATTTAAAATGTGATCCAAGTATTTCAAGAAGGTATTTCAATTGTTAAAAAAAAAAAAAAAATTTAATTCCTACCTAAAAGGGAGAATTTTTAAAATCCTTACTGATGTGTATCTGTCTTTCTCGGGCATCCTTTGCCCCGATCTCTCTTTCTCTCTCTTGATGAACACCATTAACACCGCGTGAGCATCATCTCTGCATGACACCGCAATTTCAAGACATCGCTATGATGAGCTGAAGTGTATGAGATTTGGTGTTAGGATGTGAGTTATTGGACTTGGTTTGTAGTTTTCGGAGAGGTTGAAACTGACTGGTGTTATTTTGGTGGCCACTCTACATATCTAGATGGTGGAGGAGGAGAAGCTAATATCGAAAGTGAGAGAAAGAGAAGAAATCGAGAGTGAGAGAAGGATTCTCATAAACATTTAAAATTTTAGAAAAAAAGAAGAAAATGAGAAAGCACGGAGAAAGGAAAAAAAAAGAGACCAAATTAGTAAAATACGATCACATAATATATGATAAATATAAGTTAAAGTATTTACGTGGACGAGAAACGTTTTAACATTTCAATAACCCAATCAAATTAAATTAACTTCACAACAGGTCAGGCAATGGATACCTCTAATTCTGCCACTTATGACTGATGTCAGATGATTTATGTACAGAAGTGAGTACAAGTATTTCTTAGGGAAAAGGAACCAAAAACGAACTACACAGTGTGCCAGGTGAGGTGAGGTGAGGCGGTGAAAAGCGAGTTTCGAGAACCGCGAAACTGGCTCCGGAAAATCTCGATTTGGATTAACAAACTAAACAGATTTTGTAGTTTGTACTCTGCAAACCCATACAGTGAGTGACTCACCCAAGCGCAAGGTTTTATAGCTCCGATGGCGGCGTCACGAATAATAGCTCATCCTCCTCCCCATCCTATCGGTCGTCAATCTCCGCCGTCTGACGCCGTGCCGTTACCGTCCCTCAACCTCAACCTCAAACCTCACCCAAAACGGTACCGTAACCTTGGTATTCGCGCTTCCCTTCGGGGCCATAAAGAGAACGATGTCAACGACAAAGCGCAACCTATCGAATTGCGAACAACGAGCCTCGATGATGAGTCTCCAAGCCACGTTATTTCCAAAGATCTCCTCGCTCTTCCGCGTACCAATTACACCATTTTCCTTTTTTTTTTTTCTCTCTCTCTCTATCTCTTTATATTTGAAAGAATTTTATAAATTTTTGCGATTGAATTTAATTTCAGGGCCTTTGTCATCGACGCAGTTCTCTGTGACAGTTTCCGATGGTTCACGCCTTCGTGTTGCATATCAGGTACTTGCGTTGCATTTGCATGCATAGCATTTTCTATTTGTCTCTTTATTTTGGACTGGTGGGTATTGTGAATTTGCGCTTTAACATTGTTTTTTTTTTTTCCATATATTTGATTAGTGGAATAAAATCCTTTTTTTATTTTAAGTTAATAAAATTTATTTTTCATACATCTAAATGTTGCATTTTTCAGGGGGTTCGTGGTGCTTACAGTGAGTCAGCTGCACAAAAGGCCTACCCAAATTGTGAAGCTGTGCCTTGTGATCAATTTGACACCGCTTTTGAAGTGAAATTCGGTTACCCTATGCGTTTTACTAACATGTTATCTGTTTCCAAATTTCTTGATCAATTTCCCTTGTTATTGTTACTTGGTGATTGAAATTGTTCAATCTTAATGAGGTAATTAGTGGTATTGTTTCTATGATTCTAAAATTAGATCTACACCAGTTTCTTTATGAATTTTCATGTTACTTTGATGTTGGTTTATAGTGTTTCACAATGATAATTGGCATGAGCTCTGGTTGAACCTTGATTAATTTGTGTCGTATTGACTTGTGTATGGTGCTGACTGCTGACAAATTAAACCATATAGATTTGCATTACAGCTCTAACCACTTAAAATTCAAAATCACACATTCTAATTCTTACTTTCTGATTATTGTTTTCTTATCATGGTTACCTTTTTAATTAGATGGTTTCCAAGAGGGTTAATTCTAACTGTCTCTAATCTCTTTATCTCTCTTATTCTCGCTTTGCCCCGCTAGGCTGTTGAAAGGTGGCTTGTGGACAGAGCAGTTTTACCAATTGAGAATTCTTTGGGAGGGAGCATCCATAGAAATTATGACCTTTTACTCCGGCACAGGTTGCATATAGTAGGAGAAGTAAAATATGCAGTCCACCATTGTCTGATGGCAAATCATGGTGTTCAACTTGAGGATTTGAAGCGGGTTCTTAGTCATCCACAGGTGTGAAAATAACATTTTATATCCTACATTTTTTCCCAATCTCAAACTCATCCAAGACTGGTCATGTTTTAGGCTCTTGCACAATGTGAGAACACACTGACAAGGTTGGGATTTGTTAGAGAAGCAGTTGATGATACGGCTGGTGCTGCAAAGGTATGCATAGAATTAATGGAAGTTGTTTTCTGGTATCATTCCAGGTGTTTCTGTTGATCAATGGTCACTCTTAATTTTTTTTAGGTGCAATAATCTTGTCATCATTGGAACCATGCCCACTTTTTTTGGTTTAAGAAATATGCTACTTTCCTTGAGATTTTAGGGCATTTTATGCATTTGATGGTTGTAGGATACTTCCTTTAGTTTATATAAGTTGATCATCCTAGGTCAAATTCTGATCTACTTGGAAAATTAGCCAAGATTTATCATCTCCTGAAGATATGATTAGATATTGCACCTTGGGGTAAAGGATTGAAATTCAATTTTTGCTGCTACTGTTGACTTGTTTATCAATGTCACGTATCCTAACATAGTTACAAATTATAGCATGTTGCCTTCCACAAAATACAAGATGCGGGAGCAGTTGCTAGTTCTGCTGCTGCAGAGATCTATGGCTTGAATGTACTTGCTCAAGACATTCAGGTCTGAGTCCATGGCTGTCAGTGTTTTAAATTACATGGTTGATAGTTCATGTTCATGGTAGATTTGATCACCAATGGATTTGCATTGGCAGGATGATAGCGATAATGTCACCCGATTTCTAATGTTAGCTCGAGAACCTATAATTCCGGGCACAGATAGGCCATTTAAGGTACCCTCAAATAGAATAAATAACTGAAATTACTGCATTGAATACATCATATGTCTCCCCACTCCCCAGTTGGTTGGTTTTATGCTTTCCTACTTATCAATATTGAATATTGCTGTTGATTGTGGTATTGAATTCTCAGACAAGCATAGTTTTTTCTTTAGAAGAGGGCCCTGGGATACTTTTCAAGGCCCTTGCTGTCTTTGCTCTGCGTCAAATTAACCTTACAAAGGTTTGTTATCTTCTTGGCGTCAATTGTTATATCCTTCATGGAAGTTACATTTGCTAGTATTCTTTTCAGATGTTCCTGATTGTAAGATTTGTTTGTTTTTCCAACAGATTGAAAGTCGTCCTTTGCGGAAGCAACCTCTACGAGCGTTTGACGATAACAACAATGTCAAGTATAATTACTGAAGGCCATAGCTACAGTTCTTTTTCTGAACTATAATGCATGCATCTTTGAACTAAATTAGTTCAAATCATCACTAGTATTGTATCTACTAAAAGGTTATATTGGCAATGATTGTTGTGCTGATCATAGTTTGTCTTATACAGGTACTTTGATTATCATTTTTATGTTGATTTTGAAGCTTCAATGGCTGATCAGAGTGCCCAAAATGCCCTAAGGCATCTAAAAGTATGCTTTAATTTAATCTTATGAAGCATTTTGAAAGGATTATCTGTGAGTAAACACTCTAAAACCAATACACTTTATAGGAGTTTGCTACATTCTTGCGAGTGCTAGGGAGTTACCCTGTGGACACTAGCATGTTGTAAATGATCGCCAAAAGAGGTGAGCACCATTTATCTGAATAATTTTCCTGAAGATTAGTTTAGCAAGTTTACTGAATGTGACTGCCCTCCAGTTTTAAAACTTGTAACGAATACCTTAATTGTTATTGTAAATTGTATGGAGCTTTATCCATCATTGCACTAGTGAATATGAGATAGCTGTCATACATTTGATCCAAGCCTTTTATGAATATCGTGTCAAATTATCTAAATTTGGTGGGAACAGCTAATCTTCGCTGTTTTTAAAGTTTGATGCATAAACTTTATCAACTCTTCCAGATTGGTTTTCTTATTTATTAGTTTAAAAGCTAAACCATACTACATGATGACTATTTAGAAAATGATTATAAGTGTCTGCATTCCTTGTCCCAGGAATCCCTGTTGTTTCAGCACCCATGTGCCATTATTTTCCGTTTTCTTGGTTTGGTAAGAACTCTGCACTCCTCCCTCCCCCTTTCCCAGAAAAAAGAAAAGGAAAAAAGGCATCCATTGTAAATAATAATGGCTTTGCTTCCCTGCTAGATGTTTTGCATGTAATTGCCAAAATTGTTGAAGTGGCATGATGTTCCTATTGGACTAACTAGCACAGAGGAGGGCAATAGTTTAAATAGTGTAGCATGTATCTGTGTTAAGCCTGATGTATACCTTAAGCTAGCCTCTTTATTTTTAAGCTTGTATTTCTGATGCTTTTGCTCTATGCTATTGTTGATGCAGGACTCGTGGATATAGTTACTGTTTTTTGCGGCATAGTTCTTCTAATTGTCAAATCATGTTAATGGATATTACAAAGTTTACATTTCTTCAATATAGAGAGATAAACAGAAAATGGTATCGGATGTACAAGCTCCTTAATATCTGTTCTTACAGCTAGTATTTACCACAATGAATCCACATGTCGGTTCAAATATTCTCCTCTTTGTCCTCTCTACGAATTCTCTCTCCGATGTTTCAAAATGTCCATGCCAAATGATGCTTCTCTCGGGGGACTCAGTATTCAGATTGTCTCTTTAAAACAATACGATTAAACACTTTCATCACTAAAAGGAACTTCCGTATCCTCTACCATTGGCTATTTCTCAGGTGGTCGTGATGGATTATTTTAATTGGTGTATATCTATGCGCAATAATCTTGCATGGCTGATGGCACACGTGTGGCGTGACAACCACATAGAATGTGTTTGGATTACTGTTTACAACGCCAAAATTAAGTTTGTATTTTGCTGTGTCAATGTTTGACAATTTTTTTCTAGAATTAAGTTTGAGTACAAATTTAAGTTTAGCCCCTCAAACGGAAAAAAAACATTTTGTTATTTCTATGATAAGGGAAAATTTGTTTGTGAGTATATTACAAATATACTCTTATAATTTGATATTAAATATTATTAAAATAATATTTAAATAATCATATAACTTAATAATTAAAATTATTGTAATTAAGTTTATTTAAAATTAACTTTGCAAACTCTAAACTAAACATATATTAAATGTGTGGAGTAATTCAAAACTTTGAGAGATGATGAACATTCTCTTGTGGTTCATTTCTATTTACTAATTTTGTATTAAATATTAATTAATTACTCTCCAATTTTTATCCAATAAGCGTAATAATTGGAGAACTAAATGAACAAAGAGAATAAGAAAAGCCATCATGTGTAAACTATCAAGAAAAGTCCTAAAACTAAAAAAAAAAAACCTAGAAACAATGTGTTAACCACACATATGCGCAGTTTTTCCATGCATATGCATGGTCTTCTCTGCCCAAAACTTGCTTACTAGCCGCAAGCACTATGCATATGCGTGTTTCTAATACTTTTTTTCTTACTTCCATTTTTCTTTTGACCCTCCAAACATCAAAATTAGACTTTGGATTTTCCATTAAAGTTGTAAGTTTTTATTTTAACTTTTTAATGTCATTAGAATCATCCAAAAATAAGGTTTTTAACTCTAGTTATGATCAAAATATTAACTCAAGGTCAAGATGTCGGTTCACCAATTTGACCTAAAATTTCATTAAAGTTTACATAATCAACTTAGTGAAATCAAGGAAAGTGATCAATATAAAAGTTATAAATATTTCTCTTAATTTTTCAATAACTCTGATCCTCTTCCATTTGGAGGTATACATCTTCAAATCTACTTTATTTAGTCTAATATGATTGGTATGACACTAAACTTGACTTCCACATCTTCTTGACTTGGCTTGAATTTTAAAATTTTAATTTAATTATAGTTTCTTATGTGTATTTAAATTTAATTATAATTTTTTATAAGTATAATTTATGTATTTTTTTTGTTATAAAATTATACCATTTTTAATAATTACACATTTAAATGTGATTTTGATTAATGTCATTCAAATAATCATTTTGTTAAAATTACATTTTAGATAAAAAATTTTAAACATAAATTATATTGCTGCAAATCTCATTTTAACCAAAATCAAATTTGCAAAATCAAGTTAGTTTAAACTCAAGTTTGCAAATTGTAATTCAAACACACACATACACTCTGGATATTTGAATGAAATTTGGAGTGAAGGGATTAGAGTCGGGTTGATATCGCCACAACATCATGATTCTGTTTTACATACAAAATCCTTTTTGAGTATGGATACACTTAAGAAAATAGCTGTTATCACAAGTAACTTTTACATTGAACTTAATTTTTTTAAAAAAATTGTAGGATATTTTGTTTATTTTTAAAAACTTTAATTATCTTAATTTATTGAATAATCCTTCCTTCACTTTCTCTCTCTCAAATTATCTCTCCAACTTTCCCTTACTTTCTTTCTTTCTTTCTCCAGATTTTTTCCTCCGCCCCTACCCACAACGGAACAACCATGACCACCAATGCCGCATCACCAAGCTCTTCTCCAAATTAGCACGCCTCAACACCCCCAAGAAATAATCTTACAAAATCCTCAAGAAAACCACCCATTTCCATGAACAAGCACAACACGTAAATAATATCAATCGTTAATCAATTTTTACACAAAATTTATGGTTTTCACTGTATGTAGCATAAATGCTCCAAAAGATTTAGTGAGAAGGTTAAACTTCACCCAACATCATGCATTACAACCAAATTTCATGTAAGAATTTTGAATTCAAGTTGATATAGAGGAATGGACTTTGTCAAAGAAAAACCTGGGAAAAGTAAACAAGCATACCCAAGACAGCGGATAAAAAAGTATTTGATCTTCCCGTTATAATAATAATAATAATAAAAGGCATATCAGTGCACACGAAAACTCCTCAATCACATTTTATGGGGAGAGGGAAAAAAATAAAAATAAAAATAAAAAACCTATAACTACGTTGAATGTGTAATGGCAATGCCAATTTATACAGGTTTCCAGACACAACTTGCCAAAATGTTTTCCAATCTTCGTATTTACTGCTTAACGACCATCAATATGCTGAAGATGAAATCTGCTTGAGCAGTGGCAGGGTAGACAAAGGTTCAAAAAGACTTGACACTAAATCAGATGTCTTCTCAATCCTGAATTAGAGGAAGCTCAAACTTAAATTCAAGACTTTTAAGTAGGAACACAGTTCTTATTCTGGAGCACTCTGGTCTACCTGTCTTGCCATTAGATCTCTGATCAAGGCCAGGATCTCACTTCGCATCCCAGCAACAGCAGATGGAGTAACCTGCTCCTTCACATCAAAGAACCACAGATCATTTGTATCAGTACTTTTACGATTTACATGCCAGCTGCATATCACTCTTGCTATGGCTGTGACATATAAGCCACAATCATAACCATTCACTTGCTTGGGTGAATCAGCGCATTCCAAAAAACCGGCCTCAGATGCTGATCCAGAGAATCCCATGTATCCAACAACAGCTTTATAGAGTTGCTTAGCAGGCGCTGTGTTCATGCTTCTGCAGCTATCATGGTGAACAAATAGATTAGCATTGCGGTAATATGCAAGTAAGCTCCAATGAGATCCACCTTCAGCTCTGTTAACATCATCGTTGTCATTGATGGGAAAAATAACCAGTGTCTTATCAGACAAATGAAGGGGCTCTAAGAAATCTTTGAGAGCCTCAATAACAGGACATTTCATTATCCAAAATGCGATGGATGGTGGAACCAGCAGGATATCCTGAGAGGGATGGCATGAAGAATGATAACTGAAATAAAACTCAATAATTCGATCATTAAGATAATATGGACCACTGAGGATGTCTAGATCTGATCGTCTAAGCACAACATCATTGTAGCTGAGAATCTTCTCATCTGCTTGTGATTTCCCCATCCTGTATATAGGCTAGCCTGATGAAAACAAATTTGGATATGTCTTAGTTAGATGATCATCTATTATTTAATAATAATAATAAAAAAGCGCACGAACAGAATCAGTATTTTGCTATTTCATGCTTTAATTTAGGTAACACAACATATAATAACTTCTCAAGTGTTTAGTGTTTACTTTTACTCAAGTTAAGGTCCTTACAGAATTAGGAAAAAATGAGAAAAAACTGTCCAAAATATCAGTTTGTCACTTGGGCATTTTCTATACATTCCCATTTACTTTCTGGTGCATAAAAATGAATATTTTACTTTAGCATAGATAGCCTAGTTGTTAAGTTCTTCAGTTCAAAGTTGGGAGATGCTCTCTTAAGACATCTAAATATCTAATGGTATTACCAATTACCATGAATCTGCAACAGCAGAAAAAAAATTCTTTTTCTGAGAATAAATTCATTACATAAATCATCAAACAACCATGTGAAATAGTTCATGTGTTTTATACTTCCATTCTATAACAACTTGTATGCTTTTAATCTAGTAGTATGGTATGAGATCAGTGAGGAATGGTTCTACCAGTTGGAATGCTTGTAATCTCGTTTCCTATTCATCTGAAATTGTTTCTTTGGGGATAAATGATTAACCTCCAATTTCAACGAATGAGGAAAAACCTTAAACCTAAATTTAATTGAATTAAAAAGAAAACCTAAATTTTGTATTGTTATCTTGGAATTTAAGGTTGAATTGAATGCACTGGATTGCTGAGAAAAAATATGGAAAGAAAAACAAGAAAGAGAGGATGAAAGAATGGATGATAGGGATCAGAGAGAAGGACTTACAGTGAAGTGTAAAATCAACTGCTATGGATTCAGAGAAAGTTGCAGTTCAAGAATCAAGAGCCCTTGAGTTGAGTATCGACGAAAAAATGCTATGAAAAGAGTGACGCAGCGTTTCGGCACTTTTCAATTAACAGTGTGGAACTGTGGAATCCAGTTGAAGTTTTCGGTATAAAAGGAGGGCGACGTCTTGCATGTACCATGTGAAGTTTAGGCTCGTTGATGCAACTTGTATTTTAGCCATTGATAAGGTGAGATCAATGGCAATAAAGCATGACTTAGAAGCTACTCAACCAGTTAAAGTTAAAAAGTTAAAAATTGCATGTTTTACCCTAAAGTTATGAAAATGGTAATTACCCTTATAAGCCTCATCCTTCTTCCACCGACTCAATTTTGTGGTGGAACCCATTAATTCCATGTAGATCAGTGGAAGAACAATGGCAGTACACGAAGAACAGGAGAGGCCGTCAACTCAATCTTCTATCAGCTGAACTTATTTGATTAGAGAGCATCTCTTTCCCATAGTTGGAGCTCGGTGAGACAGAGGTGGAAGATTTGGCCGCTGATCATTCAGGGGAGGAGAGGAAGGGTATTCGTCAAATTGCAGGGTAGGAGGTGTGATTTAAAAGGTCTTATTTTGGTGTTTCAAACTGCTCTAAGAATCATCACCAGAAATTTTGATCCTTTTTTTTTTTCCGTGTGTTTTGGTGTTTCAAATTGCTGCGAAAGGTGTTGTTTTGTGTTTCAAATTGCAGGGTAAGGGTGTTATTTGAGAGGGCGGGGGTGGGAAGAGAAATTTGAAAGACAAAGGTCCTATTTTGGAAAACTGGACATGACTCACCAAACTTCAATTTCTTCTTCTCATTTAAATTCATCCCAAGTACCCATAAAAGGTCCGGTTTTGGCGTTCTTTACATACTTGCATCCAAATGCATTTTTTTGTTTAATCTTTTTTCAAATAGAATTGCATTTTGGGCTAGTTTAGTTCTTGTTTTATGTCAGAGTTATTAGTCCATAGATTTGTAGCAACTTAATCTGTCATAGTTAGTATTTAGACATACAGTGTGCATAAATTAATCTAAATATTAGGCATAACAACAAAAATAAATCCTGACTGTATCTTGTATAAACAAGAGAATAATGACAAAAGAGTAATGAATTTTTCAATCTTTTTTTCACGATCTCAAATAATAATATTCAATATATATTAAATACTCAGATATTACATATTTTGAAAATATTCATATAATTATAGTAAGCAAAAGAGAAAATATGAGTTAGTTTTTAATATTTACTATCCTTTTTGGGAACTTATTAACTTGAACATTAGAATATTTTTTATAAGAATTTACCTTCTCGCTAGTCGCTGTCACGGCTGCTACACATAGCAGCTCACCAATTCATATCTTCTCATATAATGCTAAGAACTCGGTCTAAACAGTTACTTTTAACAGGCTTATGGCAAAGGTAATTGCTCTTGATGGTGGGCTTCAAAAATCCACAGCTATATGAGAATCAACTCGGCCATTGAGATGATTCGATGGTGAGAATCAGACTGTGTTATTGTGTTTGAGATGGTGAAATATTATAATTGCGGGTGGTAATTATGATGTCTCCTGCTTTTAATTCACCTCAAAATTGGGTTCCCTTAAACGAGGCTTTTTGCATTGATGAAACCCAGGCTTCACTTGGATTAAATTCTAGGCTGCAAAATTTCCCTTGACGAGCTTCATTTGCAGAAAGGTGGTGCCATGCTTTTGCGTTCAGTTCCCTGATTTTTTTTTATGAGAAGGAGTAAATTGCAATAAACTACACTTAATGGGTTAAATGATAAATAATACAATGACACTTTTTTTTGTTATTTAGTAAAAACGGGTTGAACTTGTTATAACAAGTCACTTGCATGGTGCACCGATGCACCCCAACTTGAGTGGGTGCGTGGCAGAAAGCTCCATAAAAGGAGTTCTTACGGGATAAAGATGAGGCACTAAAAATTAAATCAAATTCTAAATAGATATAATTTTTTTTGTGAGTTACAAATTTAAGGTTAAGGGTATGGTAAGTTTTCAAGCTCAAGAAATGTTTACAAAAGCATTCACAAATCTTGATAAGAATTCAACTTCTACAATTTTAATTGAAACAGTCTATCTTTACTAGATGTAACAATCGTTGTTTAATTATAAATTTTCTTATAATTAATTTTAGTCAAATCAATATCAATTTTTGTAATAGTTTGTGAACCAATACATTTATATAATTTTCACTATTCGATTACAGGAAAAGTTTACAATGCTTCTTAACAAGGTTAGAACATCCATGCTCCAAAATTCATCATAATTGATTTGTGAGGAAAAATGATCAATGACTTATAATTGTTACATGCTACCTGTAAAATAGGTTACATCAATAAAAGTCATAAATTGACTAAAGCATAAAAGGAATTTTGTGAGCTAATCTTTTTCTTCGTTGATCTTTGGTTCTGATTTATTGCTTAAACTCTGATAGCCTTTTGTTGGTGTTAGAGGAAGACCGGTGAAGTTAGTGACCAATCTTTTGAATAACCAAAGAACTCCAGATAAAAAGAGACAGATCATGAAGCATTAAGCAAAAAATGAAAGTAACTTACTCGTATGACTCAGAGAAAGACCACTTGGAGTGGACTGGTAAGAGAAAGCCATAAATGGAGATTGAGCTAACTTCCTTGGCTGTCACCATAAATGAGAGTGCAATCACTGAGCTTGACATGCACAACACCCTCAGAGTCAACTGCAACATCTCGATCCTCTAGCGCTGGCGGATCCTCTCGGCAGCTCCGACAAGGGGTCCACTCATTGTGTCGTTGCTCTCCAAAGCCGCCACCTTTGACTCTTGCAGGTCTCCTTTGGTAATCTCTGGTCACTCACCATGTTTCAAAAGAGTTAGCCAGCTTACTTCTACTTTGTTTTCTCCTGTTTTTTAGAGAAGATTGACAGTGTCTTTGTTATGAAATCCGCCCTTACATGACTAGTGACTCAAGTCTTCCGATGACCGTGGACCTCACGGCGACGAGGCTATAACCGGGGTGCGTGGATTTCAACAAGTTTATATTGGTTGTTGTGGTGGAATCGTGAAAGTCAATGGTAGTAGAAGTCTATGTTGGTTCTAGGAATAAGAATAAGAAGGATTAAAAAATAAATAATCTAATAGAAGGAGTTAAATTATAATAAAAACAATATTAAAATGTAATATAATAAAAAATTTGAGTTAAAATATAATAATCAATAAACCGATTATGAACTATTATTACAAGTTATTTTTAAGGTGTATCGATGCACTACAACTTAATAGGTGCATTATAAATACCGCCTCGATTATAATTACTTATTTTTATCTGTGCACATTTTTGTTATATATTTTTACTTATATAAATGTGAAATATGTAAAAAAAAGTAGGTGACGTGTGATTTATATTTTTATTTGTGACCATTCCATTTTTAATAATATTCATAACAGGGACAATATAATACTACTTTTTAACCAAACTATATTTTTTAATCGTTTCAGTGTTACTTTTTAAAACTAATTATTAAGTTTTATTATGATAACTCCAAAGAGTTGAAGTAGTGATAGATAAGTATGAAATTTACAGTTAGGTGTATAGTAACGAATTTAAATATCACTTGTGCTAATTTATTTACATCAGACTCTAAGAATTATCTTTATAAATTTCTTAGTTTCATTAATAATTTTTCTTTATTTCTTCTTGAATAATTTATTGTGTAGACACATGATATACTTTTTTTAACACTTTTTCTTAATTTCTCAAGTTAACACATGTCACTTGCATGACACTTTTTTACTTGATTTTTCATATGACGTGTTGCTTTATTCATTTAGATGCTTTTTCCTTTTTATCCCTTGTACTAACATGTGTTGCTTACATAACGTTTTATTTTATTTTTTCTTGATTTCTCATACAACATGTATCACTTTTTTATTCTGACTTTTTTCTCTGCTTTATTCTTCTTATTTCTTATTACTTAATTTATTGTGCTGATACATGGCATTTTTTTTCCTTACTTGATTTTTTGTTTTGAGACATGTCCCTTTCTTCATTTGATGACTTATACTTTTTTTTTCTTGTGCTAATATGTACTGCATACATGACATTGTGCCACCTTTTTTTTTTACTTGATTTTTTGTGTTAACACATGTCATCTAGGCTAACTTATATACACATTAGTAAATTCACTTTCTTAATCTAATCAAAAATAAGTTATCCACATTAAAACTAATATATTCATAAAGATATTCTTTATTTATTACTTGTCTCAAAAATTGTGTATAAATAGAATTCGAACTTATGACTGTAGTTCACATGCTTATCTATTACTAAGTTAATTCTAAGATTTGATTAATTTTTTTCTTATTCTTCTTTCTTAATTTCTTGTGTTATCTATTATATAATTGATAATTTATATCTATAATCTATACTATTCATAATAAAAAAGGAATTTACTTGATTTGCTCACATTAATAGTATACTTTAATTTATCATTCACTCCCCTTACCAAGTTTGCTTACAATCTATGCAAGAAAAACTAGCTTTAAATTATTAAAAGAAAATGGAAAGGTAAGAACAAAGAACTTCACGGCAGTCCATAGCTGTAAGCAAAATTTCTTAGATGTTTTGAACTGAAGAATGGCGATAGTTTGACCACTCAAAACAAAAGAAAAAAGAAAAGAAAATTTGACATAGATCGAAGTGTTGACCAGTTCATTAAACTATGAAGAAAATTAATGCTTCCTCTCTTTTAGAGCCATTGAAGTTCTTCAAGATCAAGAGTCATTAATTATATTGTATGGCTTCTTGAAAATCTAACATTACCAAACATGATGAGAACTTTGATTGATTGCCAAATCGTGTAGTTAAGACTTAAGACACACATACCAACTTAAGACACACATACCAACTAACAAAACCATAATTTCAGCAAGGAAAAGGATTTTTTTTTTAATCAAATACTTCTAATTTTTTTATTGTATTTTTATGTGAGAATAGTATCAAAAGAAATTATATACAATTATAGTATTCTTACAAGATATAGTATAAATTTGTGAATAAAATAAAAAAAATTAAAATATTTTTAATAGACAAATAACAATAACTGGAACACCCAAGGACTAAAAAAAAAAAAAAAATATAAAAAAAATAAAAATTCAAGTTCATATTATTGACTTTTTTTCTTTGCCCAAACACATAAGCCCAAACTTAATAAACAAAAACAAAAAAACAAAAAAATGGTCACACTCATTTTATTTTTTCTGTCCTCACCTGCACACACTCAAGCTGCTCACTGCACACACGCAACCTTTTTCGCATAATTTTAAAAGAAAGATGATCCCATTTCTTTGACACCTCGCTCCACATAAACCCCTCACCCACTCACATTTCGGGGGGGAAACACAAAAAGAGATTTTTTTTCTTCTTCTTTTCCTTCTCTTGTCTCTTGGCAGCGTGCCACTTCCCAAAACCATAAGCGAGCCCTTCAACCTTGAACTCCCCATCTACCTTGATCATCCTTCATCTCATCTTCACCTCCAAAAAAAAAAACGTGAACCATCTCCATCTTCACGACCACCCTCTTTTATCTTCCCCAAATCATCCCAGACCAAGGAAAGAAGATTGATGATGTTGAGTTGATCTCTCGGTGGTAGCCGAGAAAAGAAAAAAAAAGCAAGAATCTTGGGAGGTTCTTTGGGAACGAAGGGATTTTTGATTCTTTTTGAGTTGAGTGTGTTATTGGTAGCACTGAGAAGAGGTAAGCCCTTTCTCATTACTAACTGTTGTGAGTAAAAATGTAGTGTTCAAATGCAGAAAATGTTGGCCGGTTAGTTATGTTGTCCAAGCCATGAGCACCATACACACCGGCACTCCTCCTTCGCATCACATTTCTCAAACCACCAAAGAATTCATCTTCACCTCCAAAAGTAACCACCACCCAATAACTTCACAAAACACCATCATTCATTCACCGTCGAAATCCAAGAGCCACATCCTTCCCCTTTAACCAGACCCTCAACCCACTTCACAAAATACCATCATTCCCTCTACCGACCGTCGAACTACATCACCGACCTTCACCTCACTCGGACCGTCGAACCACACCATTGTGACCCTCAACCCCTTCACAAAGCCCACCTTCACTTCATTCGACCGTCGAACCACACTATTGGACCCTCAACCCACTTCACAAAATACCATCATTCCCTCTACGATTGTCGAACTACATCACCGACCTTCACCTCACTCGACCGTCGAACCACACCATTGTAACCCTCAACCCCTTCACAAAGCCCACCTTCACTTCATTCGACCGTCAAACCACACCATTGGACCCTCAACCCACTTCACAAAATACCATCATTCCTCTACCGACCGTCGAACTACATCGCAAATGACCTTCACCTCACTCGACCGTCGAACCGCACCATTGTGACCCTCAACCAACTTAGTTACCATCGACTACCTCTCAAGACAACCCATCCAAATCTTCACACCATCAACCAAACTCCATCCCATCAACCGTCGGACCCCATGACCACCATCTTCATCAATTGCAACCGACCGTCGAATCCATCGTTTTTTCCCAACCGACCGTCGAATCCATCCCATTCTTATCCCCACCGATATGTCGAACTCGAAAATGAATCACTCAATCTCCCTAAACCGACCGTTGAACCAATTTCCAAATCCTTCCCCAAACGTCCTCTGTATGTGCTCTGTTATTGGTGCTCAAGGTTTCAAACTCTTTTTTAAATTTGAATTGTTGTTGTCTTTTGGGATTTGAGTTTGAATCTCGTGGGCTTTCTTGCCCAATAGCAATAATGATACATTTTTTTGGCAAAAAAAAAGGGGTAAAAGAATATAAAAATAGCAAATAAAAAAAAATCTTTTAATCCATGCAATGACCAATGATGATGATGAATAGCGGATGCTATCAATCTTTTGGATCATATAGCTAACTTGAATAAAAATGGATTCTCTTTCAAATAAAATCTTTTTTAAATAAAATTAATTAAAACTTATTTTTTTGATAGACAAGGGGGATACGTAAATAACGTTAAGCCCAAATTAAATTTTCATAATTTTGTGGTTTCGCTTTTGTAGATAGTTACAATTTTTTTTGTAAAATGGGTAAAAATAAATATTTGAAAGTTAATAAACTTTAATTAACTCCAAGGTGCCGTCTTGGGCCAATGCGTTAATAAGTATGGGATTAAGTTTCCACCATTCCCTAAGCATAACTAATCCGAATGTGGTTTCAAAATATTTACCATTTAAACTAAATTAGAGGTTTTCCAATTTTTTCAAATTCAAATTATTTTTTTTTTCATTTTCATTTTTTAAAATCCATTCGAAGTTCTTATAAAAGTCACTTCACAAAAACATGAAAGGGTAAACTTTTAAGTTGTCACATTTAAAGAATTAATAAACTAAATTATTAAATAAAAATTTAAAGTATTTTTTATTACGGAAAAGTTAAAGTATTTATTATCTATTTTGTCTGCTTTTATGTTAAAGTTGTTGCACAATATTTTCTCTGTCCTATAATAATTGTCTTTTTTTAAAATTTGTTTTTTCTCAAATTATTTGTTATTTTATAATATCAAAAAAATATTAATTAATTTTTTTCAACTTTACTCTCATAATTTATTATCTCAAGTCTCAATTAAATAAATAACTACACATAATTTATAGTTAATTGACTTTTACAATTTTCCAAAAAGAGTAACTCTTCAAACTATATTTCTCAATATTTGAGACTATTTAATAGCCTGTATAAAAACCTTAAAAACAATTTTAATGGGACGGAAGAAGTAAATAAGAAAGTTATTAAAATTCTCGATTATAAATAAAATTAATTTTATTGACTAAATTAATTTTTATTAAAATACTTTAAATATTATTATCACTCTATTAATCACCTAATAATATCAAGATAAAGTTAGAAAAAATAATTAATAATTTATTTTTTAAAATAATCAAATAAAATTAAACAAAATAATTTTCTTAAAGAATAGAAAAAAGTGAATGGCGGGAATATATTAAAATTTAGAAAGCAATTACAGCTTAAAAAAAAAAAATGCATTACTTTATTTTTTAATATAAGGATTTAAAGGTATACCTCAACAAAACTCTTAAAATAAATTAAACATTTGCTAACAAGTGTCTAAAGTATTGATTAAGAAACTCAGATAAAAAAATTGATTAAGAAAATAAAAAAATTAAATAAAAAATATATTTAATACATTAAAAATTTAAATAACACTTAAGACTTCATTCTTTAAATAATTAATAAAAGCATTTAATATAAGATAAATATTTATGTTATCTTTCTTCTCACTTGAACCTCAATTCAAGTTAAATAATAGCTTTTTTTAGTTTACACAAAGAAAAATACTTGTTTAAATTAAATTAATAATTGAGAGTGTTCACCAGACAAATCTTTTATTTGGTCTACATGACCTCAACTAGGCATAATGAAGAATTAATATTTTACGTAAATGGATGTAATGTAGACCAAATAAAAGAAGCATTAAGGACAAATGAGGCAGACACAAAACAAAATTATGATAAATATTTTTTTAAAAAGGTACCCAGTTATGGTAGTTGTTTTTTGGACCTTCTGTCAATGTAATTTTGGAAATATTTTCTATCACAATGTTATTAATCATGTACAATAAGTTTCATTAGCTAAAGGAAATAAAGAAAAAAAGTGTTATTTTCCTCTAAAATGAAATATTTTGATCATATACCTTATAGTTATTGATCTTGGCCAATATATAGGTTGGGTGTTTGAGTTTTTCTTCAATTTCCCATTTTCATTTAACACATATAAATAAGTAGCACATTACATACATAGCTGAGAAAAATCAATTAGAACTTAAATATAGGAAATTATTTATATCATTTAAATATTATGTAATTTATCGAGTTTCGGTTAATTTTATTTTCCTTAATGCATCAAATAAAAAATAGAGTTTGCTCTTGAAAATAACAATAAAAAACACTAACACTTTTTTATATTAAAAAAACATACATTTAATCTATATTTAAATTTTTTAATTGAAGAGATGAAAGTTGTTTAAATTTCTAAATAAATACCTTTTAATAAAACATGTGTCTTGAATATATAAAGAGATTAAATTTGAAAGACATGTTAGCTTTGGAATTTTACTGAGAACACCAATTGCGTTCTGTTTATTGCCTAATGTGAATTTTGCACTTCTAATGGCAGTTACGAAGGCGAAACTGAAAGCATAGCAGAGTGTTCAAGTTCGAGGTCTCCAAATTAAACACACACCAAAACGCACCCTCCTCTTCAATCCTCACACTCTGTCTCTCACACAGAAAAGGCGGTTTTTTAGTCAGATCAAGAGCCAAAGATTCATTTTCTGTTTGTTTCCCGGGAAAATGGAACAGTTCATAGAAAACTTGCCGCCAATGGATCTGATGCGCTCCGAGAAGATGACCTTCGTTCAACTCATCATTCCCGTCGAGTCCGCTCACCGTGCCATCTCCTATTTGGGCGAACTCGGCCTCCTCCAATTCCGAGACGTAACTTCTTCCCTCTCAGATCCGACCTTGCTTCCTTCAAATCGTGTCATTTTGTTTTTGCCGCCTTTTGCTCTTTGTTTTTGATTCCTTATTTCTTGAATGCCGATTTTTTTTTTTGTCGATGTTAGTTTTGGAGTTCGTGGTGGTGTTGTTCAAGTTGAGTGTGAAATGATTAGAATGCAGCATTGATGATTCCATGTTGAATGCAAGTTTTCAGGAATCTGGTGCCTGTGCGCGGATTTGTTGATAACTGGCGTTCTTCACATGAACAGTTCATTCGAACTGTGATCTAATATTTAAGTGTGATTTTTTGTATGTCAAACTTCTTTACATGTTGAATCTAATTCTGGTTTGAGAGTTGGTTGAGAGGCTCACAATTTGGTTGCATTATGGGTTGCTTAAGTTTAATGTGGTATGTAAAATGTGGACAACTAAGCTAAGTTTGATAATTAGTTTCTCATGTTAATAAGATTTCCCATCCTTTTTGAAGGTGGGTTATATACCTTGTCTCATTGGTTCAGAGATGATGGCTGCAGTTTGGGTTCTGAATTCCATCTATGATTGCCAGATTGCCACTCTCTGTTCACTTTCTTGCATTGTGCTTTGTTGCATATACATTCATGTAGGTTCAGAAGGCCAATTTTAGAAACTTGGTTAGTTGGTTTCCTTTGAAGTTAGATTCTGTGTCAATGCATATGCTGCTACTATTGATAATGGTAAATTCCATTGGTAATTCAGGACAAGATAGTGTCACTTATGGATGGCTCTCTATGCCCATCAGTCACATGTTAGAGGGCTAGATTGCTTGAGAATTATTATTCATTATTATTATTATTACTTTTTTCCCCCTATCATTAGCATCTTTTTTGACCATACACTTAACATGTGAGAATTGCTGTACGTCTTGAGAGCTGTAGATATTTTGGGTCTAGAGTCCTAGCTTTATCTGGATCTGAACATTTCAGGATATGCTGGGTACGCAAAAAAATTTATGTTAATTTTCAGATTCTGATCTATTCTCTCAATACATTTTCAATGGGGGAGACTGAAAGTGGGGATGATATTTAAATTTTAAATGATATATCTTTTTTGCAATATCATATATATTGCTGTCTCTCGTTATGAATGATATTTTGGGTGGCAACTTGCAGGTGTGTGTGTTAGGAAATATTCAAAGTTTGTTTTAACTTTTTTCGTTGCTGGCATATGTGGGCTTCTAGAAGTAATTTTTGGCCTTTTTGTGGTTTGAATGTTGTTTTAGTAAAATTCTTGTATGATCTTTAATCATTGCATTTCTTATGGACACTATTTTCTCATCTGCAGTTAAATGATGAAAAAAGCCCCTTTCAGAGAACATATGTTAACCAGGTAATCTTCACTGCACTAATTATTAGTCTGCAGTTGGGATTTGAGGTTTTACTTTGGGGCCAGTTGTTATGGCACTATGTTCTCGATTTACTAGTTAAAAAAAAAATGAAAATATATAATCAACAATGTAGTTCAATTTCTCCTTACTAAGAGTAGAGGTTTTGGATCTCGTAAAAGAAGCGAAGACCTTGTGGCAGTGCTCTGTTTATGTTGTTCTTTGGAGTATTTGGTTGGAAAGGAATGCTAGAATCTTAAACAACTCTTTTTCGACCCTAGACTTCATTTGGGATAGGGTTATTCATTTGGCTTCCCTTTGGTGTTCTGTTCATGGTCTTTTTAGTGGTGTGTCTTTGTTAGACATGCAGAGGGATTGGCATGCTTTGTTGCATGACTCACTCTCTTACGTTTTATTTGTTTCTGTTTGTTTTGATTGTGAGGATGCCTTATCCTCTTTCTTTGTAATTTTCTCTAATAATATTTCTTTTTCAATAAAAAAAAATAAACAATGTAGTTTGTTTCATGTGAATCAGATTATAGTTATCCAAATCCTCAAGTTTTGATTTTAAAACATGGAAGAATAGGTTCAAATTTTGGGAAAGAGTTTGTTTTTATGTTTTTCCTCTCTTTTCTAGAATTTATGCCAAATGAATTTGGTGTATAGAATATTGACATATTAACTTCTCTTATAGGTTATTTTTGGACTGGATATATTGTTAATATGTTATCATCTTGAGAAGTCATGATTGTGATAATATTTTCTATATATATTTTTTATTTTACCAAAATTAACTGCATTTTGTTTCTGACAGGTAAAGCGATGTGCAGAAATGTCAAGAAAGCTACGATTCTTCAAGGATCAAATCAATAAAGCCAGTCTAATGTCTTCTCTTCCTGTCTTGCAACCAGATATTTTCTTGGAGGATTTAGAGGTCCTTCTCTATTTTACTACTTTTTTCCTATCAGATATGATCACTGTCCTAGGGCTTGCATTCAAGTTACATGTTGTCAGGCTGCCAGCAATAACATGATGATTTAAGTTGGTTGTCTGCAGTTTTCCCAGTTTGGGGATTTGCACTCTTGAATCTGACATTGTAAGTTCTGTTGGATTTCTTAAACCAGATACAACTGGCTGAGCATGAACATGAGCTAATTGAAATGAACTCTAATAGTGAGAAACTTCGGCAATCATATAATGAACTACTGGAGTTCAAGATTGTATTGCAAAAGGTATTTTTCTTGGTTATTTGTGGTGAGCATATTCTCTTGTTACTTTTAAAGTACTAGAAATGTCCATATGCTCCCTGTTATTTTGGTTACAATAGTTTTTCCCGTTTGAATTCAATTAGCAAATAGTGGTCTTTCTGATCATAACTTAACACTAGTTATTGGAGTTTTTTTGTTCATCTTTTGTTCTACTATAGTTCTGATTTTAATTTATTCTGTCAAATATTAATATTGTATTTTGTTCTTAATTATAACTGCAATCCTGTTCTTTTAATATAAAATACTTCCTGTATACTTTCTTTCATGTATGTATGATATAATTTTGTGGGTAAATTTCAGGCATGTGGTTTTCTTGTTTCAAATAATGGTCATGCTGTTTTGGAAGAGAGAGAACTGGAGGAGAATATTTACTTGAATGGAGACTATGTTGAGACACCATTTTTGTTTGAACAGGTTCCTTGTAACATCCCTTATCATCCTTGACATTTTTCTATTGTGATAAGTGTAAATTCTGTTACTAGTTTTGTCAATTTTATTTTATCCTGTAAGTGCACCATAATAAATTGTTTATTTTACATTTACAGGAAATGAGGCCTGGACCATCAAATCAATCTGGTTTAAGATTTATCAGTGGGATAATTTGTAAATCCAAAGTTCTTAGGTTTGAAAGGATGTTGTTTCGTGCTACAAGAGGCAATATGCTTTTCAATCAGGCACCAGCTGATGAACAAATCATGGATCCAATTTCAGCTGAGATGGTTTTCTTCCTTCTTATCACTTTGAAGAAGATTGACAATTTTGCTATAGTTTTATTAATCTGTATTTAACTTGTTTTATTTGTAACCAATCCTGTGCCCGGTTGGTTTATTTTCCCATCAATCTATTCTCTGTCTGCGCGATGACTCACACTCCTGAACTCTACTTTTCAGATTGAGAAAACAGTGTTTGTTGTGTTTTTTTCTGGGGAGCAGGCAAGAACTAAGATTCTGAAAATTTGTGACGCATTTGGTGCAAATTGTTACCCTGTTCCTGAAGATATAAGTAAACAGAGGCAAATAACTAGGGAGGTAAGTATGCTCAGCTTAAGAAGACATTATTTTTTTTCCTCTTCAATTATGTATACTCTTGTATTATGACATAGGGGCCAAGCGTGCTCTAGTCTCTAGACAAGATTGGACTTTTTGCAGCTAAAGTTTCAGGTAAAAATAAAAAAATTAGTAGTTTCTAAGTTACATAGTAGGGAACTTCAATATTTAGTACCAAACTTTACCGTAGTATTCAAATAGTATGTAGTAATAATATGCAGTATGTAACTTAGAAACTAAATTAGGTTTGGTACTAAATATTGAAGTTCCCTAATATGTAACTTAGAAACTACTTAATTTTTTATTTTTACCTGAAACTTTAGCTGCAAAAAGTCCAATCTTATCTAAATTCATATGTAGTATGTAACTTCAAATTGAGTAGTATCAAGGGAAAAAAAGAGTAGTGTCCATTCAATTGAAATCAACTATGCATTGTCCATTATATCATTCCATGTCACTGTTGTTGACCGTAAATATGGGAAGTTGGAAACTGTATGATTTACAGTTGAAAAATTTAGTTTTTGGTTACAGGTTTCATCACGTCTTGCTGACTTAGAGGCAACTCTGGATGCTGGGATTAGGCACCGGAACAAGGCTCTAGCTTCTTTAGGAGGTCATTTAGCAAAATGGATGGACATGGTAAGAGATAGCTTCTGAATGTCTTCTTGTCTGAGATTTTCTTGTTCCTTGTGTTGTAGCTGCAAAGCAGTCCTAATATCTGATCATTGTTTGCAAGTGGTGGATATTTATCATGAACCAATAGCTCTCATCCTTATCATCTTGTCCTAGGTAAGAAGAGAGAAGGCTGTGTACGATACACTGAACATGTTAAATTTTGATGTCACAAAAAAATGTCTTGTCGGAGAGGGCTGGTGCCCTATATTTGCAAAAACACAGGTAATGTTATTTTATTTTTTTATTTTCCTCAAATTTCTGGATCCTCACTAACTCCCATGTCCTTTTAATTTTTGAGGAATTGGAAAACATCTTTGATTATTTTCTAGTAAATAGATTGCATCTACCGATCTTCCAGATTCAGGAGGCACTGCAACGTGCAACTTTTGACAGCAATTCTCAAGTTGGCATAATCTTTCATTCAATGGACGCACTGGAATCACCACCTACATATTTTAGGACCAACAGTTTCACAAGTCCATATCAGGAAATTGTTGATGCATATGGGTGAGCCTAATATTTACTGTGTTTAGTAGCAGCAACACGAATATGTTAATGTATTGAAATAAAATACTTTTCATGAAGTTAGAAATACATGGAAATGTGCTATCCCCATGTCAATAGATCAATAAATGTCTGATTAATGATGTACCTAAAAAAAAAGTCTGATTAATGTACACAGAAATAGAATTGGAGAAAGTTAGTTTAGGACGGCACCCTTATTTTGCAGTGTTGCCATGAAAACTGAAAAGACGCCTAACGAGCCCTTTTATTTGGCAGTGTTGCAAGATATCAAGAAGCAAATCCTGCAGTTTACACTACTATTATATTCCCATTTCTTTTTGCGGTGATGTTTGGGGACTGGGGTCATGGAATTTGCCTGTTGTTGGGAGCATTAGTTCTTATAGCACGAGAAAACAAGCTCAGCACTCAGGTAATTTCATTTTAACTGTGCCATAAATAAAGTAGCAATGGAAGGATTATACCAAATAATCATAATGGGTGTGTGACATATAATATGGTTAATCTTGGTTGAGAAAAAGCTTATTTGTGATATATCAAATTTGAGCATTTTTCTTATTTAGGATAATCATAATGACGTTCAAAGTTTGAGCATCGAGTGTTTTCTATGATCAGGCTGAAAAACACCACAATAATAAGGTGGCAACTTTTTTGGTAATTATTATGATTTTTCTGTCCTTAAATATGATAGGCATGCAGGACTAAAGGCCATATGGCACCAGACCACCACGTTATGGTGGCTAAAAGGAATATTCACTATGGGAATAACAGAATCTCACATAGGCAGGGAGGAGTGAGGAAGGTGTGAATTCTGTTAGAGAAAATGATTAAAAGGAGAAAGAGGGAGAGAAGGAAGGCAAGCAAAAAGTGAAAAAGGAATTAGGGCCTTTGGGCAGGGAGGAAGCTAGCCTAGTGGCTGTTATTTTCCATTTCTGTTTCTGTAATTTCTGGGTTGCATTCCCAGTTTTCTATAATAGAAAAGGAGATTCTTATCAAAATATCTTGAAAATTGAAATGTTATATGGTAATAAATCTATTGTACTATATACAAGTGCATTGGAATTAAGTACCTAACAGTTCTATTTGATTTCTGCCAGAGACTTGGAAGCTTTATGGAGATGCTATTCGGCGGGCGCTATGTGGTTCTTTTGATGTCACTATTTTCAATCTATTGTGGGTTAATCTACAATGAATTCTTCTCTGTTCCTTTTCACATATTTGGTGTGTCTGCTTACAAATGCCGAGATAGTTCATGCAGGTGTCTTCTATTTGTCTCTTTAGAGCCTATAATTTTCACATATTTGGGAAAAGGCTTTGTTGTTGTTGTTGTTGTTGTTGTAGAGCCTATAATTTTTGTGCCATTTGAATGTTTTTTTGTTCCATTACCTGCCCTTTTAAAATTTTTGGAGTTGACATGCACATTCATTATTTCTAACTATTGTTGAGAATTCTTCTATTTATTAAAAGAAAGAGGTTAGAACTTCAATACCTTAACTGCTACTTTTCTGCATACTATTTGACGTGAACATGAGTTGAGTGTCTGCACTTATTGTATCTGTGCATTTTGAGTTTGAGCACCAATTAGGTAATGATTCAAATTATTTACTAAAATACGCCATCTGGGCGTTAGCTCAGGTGGTTGGGATGGATGGGATTTGGGTAGAGGTCCTAGATTCTTCAACCATTCAAGTCATGGTAACGACACCTTGATATACCAAATTTTATTTTTGCTAAAATAGAAATGCTAATTCAAATCATTCTGCTACTCTTATGTTGTGGACCACCATAATGGGAAGAATCTTGGTTTGACACTATCAGATGTATTTGGTGATAGTTCCAAGAGAATGCCTTGACATCTGTATATTATGACTGTTAACTTAATTAACATGTATATATTGACAGTTTTCATTAAAGACTGTTGCTAGATATTATTAGATTTTTTTTTTTGAAACTTTTGGATTCCCCACATACATCTGTAACTATTACTATTTTTTTACCCTCACCTGGATTAATGTTGATAAGAAAACTGTAGTGCTGTTTATTTGAATTGATTCACATTTCACTTAAAATCATTACCTTCAAATCTATGTCATCAGGAATCATTTGATTGGTATCTCTTGCACAGATGCACTCTTCTGTGTTGCTTTCTGTTTATATTCCTTTCCTCCTTCAAAATTGTGCTGATTTTGGGTATTTATATTGTCACAGCATGTATACATTAGAAAGTTGTTTTTAGCCAGGTTTTAACTTGGTGCTGTGTGGTTTTTCATCATTCTCCACCTCGTCAGGGATGCACATACTACTGGCTTAGTCAAATACCGAGAACCATACCCATTTGGTGTGGATCCCAGCTGGCGTGGAAGTCGCTCAGAATTGCCTTTTCTGAACTCCCTCAAGATGAAGATGTCCATTCTGTTTGGTGTGGTGCATATGAACTTAGGAATCATATTAAGTTATTTCAATGCTCGTTTCTTTGGCAACTTACTGGATATAAGGTGTCTCACTCTTCTAACTTCCCCCTGCAGCTATTATTTTGCTATACTTTGAGTGGAATGTTCTAACTTATTCTTCATGTTGCTTTTAGGTACCAGTTTGTGCCACAGATTATTTTCCTTAACAGTCTATTTGGGTATCTTTCCCTTCTCATTGTTGTTAAGTGGTGTACTGGCTCTCAGGCGGACCTTTATCATGTTATGATTTACATGTTTTTAAGTCCCTTTGACAATCTTGGTGAGAATCAGTTGTTCTGGGGCCAAGGGCCACTTCAAGTATGATTCTGGTTCTTTTCTTCATTGTTGCTTAATAAATTATTGTTCTATTGCCTGGTTTTCATCATTCTGAATTACTGCTCATGATATGCAGGTTGTGTTATTGCTTTTGGCTGTAATTGCAGTTCCATGGATGCTCTTTCCAAAACCTTTTATACTAAAGAAGCTTCATAATGAGGTGCCACTTTTGCCTCCCTTGTGTATGGTTTTATTGCTTGAAAGTTAATTTTATTCACCAAACCTCTTGATTACATTTACATGTAAATATGTCTACATTACATACATGTGCTTGTTGCTTTGAGTTTCCCCTTTACGACTGGATCTCTGCTTAAGGTTGTCGAACCTCAATTCTCCTTGAGATCCATTTTAAGATCATTTTTCTTTGGACCAAAATATGCTAGTTTTAAATTACTTACGACTTATATTGGCTATGCAGAGATTTTTTCTGGCTATAGTTGCCTTTTTTCTACACTTTTGTTGACAGCTAGTTATTGACGAAGAAATGCCCAAGGAGTTTTTGAAGATTATTAATATTTTATCCTGATGATATTACAGAGATTTCAAGGACGCACTTATGGTATGCTTAATACCTCTGAGATGGATCTTGAGATGGAACCAGGTTCTGCCAGGCAACATCATGAGGAATTCAATTTTAGTGAGGTCTTTGTTCATCAAATGATTCACGCCATTGAGTTTGTTCTAGGCTCAGTTTCAAATACAGCATCGTATCTTCGACTTTGGGCATTAAGGTTTGATTAGCTGTGATTTTCCCTCATTGCCACGAATTCTTTTATAAATTCTTGTTCCTTGGTTGATTTTTGTTTCCACCTTGCAGCTTGGCTCACTCAGAACTTTCTACTGTTTTTTATGAGAAAGTGCTGCTTCTTGCCTGGGGGTGAGTTTGATTTATAACCTTTCATATGGCATACTTTTTTTTTGGGGGGGGGGGTATTTTCAAGCTCTTTATTGACATGTTTCTGTTTTCTTTATCATTTTTGGATTTTCTTTTTCTAAATGTGCATCCCATTGTAGACAAAACTATAATTTATAGTCGAAGTTGGGTGGACTGGTTATCACGCAATGCTAAGTAAAATAAAGGATGGTTTTCAATTTTTCATAGTGCACTTGATCTTTTGGTAGAGAGGAATCTAAGTATAGCACAGGAAGAATGTGATATTTTTATCATGTGAACATAAAGAGGAAGGGCACCGACAATAGATACTGTCAAAATATGAAGTTGATGATCAAATTGCCTAACTTCTTTGTTATTTTAAAGTTTAAACTACTGTTTTAGTGTTTGGTTTTGGGTGGCAATAACACACCTTAATGAGATTCTAAGAATTGATGCATTTTCTTGCAACAGTGAAAGTAAACTTTATGCTGTGATATGATTTATTGCACTCTTTCACTTTTGTTAGATTATTATTCATAGTTTGAGATCATAATACGGAATGGGCATCATTGTTGATGATAGATAGAAACGAAGTTTTTTTTTTTCCTTTCTAAAATCTAGGGATAAGTCAGTAAGATATTTGTGTGGTGTAGAGTAGTTTTTGAACAGATAATGTATTTATGGCTTATTTTATTGGTGCTACCATTATTAAATTTCTGGCTGACAAAATTATTTTAATAAATACCAGTGCAGCCTTTAATGTATATTGCATGAACCACTTGCTAGTTTAGATTACTGTGGCTTCTGAGTGGCCCCTGATTATGAGTTGTGAAGATACAACCATGCAACTTATCTCCACACGTTAAATATAAATATTTTGTATATCTAAGGAGTTAAATTGCAGAAACTTTAGTTAAAAATAATTCAGAGCTGTCTGCATTCTTTTGTTGCATATTTTAGGCTCCAGAATTATCTAATGTTTGCATTCCTTTGTTGCATTTATCCTTTTTTTTTTTTAACATCATTTGCTTATCTTTAATCATTAATGTCATTGCTGAATGCAATTATAACAGGTATGACAATCTTGTCATTCGGTTAGTGGGGCTAGCTGTTTTTGCCTTTGCAACTGCCTTTATACTACTTATGATGGAGACTCTGAGTGCTTTTCTTCACGCCCTGCGTCTTCACTGGGTAGAATTTCAAAATAAATTCTACCATGGTGATGGCTATAAGTTCAGACCTTTTTCCTTTGCCTCCCTAACAGACGATGAAAATTGATCCATTCATGCCTGTTTTGGTTTATTGGCAAATACATGCAAAGGATATATACATTAAGTAGGAGCACAGAATGAGAATTTGTAAGAACCCAATTTCGTGGCTATGGACGTTGGGTTTGCTTGATGTTGTGCTGCTTGATATTTGACCTAGCAACAAAATTCTGACTCATTTTCCTGTGTCTGTGCTGGTGTGACAGATTTCGGCCAACAGTCACGGATGGCATCTGTAACATTTACTTTCTAATTTTTCTTTTTCTTTCTTAGAGTAGGAAACGGGAAGAGATAAGGGAAGGGAAGGGAAGTGAATGTGGTTAGACTAGTTTTTGTAAAGAGAAATCCACCATAGTGTAGCTATTGGATTTTGGTTGTTTGGGGTTACAGTTACACACATATACACACAATGTTGCGCGGGTTTTCCTAGGAAGTAGGCATTTACTCTGAAATTTTCTTGTAATGATTAGTCACAAGTTATAATCTCCTTTTTTTTGGATTAAGATTTAAGAGCATGTTTGGGAAAGATTAAATCTTTCTTAAACAGTTATTTTTAGAAGATTAAGTTGTTTTATGAAATAATTATTATGTTTTAGTAAAAAATTATTTAAAAAAAATTATACGAAATTTAATGTAAAATAAAAGTTTTTTTCAGTTAATAATTATAAGTTAAAGATTGAAACTTATAATTTTAGTTTATAGATTATTTCTTATACTTTGATATGTAAATATTATTTTATCCTCAATCAAATAATTTTTTAATCATTTATATCTTATTTTAATAATTTAATATATAAAGTTTTTTTTTTATATTACTCAAATAAATTATATTAATCATTTTAAAAATACTTCTAAACATAAAAATGTATCTAAATTATAATAATAATAATAAATTAATTTAACATAATTTATAATTTTTAACTTTCTTAAAAAAAGTCTTAAATGAAAGTTGCCCAATGCCATCAGTATACGAGTTTGTGTAATGATAAGCCGGCAGTAGTCTGGGAATACAATTTGAATAATTTGTGTGCGCGTCACCCTGTGGATTGAAATCAAGTGATGTTTACTCATATCTTTTTACGCATAACATGATCATCAGTTTTACTCTTTTAACTTATTTTTTATCTTTTTAACTTATTAGAAAAGAGAAAATGCATCATCAGAGTAACTTATGTAACTTCTTATTTGTGGTTGTGCTAAGTTAGATCCATATTTGCAATCCAATTGGTGGTAATTTCTTTGTTTCTATAATTATGAATTGAAGATATATCTAATTTTGGATCAGAAATCTCCTGTTGAATAATAGGAGAGAATTTTATGGAAAATAAAATAAATAATAATATTAGTAGACTCTATAACTTATTATGATGGATTTTTACACGAATAAAACTAAAGAGCATGTATTACATAGCCCGACTAATGGAATAGACATGACTAGTGGATTCACTATAAAGTAAATGTCACCTACTCTTTTAATATTATATGTGTTATTGGACTTATTACAAACTAAATTTTATCAACTCTTTTAACATTATATATGTCATCCGTGATGTGTAAAAGTTGTATAATAAAATCTTTTACACTATAAAATTTATATCTATCTCACTTATAAATAAATGTGTAATAGTTATAGTTAAATTGAATTTAATATTCTTAAAATTATATGTATATATAATTAATTTTACTTGAAACTATTTTATTTAAAATTAAAATTGAAATTTGTAGCTTAAATCAAGCTAAAATAAAGAGAGACTTGCATTTGAATAACTTTTTTATATTCAAAATATGGCAAAGAAATGAAGGATTACAATAAATGAATGAATAATTACTCTTGATAATAATGATTTTGTGTGTCTAACAAAAAAATGACTTGTTTTTTATTGTAATTTTGTATTTGAAAATTTCTCTCCATGGTTGGTTGAATTACAAAAGTTGACGATAGAAACAAAGACCGATATTGAAGTTTGAAGGCGTACAGAAAGTATGAAGAAAGAGGCTAACGGGGCCCAATTGTGGGCTAGACATGACTGGCCCATTAAGAAAAAGGATAATAAACTAACTAAGAAGTAAGAACCAAAGTTTAGTTGGTGTAGCCTAGTCACATTCTCCATCGCTTAATCCCTTCTTCGTAAATCCGCAACACTAACGTGCCTCGTCTTGTAAATCCATAACATAAGTGGTTGTTCCCGCTAGCCATTCGTTTCAAACATAGATCAGAGAAGCAGACTCTAACAGTAACCGACGCGAAATCTAATATAATCCAATCGAATTCCAATATTATATTCTATCACATTCACATTCAGAAGAGCATAGAGATCATGGATTCCATTTCCAACCTCTCGCTCGCCGGTGAAGACGATTCTCTGCTCCTGGACGTTCCCACAGGCAGTGGCAGTGGCAGAGACGATTCTACCCTCACCACCGCCACCAACGTTTTCTCCTGCTCTCCTCTCCTTTCTCTCAGATCTCTCCCTCCTCAAACTGGTTAGGGTTTTCCATTTCATTTTTTTTTTAATTTGTGGATGATTTGATTTGATTTCTGATGAATAATTATATACTGATTAATAATGTGAACTGCAGAGGGTAGAGCAGGTGCTGAAAATCCGAGTTCCTCGCCCAAAGACGGTGGTGTGAACAAAGAGAACATGAATTGGAGCACACCAAAGCTTAACGTGGAGCCTCAGCAGATGAAGAAGAGGAAGAAGAAAGGGGGCTGCTACAATTTGCGCAAGAGCTTAGCATGGGATCGAGCTTTCTTTACCGAAGAAGGCATTCTCTTTTTATTTCTCTCATTTCCTCCATAATAATAATAAATTGTGAAAATTTAAAACTGCCAAACATAGCCTAATGACACAAAGTTATTATAATTATTAATGATTATAATTAATGCTGAACCCTTTCAGGTGTTTTGAACCCTTTGGAGCTTTCTATGATTAGTGGCACTGCCACTCCTAATAGAACTAACACCGAGTTGAAAGTTATCCATGAAGAAGAGCCTGCTAGCGCTTCCTTAGCTCTACACGAAATTGAAGAAAATTTGTTTAAGCGATCATCAAATAGTGTTTCCATTGAAGATAGAAACATTGGTGTTGGCTTATCTCCTAAGCCTGTTGCTTTCACCAAAGATACTCTAGCCCCACCTTCTGTGGTTAGTCTATACAGTGCATCAAAATTAAACTCGTTTTAATTTTTATCATATATCCTTCTGTTGCATTTGATATTACTTTTTGCACATGCTTGTTAGGCAAAGAGGAAGGTGCTTGCAGTCAATGATGTGGTTGGAAACAGATCTAAACGCAATGCTTGTCCAAGGCCGGTAGCTTCATCCTCATCATATCCTTGCCATTCCTTCTTTAGAATAAATATTAAGTGGAGTGTCTTATTGTGTCTGTATTTGACAATTCAGTTGTCTGTATTTCTATATCTGTTGAATTATGGAAGGGTTTACCTTAACTCCTTTGAAAACTAAAAAGACCTGACACAGCAAAAGCACCAAGTAAAGAATCAAAAGTCAGTAGGATACCAGGTCCGAAATCCAAGGTTTCTGTGAATGCAACAGCTGCTAGGAGTGGAATGTTGAGCACAGGTTTCTCAAAGAGAAATCAGAATGCTCATCCTGGTAAGTTCTTCAATTTGCATTTGTTTCTTCTTTTTATCCAAGAAACTTTGACAACCCTAAATGTGAGAGATATGTTACATTAAGTTTAATGTGCTTCGATTACCATTATTGTATAATGTGAAACTGGATCATCTAAACAAATTTAATTTTGATTGAGGTTTTTAATCTCAATGAACTTCGCAATTACAGGTTTCTCAAGTTACCAAACACCAAATTCTAACCTTAACATGAGATGAATTGATTGGTTATGTTTTGTTAATTTTGTGTCTCTTCTACAGCTACTAATTTTCAGAAGTATGCTGGAGTGAAAGGCCTGTCAAAAATTCCTGGAGCTGTGCCAAGCAACCCAAAAGTTGATCTGGCTGATAAATGTTCACTTACTAGAACTCTTACCAAGCAAGCTGGAAAACATTTGGTGGGAACTTTAACCTTCTAGAGGCTGTAGTTTTTGAACATTCATCATTTGCTCCATCAATTGTTTAATTCCTTTTATTTAACTAGTAGGCATTTGATTCTTCTCTCAAAATGTTTATAACCTGCACAGGATAACTCAGTCTCAGAAACACATCCGCCATCCAGACTGCATCAACCAGGAACTGGAGCAAATAAGGTGTCAGAAGCTTGTCTCCCACAAAGTGTTTCGGACGCTGGTGAGAAAAAGCAACAGACACAGTTTCCAACAACAAAACCTTCAGGCCTAAGGATGCCATCTCCCTCATTGGGATTCTTTTCTCAGGTATGATTGCTCTAATTGGTTCCATATTTCATATTTAGGTGCATGCATCAGAAAAATAACACACGTATGATCTCATGTTCATGCCTGATCTTGCTTCACAGCCAAAAGCTTCCAGTTCACATGGCCAATTACAGAAAAGCTCTAAACCTTGCAAACCTGCTGAAAGTAACATTCCTAAATCAAGGAAGTTGGAAACAAATTCAGTTAAAGAGGCAAGACTCCCACATGGACCTAGGAAAAAGTCTGAAATTGTCGAAGGCACAGCAAAGAATTGTAATAAGAAATTAAGCCTGTCAGATGTAAAGTCAGAACCAAGCATGCAAGAAGATACGAAGCAGATGGCTGACATAGAAGTGGGATGTGATTCTTTGGGTTTTGAAAAAACAAGTAAGCAAGAAATGGTAGATAATAAGCAAATGGCTGGCGTAGAAGTGGAATGTGACTCTTTGGGTTTTGAAAAAATAAGTAAGCAAGAAATGGTTGAAAACATTCTTGAGCATGTCAACATAAAATCTAAGGAACAAGTTGAACTACATAAAAATGACAATGTTTCTAATATGGAGGATGTGCAATTTCCTACACATGAAAAGAAGCTTCTTTCAAAGAGTCATACCCATGAGCAGTTGGAGAAAGAGGCTGACCACCCTTCAGAAGACAAATTATATGTTTTGTCAAATGGGGATCAGTCTGTATTTCAGGAACCACAGTCTATGCATCATCATAGCATGCCGAGAACTTTAATAGGAAAAGATATTATTTCAAATACCGTGCACAATGCCATGGGACAAGATGAAGATGAGCAAATCAAACTGCTCACTTGTGATGTTCTGACTTCTGATGAAAGTTTGGAGCTACAGGCAAAGCATGGCACTTTTCCTAAGGATATTAGACATTTTGAAGAGTTCAAGGAATATAATTGTGTGAAGACTGCACTAGTATATTCTAGTCTTAGCTATTTTAGCGAAACTGTAATGGGAGGATCTTTACAAGGAATTCCCTATAAAAATACTGAACAGGTAAATGATGGTGCTGGTGATTTCGGTAAGCATGGAGGAGATGCACAAGTGCATTTATTGAATGGGAATGTCTCAGCCAATTGCAATGACACCACCCAAAGTATTTTAGAGGCAGTTAATCAGCAGTTACAAGGGGAACAACTCAAGACTCCAAATCCTAGTATTGTAGGAGAAATTAGTTCAAAAAATGAAAATGAATCTCGTGTAAATAGTTGCCAGCTAGTTCATGTGACAACCTTATCTTCCAAAGGTTCCCCTGAAAAGTCTATACCAGAAATTGATGGTGCTTGTGAAAGTGAACAGAAAATAGCTGAAACTGAAGACTGGCAGCATCCAGTGGATGAAGGATATGACAAGGTTATTGACTCAAAAGCAATGCATGATATAACTGAAGCGTTTGAATTGGATAGGATGTGTGAAGATTGCATAACTGTTTCTGCAACTGCTTGCAGCACTGATGTAAACAATGTTTCTTCAGAAAGCAGACCTTTTTATGAGAATAATATAGAAAATCTCCACTTTACGCCCCAACTATGTCCAATGGTGAAAACTAATTATGATTCCAGGGGAAATGATATGTCGTTTAATAACCACTGTACAATTTCTGAATTGCAGCTTAGAGATGACGGTTCTTCTATGGATACTTCAATGCACTGTGATATTCAGCGAGATGTCGCTGGAAACTTTGAGCTACAAGCTGGTACACTTACATATTCTGAGATTAATGAAATGCTTTGTGAAGATGAGAGTTTAGTGGCAAATAAAGGCCACTTGCTGGACGAGAGTGAATTTTCTGAAGTGTCTGCAGATTTCATTTCAAACACTAAAGATTCTATTTGTAGTGAAGCTGAAAATCCGTCAGGCCTTTTAGCTGAAAATCCATCAGGCCTTTTAGCCGAAAATCCGTCAGGCCTTTTACAACATACACTACTGGCTCAATCAGTCAGAGAATTTGATCACACTAACAGAGAAAGTGAGGAATCACATGTGGAAGATGAACAAGAGCAGTCCTTTGATGAGAATCCAGTGGTGTACAACTGTAACAATGAACAGTGTCTTTCAGTTTCCAATGATCAGTTTTCCTTGGCGGTTGATAATAATATAAATGAAGAATCTCATCTTTCGGAGTTTCAAAGCCCTAGTCTTGTAGCTGGTGTAGATTCCCAGCGTGTTAATAACATACTGCACTTGGATGGTGACTGGCTGCCCGCAAATACTGCTTCTACTGAAGAAATCAAGAAAAGAAAATTATTTGAGGGTGCAGTAGAAGGATGCAATATCTATACAAGTGAGTACAATGCTTCCAATCATCATACTCAGGCTATGCATGAAAAAAAAGATGGAAATCTTGTTGTGGATGAAAGTGCAGAGCGTTTGCAAATGGGTGATGCAAAAAAAGGTTCCACTGACATCTTGCCATTAGTTGAAGTTCAACTCAATCATAAAGTTATTTCTGCTGAATTTGATTCTTCCATAAAAGTGAGTGAAGATCGCATTACAGAGGTAGTTGATTGGAAATCAGATGAGCATTGTTCTTTAGGTGAAAATTCAAAGTTACCAGCTTCAGATAATCTAACCTTCCACGCAAGAATCCCACAGGGCAGTGAAGTCAGTTCATTGAGCAATAAAAATTTTTCCGAGGAAGCTGAAACTGATATCTGTGAGAAAGATGAGTTTCCTAATACCGGCATGCAGCATCAGACAAAAGGCGGGATTTATTTGGCAGAAGACAGCAGCAAAATAATTTATCTGTGAGTGTCTTTGTGATAAAATTTGGTCATCTATGCTTTGGCAACCCTTCCATTTTTACATCTAAGATACAGGTTTGATGCTTGGCAAATTGAGTGATGTAATCTTAATTTATTGTATGGCAGCAAGAAATCTGCTACCAAAAGCAAGCAGGAAATTCCTACAGTGAACCCTCCACCAAATGCTGTTCCGTTTTCTGATGAATGGTTAGCTGCAATTGAAGCCGCTGGAGAGGTGACTCAGATTTCTTGACTTGCACCTGCATAAATTTTAATGACTTATTAATAGGTTTTGCATGACCTATTATTTCATGCCACTTCAGTGTTGTTTTTCTGTTTTCAATTCTTACACTGCCCATTTTTGGGCTTTAAACGTTGAATGTTAACCTAGTCAAATTGTTTGCATTGTATATGGCAATTGAATCAAATTTTTATTTTAGGTTAAGCCTCACGACATTTTTTAAACCATTAATTCTTTGAAATGCCGTAAGTTTTTTAATTTTTGATTCATCTTACATTTCGTGTTTGCAGGAGATTTTAACGTTGAAAAGCGGTGCTGTACAAAATTCTCCCCCTGACAAGCCTCAGCATGAGCCAGGTCCTTGGTCCCCGGTAGGGTCATCCTTCAGTTTCTAAATTTTATTCAAGTTCTACTAAGCGTAAATCTCTAGCGTGCTTTTTCATTAGCGTTTTTTTTTTATTTATAATTATTGGGTACAAAAGTATAAGATGACACCATACCTGTATATGCTAAAAACCACACAACGTAAGCAGAAAAGAACTTAAAAGGAAAGGAGAGGAAAATAATAATAATAATAACACATAACTATCCACTTCCACTGCTACAGTGCTGGTGATTTCTAGTCGTAGACGAGGTCTTTGTAGTTTTCAGACAAACTGAAAAAGAAAAAGGGGATAGCCTTTTCGTTTCTTGCAAATGTTCCCTGGACCAGAAGGACTTTTCTTATATTCATTTGATTCTTCTCTTCCATGGAGTTCCTAGATTCTGCTCTCTTAAAATTGGAATTTTTGCAATCTCTTTTTGTTCGCGTATCATTTTCATTATCTCTACCCACCAGTTGTCAGTTCATCAAAATCTTCCCAATCTCCATTGTCCGTCCATACCTTTGATGTCATGATAACCAACTCTCAATTTCATTTGATTTTTCTTTCTTGCCGAAAATAATCTTTTTCAAATTTTAATTTAACATCTTAAGTAGAAAGCTGCTTATTATTAGTTTATTTCTGCTACTTTCCCCTATACGTTATTACGTTCGTGGTCCCTTCTGATCTGTATGCTTTGTATTTTGATGATATATTATTGTGAGTATTACTTTAATTTATTTGTTTCATTTTGATTTGCAGGTGAGACGTAAAAATCAAGCGATTGGACCATTTGATTGTACCAAACACACCATCCCGCATTCTAGTTCATAAGGACAAAACTGGGATTTAATCCTTATATCTTTAATCACTAACCTTTTTTTTTTCTTGAACCCTTTACCTGTTTTAGACCACGTTGTTTGGAGCAAACTGCGACGCAGATAGAATTGCCAGTTGCCACAATTATGTCTTACTCTGACGATGCTTCAAAGAAAAATAAATATTAAACTGATTGTTCACAAATTGTAAATGATATTTGTGTACTTGCTTTTTCTTTTATATAATTCTTTTGTTTGTTTCCCACATGGTGTAACTGTAAGGTGAGATTAATTTCTACTCAGCTTCTGATGAATTCAATAAAGCTCTTTCATTACATTTTAAAAGATATAATGTCTTCCCGTGAATGCATTTTCCTTTGTATATATGTTTTTTTTTTTAAATTCATGGCATAAGATTTAGTGATCATAAATATTTTTTAGTTACTTTGTTAAGTACTTAGATAACTAATAAATAAATATAATTGCAATTAAAATATTTTGAAGATAATATTTATAAAAATTTCTACTTGTCGCACAGAAATAATTCATAATCTCCACAATTTTAAAATATTTTCGTTTTCGATCAACTTTACCGTTATCCCTTCGTTTAAGCAACCCGTGAGATGAGAACTGTAGCAGTTTTCATTCTGACGATAAAGCGGAAGAGTTCTTATAAAAGGTGTCAAGGTAAATAAGAGTTATGTTATTGTTATTTTAACAGTCAGAATATATGACATCCAGACAACACCTTAATCACATATGCATGCATACAGTATATTTATTTCAGGACATACAAAATACGAAAAAAATGAAACATTCACTTGCGGTACTCAGGCAAGTGTCATAGGTGTTCAAAAAACATTTTGGATAAGTAATACTCTCAAGTCTTAAACCTTCCGTTTACACATCACGATTTACTAGCACAAGTAGCATACTTTTTTTGTTAACACCTTTGCTATAGACTTCTGGAAAACCGCTAAATAGATAATTGGCCTTCTCATTTCATCACAGATCAGGTGAGAGTGATACCATGGAAAAGGGGAATGAAGGAAGAAATTGCTTCTAGTTCTCCCCAATGAGTAATGAAAACCAAAGCTGCCCATTTATTGTAGGGAGACTCACAGTATTACAAATCTATAATTCAAGCTTATGACACGCATTAAACTTGAAAAGTAACAAGACAGACTAAGGTCCATGCATCCAATTTTCTGAACCACACAGGAAGTACTTCTAAAAATTTTGCTCACTGAATTCAAATCCACTATACAGATAATGTAGCAGAAAAAAGCTGTAAATCATGGTAGCAAGAAGTTACAATACAAATAATTTAAGCAAAAATACATAATGAGTTAACCAAGAAAACAGGGCATTGGCCAAAAAAGAAAAACCCCAACAAAACAGGGTAAAAAAAATTATGGGGATTAATAACATTACATGTCACTTTACAACAGAAGGGCACTCATTAGTTCACAAGCAGTAATTGCACCTAACTAGTCGCACAGATTGAACAGTATTACCTAGGAATTTTGATTGGCAACAAGATTGAATTCTCATGTAACCTGATTCATTCCTGCTTGTAAATTTTTGCTGCAGTGAGCTTTGTAATGAAAAAGTTGAAAACGAATTCTTTTTTATCTTCTAAACTTCAAATTGCTCGTGTCCTTTTGCTTTAAGCATACTCAGGATTGAGTGCCAACGCCTCCCTGTAAATCATCTCTTTTATTTGCTCTTCGTCCAATTGCTGTTGCTCAAAATCAAATGAGAATGGCTCCATGCAGACTGGTTCATCAGCTTCATCATGCAGTTTTGCAAGGTATGGATGGGCTAGTGCTTCTTCAACTGCCAATAGTTAAACAAATAGAAATGAAATTTTGCACAATTTTATTCAATATATAGCTTTGCTGTTGCTACTCTTCAGTGAGTCTACTCCAGCTTTATTCCAATGCTAATGCCCATGAATGTTCAAAATGAGCCTACATGTTGCTTCATCTAGCTATAGAAACATGAATGAAAAGAACGAGAAAATTACCTGTAATTCTTCTAGTGGGATCAATTGTCAACATTTTATCAATGAGATCAATGGCTAAGGGATGAACATGGGGGAAGACCTTAGCTAAAGGTTGGCGAGGATATTGGGGAAGTTGTCGGATATATCTTCTCGCATCCTCATTTTTTACTAACCCGAGGTCAGCCTCAGTTGGAGTGCCAAGAAGCTATAGATAAGAACAAGTGTAAGCATAGATCCAGCAGAATTACTTTCTACGATTAAATTATTGATCATATTCATGATATTAAATAACTTGAAATATTTATATGATTATCAAATTATGTGAGCAACTAAAAAAAACATTTTATGCAATTTTCTATATCAGTCTGCTTATTTCTTTCTATCTCACCTCTGTCAATAGGCGCATCTGATGCACATGATCTTTGCCGGGAAACAAAGGCTTTTTATTCATAAGCTCCATAAAGATGCAACCAACAGACCACACATCTATCGCAGAGGTGTAATCTGAGGAGTTCAACAACAATTCGGGAGCCCTATACCATCTTGTGACAACATATTCTGTCATGAAGTCACTTTCTAAAGTTGGCCGTGCGAGACCAAAATCAATAATCTTCAAGTCGCAATTTGCATTCAGCAACAGGTTGCTTGGTTTCAAATCTCTATGGATTATGTTTGCAGAATGGATATACTTTAGTCCACGAAGAATCTGATACAAGAAGTACTGCAAGAGCAAGAGCATCCAATCATCAGCAAAACAAAAAATAGTTCCAGTGTTAAAAACGTAGAAGATTGTAAAGAAGGCTATAATTATGATACTTAAAAAACAAGAACAAATTGAGAGCACTCACTTGGCAGTGTTCCTCTGACAGATTTTGATTGGTGCGAATAATGTGGTGAAGATCAGTATCCATGAGTTCCATAACTATGTAGACATCATTAAACTCTCTACGCAAGGGTGGAGGAATAACATCTCTTAAACCAATTACCTGTTTTTACAAACACAGATTTTAAGTAACCATAACGAAATAGACTATTGTTTAAACTTTTCTTTTATTAATCGGGTCTTCGATACCTTTAACTATTGTGTAAACTTTTTATTTTTGGGTACAACTATTGTGTACACTTTAAAACCGTATCAACATGACCAACTTAGGCATAAATCAAGTTTCTCTTTGTGGGCAAGTCAAATGTTATTAATAGCATAATTTTATAACTAAATCCAGTGCCATGCTTGTCATCAAGTGTTCAGCAAATTAGTCTGGTCAAAATATCAAGGTCAACCATTGTCAACTTTGGGTGATGAATTAGCTCTATTAAATCCCAACAAACGTGTCAACACATATATCTTATGGGCATTTATAATTTATTTATGTTGCTAAAAAAAAGTGATATGAAATCTCAAATAATTTTGGATATTTTTATTTTGGTACATATGAAAAAAGGAAAAGAACCAAGAAACAGAACTAGCTTTTTTGGATTTAATTCTGATTGGCTATTAATGTAAAATTTTGTTACACTATATCGCATCATTAAAACAATTTGTGAAAAAC
The DNA here is from genome assembly GCA_029884595.1 of Ormosia semicastrata. Taxonomy (NCBI): domain Eukaryota; kingdom Viridiplantae; phylum Streptophyta; class Magnoliopsida; order Fabales; family Fabaceae; genus Ormosia; species Ormosia semicastrata. Next base: position 12,780,745 of record JAQQTO010000038.1, read on the forward strand.
TTGCACCAAACAACACGTACCAAGCATGAATTGAATTTGTACTATATGATATCTAAACTAAATTAAACTTGAGAACACGTAAAAAATAATAATAATAATGATAATAAAAAATAAATAAACTTGAGATGGGAGAGATCATCACTCACATTTTCATGATCCAAATGCCTAAGAAGCTTAATCTCACGGAGCGTACGCTTCGCGTCCATGTGATTGTCGAAAGCGTTCGCTATCTTCTTAATAGCCACCATCTCATTAGTCTCCGTATTCAACAGCGAACTTCAAATATCACATAAACAAAAAAGAGGAACTAAACTATTCAGATTTCTTAATTTTCACAAATAAAAATTTCAAAACCACTCACTTGCCAACAATTTAACCACTATTAAATCCAATTTATCAAGAACAAAAACGAATCAAGTAAGTTCATGTAATTAACACTATCACGCACGGAAATTAACACTATCACGTTTTCAAAAAATGAAATTAACACTATACTTACGTTAGTTTCTAAATTTAATTATATATACAAATTTATCCTTCGTATCAAGTTATCTCTTCATAGATAGTAAAGTGAGAAATAAGAAAAGATTAAAAGTTTTATAAATTTAAGAACCAAAATTGTAAATAGAGAATAATTTCGGTAATTAAGTTATTAATTTATTAAAAAAAGAGAGAGAGAAAACAAAAATTATGAAGCAGTACCAAACGATTCCGTAGGCGCCGCGACCAATAGGCATGATCGGAGGCCGGTACTTGGTCGTAACTTCGAAGAGGTTACCAAATATGTTGTATTGAATGAACTGTCCTCCATGTGTCGGAACCGCCGGAAAATCTGCCGCACCGTTCGGATTAACGCCGGACATTATTTTTATCGAGCTCAAACTGCACCACCGGTAGTGATTATTAGAGTTTGGCTCTGCTAAGCTTTCTCTCTCTAAATAATCTCTCTCTAGAAACCGTTGAAGGAGACGATGGTGTGTTGAAGAAGCAGGTAGAGATTTTAAATAGTATATGTTATAATAGCTTTAGAGCGAGTCAGTGAGTCAACTCGGCTGGGATAAGCACGTTGAGTTATTGGTAGTCTTGCGGAGTAGATGAGAGGAAGAAGGTGCGAAAACGCGCGAGGGGAAGAAAAAACGAGCGACGCGTTTGGAAACTGAATCGGACGGTTCAGATTGAAGCCGCCTCTCATCAACAGTCACCGTTTGTTCAATTATTTCAACTGCCATCCATCCCAGCTTTCTATTTATTATGTGTATTTGGAAAGGGTTCGCTCGTTGTCATCCATTGGATAGTAATAACAATGATATCCTAAGCCAGAAGAAAACAGAAAATTTAAGTCAGAAGCATTTAAGTATTACATGCGAAATTTGACTGACAATTGTGTCCATATAAATTAAAAGATTAATAATATTATTTTTGAATTAAGAATAATTGATCTCTCTCAAATAATTGATTAAATTAATAAAGAATTTTATTAGTTAATCTGTCATTAACAAGTATAATTATATATCAACTTTATATATTTAAATATGTAATTTTAAGTTTGATTTAAAAATTTATGTATATAAAAATAATATTATTTAAAAAAAATTATTTAAATATCTTACTGTATTTTGATAAATTAGTCTCTTATTTATTTAATAGAAGGATAATCTTTAAAAAAAAAATCAACCTTATATCAATCTATTGGGTATTAAAGTTGCCGCATAAATGCAATTTTGAAGGCCAAACTCTTGACGTTACCTTCTCTATGACTAGACTTTAAGTTTACTTACCTCCTCACCACTTGTGAGTAGACAATCTCTAACAATTTTTATGAACAAAATTATTGTACGTGAAATGTGGATAATTTGAACCCCTAAAACTTTAAATAAAGTCTGAATAATATTTGGCGATCAAAAGTATAAGTTAAGATGTAAAAAATAATTATTCATACGTTTAACATTGAATTTTTTGCATAATTAATAGTTAAATCTAATTTAAAATTTTTTCATTCATAATTAATACCAAGACTACTTATAAATTTTTTTTTTGTAGTAATGCTTGCACGTGCATATGCGAATATATAGAGAATCTGAATCAATTTAAAATTTAAAATAAAATAAACCATTAGTCTATAACTATAAGACATAAATGAATCCTTTCTTTTTTTAATAACAAAAAATTTGTAGTTCAAGAAAGAGTATAAGCCTTGTATAAACTCTTTCACATACAAAAATATTTGAATAAGATTAATTCACATTTACACATACAATAATATTTCAGTTAAACTAGATTAATTTACTTAAGTTTTAATTGGCATTCACCTCAATTTTTTATAGTATATAATTCTTTATACAGCTACTCATTAAATAACATTTCCACACAACATTTCCTTGCTGATAGCATTCCAGAGAAATTAGACATGGACGAGTCTTCTAAGCATCTTCAGGATTGAAATGAACTTCACACCAGTTCCACGTGTCTAACATTCACATGTCAAAGTCCACTACAGATATTGAATTTCAGGCCCATACAAGAGAAAGTTAACAAGAGTCAAATTGTATCAGGAAATTCTGACCAAAAAAAATTGTATCAGGAAATGACCGAGTAACATATCCAGGCCAAGTCGCAAACAATATAGAGTTGGTGTTTCTCGTTTTAATTTGAAAGCATTAAGCATGTGAGGAACATATGAAAGAGGAAAGTCAACTTGGAAGTCCAATAAGTGCTAGGAAAAAGCCCAGTCAACAAATAACACCACCACCACTTCTCGTCCTCGCCTAACTTCACCAACGATGTAAAGCCAACTCTTTGAGCGCCCCATTCACCAAAAAAAAGAATAATGTCTTATAGCAACGGTGATCCAATCGAGAACTTAATACTTTAATTACCTCGAGTGATGACTAATTACAAATGCTTGTTGTGCGGCAAATTGGTCTGTGTCTATTCTCCAAATGCTTATTTGGGAATTATTTTACTAAATGGTTTTTTTATTCGTCTTAAACATTTTCAAACTAGATCATCTAAGAATCTCCCAAAAATCTTTTTCTACACTTTTGCCCTTAGCATATCAACACTTCAGCTCAAGTTCGACAACTTAGTAAAAAAAAACAAAATCTTTGCAAGCTTTTGATGCTTCAAAAAACAAGCTGAAATGTGCACGCAACATTCTCGTATTACAAAGGATATAAGTGCATGGTATGCTAAAGAGAACACAAGAAAATGACTACAAACAAACACAGGAAAGGAACATTCATCAAAATTATTATATTAGTTGAGGTTGGTTTGTTTTTTGTTTTTATTTTTAATTAACATATTTTTATTTATAATTACAAAAATATTATCTTATTTTTACTTTATTTTTTGTTTCTTATTTTCAAATTGTTATATAAAAAATAATAAAACTTTTTCTTATTTTTATTTTTTTTTACAAAAAAAATAATATAATATAATATAAAAATAATATATTATTTTTATAATTATAAATAAAAATATATCAACTAAAAATAATAACAAAAAATAAATCACACACCACCTTAACTTTATTCTCTGCTTTTTCCTTCTAGTTTTTGACAGCAAGAAACTAACAAATTTTTTAAATAGTGTATTAACCGTTTTAGCCTCACCTTTTAGTATTTCAGTTAAGTGCAAGGCAGAATTATAAGAAAATATGAAGAAAAAAAAACCTAAAAGAAGTGAACTGTCACTTTTATTTTATAATTTTTTAGTAAATAATCTTTTATTTATTTTAATCTAATAATTTATATTAATTCATTTAAAAAAATTAATAAAATAAAATTATGATAAATACAAATAAATGACAATACACAATCCTTTTAATAAAAGTAGAAATAATACCAGTCAAGGCATAAATCCCGCTTTCTTATATTCATTTAACAAGGCAGTAACCTACTGTAGCACGACGAATTGGCTCTCAACAGATATCCAAATAAAAGCTGCTTCATACCCAAGTCGATCACAAACATTTAGTTTTTTACCCATAAAAACATGCATTTGGAAGCGAACTCATCAATGTATTGGCACTTTATTGGATAAATTTAGCAAGTACATCTAAAAGTTAAAATAAAAAGTTAATTAAAAAGAGCTAGAGATAGACCGTCAGCCACTAGTATTAGACTCAATAGATGCTCCCCAAACGCAAAATGGGCAGATACATTTACATAAATAAAAAATATCACCTTTTACATCACTTTTTAATGATTGTAATTAAATAAAAAAAATATTATAACATGTGAACATTGATATTAATCATTCAAAAAATAGTGTAAAAAATAATGTAAAAAAAATATGATAAAAAAACTGAGGTTGTTTACATAAACAGCCCAACGGTAGATAAGAACGTGTTAATACGAGCAAAATACAGTAGTTACCAGGGAAATGCAATGCCTTTGGATAGACGGCAAGAGTTAAGTGGAGATAATAATACCAAAATAGCTGAGCATTACCACTGAACAATGTTATTTAACCGAAGATCAACGACAGAGAACACAACCAGACTTCCCATCCTTCACGTCCAGCAAAATACATTAAAAAACTACCCCAAATTTGAGCAACCAACATTGGCATTAAAAACCATATCTACGGAAATTCTTAGAAAAAGATTAAAGGCACCGTGCCTCTCCGACACTCCCCTAGCATTGCTTAGGCTTCAGCAAACCTGAGAGATAAAGTTCATGACATGAATCAGCTCCCGATGGATAATGCATAACTTAACAGAGTTAACCGACAAAGAAAGCTTTGTAATCATAAAGCTTATAAAGATTAACAATAACTTTAGGTGACTTACCCAAGCTCAGAGAGCTTTAGGTGAGCCTCAGTGTAATCAGCAAAGAAGGCTTCTTCGTCCTGAAATCAGTGGCACATCAGAAAGATTTGAGTAACTTATATCATCAAACACATCATCTCATGCTCCACATTTTAAAAATCAATGTCATGTGAAAGATTGTGAGAATATACACACCGCAGCATATTTATCAACGAGAGGGCGGAATACAGGGTCACTCAAAAGTGCCTTGTCAGATGGCAGCTGAAGGAGGCCGGCCTTCTCACCACTCAATAGCTCCCTACAATTAATTAAGGACATTGATAAGAACAAATAAATAAATAAATTCAGCGAAAGACAATGTGAGGGCGGTAAACAGCTCACTTGAAGTATGAGTTGTCAAAAATGAGGGGATTAGTGGTCCAGGGGCCCTCAAATCCAGAACGCTCCTTGTGGCAACTTCCCTATAAAATATTTAGCAGAATTATACCAGTCACGGCTACAATCCTAGGTGATATAAATTTTTTCACAATCATACGTGTCATAATCCAATGTGGCTAAATCGACACTTAAAATAAGAACAAGTTCAAAATATTAACATACAAGGGTGTGACCACCAGATAAAGCAACAATATCCTGATCACTAAGCCCCATAGCCTTGCCAAACACATCCCTCAGATGGTCAGAACCTGCAGCAATCAAGAATCAAACCCTGAGCAAACAAAAGACCATCACACACATTTCTTCACATTACAAGTCCAAAATACTAACCCTTCGTTGCATCAGGCAAGCGACCCTCAGGTGGTGGCTCAGGCTTGTCCTGATTAAAAGAAAAGACCACCATTAGCCTCCAAACTCCAAAACAACAAAGGATTGTGACATCACTGATGCAAAGAGTACCACAGTATATTGTGTACAATGACTTACCCAAATTGTGTACAAAATCACAATACAGATGTTGACCCAAAAAAAGAAACATGTTACAGTTTATTAGTTAGTTATCACAGTTGTACATACTTAGTTATAGTTGGACCCTTGGTTGTTAGAATCTGTTACTTGTAAACAGCTCACTACAGTGCATGAGCACTTAGTATATAATCTCCAAAGTAAATGAAATTGATCATATTCACAGTTTCTCATCAAATTCAGCTTCAATAAAAGCCAAAGAAGAGTACAACAGCAAATTGTGTACAATAATTTACCCGAATTAGATAGTGTACATAATCACCAAACAGAGTGTTAAAAAAAATAAAAAAGACAAATAGCGTTCTATATGTGATTCTAAATATAGTAATCAGTAATTCTACTAAAGTTGTCTACATACCCACTATCACAAATCATGTCAACACAACTGGCAAAGGAAAATTTAACCAAAAAACCAAAAACAAAATAGAAGAAATTAATAAGTGAAATTAGCAAAAACAGATAATAAAAAACAATTATTATACAAAATAAATACAGAGAGGCCGTCAGAGGAAACAAAGAACTTGCAATATACCTCTCTTCCAGGGTGGAAAGGAATTTCAGGTCCACCAGTGATCTCAACAGCAACGACGCCAGCCAACTGGGTCACCACAAAATAACATTAAGCAAAAAATAAATAAATAAATAAAAACCACCAAAAACAAAGGATCGCAACATGTCATATCTAATAAAACAACAATCACTACTAACAAGGTGGTTAAATTTTTTTAAAAGAAATGAAGACGAATTTGTTACCTGGTAGAAATCAGCATAGGACAAAATGGTGAACTGCCCCTTAAGTGGCTCCAACAACCTAACAGCGATATCAAGCCCGTTGTTAGCACCGTGGGCAAGTTCAGCTGGACACTTGATGGTTCCGAAGGGACCACCGGTCTTCGTACTCACATCGTAGGTCCCAGCTGAGTGCCATCTGCAAAATAAAATTAAATAAATCACAACGTATCAAGTATCAACACAACCATCTACAAAGTCAAAACCGCGAACAACAGTGATCGAATAAGAAGAAGGAGCAGAGCACATACGCTAAACGGAGAATCAGAGGAGCACAGCCCTTTTCAGCGATGAAACCCCTGAGCTTCTTCTTAGCCTTTTCAACGGCCTTCTGGTAATCGGGGCTCACAGTTGGGTAAGACTTTCCCATAGCTTACGATTCTGTACCAAAATCAAAAAATTGGTAACGTATGTGAAGAAAAAATCATCCAAACGTGGATCTGACGAACTGATCCTCATATTTTAATCGCCAATTTTAAGTGATTCAGAAACTGTGTGAAGACGAATAAATGAGCTGAACCGAGTGGAATTTCAGTGATATCGGTTACAGTGGTGAGAGGGAAGGGAACGAACGAACGAACCTTGAAATCTGAGAGAGAAGATGGCGCGACTAACCCTAGCGGCACGAGCACGAGCAGAGCACAAGCCAGCAGTGGAGTGAGTGTGTGAGAGGAACATACATATAAGGAAATGGAAGAGGAGAATGTTCTAGCAGTTGATTGTGAACCGTTGGATGCTTCGGATCCAGTAGTTATTACTGATTTGGAAAATTGACGGTTGGGATGGGTCAGCACGTGTAAATGCACGGTTCGGGGTTGGTGAGGAAATGTTTATGTGACTGACCAGTGAGAAAGAGAGAGAGGTAGGATCATAAGACGATGGGATTATGAAAGAACAAATATTAGCGAAGTGAAATCGGATTTTGTGCCGCTAAGCCATTAGGCCACTTGATTATTTATATTTTATTATGAAAAATGATTAATTTTTTTAATTTATTATTTTAATAATTTTTTAATTATTAAATAAAAAATATTAATTACATTTAATTTTTTATTTAATATTTTTTATTAAGTAATTAGAAAATTATTAAGAATATGTTTTAAAATATATAATAAAATTCTTTTATGATAAATTAAATGACGAAATTACCCTCGTTGACCGGGAGAGTACGGAAAAAGTGGTTATTTTGCTATGCCCTGCGTATGTTTCGTTTCCATAACGATGCAAGAATATATCAATATTATATTATTCACATGATTTTAGAATTATGCTTTCTCCATGTAATAATTTTCTATATATAAATTACAATGCTAAAATGGATTGGTCTATACTCTAATCATCAAGAATGATCACAGGTCGAATTAGGTTGGATTTAAGGAGAAAAAATCTAAATTAATTAAATGAATTCAGATTGAGTTGAGTAGATTTTTGTAAAAAAAAAATTAAGTAACTTGAACTGAACCAATTCGATTAAAATTGGATTTATTCGGATTAGGTAATCATATTAGTCGGGTCATCAAATTGAGTTACAAAAAAAAACAAAATAAGAGCTTGAATATAAGTAAAACGACGTTATTTTATTTAGTTATCAGATTATCAGATCGGGTTATCGAGTTAGTTCACTAAACTCATTACTTAAATTGATATTCAGACGAGTTTATCAAGTTTAATTCAAACAGATTCAATTACTCGAACCAACTTAAATATATATGATTGAGTCAAGTCAAGTCGGGTTCGCGAATTATTGGGTTGTGTTGTGCACCTTTCCTAATCACAATGAGTGACAGAAGTTCTATGGAAGGCTATTTACGTAATTGTGCTTCCAAATTCTGAATGGGGCTCGGAACCTTCCGTGGATGAAAAAGTTAATATGTTTAGCTTCACGGTGTGAACGCATTCCGTTTCAGAAGATTCCATTTTGGGCAATATTAATATTACTCACCGAGGCACACCCTCTTGCACACCTCCTCGCTTACGTAATTTGATTGGTCCACAACGAGGAATCAGGATATGACTTCGTGGTGTGTGCCCACGTACGGATATATAGTAAGTTAATTGAGTGAGTTGAGTAATATTTTTAAATTTGATTAACTTATTAGAATAGTAATTTAAGTTGAGTTAAGTTAATGAGATATTTTCACTCAATTTAATCCAACTTGACTCGCTTAAGAGTGAGTTAAATTGGGTTATATCAAACTCGTGAGTCTGATATATTTAAAAAAATCTTTAAAAAAATTAAAATATAAAATTTAACAAATTAATATTATAAATCTCAAGTTTCAATTTCAAACATAATAGATCTCAATTTAATAAATTAACATTATAAGTTTTAACTAACTTTATTTAAACACAATAGGTCTCAATTTTAAATAAATTAAATATCATAAGTCAATAATTACATAACAAATTAATAACTAATAAGTCTTACTAAATCTGAAATAAACTAAATAAAGCTAATTATAACTCAAATAACAAATTAGTTTAACAAATCGAAATCAGTGTCATCGCACATGTCATATGTATTGATATAATTATTAAATTTATTCTCTATTTTTTTAATATATTCTTTATTATTTAAATGACTTTTTATTTAAAAAAATGTGAGTAAGTTAAGTTTGTGTTGATTGGATGTGTTCTAACTCACTACCTGACCTACACACTGTGAGTTTAAGTATTTTTTAACCCAACTCATTCCCATGTTATGAGTTAGGTTAGGTCAGATTTTTGTAATTAGGGTGAGGCTATTTGCACTTCAAAATGTCTATTCACATTTTTTACTAATTAATTAAAATATTAATTTCTTAAAAAAAAATGAGTGACTAATGAAAAGTATAGAAAGACAATTAGAAGTATTAATAGCAATATCCTTTTAGTTATTGTTTATATAGTTATATAATTAAAAGAGAAATATTTATGTAGATCATATTTATATAATTATGCAAAGTAAATTAATTAACATTTGAATAATTATTTAAATTATTGTATCATACAATTATTTTATGTTAAAAGTAACAATATATTAATTATTGGTTGAATTAGCCTATATAACTTATATAAACAAGTTTTACCCAAATATTCCTCCTTTAAAAATTAAAACTCGTAAAGTTAGCCATAAATAAGGGAACCAGGCGATATTTAAATAGATTTACTATGTGGAAATAATTTTATCATACATTAAATTGATTTAGCATTTCTAATATAGTTGGAACTATGAACGTTAAAATTAAATTATTACAAAACTTCTAAAATCTCAATGTGATGTTTCATAAATTCAATCCTTTATCAAGTCTCATCTTTTTCTCTTTTTTGGTAGAGGTGCTTACATTTTTTTTATATGAAAGTTAAGGGTAACAGGAGGTTTCTTTTCATTTTAAGGTAAATCAAACTACAAATCACAACGAGGATTTATAGTATAATTACATATCGTCTACCAATAGGAGATCTTAAGATTTAAATCCTAGTCATATAGTTATTATGGGCTGAAGGTCGATCAGATGATATAATGGTGCATAGTTAACCCGATGATTCTTAATTTCACTAACTTACTTAATATTCTTGGGTTGGTTTTGTACACCCCAAATTTTCTATCTCTTAAATAATTTTCAAAATTAATGAATTTTACTATTTATAATGGATGTTGTAAAATTATTTTGTTTATTCCACAACAGTATTTGATCGTTTTGAGTGACCCGAAAATAATAATTTTTGAATGAGGAAAATCTTTCGTATTTATTTCTCTTAAGCGTTAATTTTTTTAATCGACTTGATTTTCATACGTTTTCTAATATTTGTGATTTTTATGGATGATTATGAAATTTTTGACTGTATGTGGGTCAGGGTGGTCTTAGGTGGGTCCAGGTGACATTACGTGGGCCCAGGTGAGTCCTGCAAAGTAAAAATTTTTCTACGCATGAAAAAATTTGTATTGTTTAGACTGAGACAGAGGATCTTACTAAACCTGAATTCGAAAATAGTTTTAAAAAATTTTCTTTACTGATTATTTTTTGTATTTATTTCTTGGGTAAAAATATAGTAAATATATGTTTTTGGGGTTATAGTGGTCTAATTAAAAGTTAATATTGGTGGATTGGATATCCACTATTAATTTAATTAACATTGGTAGATTTTCGATAAACCTGACTAAGTATTGGCTCAAATGACGGGTTGATAAGTGTAACTCGTAGACACAACTCGATGACTCAAATTTAAACACAACTATTTTGGCTGTTTTGCACACTTCATATTTTATTCTTTAATTTCTATAAGACTCTTCGATTTTCAGAACAGCATAACCATATCTCGTCCTCCTCCACTCGACAACACAACTAGAGACCATCATGTCGCTTCCACTACCACTACTTCCACCACCACCACGACGTTGTGTCCTTTGCCACCACCACACCGAGTCACCGACTACTGTGGTTGCTCAACCACCATACCAAGACAGCCCTCTCACCATATGAACCCAAAATATATCTAATTAATTAGTTATTTAATTAGATAATTAATTAAGATTGGTTAGGAAACGACCATCACCACTCACTAGTAGCACGGCCATGCAGCACCACCATTAGTAGCAACAAAGCCCTCTACAGACTCCAACCAAAGACTTGAGTCAAGCAACTTAATCTCTCCAAGAACCATGTAAAGCAAGGGTTTTCATGGCTAAATTTATGGGTTTCATAGTTTAATATGGGAGAGGGATTTTGGGGCTACTAAAATTAAGGCTTCATATCATGGCTAAACCCGATTACTCGATTCGAACCAGCCCGATTTTAGTTGGTTTGGTTCTATTCGGGTTACCTTCCTTTTTGTTGTTAAGACCGACCCAAGCTAATCCAACCTCAGATAATTACTTTGGACTTCAATTTCCCTAAAAGTCGACCCGTCTACAACCCTAAAATGATATATTTTCTCTAGGTGATATTTTTTCAAATCTGAATTATTAAGTATTTTCTCTGGGTGATATTTTTTCAAATCTCTGAATTATAAGGAGATATGCATTTTAGTAAGGAGATATGTCTATGACATTTTACTTCTTGCAACTCAAGTCTTTGTGAGATAAATTTTAAAATTTTAGACCACTGTCAAGTTGCAGCTGCGTAATTCATTATGCATGTGGTGTGTTTCCAAACATCTAAGTGTATAAGCAAAGAGATTATGTGATCAGGATTTCTCAAAGGCTTAATCGAGCATTTTGTTTACTTTAGATCCCAAATTATGCTTCATGAACCTCTCTACCTTCAATTAGCAAAGCATTCTCAATGGCCATTCAACAAGAGCGACAAATGAGCATTGAAAGTTTTAATGATGTCATGGATGAATCACAAGTGTTTGCTAACAATACTAAATAGGTAGATCGTGTTGTAGTTAATACAAAAAAAAAAATAAATTTTTCAAATAGTAATGCCTAGATTTTGATGAAACAAAGTAATTTTTCAAGTAGAAATATAATTTAATACTTTTCGTAAGAAATTTGAAAAAGGAGAAATCAAACGCAAATTTAGAAATTTTGACCAATCATTAAACTGATGAAATGACTGATTTATGGATTAATAGTTTAACCGTGATTGAACCAAGAGATAATTTTATATTATATTAATATATATTTTATAAGAAAAAAAAATATCATATATATATAATCAAAATTCAAATGTAATATAATAAATAATGTATGTATCTTAACAAAGAAACATGTGTAAACTAGTGGTGGAAGCTTGTGTTTCAAAACTTAGAGTCAGAGTTCATATCTCCCTTATGGACGTAGCTTGATGGTAGAGTGTTGTGGTTCAAAACTAAAGCACTTTGAGTTTGCTTCTTTGTTAAGCACCTAGAATTATTTTTTATAAAAGACTAAATTGGTTGATTAATAAAATCGTAACATGTTTGAGCTTTTCATCGGTTCTCAATCGGTTTAACAGTTTGTTGCTCGATTTTCAGATTAACGATTCTAGGACTTAACTGGATTGGCTAATGATCCAATTCACAGTTGGACCAATCTGACTAATCGGTCGATTCAATTTTCAAAACATTACCAAAAAGGTCACAATTTAGAAAAGGAAGTACCTCGTAAAGAGGTCAGAGTTCAACTGAGCAATGTACAATTTTTTAGAGGAAATATTACACCATTGATACTTGCTACTACAAATATGGATTCCCATCAAGCTACAAGTCTACGAATCCAATTCTTTAGTGAATATTGGTGAATAGTGCAAATTCAACCCATGATTTTTATTTAATTAATGCCAATGATAATGATAAGAAAATTTCTAACGTGGCTTTTGTTCCAAAACAATTCGAAGTATATTGCCTTTATTAATGCAACACTTTTATGTTTGTAAATCACCTTAATGCACTTTGAACACGGGCTATTGATGATATGTTGCACATTATTAAGTTTTAACATATATTATTAAGCGTGAGAACAGAAGAATTTGGAAGAGAAAATTTCTCATTATTGATCTGAACTGATATGATTACATATATACCACAGTAAGTATTGTATAATTGATGCCCGGTGAATTAATTATATCATCACTACTAATTGGTGTAAGTAGTGTAACTAACTAACTCTAACAATAACAGACTAACTAATCAACAGAACTAACAGTATAATATACTCGATACATAAGTTACTATATCGGATCAATTGGTAGAATTCGATAAAACCTTCCCTCAATGGTGGGAAGTATCGTGTCGATGACTATTTAATGCCTAGCTTTAATTCAATAATTGGTGAAAAAAGATGTCGCTTCCACTACCACTACTTCCACCACCACCACGACGTTGTGTCCTTTGCCACCACCACACCGAGTCAACACGTGGTTTAGTTAATATGAACCCAAAATATGCACCACGACCATCACCACTCACTAGTAGCACCGAGCACCACCATTAGTAGCAACAAAAGCCTGATATCGAGATTTTGGGGCTACTAAAATTAAGGCTTCATATCATGGAACATGAATAAGTTTGAGAAACCCAGCTACAACCTTTTCTCTAACAAAATGGCAATAAATTTTGATATGTTTTGATCTTTCATAAAAAGTTGGATTTAAAGCAAGGTGAATCACACCTTGGTTATCACAAAAATATTGGCTGAATCAGGGTTGATTTCAAAACCCCTTAACAAGTTTTGAATCCATGTTAGTTCACTAGCTACATTTGCCAATGATGACCAATCATTAAACTTATGAAATGTGATTTAGAATAGTTTTTTGAACCAATAGATAATTATATGTATATTAATATATTTTCATATTTGATTTCAAAATTCAAGAAATTAGAGCATCTCTTAGAAAAACCAAATACCCTGTAGTAGTGATGTGTGTGAAGCATGCATATAATTTTATCTTAGTTAGCATTTAATTGTTGCATGTTTGGTGTTGATTTTTAGTATATATCTTAGGTTTCTATTCGATTTAGTTCTGGATTGGCTAATGATGATTGCGTTTTGATTTTTTATATTTCATAGGTGAATAGGATTTGAGACTTTGAAGCACCAAAATATGAAATAAGCTAAACTACTAAAATAGGATTCCCATGCTACAAAGAATCCAATTCTTTAGTGAATATTGGTGAATAGTGCAAATTCAACCCATGATTTTTATTTAATTAATGCCAATAAGAAAATTTCTAGCATGGTAGCTAGTATACACCACATGTTTGGAACCTTAATGCACATTGCTATTGATGAGAGAAACAAGCGTGAGAAAAAAAGAAGAAGCTCCACGGCATATATACAACTCATGGCTACTAACCGCCACGTGGAACATTTGGATCATTTACGCATACATAAGTCTATAAGTAAAACCTTCCCTCAAGGTGGGAAGTATATGTCTATAATGCCTAGCTTGGTCAATAATTGGTGAAAAAGAGGAGCCTACACACCCGTGGAACCTACTGGTGAACATGAATAAGTTTGAGAAACGGCTACAACCCGTGGAATATGTTTTGCCATGGTTGTGGACCATTTGGACCATTTACCCTTAACAAGTTTTGAATCCATGTTAGTTCGGTAAGATTTGCCAATGACGTATTATGCCGAGAACTTTTGATATCTTGTAGGCTATTTTTTTGATTTCCAAGAAATTAGAGCATCTCTTAGAAAAACCAAATACGTAGTAGTGGATCATGGAACGCATATAATTTTATCAACAGCATTTAATTGTTGCATGTTTGGTGTTGATTTTTAGTATATATCTTAGGTTTCTATTGCTTTAGTTTAGATGACTTTTTTTTTATAAAATGGATTTGAGACTTTGAAGCACCAAAATATGAAAGCTAAAATTGAAGAAAAGAAAGAGAAAAGCAAAAATGAAGACGGGGGACCTGGATCAAGAGTCGAAGGAGATTGGAGAGGATATAAACAACCATTGGACTCAAGAAATTTACGCATAAACAAGTCGGTAAGGGGGAGGAGGATATTTAATCGACAAGCAAAAATGAAATTTGCTGCACAAGCTGAATTGAAGAAAGAAAAATGAAGAGGGGACCTAAAGAGGGAGATTGGAAAGGATATAAACAACCATTGGACTCAAGAAAATGGGGACTCAGGCGGCGAGTTTTTTCTTTTTCTTTTTTCTTCTTCTTGTATTTCAATCTGGTTTTTCTGAATGCTCTTGTTCATTCTTATGGATTGTATTTTGATGAACATGTTTGAGTAGTTCTTTGTTCTAGGATTTGGAAGTAACCCGGTTGTGTATTGACAATGTTTGATGTATGAATTTCTTACCTCTTTAATGCTAGTTTCTCTTGATTCAGTTTTTAGCACACCAACTATTTGTGAATATGCTTGGCCACATGTTTGCATGATTCTTTGATATTAGGGAAGGAACTGAAAGGTGATCCTTGATTTCAGAACTCTAGAAACTGAACTTGAGCTTTTAAATCACGAAAGTAGATTAATTCTCTTGAGGCTTTCTTTGAATTTTCTTGTTCTTATAGGGTCCTCTCTAATCCAATTGTAGTGAAAATAATAATTGGATTAGATTGGATACGTTATTGTATTCTAAAAGGAAACAATAATTCTTTAGGATAATTCGCCTTCAAAAGTAATCTAGTTTGATAAGAGGAGAAAGATTACAGATTTTTCAATTACCACCGTGGTGAACCCGAATCCTAGAGTCTTTAAAACTGATTCCTTTATTCAATTCTAAAGTTGATCTTCTTTGTTATTTTTCAGATTTTATTTTCTGTGATCTTGTTCTATCACTACGGTTTTGCATCATTGATTTCGTCTAGATAATCATAATTGTGTGTAATTAGTGATCATCAACTCAGTCTTAGTGGAACGATAATTTTACTACTTGATAAAATCGTGCACTTGCGATTTACATTGACAAGTAGACCCTCTACTATCACTACAGCTACCCCAGTCAGCATCTGCATATGCAGATAAGTGAAGGTTGTTTGCAGCTAGAAATAGTAAGCCTTGACCAAGGGACTTTTTTAGATACCTAAGAAGATGATGCACTGTCTGTAAGTGTGTAGTCCTAGGACTTGACATAAGCTGGCCCAATTTGTTAACTACAAAAGTGATGTCAGGTCTTGAAATACAGCTACCCCAGTCGATATCTGCATATGCAGATAAGTGAAGGTTGTTTGCAGCTAGAAATAGTAAGCCTTTACCAGGGGACTTTTTTAGATACCTAAGAAGATGATGCACTGCCTGTAAGCGTGTAGTACTAGGACTTGACATGAACTGGCTTAATTTGTTAATTACAAAAGTGATGTCAAGTCTTGAAATAGTCAGGTACATGAGTCTCCCAATCAACCTTCTATATAAAGCAGCATCTTGTAACAAATCATTATCTGATGTACTTAACTTCACATTAAGATCCATAGGCAGTTCAGAAGGCTTACAGTCTAAGAAGCTAGTGTCTTCTAGTAGATTAACAACATATTTCCTATGTGATAATACTATTCCTTTGGTAAAATATGTCAATTCTAAACTAAGGAAATATTTGAGCTCTCCCAGAACCTTTAATTTGAACAACTTCTGTAATGTAAGTTGAACATGGGTGATCATCTATGGATTAGGACTAGTAACAATTATGTCATCCACATAAACCAGTAAAAATACCACAATTGAGCCAGTACCAAGAGAAAATAATGAGTAATCACACTTTGACTGTGTGAACCCTGCACTAATTAAGGCATGTGAAAATTTTTGAAACCACTATCTTGAGGCTTGTCTAAGCCCATAAATGGACTTGTTCAGCTTGCACATTAACCTCTGTTTTGCAGTAGGATAGCCCTGTGGTAGATCCATGTACATTTCCTCAAATAGATCACCATTAAGAAAGACATTGTTAATGTCCAATTGTAGCATACTTTATTTTTGTGCTACAGCAATTGTGAAAAGCACTCTGACAGTAGTTAACTTTGCTACTGGTGAGAATATGTCCAAGAAATCCACTCCCGACTGTTGAGTATAACCCTTGGCCACTAACTTGGCCTTGTATTTGTCTAGGGAGCCGTTAGACTTATACTTAACTTTATAAACCTAGCGATAACCTATTGTATGTTTGCCAAGAGGTAATTGCAACAATGACTAGGTATTATTTGATTCCATGGCTAGTAGTTCATCTACCATAGCTTGTTGCCACTTGGATAAGCTTTTGGCTTGATAGTAAAATTGAGGTTTATAAACTGAAGACACTTGACAAATGAAGGACTTATATGGAATGAACAATCTATTAAATGACATATGGTTGGAAATAGGATAAGGAGTAGAAACTTCAAGCATAACCTTACAGATATGATGGGGGTTTGGTGTGTTTAGAAGATCATCTTAGCTGTATAAGAGAATTATGTGATGGAATAGATTCTGATGGAACAATATTAGTAACAATATTTTCAACTCTCGAAGCATTATTACTGAAATAAGGCAAATCGAGAGAATGATTGAGAATCACAAGGTCAAGAAAGAAATATGGGATTTCAGTAGAAGAATAAACGGTTTTGATATGGGAAACTGGACTCATAGAAAATTACATCTCTTGAGACAAAAAAATACTTTGTTTCTAAGTTGTATAACTTGTACCCTTTATACCCCATTGGATAACCCTAAAAAACTTATGGAATAGCTCTAGGGGTGAACTTGGTTTTGTTGGATAGGAGTGAAAAGTCAAAACAAAGACACTCAAATACTTTTAAGGCATAGTAATTAAGTGTTTTATTGTATAACAATTAAAAAGATATTTTATTTTTTAATAAAAATGATGGAATTCTATTAATCAGAAAAGTGACAGTAACTAGGCAATCTCCCAAAAAATAATAGGTACTTTGGACTGAAATAAAAGTGACCTGGCAATGTTAAGGAGGTGTCGGTGTGTCTTCTCCACAACTGAGTTTTGCTGAGGTCTCTGGATACATGAAAATTGGTGTAGTGTTCCTTATTCTTGTAAGAATTCAGTGAGTGCTAATTTTTTAGTATTGTCTCACCTTAACTGCTTGATTGTGGTGCCAAATTGAGTTTTGACAAGTTTGAAAAATTGCATAACAAGTTCAGTGGCTTCTGATTTCAACTTCATCAAATAGGTTCAGGTGAACCCTGTGTTGTCATCAACTAGTGTTAAGAAGTACCTCTTACCATTATATATAGGGTGATGGTAAGGGCCCAAAATATCACAGTGGATTAAATCAAAAGGAAATTGAGACATATTGTGAGAAACAAAAGATAACCTTCTAAACTTAACTAGCGGACAAATATGACAATCAAAATAAAAAGAAGAATTAGATTAATTAAAAGAAATTTTATCTTTCAACAGTTTTAACACTTTTAATGACAAATGACCCAACCTTGCATGCCAAGTTTGAATAGAAGCATTGAAAACACTAGAACAAGAACTAAAAATTGAAGGCAAACTAGAAATAATTGTATTAGGAACTGAAACTTTATGAGACTATACTGGAAAAACATAAGTGCAATCAACTGAAGAAATTGCATTACACTTTGATGCGCAGACATTTGTTGTGAGCATATACAAGCCTCTAATAATTTCACCCTTCCTAATCATCCTTGATGGATTGGATGCCTAAATGGTAAAAGAATTAAAAGTAAACACAATGGAATACAATAAATCTTTTAATAAGGAACTGACAGAAATTAAATTTACATGGAATATAGAAATTTACAAGACATTATGCAAAACTAAATTTTTTTATAATTGGACAGTACCTATAGCAGACATAGGAATCTTTGATTTATTAGGTAAGACAACAAAAAAATCAATTAAAGACTAGTGATGAAGGAAATTAGACAAGGTGCAAACAATGTGACTAGTGGCTCCCGAATCTAAAATCCATGAACTAGACTGTTTTGAAAAAATAACACTGCTAGCAGATAAAACAATACCTGCAACATTTAAATCAAGGGAATCCACATTAGGCTTAGTAGCTTGTGAGATTTGGGTCTGGAGAAGTTGAATCAGTTGCTGGTATTGTTGATTGGTCAACTGCATAGATGAAGGACCAGCTTGTTACAACTCAATGGTGGCAGTTGCTTCTAGAACTTGATTCATTGAGGGAGGAGTAAGGTGCTTTAATTTGCCCTTCCCATAATTGGGAGAAAAATCATGCAATTTATAGCACCGATCCTTGGTGTAACATCCTCCTTAGGGCATCATATTTCTAACTCCCGACTCTTAATCTGAAAAGAAGTTCGCACAAAGTTTAAGCTATAAAAGATGGGTTTCAAAATTTCTTCTTTACTGAAACGTAAATTTACTGAAAATATTAGATAATATTGAAAATCATATTTTAACTATTCATTATGCAATATTGACACCAATTAATATCACAATTTAAATAGAAATATAAAATTAACAGACTTATTTTTTTAACAGTAGCAAACCCTATGACGGGTCCTACTTAATAGCACGGTACAACACTAACATTAAATCTTAACATACTCTTTCCTTCTCTTGTATCAACTTGATGCATCAGAACTTTACTCCTTATCTACCCGGCACATCTTCGAACTTGAGACAGCCACTTTTCAATGTTTCCATCAATCTCCGAGTATCTACCACTTGTTATGTCTAAGATAACTCATTCCTTCTACTGTATAATTTTAATAATACAGACAAAGCAAAATAATATAACAAAGAGGTGAGATCACCTACACCAATACCAACATGGCAGTATAGAGATAACACAAATAGCAATATCATACAGATAAATCATACCATAATCATGCCATCAGCATTAATCAACTATCATCATCTAATCATTTATCAGTTCAATCATCATCCAAGTACTCAAAACAATTGTCATAACTAACATTCCTCAATTAATATATCATACAGATATAAATGCTCAGATTTATGCATATGCACAAAGACTCAGTTTATCAAAAACAACTCCATGGAGGTTTTCACAATTTCGAGAAGAATGCTCTGGTTAATTGTCAGCCTTAGCCCAAAGACAATCTCTCAGTCGTTGAAAAGAATCGTGTTCTTGTCGGGTATCGTCAATGCGTTGCAACGGATCGCATCGCAAGTGGCACAGGGTACTCACCAAGCGCCCACTGGTCGACCTTCAGCCCTCGACGCCCCCAAGATCCATCATAGACCTCACTATCAATTCTCATTCCCTCTTTAACCACAAGGGTCATAATAGCTATTAGCTATATTTTATACAATGCACGAATATATCAGTGCAAGTCCAACCCCAAAGGGCCAAATCTTTTCAATTTCATTTGTTCAATGTAATCATATGCTTCAACGCATATTTTTCCAATACACGTATAATGCACCAAATCCAATCACAGACATATTTTTTCAATGCATGTATAATGCACCAAATGCCAATCACAAGCAAAACATGTCATTTTCTCACACAGCATCCATATATTGATTTTACAGTATTTATACTGTATTTTCAACAGGAAAATCATATTATCACATTTTTATAGTTATAAAACACTTTTGTCGTATTTTCACAAAATTGCGCAACATTTTCATTTCGTTTTCACAATTCCAAAGCGTTTCTGTTACGTTTTCACAATTTCAAAATGTTTCTTTTACATTTTCACAATACCGTAACACTCTTGTTATGTTTTTAAAATTTCAAAATATTTTTATTACGTTTTCAAAATACTGCAACTCTTCTGTTGCACCTTTAAATCACGTATTAAATTTTTTAACATTTTTTTCAATCGCATAAAAATATACGTTTCTCAAATCGCGTAACTTAAAAATCATTCTTTTAAGTCACGTAAAACATTTTTCATCATTCTCAAAATATTTAAAACACTTTTTAAATCACATAACAATTTTCTGTCATTTTCACAATCACGTAAAAATATTCTATCACTTTTAAATCACATAGTGATTTTTTAACAATAGTTCAAATCACGTAAAAATATTCTCTCATTATTTAATCACGTAGTGATTTTTCAATAATATTTTTAATAGTGTAAAATATTTAAACAATTTTCAAATCACGTAAAAATATTTTAATATTTTTCAAATCACGTAGAAATACGTTAACATTTTTCAAATATCGTAGAAATATTTTAGTGTATTTCAAATCATTTTTAAGATACGTAAAATATGTTTTAATATTTTACAATTACGTAAAATATTTCTCAATATTCCAAACATTATTTTGGACTTAAATAAATCAATATTAATTTCAACACATTCTTCAAATTGCGTAGCTTAAAAATCACATTTTTAAGATACATAAAACATTTTTCATCATATTTTCATTACGAGAAAATATTTCTTAGCCTTCAAAAATTCTTTTTAACTTTTCTCAAAATAATATAACTTTGTATTTTATTTTTCATATTTTCCTTATTCAAGAAAATCTTTTTCACATTTCTTAATTCAAGAAATCCTTTTCCAAAATATAATTCACAAAATCACTATTCCATTGATATAAATCAACGTTTCAAAACTTAATATTTTCTAACATACTTCAAAACTCAAAATAAGTTATACGTTAGTAGATTTTCATAATACCACTATATTCTTCATTTTTTTCAAATCATTTCCAAACACAACCTTCTTCAAAATAAATTAAAATTTGAAAACATTTTCTTTTATAAAAATTTAATTTCTCAAGTGATTAAAATGCTCTGATTCCCTTTTCAAATTTCTTGTATTAAATTAATTATATTTTCACTTGAAAAATTACTTTGTTTCATCAAAATCTAGGCATTATAAGCCTTCAAAAATGTGGACATGACTATTAAAAATTATCAAAATATTTTTCCTTTTAAATTGATATGATTTTACACAAACAAAACCATTAAAATTTTATTTTCAAAACCGAAGTACCGATGGTTATAAAAAATCAAATCTAGTTGTTCAAATCCTTTTTCACTTTCTTTACAAATTTTTTTTCATTTTCTTTGCAAATCCTTGTTCACTTTCTTTGCAAATTCTTAAAATCAATGTTTACCTGTTTCATTCAAAACTCATATTTAGAAAAACATTTAGGATATTTTTACACAAAATAAATCAATAAAAATTTCTCAAAGACCGTATTCTTGTTCTCTTGAAAAACAAACTTTTTGTTTATTTTTCATACTCTTTAAATCATCTATTTTCATTTTTCATGAAAATATTAATTTGTGAACACCTATTTTGAGGTGTCTTGGCTAAAATTCTCATTGTTCTAGGGACCCAAAAATCAATTCCCTTGTTCTTAAAAAAATTTCAACATGAACCCTAATCAAGGGCATCAAAAATCGAACCCTCTCCTTTGGCTATTGGAGCCAAAATTTGAATTCATTTTCATTACCACATCATGACATACACATATATATATATTTCATCATAAATACTATAAGCATGCCATATACTTATCATGCATAATATAAGCATATCATCAAAGCCATAAAATCATATAAAGCATATCAAGCATAAGCAAATAAATCAAAACTCATAAACACACATAAATTATTACATGACCATGGATTAGAATCCTCACATGGATTCACCATCCATCAAATATAAGACTATCTCTCACCACCATACTTGGTTGGTGAGATGGATCTCCCTCTTACCTCTTGAAGACAAGCTTTTCAAGCTCTCCTCCTTCTCCTTAATTTTCGTGTGGCTCACAATAATTCCTAACAATTCTAAAATAATTAGTAAAATCACAAACAAAACTTAATAATAACAAACCATGAAACAAACATGGCTTAGAAAATCATAAACATGAATTTAAACCATAGAAATCAAAGTTTACCTCCAAGGAAGTAAGCTAAAAGTGGGATTTTGAAGCACTTAGAGTGTGATTTTGGAAAATTTTTCTAAATGAAAAGTGTTTAGAATATTGTTTAGCTTTAGAAAATGGTGAGAGTGAAAATTATAGGTGATGGATAGTGTATTTGGTGGTGGAGGCTGAACCTATGGAGGAAAAAGGAAGGAAAAATGATGTTTTGGTTCTTGGGATTTTTGAGAGAAAGTGTTGTAAGCTTTTTGATGTGAGAGAAAATGAAATTTGTGAGAGTGAATGAAGGGCTGCTGCTGCCGTGAAAGTCATGGAGATTTAAGTGATGTACTTGACTCAAAATATCACTAATTGGATGCACATGGATGTGCACATGGCATATGTCATCAACTTGACTTTGCATGGCTATTTGGATTGTTCAAGATTCATGTAGAAGCCTCCCAAGTTGCTTGCCAAAACCGTGGGACTCCTTGAGTGTTTAGGGAATTAATTGTTTTCAATTTACACCTAATTGCATGCTAATTAATTAGGTAATTAGTTAGTTAAATTTCCTAATCAATCTTAATTAACATTCTAACTATATAACTATAATTAAACATATTATTACATATATTATAACCTCTAATTAAATTAAGATATCTAATTAAGAATTAAATTATAATAATTTAACATTTAATTTAGTTTACTTAGCTTGTTAATTAGGCCATTAGATTAACCAAATTAGGATTAATTAGTTACTAATCAAATTCAAGTTACTATTGTTGACTTTATCTTTTTCTTTGGCCTAAAAAGCCTATTCAAAGTTGTCTCCCCTCTACCTAGCATCTCCAAACCGTCCCCCCCTCTTCATGCATTCCAAATGTGACAATTTCATAACCATCACTTTAAGTCATCCTAACCATTGATTAAAAGAATGGTTTGGATTAAAAAATAGTTACTAGGCTTAGGTTATAGATGGAAGACTTTATTTGAGCCATTGGATCATTTTTGGATTGCAATCCTAATCATTGAATGTGTCTCCAAAATAAAGGGTCAAGATTACACCTTCAAACTTTACATCCAAGGGTCCAAAATGGTTGTAGTCATTTTTGATGACCAATTCTCCACCATTGATCTAAATCTAAATCCAATGTTCATTAATGATCCATCTCTACCATTGATTAATTTTACATCCAAGGGTTGATAATGGTCATAGTCATTTATAAGACTAAATCT
This sequence comes from Ormosia semicastrata, assembly GCA_029884595.1. Lineage (NCBI taxonomy): Eukaryota > Viridiplantae > Streptophyta > Magnoliopsida > Fabales > Fabaceae > Ormosia > Ormosia semicastrata. Next base: position 12,804,677 of record JAQQTO010000038.1, read on the forward strand.
CTACCCTTGATTTAATTTCCATCCAACGGTTATAATTGATCCTATTCACTTTTAAGATCAAATCTCCACCGTTGATTAAATCAAGATTAAATCTCCAACGGTGATTAAATCGATGGTGGATATCCAAACCACCAATGTTGACTTAACAAAGATAAATTTTATTTTTATACGTTATAACCTCACGAAAGAATATATTTACTGTATTTTTATCATCCGATAAATAAATACAATACAAAACACAGTAAAAGAAAATTATAAAAACTATTTCCAGATTCAGGTTTAGTAAGATCCCCTGTCTCTGTCTAAACAGTATAAATTTTTTTATACGTAGAAAATTTTTTCACTTTGCGGAACCCACCTGGTAAAAATCACAAATATCAAATCAGATTACGTAAAATAATTAAAATCTAATGATAAAAATTAAATTACGTAAAGTTTTCCCTGGCCTGAAAATTTTTATTTTCCTAACTCGGAGTAAATCACTCAAAACGATCAAATACGCTGATAGAATAATCAAAATAATTTTACAGCATCCAAAAATTACTAAACAGTAAAATTCTGTTAACTGTCAAAATTACTGTTTAAGAGATAGGAAATTTTGGGGTGTTACACTTGGCATGCGCCAAAATACCACAATGAGTGCACAGAGGACGATCTTTCTTGCCTTGTTTACCTTGTGCATTAAAATTTGACATTGCAACTGAGTTCTTGACAGCAAAGGCAAATTGAGCACTAGTATTGGCATTAGTAATAACACCAAGTTCTTGTTGTTTACCTTCTTGAACAAGTAAAGAAAACACCTTAGCTAGTGACAAGGATTCCATCATGAGAATCTGACCTCTGATATGGGAGAAGGCATCATTGAGGCCAATCGAAAACAACATCACATACTCTATCTGGTGATGCTCAATGAAAGGCCTAACACCACCACATATGCATGTGTTTACAAGACGATATTCACCGAGCTCTTCCTAAAGAGTTTTGATCTTGGTGTAGTATTGACTCACTGTGAGAGAGCCTTGAGAAGCATTCATGATGTCTTTCTTGATCTGAAATATTCTCGGACCATTTTTCTATCGAAACCTTTTCTTGAGATCGCTCTAAAGTTCAGAGGCACTACTATGATAAACAACATTAGCAACAATCTCTTTGGTGAGCGAATTTAAGACCCATGAAGACACAATGTCATTGTTCCTCTGCCAAAATGAAATCAATCGAGAATCATCAGACAACTGAGGAATGGAACCGTCCACAAAATCGAACTTGTTCTTTGCATTGAGTGCCATCTTCATTTCTCGATGCCAAGAGCCACAATTGTCCCTCGATAATGGTTGAGAGACCATAATTAAACCAAGATGATCAGAGGAATGCAAAAAGTAAGGGTTGAAAAAATCATAAGGAAAATTGGTCATGATTGCGAATTTAAGAAGACAAAGAGAAAGAACGTAGAGAATGAGAAAATTGATATACTTCTGATGCCATATTAAGTGTGAGAACAGAAGAATTTGGAGGAGAAAAATTTTGATTACTGATATGAACTAATATGATTACATATATACAACTCATCACTACTAACTGAATGTAACTAACTCTAACTAACAATAACAAACTAACTAATCAACTAAACTAACAGTATAATATACTCTATACATAAGTTACTATATTATAAAACGTATCACAATATTAGACTGCTGTGTGCTTGAATTAACTTATTTTATATTTAAAACAACTTATAATCAAAAGTTTTGTGAAAAAGTTTTTGAAAAATAAGTGATTATTTCTTTAGAAATAATCTAATCCAAACATCCCTTAATTATTGTTTCACTCCCAAATGGGAACCAGATAAATTGAGAAATTAAATGAAAACAAACTATGATTTTTTTTTCTTGTAAATATTTATAGCTTCGAATTTTGTGGTGACTTTATGTTTGTAACTCGAAAGTTGGAGCTTTCTTGATTGAAATATTATCAATTTTTAAAATTTTAAATTTTAACATAGTTTTTATTATTTCTTATTATATATGTTTTTCATTATTGTTATTATTATTATTAAATTGGAATTCAACGGTTGTATAAAATGTAAATATAGGTGAAAACAACTTTTAATCACAACGACAGGCTCAGGCCTAAATTTATAAACATAATTGGACTTGAGTATGCTGGGACTCAAGCCGAGAGTCATATGCTTCTGAGCTGCTAAAGTCTAGCCCAAGTTCAGTGAAAGCTAGGTCCGTAATCATGTGCATTCTTTATTAACAAAATATTATTTCTCTACTCGACCAAAAAAATAATCATTATTCCTCTATGTTTGTTTTTTGCCACGACACATTCCTATGTCCAAAGTAAAATGTTAATTTATATTATATATATATTTAAAAATTATAAAATATTACTATATTTGTTATTAAAAAAAAGTCTAAGTTCCCATATAAACATATGAATGGGAAGTTAATTTATAGACAAATATAACTTTGGTGAAATTCGGTTTCAAAATAAAACAATCATAATAAATTATTTTGATAGTATTTTTGTTGGTTGAATTACAGATATGTCATTAAATTGTTATTTTTTACTTGGGCGACGCACGGGATAATGAGTAACATTTGAAACATTAAAATACAATAAAATATATGATAATTGCACTAAGAAATTTAATAAAAAATATAACTTAAAAAAATTGGCTTAGATCCTAAATATGCTAAAAAATTATGATTATGTTTCTTTATTTTCCTCTTTAAATAATTAACAATATTTCTTCAGGTTAAAGTCTACTTTTAGTTCTTATACATGATATTTATTTTTAATTTGATCTTTATATGAAATTTTTTTTTTAATTTAATTCTTATACATACAATCGTTTGAAATTTAGTTTCCACAATCTATTATATAGTTAAGTGTAATGACCAAATTAAAAATAAGTTTAATATATAGAGACAAAAAATATAAATTAAAATATATTTTTGATCCTTATATATAACACATAATTTTAATTTGGTCCCTATACTTCATAGTTCTTATACTTACTATTGCATATAGCGAATATTAAATTGAGAATGATTGTACATATAAGGACTAAATCAAAAGCTTTTTTTTTATATAAGGACCAAATTAAAAATAAAAATCACGTATAGGGAGCTAAAAATATATTTTAATAATTTCTCTAAAATTATTGTCTAGAACAACAAACTTTTCTCCAAAATTTTTGTAATAAAATTATAATCAAATTATTTAGTTTCTCAAATGAATTGTATTTTTTTAATTATATTTCCATGTAGATTTTTTTAATCTAGTGCGATGCACAAATTAAAATATCAAAATACTATAAAAGTTATATATATGAATAAAGATTATTTAAAACTATATAATTAGTTAATTAGTTTTGCAATAATAAATTATATCTCAATTAATTTAGTTATATTTTCATGTAAAATTTTAATTTTCCTAAGTATAAATATTAACATATTTCCATATAAAACCTTTAATCCAATTAAATATAAAAAATTTAAATATTGTTGACCAATATATATATATATATATAAATATAAATTTACTCAATCAAAAAACAATTAATTAATTTAATTTTCTAAATATGTTACGTAAAACTAAAAAGAATAGCCAAACGCCCTTTTAAAATGAACTTTGGTAAATATTTAAGTATTTTTGACCTATATATATATATATATATATATATATATATATATATAAGTATAAAAATTACTCAATCAAAAAATAAATAATTCATTTAATTTTCTAAATATGTTACGTAAAACTAAAAAGAATAGCCAAACGCCCTTTTAAAATGAACCTTGGTAAATATTCTAGATCCTAATTAAATTGACATATAAGGTTGAAATGTAATTTATAAAACATATAAGTAAACTTGTTATAATATGCTAATACTAAAGTAAATTATAATTTTAAAAAATCCTATAAAAAATAACTTAAGTAAAATAAGGTATAAGGTATAATATACATAATACTTATACTATTTACATTGAGGGAATATTTATAGAAAATTACATATATCAATTGTAAATGAAGAAATCAATTAATTTTGGATATCAATGTTTCGTGGTTTTTTAAAATGATTGTTACAATATCTTTAGTATTTTAAGCTGCGTTTGGTGAACATGATAAAAAATACTTGATAGTATTAACTAATACTATCGGGTCTTATCAAGTATTTGGTAAATTAACCTAATAGTATAATGAAACTAGATCAAACATTTTTATCATATTTTAACATGATTATTCAATCCTCTCCTTCATCTTTTGATTAGACTTGATAGGATATCACTTCCCACCATATCCTTTAACATCTATTTCTCTTTCTCTACTGAGGTTCCTCTGTGTTCAACTTTTATAATTAAAATCAAAGTCTGGGCGTCGACCACTATAGCCCTCAACAACTCCACCCTCCATTTGTCACCTCTGGTCATCTTCTTCGGTACCGACAGGGTCTGGCCATGCCTTCCACCACGCTCCAACTGAGCCTAACCACGCTTTTCCCCTTCCCCTTCGTCTCGTTACCCAAACACCACAACCCCCACCACAAATGATGTCGCACCTGCCACACCCAACACCACTACCCTATTTCTTTCTTTCTCTCTCTCTCTCTTTTTCTCTCCCTTCACCAGAACCCACTTCTCGTTCTATTTCTCTCTTCCCATACCCATTTTCCCTTCATTTTCACTGTGATGGGTGTCAAAACCAACAAATATAATCCTACTCTTTAAACAAAAATAATTTGCATATAGTGATGAGCAGGGTCAAATCCACAAGGACTGGTGAAACTTACTTCTTTATAAAAATAATAAAATAAAATAAATAAAAGGGGGTTGGAGTAGGAATCGAATAAGGTAACGAGCATAAAAGTTAAATGATAAAATTCAATCAGGAGTAGAATCTAGCCCAATGAATAATTTCAGTATTGGTTCATGAAATTTATCATTGATTCAAAGGTAAATTCTTGAATCCTTCAATAAATTGGTTATAGTTATTAACAAGCTCTAATAACCAATCTTTCCTTACCTTCTCGATAACCAAAACAAGCTCTTTGATTACTTCTCTTACCAATAAACAACCCTAAACAAGCTCTTAGGATTTAATTTATCGATAACATTAAGATTTAGAGAGACCCAATTCTAGCCAACAAACGCACAAGCTCGGTTCATTTAGACTAGATTATATATCCACATAATATAAGTTGAATACCTTGTATTGAGCCCTGTTATTTTACCACTAGTTATTAAAACGATTAGACAATTACGGATCTAATGTCCCAATTGGCAGTATATTATCTTGCTAATTGAACAAAGGGTCCTTTTGCATCAATAAACAAAATAATAATCGATGAATAATCTCAGAAGATATATAAATATCAAAGAATAGAAGAACTGAAGAAAATAATTAGATCTCATAATTCTTGAAGAACCAAACTTCAATTATCCTTGAACTAGAAAGAGAGTTTAGTTGCACATGGCTTCCATGGAAAATACAATGAAAAATCAAAACAAAAGCTATTCTTTTTTCTTTTGCTGAAGTCCTTTTTAAAATACCCTCACTCCCCTCACAAATCGAAGATAAAATCTAAAATTAATCTAGAAAATATCCTAAAAGATAATCTCACTAAATCAGGAAACAAAATCTAAATTAAAAACCTAGATAAATAGTAAACAAAATCCCAAAATTTTAAGGATAATATTCTCATGATAACTTCCTAAAATAAAACTCTAAATAATCTTCTAGAGTATCTCCAAATTAATTGGGTGACCCACATATCATTAAAAATAGGATTTGCTGAAACGAATTCATTTCACTAGGCGTGGGTTTAGGACGTGGGCGTGCCTTGTTCTCCAACAAATTCCTTCACTAGGCGTGGGTTTAGGACATGGGCACGCCTTGTTCTCAAACATCTTTTGGTTGCTCTATCATACTCTTTCCTTGTCAAAACTCCATTTTGAGTTCATTTTAATCTAATTCTTCAACCTATCCCACAGAACACAAAATACAAACATGAGATTGTGATTATAAGTATTTTACCAATCAAAACATAGGGAATTGACATGAAATATGTGTACATTATGCATGCTATCAAATCCTCCCACACTTAATCAATGCTTGTCCTCAAGCATACAACAACCCAAATTTATCAATTTCTTTAGACACCCTTCTCATGTTTCTCAATTCATCCCTGTCGCGACCGGGATCGCGCGAAAAATAGCAACTCAAAGGATTTTAGAAATATGGAAATGGAAGATGGAGTCGCCACCAATTTTATTTTAACTTAGGAAAAATTGAAAAACTTTTCTTTGAAAACGGTCTTTGAAATCAGATTGGATTCGGGAGTCGGTTATGGATAGGGAAGGGTGAAAACTTAATCCCACAGCACCCATAACACACCCGTTCTAAAACGGTACCTTAAGTTAATTGTGTAAATTTTTAATAATCCTTGGAAATATTTATTTTACCCCATTTTGCAAAATATTATAATTATTTATAAAAAGAAAACCACAAAATTATGAAAATTTAATTTTGGCTTGACAGAAATGAAATTCTGCTCCTACGTATCCCCTGGTGCAATGGGGAACTCAAAGTTACGTAGTTCTTTATAAAATAAGTTTGGGTTAATTGTTTTTAATTAAAAAAGAAGGAGTTTATTTGGAAACAAATTCATTATTGCACAAGGTTCAAGTTAGCACAAGACTACTCAATAAACCCTTATGATCCAAATGACATTGAAGATAACATTCGTTATTCAATCAACATCATTGGTCATCGCATGGATTAAAACCCTTTTTTTTTATTCTTATTTTCATTTTTTATTTGCCATTTTTATATTCTTTACCATTCTCCCTTCTTACCAAAATGCATCATTATTGCCTTAATATGAAATGGACAGCAGCCCACGTGATTCAACCTCACACCCAAAAAGACAATCACAATTCAATTTAAAGAAATATAAGTTTGGAGACTTTGGCAACAATAACAGAGCACACACCAGGGGACGTTTGTGGAGGGATCAAGTCGAGGTTCGACGGTCGGTTGAAGGTATCGGACTCGAGGTCGACGGTCGGTCTTTGGAGAGGATCGGATCCGAGGTCCGACGGTCGTTTGGGGAGACACGGATTCGAGGTCGACGGTCGGAGGCGACTTCGATGTCCGACGGTCGGGAAGCGCCTCGATGGTTGGGAACCGGTTCCTAAGGTCCGACGGTCGGGAGCTGGCCTCTGAGGTCCGACGGTCGGTGGAAAGATGGATCTTGTTGGGTTCGACGGTCGGTTCGGAGACGGATCTTGTGGGGTTCGACGGTCGGTGGAAAGATGGATTTGGTTGGGTTTGGAAGGTTTGAAGGTCGGTGAGGGGAAGAATCTGACTTCTGAGGTCCGACGGTCGGTGAGGGGAGATCTAGTTGAGGTTCGACGGTCGGTGAGGGGATGGTGACTGGTGTTAGTGAAGTTGGTCAGTGAAGGTCACGGTGGTGTGGTTCAACGATCGGTTGGGAAGGATCTGGGGTCCAATGGTTGAGAGGAAGGTTGATGGCAGAAAATGCTTGGGTGAGGTTTCACGTGGATGGGGTGTTTTCTGGCTTGGTTTGGAGGATCTGGGGTTCGACGGTTGGTTGGGAAGGATCTGGGGGCCGACAGTCGGGAGGAAGGTTAATGGCAGAAAATGCTTGGGTGAGGTTTCACGTGGATGGTTTCGGTTGGAAGGGGTTGAAGGTGGTAAGGTGGTGAGTTATGGGTTGGTGGTGGACTTGGACGTGGAGAGGGTAGAGGAGAGGTAGTTGGCCGTTGGAGCTTGGAGGAGGGGTGATGGTGAGTTGATGAGGGTTTTTGATGAAGATGGCGAAGGTTGTGGAGATGAGAGGGCTGCAGGTGGGTTATAGTGAAAGTGGTAATGTGAGGGAGGTCCCATGGAGGTAGCGGGGGGTGTTTTCTATTATGAAGATGAGTGTTGAAGATGGATGAAGGTGGTTTTGGTGAGGCTCCTCCTTTCTTTGTTCGATGGTGGAAGAAGATGATAAGGTTGGGTGGTGAAGGTTGGACGTGGAGATGGAATGGAGGGATAGTGATGAAGATGGTGGTTGCTGGTATGTAGGTGACGAGGCGTGGGGTGTTGATGAAGGGTGGAGTCTTGAACTTCTGAGAAGATTTTTTCTCTCAAAAACTCCCAGCTCTTCGGTGGCTTTCCTAAAAAATTCTCACCTCTCTTCCAGCAAACTCCAAAAACTGCTGCCAAAATATTAATCTCCTCCTCTTTTTCTTTCATTTCCCGTATCCAAGTCCCCCTTTTGCCGCTGACATTTCTTTCTTTTCTCCCTTTACGTAAACCAACTCCTCATTGAGCCCCCCATTCCTTTCTGCTGCCCCCTTTTCTTTATTACGTGAGATCCAAAAAAAGAAAAAGTCGTGTGTGCAGGGATTGCGTGTGAGGGGAGTGAAAGTGTGTGCAGAGAGTGAAGCGTGCAAAGTGTGTGCGGTGAACAACCTGAGTGTGACTATTTTGTTTTGTTTTTTCTATTTTTTGTTTTTTTTTTTTTTCTATTTTATTATTATTATTATTTTTTTTTTATATTTTACTTTTTTTTTTACTTTTTACTTTTTTAGCCTGGTCAAAATTAGGTGTTCACAATCCCCTTACAACTTAAATCACCATGCTTCATAAATATGAGTCAAGCAACAAATAGGAGATGGCAACTCATAGTATAAGTCCTCATAAACCACACAAGTGAGCCATCATCCTAACAATCTTTCCATAATCAAATGCAACAGGAGTCAATACCCTCTCAATGGATTCACTCTATTCACACAAAGTGTCTAGGGTATTAGAGATCCCTCAAGTCAGTACACAGAAAGAATTTTACCAGAGGCTTGCTTATATATCATATCTCCACCATAATGCCTGAAGTAAATGCAAAAATCTAAGGGTCTTGAAAGGGTTGTAATAGGGCTTAGGTAAGGGTGTAATAGAAAAGGAGTTAGAAAGGCTATAAAATTGAAGGAATTGCACAAACTCGTCCATTAAAGTGTCAAATCAACTCAAATAGCGCTACAGTTCTCTTGCTTTAGGACACAAAACCATAATCTCTCAAACCCTTCTTTCTCTTTTCTATTTTTTTCTCAATTTTTTTCTTTAACTTCTCAGTCAATTTTTTCCCCTTTTTTTCATTTTTTTTATCATTTTTTTATTAGATGGAAGGGTCAAGAATGCAGAATTTTCAATCAATTTATCACATTGTCCACAATGCTAACTGAAATTTCATGTAAACAAGTTCATACAATTCTTCAATATGGGGTTCAAAAATCATGGGAGAATCAACAAAAAAAGGATGAACATGGCTTGTATTGTGGTTCACATGCAAGAAAAAGAAGACCAAGGCTCAAATGGGTTCTCTAATGGTCATAATTAAGGTGGGCCTTTAAGGTCAAAGGTGGTAAACCTAGGTGCCATTTTAATGCACCAAATTCAACAATGCGATTTTGACATGCATAACAAAGCAAGTTCTAGAAAAATCAATTCATGCATGACAATCACACAATCAAATGAATTAAAGCATAGTGTAATGAATGCTCGTAGGCTCAAAAACTCACATTTTAGGTCAGTGTGTATCAATTCCCATACATTTTTCATCCAAATCAAATGTTAAGAGCAACCACTCAATGTGTGGAGAATGAGAACTCAACTATTCATGCTAACCCCTTATTTCAATTCAACCAAAAATAATGATTCATGGCAATTCAATGTATACCACCCCCCACACTTAATCTATACATTGTCCTCAATGTATCAAACACTCAACGATTTCAAGGAGAACAAAAGTATAAGAATAAGAGAGACTTCCCTGAAAAAGTAAAGTGCTCTGGATACATTGACTACAAGCTTGGCAGTGACGGTGGGGCGCGACTGCTGAAAATTAGAGGGAGGGAGATTAGGTTAGGGAAACTTAACGTAAAAACAAAGGTGAAAAGGAAAATAAAAATAGATGAATAAATGAAAAAATATTTTTTTTGAATTTTTTAAATAAAAAATAAAAAAAAAATAAAAATAAAAAAAAAAATGACTTAGAGGCAGAAGTAGTATGGCTATAAAGCGTGGGCACGCCTATTTCAATTAGCATTTCTGGAATTTTCGTGCATGCTTGTGATGCATAAGCAGACGAGGTCTTCACGTTAGACGTGTGCACGTCTTATTACAAGACCACTTCTGGAGCTTTCTTTTCCACCAGAATTCTTCCACATATTACAGCACACCTGACACAAAGACAACCAAAGTAGCTATGATAAAAAAATAAAAAAATGAAAGGAAAATTTATTTAAAATATATGAACATTGGGTTGCCTCCCAATAAGCACCTTTCTTTAACGTCTTTGGCTAGACGTCGTCAATTCTCCATTGTTATAAATCGTACATTCCAAACCCATTTGCTATCCAAAATTGGATAGATCATACCTGCATCAAGAAGTTTCAAGATATCTTTCTTTACCACTTCCATCATAGGTGGGTTTAGCCAATGTTGGGCTTTTCTAGAAGGCTTACAATCTTCCTCCAACCCAGAGAGTTTGTTGGAGATTATCACCGGAAGGGTTTCCCTCTCTCCCAAAAATGTATACTTGAGATGATTTGGAAAAGGTTTCAATTCCAAGTTTGGTGCCTGCACAATAGAAGAAAGAAGGTTCGTGTGAGAAAGAGGCAACTCAATATAAGACACACCATACCTCATAGGTTTAAGTGATTCCAATTCATGGATGGTGTCTTGTAGTTCAGAATCCAACACAAACTCCTGCATAACTTTCTGCAATCCTTCAAGAGTGAAATTTCTGTTAAGTGTAACTTTCAACTTATCATCATTAGTCAGATCAAAATATTCATTTGCTAGAGGATCAATGACACCCATACCAAAAACAGAAGACACTTCATTAGGATATCTCATGGCGTCATAAATGTTAAATTTAATAATTTTACCATCAAATTCCATTGTGAATGTACCATCATGCACATCAATTTTTGTTCTAGATGTTTTTAGAAATGGTCTCCCTAGTAAGATTAATGTGGAATTAGAAGAGTCATCTTCTTCCATATCAAGCACATAGAAATCAACAGGGAAAATCAATCCATTAACTTGCACTAAAACATCCTCTAAAACTCCTTCGAGGTACACATTAGATCTATCAGCAAGTTGGATAATCACACTTGTTTTCTTTAATGGACCAACATTCAAAGATGAATAAATAGAGAGAGGCATGACATTTATTGAAGCTCCTAGATCTAACATTACTTTCTCAATCCTAAGATCACCTAGTTTGAAAAGGATAGTAAACATACCTGGATCCTTGCATTTAGGAAGTATTTTTTTCTGGAGGACAGCTGAAACATTTTCCCCCATACTTACTTTTTCATTACCTTTCAATTTTCTCTTGTTGGTGCACAACTCCTTAAGAAATTTAGCATATCGAGACACTTGTTTAATTGCATCAAGTAAAGGAATATTTACCTCAACCTTGCGAAAAGTTGCTAGAATTTCCTTCTCTTTGTCCTCTTTCTTGGATTTAGTTAATTTTGTAGGAAAAGGAGGATTTATCACCAATGCCTTTGGTTTCTGGTCAGTTTGAGGTTGGGGGACAACTATTTCTTTCTCAGAGTTTTCTTTTAAAGTGCGCCCCAACTTTGTCTTACTGGGTTCCTTCAATTGCTTCCCACTTATCAAGGTAATTGCACTAGCATTTTGTTTTGGATTAACAACTGTTTGTGAAGGCAATTTACCTTGAGATTCCAATCTACTTACAGAAGATACTAGCTGACTCATTTGCTTTTCCAAGTTCTGAATGCTTGTTCTTGTCTCCTTTTAAAGTTGTTGCATGTTAGTTGCAAGTGATTGAACAGTTTCTTCTAAAGATAAACCTGGCTTTTGAGTAGGTTGCTGTGGTGGGTATGCTGGTCCATTCTGGAAATATGGTGGCCTTGCTCCATAGCTAAAATTAGAGCAATCCCTCCATCCTGAGTTATATGTGTTTGAGAATAGATCATATTTTCTTTGTGGTGGACCAGGGAACCCTCCTACCGCATTGGCTTGCTCTTGAGTATCCTCTTGGAGTATTAGGCACATGTCGGTTGGATGGTTAGGAGTAGCACAAATTCCACAAGCTTTGACTTGTTGCGTCTTTCCCACAGCAATCTGTTGAACCAATGAGGTTAAGTTAGAAATTTGTTGTTCAAGATTAGACACATTTACCTCATTCACCCTTCTAGAGGGTGTATCTTGTCTAAAGCCAATTTGCTGTGAATTGACAGCCATTGTGGAGATTAAATCTCTAGCAGCTCGAGGAGTCTTGTTCACAATAGCACCTCCACTAACTGCATCCATCATCCTCCTTTCAATGGGTAACAATCCTTCATAGAAGTATTGAATAAAGAGTTGTTCAGAGATCATATATTGGGGGCAACTTGCACATAATTGCTTGAACCTTTCCCAATATTCATGAAGAGTCTCGATATCTTTTTGTTTTATTCCACATATATTCCTTCTTATGCTGGCAGCTCTTGAGGCAGGGAAAAACTTATCAAGGAACAATGTTGCTAACTCTATCCATGTGGTTATAGAACTAGGAGGTAAATAAAATAGCCAATCCTTAGCCCTTTCGGTTAAACAAAAGGGGAAGGCATGTAATTTGATTTGTTCTGCAGATACTCCTTGTGGTTTCATGCTTGGACATACCACATGGAATTCCTTTAAACGCTTATGAGGATCTTCATTCTCAAGACCTCGAAAGGCAGGCAATAAGTGTATCGGACTAGACTTTAGCTCAAAATCAACATCCAAGTCTGGATATTCAATGCAAAGGGGTTGTTGAGTCACATCTGGTGTTGCCAATTCTCTCAAGGTTTTTTCCTCATTAGCCATTATTTCTTCAACTTCTGAATCACTAGAGGAGTCTATCAAATCAAGGGTTGATCCAAATCCAGGAGATGAAGAGGAAGACGCTTGTTTGGCATGTGATCTTGTTTCTTTCCTTAATCTCCTTGCTGTTTTCTCAATTTCAGGATCGTATTGGAGTTCACCTACAAAAGAAGATCGAGACATAAAAGAAGTTAAATTGTTTTGACACCAATCCCCGGCAACGGTGCTAAAAATTTGATGGGTGTCGAAACTAACAAATATAATCCTACTCTTTAAACAAAAATAATTTGCATACAGTGATGAGCAGGCGAATCCACAGGGACTGATGAAACTTACTTCTTTATAAAAATAATAAAATAAAATAAATAAAAGGGGATTGGAGTAGGAGTCGAATAAGGTAACGAGCGCAAAAGTTAAATGATAAAATTCAATCAATAGTAGAATCTAGCCCAAGGAATAATTTCAGTATTGGTTCATGGAATTTATCATTGATTCAAAGGTAAATTCTTGAATTCTTCAATAAATTAGTTATAGTTATTAACAAGCTCTAATAACCAATCTCTCTTTACCTTCTCGATAACCAAAACAAGCTCTTTGATTACTTCTCTTACCAATAAACAACCCTAAACAAGCTCTTAGGATTTAATTTATCAATAGCATTAAGATTTAGAGAGACCTAATTTTAGTCAACAAACACACAAGCTTGGTTCATTTAGACTAGATTATATATCCACATAACATAAGCCGAATACCTTGTATTGAGCCCTGTTATTTTACCACTAGTTATTAGAATGATTAGACAATTACGGATCTAATGTCCCAATTGGCAGTATATTATATTGCTAATTGAACAAATGACACTTTTTGCATCAATAAACAAAATAATAATCGATGAATAATCTCAGAAGATATATAAATATCAAAGAATAGAAGAATTGAAGAAAATAATTAGATCTCATAATTCTTGAAGAACTAAATTTCAATTATCCTTGAACTAGAAAGAGAGTTTAGTTGCACATGGCTTCCATGGAAAATACAATGAAAAATCAAAACAAAAGCCTATTTTCTTTTGCTGAAACCCTTTTTAAAATACCCTTACTCCCCTCACAAATCGGAGATAAAATCTAAAATTAATCTAGAAAATATAAATATGAAAATATCCTAAAAGATAATCTCACTAAATCAGGAAACAAAATCTAAATTAAAAACCTAGATAAAAAGTCAACAAAATCCCAAAATTTTAAGGATAATATTCTCATGATAACTTCCTAAAATAAAACTCTAAACAATATTCCAGAGTATCTCCAAATTAATTGGGTGACCTACGTATCATTAAAAATAGGATTTGCTGAAACGAATTCATTTCACTAGGCGTGAGTTTAGGACGTGGGCACGCCTTGTTCTCTAACAAATTCCTTCACTAGGCGTGGGTTTAGGACGTGGGCACGCCTTGTTCTCAAACATCTTCTGATTGCTCTATCATGCTCCTTCCTTGTCAAAACTCCATTTTGAGTTCATTTTAATCTAATTCTCCAACCTATCCCACAGAACACAAAATACAAACATGAGATTGTGATTACAAGTATTTTACTAATCCAAACACAGGGAATTGACATGAAATATTTATTTTACCAACCATGCTTTTCCCCTTCCCCCTCGTCTTGTTACCCAAACACCACAACCCCCACCACAAATGATGTCGCACCTGCCACACCCAACACCACTACCCTATTTATTTTCTCTCTCTCTTTCTCTCCCTTCACCAGAACCCACTTCTCGTCCTCTTTCTCTCTTCCCATACCCATTTTCCCTCCATTTTCACTGCGATCTTTACTTCCTTTGGTGAAACCCTCCCCTGCTTCCCTTATTTGGGTCCAAAGTCCACACCTATTTTTGTCGAGAGATAGTTGAGTGGCCAAATCTATCACAGAAAGGTGCGAATGAGATCAATTTGCTAAAGGCAAGGAGTATTCCTCAGCAGATGGTGACCGCGGCTCAGGTAGAACTCTGACGAGCCCTATTTAAGTGCATTTCTGAAGCTTTCTTGGTTCGTCACCTGCATTTGGTGGTAGCAGTGTTTCAGTTCCTTTTTTTCTTCTTGGTGGTAGCAGCACACAAGGCTTGGTGCTTTTGATTGTGATTTTGGTGTGTTGTGAATTGTTTGAGTGCTATTCTTCTTCTATTTCTCATATTGGATTCCTGTTGTTGGCTTCCTATGGGATTAACCTGTTTAAGGAGGAACAACTTGCTATTTTTTTCCAGTTATTCTCAAGTGGGGTTTGAGTGCTTTTTGCATTTCTCAGATAATTATTAGTGTTTTGTAAATGGGGAGTAAGTAGAGGAGCTTATTAAAGTTGGATGGTAAGGTTCCGTTATGGTGGAATTGGGTGAGAAGTTGAAGGAGATGGTGAGGAAGGTGAAGGGTAGTATGGTCATAGTAGATAATTACATATACTATCAAGTTACTTATACTATGCGCACTAAATATTTGATAGTATAAGAGCTTATCAGCTTGTTTATACTATCAAACATTATCCTATTGTCTTATACTATCATGTCTTATACTATCAGGTGCATCAAACGCAACCTTAATTGATTGGTATCAATTAACATAATTACTAGAGGTAAATTTGATTTGAATTATCATTTACGTTATTATATCGTCTTTAGGTAAAATAATTAATTGGTGTCAATTATTATAATTAAATTTTAGCATCTTTTGTTGCAATGGAATTATCTTTGAGTGGGTCAAATATAATTATTATTAATGTTTAAATTAATAATACTAATCAATTAATAATTAATAAATAATAATAATAGTAATTAATATATTATTTTAATTAATTTTTTACAAATAATTGTTAACTTTTTAAAAAATTTACTATTAGAGGAAAGCCTGGAAAAATTGGAGGGAATTGTAATGACTCTCAAATTTGTTTAGATTGATAACAATCAGCAATCTTATTATCAATCAATCAATTATAGCACAAATCAATTATTATACTACAAATCATAAAACATTTCACCTAATACATTTTCATTTCCATATTTAACATTAATTTAGATAAACATTTCACCTAAATTAATTTAGGTTCAAATCATAAATCAATACTCTTTGTTTTAATTTAGACAAAAAAAATAGAAAGGAAATCAATCAACCACAATATTTTCTTTTTTACTAAATGCATATATATATTTTTGAAATGGATTAAAAATCAATCAAAAATTTTCAGGCATTTGGGTATGATATTTTCACCTATAAACAGAGGAAAAACCAACGTCATGTACTCCATCGACATTGATATGAAAATGCAATAAGGAATGCCACTGCTGCATCTAAAACACCATTGAAACTTGACTAGTGTCAAAGCATAGCCGCTGAAACAAAACATAAGGTGAAAATGGATTAAGCACGACTACTAAAATATCAACAAAGACATTATCTCAATTTGAGTTATAATGAAGTTTTAATTCAAATTGAAAAATAACTTAGAGTCTTCAATTTGAGTTATATCGATAAAGACACTGATTCAATTTGAAAAACAATAAATCTCAATTTATGATTAGTTACCGTAATGCACCAACATGAAAGAATGAATGAGAATTATTGTCTTCATCAATATGAAAAAAAGTGTAGGCCAACTGGAACTCAGAAATATGAGATTAGATATAGAAGAAAATGTTTGTAAATTATTAAAATTGTTTAGTTTTATTTTTTTAAATTTAGCTTTATTTATTTTTATTAATTTAGCTATCAGAGTGGTTTATTTTCTATTTTCAATTATATTTTGTTTTTTGGAACTGTTTGATTTATTTATTTTTGTTAATCTTTTATATATTTTTTACATGTGACAGTTGTCACATCAATTTATATGTGAAAAAATATCACATCAGATGATGCGTGACAGAATTTTAATTATTCTACTTGTTACATGTCAACAAACTAAAATATTTAGTTGTTGATTTGAAAAGATATTTTTTTTCTCTCTCTACATATATTATTGATAATTGATTGTAATATTATTCACTTCAAGCATTATAAAATTTAATTAACCATAATTATAAAATTTATTTATAAATATAATAATGTATAAATTTTCAAAAAATAATTAAGTATAAATTTAATTTGGATACAACTTTTAATACTTAAAATTACTTATTTATATTCATTATTAATTATTAATTATTTTTAATTTATGGAATAAAAATGGTAAGAAGGTTTAATTTAAATAAAAATATTTAATTGATGATCATTTAAAAATTATAATTAAGAATATTAATAGTACTATTTTTTTCTTATTTGGATAGGTTTAAGTTTTAATTGAAAATAATTTTAGGTAATGAGAAAAAAGTATCGAATCTTGTATTTTAAAGTTTTTGTTTTTATTAGAATTTTACCTTATTCAAAATTATAGAATATTGCGTTTATGCTTTTAAAAAACTATTATTTCATTCAAAATTGTTTTACTAAATATAATAATATACGATTAGATTAGATGATATATTGAAAAATTAAAGTTAAAATTAACTGATGATGATTTCAAAATTATAATTAAGAAAAGTAATAGTATTACCTTTTTTTCTTAATTGGATCCATGAAGCATGGACACGCTGTTTTTGAGGTGTGTCACGTAATGACGTATGGGGAACGTCTGCGTATGACACACATATCCTGCATGTTTAAATGTGTCTAATTAAAATGATTATTGTTATTTATTGCTTTGACACGTCTTGGACATGTTTTCAGATATGTTTGGATATATCTAGGATACGACTTAGAGATGACCTATTAATATTTTTTTAAAATAAATAATTTTCATGATTAATATCTCATTAGTAAACTCGTAATCCATTTAAGCCCAATCACATGACTGATGTCCCAAGTCACTATTTACTGATACAAGCATTTTAAGTTTTATATTTTTACATGCCACTATTAGACTTTAAATTTTATCTTTTCACACATCACTATTTTTATATACTCATTTTACGTCTATTTGTACCAAGTCATCTACTTCGTCATCATTGAAACTTACCCCACACCACTATTTTCTCTAATTAATTTTTTTAGATACATATATACTTGTACATGATTAGTTCTATTATGAGAAATTAGTTTAAGAGATTTTTTAAAAAATGTCAATAGAAATTATATTCCATATTTTTTGGGAGAGACTTATCAGGTAGTAAATATTGATACATATAACATATATTAATATATTATAAATTTTAAGTTTATAAAATGATATTAATAAATTATGAATTTTTTTCTTAAATTTTGTAATTATATATATACATAAATTAAATTTTTTAATTTACTTTGATATTAATTCTTTTATATATATATATGTTATGTCTATATCTTACAATTTTTTGAATTTAATATATTTTCATATTCATATCTCGTGTCATGTCTCATATTTATACTTATGTTTGTATTTCATAAATTTAGATTGATTTGAGTTGTAATTGTAATTTTAATGTCTAACTGAAAAGAATTTTAGGTATCCAGGAAAAAAGTATCGAATATTGTTGTATTTTTTTTTTTTGTTTTTATTAGATACATTTTTCACAATTATGGAATAATGTGTTTATTATTTTAAATAAATATATATTATTTTATCCAAATTATTTTACTAACTAATATAACAATACATGATTATATGTTATTATATTAAAAAAATTAAAGTTAAAATTAAATTATTTTCATTATTTTCCATAATATCCCCAAAAAAACCTTGTTGTATACAAGCACATTCATAGGATCAAAGGACTAGCCACGTGTCACACATCTAAAGGACCCCATACAGAGTCTCAAGGAATACGTGTACCGTATAGAGAACCCAAACACTTTGTAACAAAAGATGAGTACCCAAACACTAGAATCAGTTGTGTAGCTCGACAAAACAGAACGGAGAGAGAAGAATCAAGGAAGGAGGGGCAGGTCCCTGTAATTAACTCAACATCCGAGGCTATTAATCTTATCTCCATAATGCATAAATGACAGCGACGCATAGAGAGAACCAAAAACGCCATCCAAACAGCACCTTCTCGCTCTTTTAAAAGACACCTTGTGGTTTTCTCTGCCCCGCTTACCCTTTTGCTCTCTCTATCTTCGTCTTTGTTATCGTGCGCTTCTTCTCAAACATTCTCCTCCTCACAGTTTCGTCTTCTTCCTCGATCTCACCACTGTGAGTCATCCACTTCCAATCTCTAACCCTAATTTCTCTATCCATTAAACCTTTTCCTAGATCCCTAATCGATTCCGAAATTTTGTTTTGCTATTAACATCATTGGAATATTTTCCCTTTTGATTTTAATGTCTAAAGTTCTCCTTTCTGTTCTTGTTGCATCTTGGATTTCGATTTTGTCTTCGATTGTCAATTTTCTCTTTTTTGTTTATATATTTTTATCTGATTTTATGTTCTGATTGATGGTTTAGCTGATCTGTGGTGTCTCGGGCAGGCCGCACTCCAATCTACTTTTGATTTTTTGTTTTTGGAAGAGATTTGGTGTATTTATTTATTAATCAAATGTTGCTAGAGTTGAAAGACTGTGAGTGTCTTTTTTGGATTTGTAGCTCGCCTATTTATTTATTTATTTTTGTTGAAATTTAAATTTTCTGAATTTTTCCAATGCATTATTATTATTATTATTATTATTATTATTGGTACTTGTTGGTCACAATATCCCTAAAGTGAAATGCTTTACAGTGCAAAAAGACTGAACTTTATTGTGAACTTGTTGACTTGTTATATTGAGGGGTGGATGATAATTTTCACTGTCACAACTGTGGTTTAGTTCGATGGTTTTCTAGGTCAAAATAGTTTTTTGGATTCGCTGGTTGTCGGCTTTTTCCTCTCCCTCTCTCTCTCTCTCTTTTTAATTTGAAGAAAATTCAGGCTAAGTTTGTGATGCATATTGTTTATGATTAATATAATTATGTTTACTTGACATTTGTGTTTTCTGGTTTACCCAATTTTCGTTCAGGGCAATCATGAGTGACGAAGGAGAAAGGACTTGTCCTCTCTGTGCAGAAGAGATGGATTTGACAGATCAGCAGTTGAAACCTTGCAAATGTGGTTATGAGGTTTGATTCTATATCTATGTTCTTGGTAGGCAATGATTTTGAGGTTTTTATATCATCTGTTGCAGAACAAAACAGTGTTTTTCTAGTTTACTTAATTTCCTTGTCAGTTCAGTCACTTGTTTTTCGGTCTATATAAATTTTCCTTTCTCTTTGATCTTTTAACATTTGTCATTCTTCAAGGTTTATGGTTCATCTTTCTCTGCCCTGTTCCATTATTAGTCTTATTTTATTCAGCCTGTAACACTCCAAAGTGGCATTTATTATTGAATTGAGTATTATATTGTGTTATTAACTGAATTTTGTGGTTACCTTCAACGCTAGTTATTATTATCGAGATTTTTTACTCTTAACTTTTAAGAAGGTAGAAATGTTGGTCAGAATGAAGTGTTACTTCTTCATCTTTTGTAAATCAACTTTTACTTGAGATTTAGGTGCTGTTGTCTATGTTTTGTTTCCTGATAATATGTCTTTATCGCAAAGTTTCATTATGATCAGTGTCAGTTTCATCTCTCCTTGATTGCAGATATGTGTCTGGTGTTGGCACCACATAATGGACATGGCTGAGAAGGATGACACAGGGGGGCGATGCCCTGCATGTCGTTCCCCTTATGATAAGGAAAAAATTGTTGGGATGGCTGCAAACTGTGAGAGGTTAATCTGTTAACAGTATATTTCTGTAGGCTTGAAAATGTTGTATTGTTTCCATAGGCCTTTTCTTCACTTCCTTTTTAATATGCCTGCATTTATTTGTATAACTATTTATCAAAATAATCTTTTTGGATAACACATATATTAGAAACTTTAAAGTTTTTATGTTTGAGATGGAACGAAGAAAAATATCAGTTGTTAAACTTTCTGTTAGTTCTTTTTACTTGACAACTTATTTATACTAAGATAGACTAGACCTTTTTTAATTGTGTATTTCTTCCCTTGATGATATTTTTGCTGTAGATTGGTGAATGAAATTAATATGGAGAAAAAAATAAAGAATCAGAAAGGTAAGTCTAAATCATCTGATGGACGGAAGCAGCTCAGCAGTGTGCGAGTGATTCAGCGCAACCTTGTTTACATAGTTGGGTTGCCTCTCAATCTGGCAGATGAAGATGTAGGATATTTTTCCCCTCCACTCTCAAGTACCTGAATGCTGCCTTCTCATTCAGATGTTTTCTTTTTTAGTTGGATTTTTCTGTCTTTTTTATTAGAGCAAATTTTTATTTTTATCACCATTTACGCAGCTTCTACAGCGGCGAGAGTACTTTGGTCAGTATGGGAAGG
Organism: Ormosia semicastrata; assembly: GCA_029884595.1. NCBI lineage: Eukaryota > Viridiplantae > Streptophyta > Magnoliopsida > Fabales > Fabaceae > Ormosia > Ormosia semicastrata. Next base: position 12,825,939 of record JAQQTO010000038.1, read on the forward strand.
TCTTAAAAGTGTCAATGTCTCGGACAGCTGCTGGTGTCATTCAACAGTTTCCAAATGATACATGCAGTGTGTAAGTTTATTCTCTTCAAGTTTGTTGCTTAGCTGTTTTCTTAATGTTATTATGGTTTTAAGCTAGTTTGCTTGCCATAATGGTTGCTACTGTAAATATACCTTTTTACTTTTTGTTTTGTTGTCATTGAGATGAATTAAATAGCGAGGAGTGTGTGTAGTTTTCGATTATTGAACACTCTTTTTTGACACTGGAAGGGAGGAAGCCAATGACCAGCAGAAAGACTTCATCAAATGCATTTTTTTCCTTGGGTAAAAAAGAAGGAAAAGACCATTTATGTACATTGCATGGGTTTAAAAAATAAACTGAGAATGGGGTATCTGCCCCCTTTCTCCATTTTATTCTCTGCTGCTATGTCAGCATGTTCAACTACCTTTTTATAATATATTTTAATGTAATTATTAATATTGATGCTACGCTGCAGTTCCTAATCGATGGTTTTGTTTCAGATATATTACTTATTCAAAGGAAGATGAAGCAATTCGTTGTATTCAAAATGTACATGGATTTGTTTTGGAGGGTAGACCTTTAAGGTACAAATATTTGCTTCTATTGAAACTTTTCATGCACGGGATGTTTGGCCTGAGTCTTGCTTATCAATTCTGAATGTTTTTGGTTTGTACATTTCAGGGCTTGTTTTGGAACCACAAAATATTGCCACGCATGGCTTCGAAATGTGGTATGAAAATTACTTTGTCTCTTCATATTTTTAAATTATGCCTTAATTAATTAATTATGCTTTTAATTGAGGAGAGATCTTTATATCCAGCCTTGCAGCAATCCTGATTGTCTGTATCTGCATGAGATTGGCTCTCAAGAAGATAGTTTCACTAAAGATGAAATAATTTCGGCTTACACTAGGTACCTTTCTTAAAATTTTGATGAGACTTCTTATGATTCAGTTGAAATATAAAATTTATTCTTGTTGAAATTTGGTAATTGTGATCTAGTCATTCAAGCTTTTTAATTGGATAAAGTGAAGGAGATTGTTTTATTTATATAGTGCTTATCAAATAATGGTGTATTGACTTGCTTTGTTATTTTGAAGAAGTCGAGTTCAACAAATCACTGGTGCTGCAAACAACATGCAACGGCGGTCAGGGAATGTATTGCCGCCTCCAGTGGATGATACCATGAATAATTCTTCAGGAAAGCCCATTGTGAAAAATGCTCCAAGTGTAAGACCTTTTTTATGTTTCCTACAACCCCTCCTTTTTGGGTGTTAGCTTTCTCACCATGTTTCTGTTGTGTGCTCATTTGATCCTTTGCTGCTATACTGCTTGCAAAATGTATTTATGCACTCAGCAGCCATATATGAAGAAACTGACATTTTATTTTAATTATGGAGCAGAACTCTGTTAGCACTGTAAGAAGTTTAACTCCTGATGGAATATATGGGAGACCTGTAGCCCTTCCTGCTAGTGCTGCATGGTATGTACGATGCATAGTTTTGTATTTGGCTTTGAAGGTTGAAATTATCTAAATATAGTTATGTTTCCAAGCTATATTTTATGTTTGCTAGGGGTACACAGGCTACAAATTGTCAGCCCCCTGCTGGAGGTCTATCATATCCAAATGGGCCATCCAAGCCAAAACCTGATACAATCATCAGCACACTAGCCTTTTCCGCAGCTGTTGCAGGCACAATTCAGGCTCCCGCATTGCATTGTGATGTGACAAAGAGGCCACCATCGGGTGATGGGAGTCATAGTGTGATGCCTAGAGTAAAAAATGAATTGTTGAAACCTGTTAAACAATACAATAGCATGGACAGTCTGGCTAGTGTAGGTGAAAAAACTTCGGCTTCTGATGTTTCTCCTGTGCCTGTGAATTTGAACAGCCAGTTTTCTTCTCTACCGTTGTCCCTAGATAGTGATAGAGGCAGCGGTACTACAGCAAACACAATAAATTCTACTGACATCATTGGACAGTTGCGCAGCTCTGGTCCTGAGGATGCGATAACTGCTACCAATGAAGAGATTCAGAATTTGTCCTGTGAGTTATCCTCAATTAACATTGATAGAAATGCCACAAATGAACACTACAGTATAACCAAACCTAGTAGCCCGCCTCCTGATTATGTCTTGATTAAATCTCCTCAAATTCAAGGAACACAGTATAATGCTGACAGATTTAGAGATGTAATAATTACAAATGCTGCTGGTAAAGCTGCTACATCAGATAATGGGGTTTGTAATTCAAAGGAACAGTGTGATTGGAGATTGGATTCTCAATCTCAAGTAGTATCAGATACTGCTGAAATGGAAGATGATGTAACATCTTTTGATAATCAAAGACTCAAGGATCCAGAAGTTGTTTGTCATTCTTATTTGCCGAAGTCAACGAGTTTCCTTCATGTAACAAATCATTCTAGCTCTCGTATTCTGCAGCATGGTGAACCCTGTACTGCTGTAAATACTGGTTCTCTATCTGCAGATGATAGAGTTAGGGATGAATCTCTATTACATTCGTCTAGCTTATTATGTAATGGCTACCCTGAGAAATTGGTCAGCAGCAGTTCTTATGGTTTGCTTCTTGATGAAAGAAACGGGCAAAGTATTGGAAGATTAGTTAGTGAAGCAGTTAATGCAGGACGTGATGCTGCTATGGATAAGGGTGAGAGTAGTATAATTTCAAATATATTGTCCATGGACTTCGATACGTGGGATGACTCACTAACATCACCTCATAATTTAGCTAAGTTGTTGGGTGACAACACTGATCACCAGTCTGGTTCTGGTCCATTAAAAAAATCTAGTTCTTGGAAAGTTCAAAATAACAATCAATCAAGATTCTCTTTTGCAAGGCAGGAGGAATCCAAAATCCAAACCTTCGATGTACATCCATCTTATGGTGTCAGCCAGCAACAGCCAAAGAGCCACCCACTCATCCAGGATTTTTCAGAAAGAGACTTGTATATGGATAAGTTGGGCATTGCAAATGGCTTTCCTGCCAGTAATTTTGAGGAAGCTGAAAATATAGGCAGTGTTCATTTTGTTGCTTCTTCCAATAAGCTTTCTGGTGAGTATTGATAGCTTCCTTAAACTGTCTACTGTATCTTTTATATTGTTTCTACTGGCATTTCTTATCTGATCCTCTGCTATTCAACTTCACCTTTCAGTTATTGCATTTGTGCCATTCTTGGTTGAAGATAGAGTAAAATGTATTTAGAAAGTTTGTTCTTTAAGATATACTTATAATTTTCTAGGCACATTCTATTATTCCTTTGCTGCTTTTAAATTTTGTGCCTTCCATGATTTTCTGAATTCCTACTGCTGTATGCATTAAAATTGTTTGTGACCTGATTATTTTTTCTTGCATGTGATATTTGATTGCATAGTCGTGCTTTGAAGATCTTCCATTTGTTGAAGCGGAGAAAGAGAGAGAAATTTGTATCTTTGTCATGACTTTTCAACAGGGCTGGAAATGAGTCAACATGAGCCTTGCTCTGGCTCAGCTCAATAAGAAATGAGTCCATTTTCTTGGCCTTGGTTCACCTTAAGCTCAAGAGCTACTCGAGCTCAATGAGCTAATATCAAGCCTTGAATTAATTGAGCCTGAAAGGCTTAAGTTACACTCGAATTTTTAATTCAGTAATTATTTTTTTCATATATTTATTTTTAAAAAAATTAATCAGACCAAAAATAAAATCAAATGCTAATATATATTAAATTAAAGCATTATTATTATTATTATAAAAATGAATATATTTATAAAGCTCGGCTCATTTAACAAACGAGTCAAAATTAACAGCTTATTGACTTGTTAACAAGCCGAGCCAGCTCGGCTTATTACTAGCCTACTTTTCAAAAATGAAAAAGCCATCTTGGTGCTTTACAAGAACTAAGTAACTAACTAGTATAAAGCATACCATTGGAAGTGAACTTTGAAAGCACTTGCGCTCCTGTAAAAATCTCAATATCTTATTTGTGTAGAAGAGTAAGAATAGCAAAAAAATGTGTTTTCATTATGGTCTTACTGAATGAATATTGCTTGAATGCGTACCAATCAGGATTTATTACATCTATTTGAAATATATTTGGATAACATACATTTTCAATTCTGTGTGATGATTTATAGTAGATCACTAGTTCTGAATGAAAATCAACTGAGTTAAAGTAGCATAACATCTGCTAAAGCTGTACTGGATTGGTTTAGCAATGATTAAGGCTGCACATTTTGGGCTACCCATTTGTATTTCCTGCTAATCTATGCATTGGCAGGCTTGTTAATTCATTTGCATCTTTCTCAGCTTTGTATATTGATCTGATGACCGGCCTTTTATTATGATTTGCAGCCATTACAAGAGCACAAGTTTCAGCTCCGCCAGGATTTTCTGTTCCAAGCAGGCCGCCACCACCTGGTTTTTCTTCTCATGAGAGAGTGGAGCAGGCTTTTGACTCCATATCTGGTTAGTTATGATTTATTTCAACTTTTCACATACCCTTTTTCATATGTTAGTTGAATATATTTGTTATCCTTTTGACAGGGAATTCATTGCTTGACCATTCTTCCTTTTTGAGAAATTCATATCAGACACCCTCAGCTGGAAATATTGGTGGCACAGGGGACATTGAATTTATGGATCCTGCTATTTTGGCAGTTGGTAAGGGGAGACTTCAAGGTGCACTAAACAGCCCAGCACTGGACATGCGATCAAATTTCATGCCACAATTGAATTACTTTGAAAATGAGGCCAGACTTCAATTATTGATGCAAAGATCTCTCTCGCCACAGCAAAACCTTAGATTTTCTGAAATTGGGAATACTTTTTCTCAACTTGGTGATTCTTATGGTATTACTCCAAGGTTAGATCAACAAGTCAGTAATCTAGCCCCATTCCCTCAGCTGTCTCTGCAGCAGTCTACAAATGCAGTCTTGTCAAATGGCCAATGGGATGGTTGGAATGAGGTGCAGAGTGGAAATAGTCTAGGTGTCGCTGAGCTTTTGAGAAATGAAAGACTTGGATTTAACAAGTTTTACTCAGGATATGAGGATTCAAAATATCGGATGCCAAATTCTGGGGATCTTTACAACAGAACATTTGGGATGTGACTTCGCAAGCTATGATATCTTTCTTATTGTTGGCAATGGTAAAGCCAAGCAGAAATGGACAATTTTTTTTTGCGTTGTCGAAGATGATGGGACTGACTCTTGACTGGTCTATTCGGCTACCAGCTACCAAATGATGAAATTCCCAAGAAGTGTGTTTTAAAGCTGCAGTCGGTAATTAGTAAACTTCCTTTGCTCCCTTTATTATTGGCATTGCCTATTATGCATGCACATGAAAGTATCTTCACCTACCAGTGACAAAACGAGATTGGAAAAGTTTTTTTTTTCTTTGGTACTGGATTTAATCTTAAAATATGTCAAGAATGACATTTTCCAAAAAATGTCAAGAATGACATTTTCCAAAAAATGTCAAGAATGACATTGCTGTTTGCTTTTTTGTAATTCTGCACTCATTTTGCCCTTTTTTTTCTTGTAGTTCTGAATTTGCAGAAGTGAGCTGTGTTGGGATTTTAAGACATCAACCGTCAATGCTAATGTGATCAAACGGGCAGGTAGATCTTAGTTGAGTGTTTTCCCTTCAAAGTATAGAGCATGAAAACTTGTTGATTCAAAATCAAATAGATCAATCCCATATTTATGGTTGTAAATTTCCTTTTAGTTTAACCACCCTTGTGGATAGAAGTATAGAGGTTTGATGAGAATGTTTGAAGGGAAATTATTTTGGCAGTGGCTTTACATCTTGGTAGAGTTTGATAATTATATTGGGTATGGAATATATCGCTTTCTAACTGGAAAGGTCCATGTGATGTGAAATACCTCTGGGCAGAGCTAGTGGCTTTATTTTTTTTTCCTCCCGAAGATCTTTTATTTATTTTGCTTTTCCTTTCTGCATAAATTTTGTTAATCACTATATATCCACAGCAAGCTGAGTTTGGTCTCTCTTAATCTAGTCGTGGTTTCTGTTGAAATTAGCTCTTAAATGAATTTTTTTCTTAATTTTGTTTGTACCCCTTAGTTGGATTTGCATTTAGCTATTTCGTGATTTTGTTTCTGGTTATCAGACCATATAACTGGCAGGATGGAGTAACCCATGCTACTTTATGAATGACTTAGGGCGTGGTTCTGTTAGCAGTCAATTTTCTGCATTTTCTGATGCAGCTGAAAATCTTAGATGTATTTGAACATAATGTTGAGAACATTAGTAAATATTGTTCATGGGTTTATGATAGGCACCCGCTCATAACTAAGGTATACTGTAGGTATACTGTAGGGGAGAAGTGAATAGCAGCAGAGGATTGGGGGCCCTTGTGGGTATGTGGGAAAGGTGTGTGATCAGCATGTTGTGGGTTTGTTTTGTAACAACCTGCTTATGTGGCAGGTGGGGACGGGCAGAATGGGGTAGTGGGAATGGTATAAGAAGAGAGGAGAGGAGGGAGAAAGGTAGGCTACAATTGAGTTAGGATTTGGAGTGGGAGAGTCCAAGCCTCTTGAAAGCTTGGGATATCTTTTCCTTTTTTCCCCCTTCTGTTTTTGTTGTTTCTACACATCTTAGACCACTGATTTTGATATCTCTCTGATATCAGTTCAAGAGAGGACAATAAGCTCTATATTTCTTGTTCTGGTTTGTGTTTTTTATCCAAGTTCCTATCAGTTTATTTCGGGGTTGATAATGGAGATGGGTTATGACACCATCTATTGAGGGTTTCTGTTTATTTTCGGATGCACGCAATTCATTCAATGTGTATGTGTGTTTTCATTGACCAATGAGTTTTTCCCCCTCATAGGCTTGGGGGCCTTGGCAACTCTTGGATTTTTAACTGTTGGAAATGTGTAAATATATATTGTATTTATGTAGATTCCTTGTATAGGCTAATCAAATCATAACTGTAATCTTTATATTTATTTGTATTTATTACCTTAGTTCTATGTAATTAACTCTATCATGTAGCTGAGACACGCAATTTCACAATCTCTATGTTTTTGTTTTCTCTCTTTTAACATGGTATCTAGAACTTAAACAAAAGCAATCCTAGAACCGTGCACACTAGGTGGGTCCACTGCCCTCTAGTGAAATTTTTTTTCGACCAACCGTGTTTCTATTCCGGTTTGCCAGCCTTTTTCCCTTATCGTAACGTATTTTTGACATCTCATCTCCCATCTTTGTCGCTGCCTCTGCTGTCGTTCACCGTCATCCTTTTCGGTTGGCGACCACACCAATGGAGTAGTCTACCTCCGATCTGCCCAACCCTAGAAGCTCGACCCTAATGCCCCAGGAATGCGACCCTTACTCTGGTGCGTTTGGCCGCCGCTTCTCTTGCTTGACTCGTCTTCGCCTCCTCTACACAAATCTACGCTCAGATCCTTCATTTGACATCTCTGTCCCCTTGTTTACTTGTGTTGAGATTTTTAGGTACCTTGTGGTTTCGGTTTTTGCACTTTGTATCCTGACCCATGGCTAGTTCTACCTCCCCAGATGGCTCCAAAGACAACCCAAAGGCTGAGCCTCCTGTTTTCACAAGTTACCTCAATGCCCCTTTTTCTGTTGATAAATTAGATGGCAACAACTATGATACTTGGGCTTCAAACATCAAGTTGTTGCTTGAGGGTCAAGGATATGAAGACCACCTCACCACGGAACTTGCCTCTGTGCTAGCGGAAGAACAACCCAGGTTGAAGAAGATTGATAAACAGTTGTGTTGTCATCCAGTCCACCATTCACTCGTCCCTCAAGTAGATCTTCCATGCTCAGACCACTTGTGCTTCTGTTTGGGAGCAGGTCAAGGTTCTTTACACTAATAACACTCAGCGACTATATGGGGTTTGTCAATCTCATGAGTGTTATTGCTCCTTGGCAATTTGATGGACCTATGCCTGCTTATTTGGGAAAGGTTCATGGTGCTTTCCATAATTTCAATGAGTTGCTACCCCCTGTTGCTACTCCAGCGAAAGAACTCGAGCAACGCTGACCTTCTTCATGCTCATGACCTTGTATGGTTTGCCTCCAAAATATTCTGTCAACTGTGATCAGATTTTGGGTTTGCCTATTATCCCCACTCTGTCCTCGGGTCCTAGCTAAGCACCCTTTTGATTTTGTCCTAGTCTCGGCCTTGGTTGATATTTCTGTCCTCGTCTCCCAAAGTGCCAATCGTGGTCGTTCTCGCACTGGCGCCTTTGGTAAGCCTTGTTCGAAGTGTACATTCTGTAACAAGTTGGATCATACTGAGGATAGATGTTAGACCAAACATGGTCATCCTCAATGTTGTCCAGGCCGTTGTACTTGATTTACTTGAGCCTTCTGCACCACCGACCCCATCTCTGACTGCCTATGTAGACTTTCTGAAATCGTTTTAGCAACCGCAGGCTTCTAACCCTACTACGTTTGTTGAGCACCCTGGTAATGCATTTGCTTGTCTCTCTCAATCACCACCCTTAAGTCCTTGGGTCTTTGATTATGGTGCAGCTGATCACATCTCTGGTAATAAACGTCTTTTCTTCTAACTCTGTCTATTTACCTATAATTACTTTAGCAAATGGTTCGGATTGGAATTGTCCATCCCTTCCCTTCTCTGTCTGTTGATTCAGTTCTTTATATCCCTGGATGTCCTTTTAATTTATTGTCCATTAGTCGTTTGATCCGTTCTTTAGATTGTCGCATTAGTTTCACTAAAGACTCTACCATTTTGCAGGATTGAAGTTCGGGACGGATGATTGGCGTCAGATGTGAATCTAATGGCCTTTACCAGCTCTCTGCCACCTCTTGTGTGTGCTCTGTCACGGATTCCGTTCTCACCATCCATGCTCAATTGGGTCATCATAGCCTTGCCTAACTACAGTAAATGGTGCCAAACTTTTCCCAATTATTTAGTTTATCTTGTGAGTCTTGTCAACTTAGGAAACACACCTGTAGTTTGTTTTTCGATAGAGTCTGTTGTCGAGTTACGTCTCTTTTTGCTCTAGTGCATTATGATATTTGGGGTCTTAGTCGTGTTGAGTTTACTTTTAGGTCCAAATACTTTGTTACTTTCATTGATGACTATTCTTGGTGTACTTAGTTATTTTTAATAAAAAACAGATCTTAGTTATTTTCAATTTTTTAGACCTTTTATCATGAAAAAAAACTCATTTTGGTGTTCCAATTCATATTTTGTGTAGTGACAATGCTCGTGAATTTTTATCTCTGAATTTTCAAACTTTTATGGCATCTAATAGCATTCTTCACCTAATATCTTGTACTTATACCCCTCAACAAAATGGGGTTGTTGAGTGCCAAAATAGACATCTAATCGAAGCAACTCGGACCCTTTTGTATCATGGTCGCGTTCCCTTCTGTTTTTGGGGAGATTCGGTTCTCACTGTCTGCTATTTGATTAATCGTATGCCTTCTTTTGTGCTTGATAACCGGGTACTCCATTCTGTTTTGTTCCTTCACCAACCCCTCCATTCTCTTTCGCCTCGTGTTTTCGGGTCGACATGTTTTGTTCATAATCTCACTTCAGGTCTTGACAAACTGTCTGTCCGCTTCATCAAATGTGTTTTTCTCGATTACCATCGGTCTCAAAAGGGTTATTGTTATTTTTCACCAACTCTTAAGCGTTATCTAGTCTTTGTTGATGTCATTTTCTTTGAGTCTATTCCTTTCTTCGAGTCTCCTGATTTGCCACTTACACTCATTATTGAGGTCCTCCCTATTTCTCCTTCTCTTGTCCCAGTTGACCCTGCTCCACCACCACCGTCGCAACCACCACTAGAGGTTGTAGAGGTTACTAAGGCTCCTGAGGACTCTCCTCCGACACCAACTCCTTTACCAGCTCCAGCACTGCCTCCCGCGTCAGACCTTCCCATTGCTCTTCGAAAAGGTATATGATTCACTCGTAACCCTTCTCTTCACTATGTTACTCTAAGTTACCATCGCTTCTCTTCCTCGCATTATGCTTGTCTTTCCACCTTGTCTTCTATGTCTATTCCTAAATCTCTAGGTGAAGCTTTATCCCATCCTAGGTGGCGACAAGCAATGATTGATGAAATATGTGCACTTCAAAGTAGTGGTACTTGGGAACTTGTTCCTCTTCCTCTTAGGAAGTCTGTTGTAGGTTGTCGGTGGATTTATACGGCCAAGGTTGGCCCTTATGGCATTCTTGTTCACCTAAAGGTTCGTCTGGTGGCAAAAGGGTATACTAAGATCTTTGGTTTAGATTATGGGGATACTTTCTCACCAGTGGCGAAGATGGCTTCTGTTCGGCTTTTTCTATCTGTGGTCGCTATTCGCCACTGGCCCCTTTATCAGTTGGACATCAAGAATGCTTTTCTCCTTGGTGATCTGGAAGAAGTCTACATAGAGCAACCTCCAGGATTTGTTGCTCAGAGGGAGTCTTCTGGCCTCGTTTTGCGTCTACACAAGTCCTTGTATGGTTTCAAACAATCTTCTCGGGCTTGGTTTGGTTTATTCAGTATTGTTGTTCAATAGTTTGGTATGACTCGCAGTGAGGCTGACACTCTGTTCATATAATCTAAGTTTGTATCTATTTGATTGTGTATGTGGACGACATTGTTTTCACAGGCAACGATCACGAAGGTATAACTCAGATAAAACGACACCTCTGTCATCACTTTCAGACCAAAGATTTTGGCATACTTCATTATTTTTTGGGAATTGAAGTGGCAAAATCCAAAGATGACATAGTTATCTCAGAAAGGAAGTATACTATGGACATCCTTGATGAAACAGGACTATTGAATGCAAAGTCAATTGACACCCCTATGGATCCCAATGCTAGGCTTTATCGGATCAAGGGGAGCCACTTTCAAACCCAGGAAGATATAGACGATTGGTTGGAAAACTTAACTATCTTATTATTACCCGTTTAGATATCTCCTTTGCGGTGAGTGTAGTAAGTTAATTTCTAAACTCACCTTGTGAAGGACATTGGAATGCAGAGATTCGTATTCTCAAATATATTAAGAGAGTTTTAGGAAAAGGCCTTGTCTATTGATGGATACTCAGATGTTGGATACTCAGATGTTGATTGGGCAGGTTCTCCTACTGATAGGAGATCCACTTCTAATTATTGTGTATCCATTGAGGGTAATTTGATATCCTAGAAGAGTATGAAACAACATGTGGTTGCAAGATCAAGTATCGAAGCAAAATATCGAGTCATAGCCTCAGCTATTTGTGAGCTCATTTGTTTAAAACAGCTTCTTAAAGAGCTTCGGTTTGGAAAACGTTATGCAAATGACTCTTATTTGTGATAATCAAGCTGCATCACATATCGCTTCCAATTCAGTGTTTCATGAAAAAACCAAATACATTGAAATAGACTATTATTTTATTAGAGAGAAGATCTTGTCTGAAGTCATCACCACTAGTTTTGTCAATTCAAATGATCAATTGACATATGTTTTCATTAAGTCTTTGAGAGGTCATCGAATAAACTATATTTGTAACTAAGTTTGGTGCATATGACTTATATGTTTCAGCTTGAAGGAGAGTGTTGGAAACATGTAAATATATATTGTATTTATGTAGATTTTTTGTATAGGCTAACCAAATCATAATTGTATTTATTTGTATTTATTACCTTAATTCTATATTATTAGTTCTTCGTTATGTAGTTGAGACATGTGGTTTCACAATTTCTATGCTTTTGTTTTTGTTTTCTCTCTTTTAACATTAACGATACTTTTGGATTAATGGTTTGCAAGTGCAAGCCTTCCAAAGAATTGTAAGGTTGTTTTCTTTTCCTCGAAGGACTTTTTAGATTAATGTAGATGGTTTTAACCAAATTGCAGTTTTAATGTGGTATCGATTGCCTTCCCCCTTTCTTCTTATCGCTTACTTGGTTGCTGCTTGTGAAAGCGTGTGAATTATGTTGGTGAAAACTGTCAATGGTAAATTTGAGGGATATATGTATCTGGTTACAATAAATTTTGAATCATGGAGTGGAATGCACCAACCAAGCTCCTAGCCACACACATGCGTTTTTTAATCAGTGCCCAGAATGCACCTCTCAAGCCATCGTGGAGTACCCGCTATCAACCTACAAAGAAAGCCACCATCGACATTCACAAGCCCCAACTGCCATCTACCCCGTTGACCACCCCAACAGTGAAGCACAACCACCAGTGCACCATAAATGCACACTGCCTCAAACCCCACTGGACACTTCCACACGATCATTGAGCTTTAGCCTCCATCGTTAGTTACAATCCCTTGAAATTGAAATAAATAAAGCCTCAATCTCTTCCTCATGCACCTGCAAATTTCGCAACCACACAAATTGGGGGAAAATGCAAATTAATTAAGCAAAAATTGCAAAATCAAATTCTTATAGTAGTTAAAAATTAACTAACATGTTGAATATCAAAATGAAGAAAATAAAGAATACCAAAATGCTTGTTTAAGCCAGAATGCGTGTCCCGCCAAAAGTGTCTAGATAAAGATTGGGTTTGATGGTGGTTAGTCAATAGTCACATGTAATTCAATAGTTAGGTTTTAACGGTGACTATTATAAACCGTGGTTATATTAAGAACTGCAATGACATTTCATGACATCAGTAAATCACTATTCATGGTTTTTTTCACCTTTTAGCCACGATTTACTGTGGCTATTTACTAGTTATTTTATTTGACCAATCGGTCATAGCAGATAAAGTAAACAGAGTATGAATGCTCAAACATTTTGAGCATGTTAAATGTCTCCTCATTTATACAATATTTGTGAACTTACACTGAAAATTGTAGACGTTTGAATAAATTAGTTCTTAAAATCGTAATACTTATGTTATTTGAATCGTGGTTATATTAAGAATTGCAATGACATTCCATGACATCAGCAAATCACTATCCATAGTTTTTTCCACCTTTTAGCCACGATAATAATCATGGCTATTTACCAGATATTTTATTTAAGTAATCGGTCATAGTAGGTAAAGTAAACCGAACATGAATGCTCAAAAATTTTATAAGCATGTTAAACGCCTCCCTATTTATACAATATTGGTGAACTTAAATTGAAAAAATCATAGACGTTGAATAAATTGGTTCTTAAAATCATGTGTAATATTTATTATGTTATTTGAATACTCAAAATATTACATCTAGACAATACTTTACTTACATATGCATACAATACATTCACATACAATATATGAAAATAGTGAATCATACTCAACATGGACATGGTGTTCTAGGCGAGTGTAGTACCAGAACATTTTTGTTATACAAATGGCTTTATCAAGTTTTGGTTAGATCAAGTTCTAGTGCAGCTACTTGAAGACATTTGTATCTTTGTGAATTGTGCACAGATGTGATTGTACGAATTGAATTTCGTCGGCCATCTTACAAAATAAGAATGACAGAGCTCTCACATTCACAAACTTACATTTCTTCGGAAACGGATTACTTGCAGTTTTTTTTAACTGTAGGTGATCTTAGCTGTATAATTTGATTTGTAGAATGAAAAAAAATTATCCGTTAGATTAGGAATTGCACACGTGCAGTTATTTTGACAAATGTTGAGGATCTCAATCCTATTTCGTCTTATTTTGATCTGGGCATATGTTGTAGCGCAAGTATCGCTATAACAAAAGCCATTGAAGAAGAGGGCTACTGTTTTGAATTAAGTCTTCCTAGGTTTAGTATTAGGAACAACGTTATTTTTGGCAGTACCTAGAAGAAAATGGAAAACCCATCTTTATCTAAGAGGTCAGCGCGCTAATTGTCTTCGTTAAGAATGTGTGAGAAGTTGAGACACTGGTGTGAATTATAATTTTCATTGATTGATCCAATCTTTGAACTATTAACAGTTTATCATGTTGATCATTCATGTTAAATATTGAAAAACTTAAACATTCATAAAAATATAATTTAATAGTTTATAATTTTATATATTTTAAAAGTATGTATTATGTTAATTTAATAGATATTATGGGTGCAATTCACGTGATGGATCAACAATCTGGTAGGATCTTATCCAACAATGATAGCCAAATGAAGAATTGGATTTTTGGGAAGGTTTGAATATTCCAAATCTATTTACAGTTACCAGTTAAATCACTAGTGTCCATTATTCTTGATTAAGGACAATTTACCCTAGTTTACAAAGGATCGCTTGGTTCATAGGGCAGATTCTAATGCCTAGGCCATTCATTTGTTTGCTTTTAGTGATTTGCTCCCACGTGACAAGAAGCATCCTTTGGGTATTTTGGGATCCACTCTAAAAGAACCATCTATTGGCCCACCAAAGGGCGTCAGTAATTCTTTTGGGAAGTTGAGAAACATTCATAAGATTCAGATGACTAGGCAAAGTGCCATTTATCACAACCATCCTACCAACAAAAAGACAAGAATTTAGACTACCAGCGTTGAGGTCTTTGCTGGACCTTTTCAACAATATAATCAAGGTCTTTGGTGTTATACTTGGCCAGTTGGTCTTAATCTCAGAACTTAGGTATTTTCCTAAACTCCTCTACGTTCAATATTGAGAATTTCACTATGTTCATCTCTGATATCCCATTGGACACATTTATCGAAATAGATTCTAGATTAATCAAGATTTATCCTAAGACTAGAAACCCAAGCAAAATGACTAGCACCCCTTAATCTGTAGTTTTCCTAACCAGTTCCGGGAACAGATTCAGAAATCAACTAATAAAGAGGCTAAAGTTTTAAAAAATAAAGAATTCAAGATATTTAACTAATGAGAGGAGCCAAAATTATAAAAGTAAAGAATTTAAGATATTTAAACAAAAAATTATTAGTTTAAAAATTAAATATATCATACATTTATTGAAGTTGATTACACACTCCTTCTTATCATAAAATTCATCCTAGATTAAATTTATATCAATTTTTTTAGCAATTTTATTTGAATATAAGTGACTAAACATGAAAAAAGAATAAAATAAGCAATAAACCCAAAAAGATTATAGAAAATATCTTGATTTAAATGTAGCAATGTAGCAACATTGGACCAACCCATCCCACGAGTAGCCCAATTACTAAATTTTGTTAATTGTTTGTCATGAGTATATGGGCCAGTAAAAAGTAATAGCCACAATAGGGGCCCTTTTTTTGCATGTAAATAATAGTTTTTGGTGAATTACAAGTAAAAATAATATTATAATACTACATATACTAACTTGTCGAAAAGTTGGGGGGGACCAACGCTGCTACTTGTCTCCCATAGATTCGTTCCTGCCCAATTCTATCAAATATAACAATGTCATTAGTCATTAGCATAAAATAGATAGGAAAGCTTAATAGTTAATACTATGTCTGCTAGTTTTATGCATTTTCCACTGACCCTTCTTTATAAAATGATAATCTAATTCTACAAATCAAAGAACAAATGCCCAAGTCTTATGCAATTATAACACCTTTCTCAATAGCTCAAAAGCTTAGAAACAACTCGCTTCCCCGTTAATCCGATCAAACCTCCCAATTTTATTAATGTAGTTAGTCTAAATCAAATTTGGTAAATAATAGAGTATTAAAAAAATAATTGTTTTATTAACGTGTGTTAATCTAAGATATTCTGAAGAAAAAAAATTATATTAAGATCAAACAAACTATAGGGCTCTTACTATTTACAAATAAAGTGTACTAAAGAAAAATGAATACTTTTATACTCTTTGAGTCTTTTTAAACATATGGTCTTAAATTTGATCTTAATATTTATGTATATGAAAATAATATTATTAAGATTGAATTAAACTCAATAAGGTACAAAGAAAAGTGTCGTTTATTCCCTTCTTAATCGTATTTACATATCTTGGGAAAAATTCAATTCTTCATTTACCAACTATGTGCGCATTTTTGTGTAGAGCACTTATTAAATGAGAGATATTCTGGCTAAGTATAAAAAAAAAAATTATATTAAGATCAAACAAACTATAAGGCTCTTACTATTTACAAATAAAGTGTACTAAAGAAAAATGAATACTTTTATACATTATTTTTCTTTGTTTTTATAAATAAAATT
This sequence comes from Ormosia semicastrata, assembly GCA_029884595.1. Lineage (NCBI taxonomy): Eukaryota > Viridiplantae > Streptophyta > Magnoliopsida > Fabales > Fabaceae > Ormosia > Ormosia semicastrata. Next base: position 12,842,004 of record JAQQTO010000038.1, read on the forward strand.
ATTTTATATGTTCATCAAATCTTTTTAGTATAATAATTAAAAAATTATTAAATAAAAAATTAATCATACACTTTTTTAAAAATATATGCACTATTTATATTTTTTAGAGATGTGTAATTTAATAAGAAAAAAATAAAAAAAATATGTATGGTCTTGGTTGTGATAAATAATATTAAAAAGAGTATAAAAAATAATATGAAAAAAAATACGTAAGAATATTAAAGTTGATCTTTTTATAACTAAACAATAATCAATCAAACCGAACAAGGTACAAAGAAAAGTGTCGTTTATTCCCTTCTTACCACTCCTGGCTTATTTACATATCTTGGGATCTTCTGGGTCCTTTTGTTAGATCAGGCATTCAATTCTTCATTTACCAACTACCATGTGCGCATTTTTGTGTAGAGCTTTTTTAGTGGCGTGTCGCATCGTTGTCGGAACAATGCTAAGGAGTCAATTGAATCGACCTAATACAACAAATTGGGAAATGGCTATAGGTATAAAAAATAACATTATATTATAGCATCAAACTTTCAAGTGGGCATTGCCTCGTACATACTCTACTGTTTCCAAACAGTATCTTCATTTATTTATCATGATCAATCTTGACCTACATGCCGGGAGGTTGTCATCACTACTGACCTTAATAGAGGTCGTTGAAATAAGGATTTAGATTTTTTATGTCATTCTAAAGAAGTAAATATAAAAATATTTATTAGTATGATTTAATTATAATTTATGAATTTTTTTTATAATTTTTAATCTATGATCAAATTTTTTCTTTTTCTTAATCATATAAAAAAATATAAAAAGAACCCTATCCTTAAGACAAGATCCACTCTGCACAGGAATGGATAGGGTTTCTTGGGTCCTGCCTCTTGGTTTGCAAAATACTCCTTTCTATTTAAAATATTTGTAGTTTAAAATAATTGTATAATAGCTGTACCAGAATTAAAAAATTATTAAATAATTTAAATTATATAAAAATGTAATTATATTTAATTAAATTACTCTATATTAAAATATTTAAAATATTTATTTAATTAATATTTTCTCTCATTTTATTTGATAAAAACAGTAAGAGATAAGAATAAAATTTAAAAAATATAATTGATTTATTAATTTTTTAAAATCACAAATAAAATGAAAGGATAGTAAATAGTATTATCCTTGTGGATGTCACACGTCATGATGGGAACTATTATTGGACCAAGTTACAAACAAACAAACATGGGGAAACAAAGGCCCGCCACACACCTTGTGGCCCTCCAATCCAACCCAACCATAGTCAAATAAATGGTGTCAAGATTTTTCATATTCCCACGAACAAAATTAAAAATTCTTTGGTGTGTAGACATCTCTTGCATTTTTCAATAAACATGATATCCATATTCAATGATGGTATCTTACGCCTCGTTTCATACGTTAGACTCTATCTCCAATGACGTATCTTAAACACGTGGCCGTAGTGTAGACAGCCACACGTTTTAAATGTTTTTTAATGAAGTGGTGGACATGTGTGCCAGCTGCAATAATCCTATGATCCTATTATATTAGCTTTGGATGATAGAAGTGTGGGGATATTCAGATTTGGTGACATCTTCTCTTAAATTTTTTTTAAAGAAAAACAACATTAAATATTTTTGTAATCTTTAATTTGCGTTAAAGTAATATTAGACCATAAATTTAGCATGTTTTTCAAAGTAGAGATGACTCAACCAGTAGAATTAAACTACGTCAATTCAAATGGGTTGAGTTTGATTTTCGCCAATAGTTTTTTTATTGCTAAATGTTAAGTCATCTATAAATATTAGTGGATTTTTTGTTTTCCTTGTAGTCTTTTATTGTTAAGTGATATGTAAGTATTACTGTAAATTCTTACATAAATTTGTAATTTGTTTTGACCTTAAAATATGACAATCTCTCGTTCTCTAAACTTTTTAAAACAACTGTTTTTGGAAAAAAATATTGCTATAAATCATCAAACGTGACAACTAATAATGACAATTATAATTATGTGGTTTTTTTTATATGTAACATAATTGAATTGGGTTAAGTAAACATGAGACACCTTCAACTAGTGTTAACTAAACTCGCTTTCTACCATGGATCTTATGATATTATCAACAAACATTCTATAGAAAGAAAAAGAAAAAAAAGTGACTAGGTTTGTGCCTATGACCTTTTTAGTAAACAATTTATAAATATCATGTTAAAATACGAGTAAGAGGCTTGATCCGAAAATTTGAGGAAGAAACAGATGAGGCCTGGTATAATATGCAAATATGAGCCGCAATTCTCCTCTTTGTCTCCGCAATTCTCCGCTGTCTGGTTCTCAGGATTTAGGGGTTAGGGATTTCAGAAATGGGAAAACAAGAGAGATAATATGAACAAACGTTAACGTTAACAGAGCATAAAATGAAGGTGCTAATTAGATAATTTAATTAATGATGTGTAAAACTTTTAATTTATGGAAAAAGACAACAAAGACCTGCACAGATTTTTAAGTTTTTATATTAAAATTAATCTAATTTATTCAATTAAAATGATATATTTTATTAGACGTTTTAGATCTAATGAAGTGGTGGATTAAATTTAATTATGAATTGTTAGTAATTCAACTAAAATATGTATTAGACATCCAATTTAAAATTAATTCAATAGATATCTAATATATTTTATAGTTTTTTTTAGTAGAAAAACATATTTTAAATTCTTACATAAAGAATAAATCTCGTTCTCTAAACTTTTTTTATTCAAACGTGACAACTAATAATGACATTTATAATTATGTGGTTTTTTTTATATGTAACATTTTGAATTGGGTTTAAACATGAGACACCTTCAACTAGTGTTAACTAAACTCGCTTTCTACCATTCTTAATTATCAACAAACATTCTATAGAAAGAAAAAGAAAAAAAAAGTGACTAGGTTTGTGCCTATGACCTTTTTAGTAAACAATTTATGGATATTAAAATCCATTCAATCCTGGTAATAAACTTCATTAAAATAGATTAATGGATAGATTAAAATTAATCTAATTCATCAATTAAAATGATATATTTTAAAATTAGTAATCCAACCAAAACATGTATTGGATATCTAATTAAACCAATTCAATGGATATCTAATATATTTTATAGTTTTTTAGAGAGAGAAATATATTTTAAAGAGAATAAATTTTTTAAAAAGAAAAATATAGATCGGATAATATTAAACATTTTATAATAAATCTTAAAAAATGAATTAATAATTTATTTTAAATCTAAATGAATTAACAATGAATCTATCTAAAATCAAACAAATCCATCCATTTGACACCCTTCAACGATTTTATCTAAAAACAAATTCAAGTCGTGCAGTTGCGTTGCTGAGTAAATGATAAGGACCAAAGAACTATGAAAGTCCAACCGGATCACTGGTCACAACAGGCCACAATTATGTGCATTTCTATTTTTTTTTCGGTATTGTTATTCTTATATATATGAAAACTCATTATTCATTTATTTTCGTAATTAGGTCCTTGTACAGAGACTCATTCACATTTAAATTTTGTCTGCACCAAATGGCATTCAAAGTGCAAGGATTGGATTGGATTAAAAATTACATAATCTTAGTGCTGCAAATTTAATCTCATCTAAATTTAATTACAATTTACTCACAACTGTTAGATAAGATATTTTAAATTAATAAAAAATAGATAATCCTGTAGTGCAAATTGAATGTCATTCATGAAAATGACATAATTTGTTGGCTTAGCACAGCCAATATGGAGGTTGGGAGAATAGTAGAATATGACCATGAACCTTTTTATTTTTATTTTATTATTATTTTACATATCATGAATCATATTTTATTTAAATTTTTATATCTTGACAAATTAAGTTTAATTTTGATGTATTGTTATTGTGAAAAAATTTTACACTATAATTTAATGTTGTGTTGATAATTTATATAATAAACTTCACTATATTAATAATTATTTAAAATATTCAATTTATTAAATAATATAATAAAACATCATTAAATATAAATATAAAATTTTTTACACTCACAAGTCACAATAGATCAAAATTAAATTCAAAGAAATTATGTATCCCCTCAAATTGACGAATATTATCACTTGCAAAACCGTTGACCGGAATGGCCACAAATGGATAATGATATCGATGTTTATTTGTGAAAAATGTTCAAAAGGACCTCTCTCTTTCCTATTTGGAGCTACTTGGAGGAGGAAGATAAATAAGGGCTGGTCCCCCACCTCGCAGTCAAATAACAATAATAATGGACTCTATTGTGATAAGCCTAATGGTAGTGGTAACCTCCGCCTTTTGGGGGTTCGACACCTAACATTCCCCCTCTCCTCAAACACCTTAACACGTGTACCCGTTGACGCAAAAAAATAAACCCATTCTGATTGATTGGTCGTTGTTCTGACGGTACAATAAAATGGAGATGGCACAAGAACAAAAACATCCAAGTTCATTTCATAGGCTTGGGTGTTGGGTCTGCTCTGTCTATCTTACTTATTGCGCTATCAAATCTGAATGAAGCTGCTCGATCTGCTACCAATATAAATAACATGGTAACTAGTCTGCCCCCCATTGGCTTTTCCATTGCAGTGGCCGATCCTCATTCCAACTACATTTGCAGGGTGGCTCATCAGTCATCGTACACTTTTCCTTTTCACTTCCATCTGATGGGTCAGCACAACCACCACCCAGCAAGGCAGTAACGAAATTAATTGCCAAAAAAGATTTGAAGGTAAAAGAAAAGAAAAATAAAACGGAGGGTTTCTTCCTCAAAATATAGTGTTCCAGCCTTTTTAACCAGTCCATCTCTTTTTTTAAGTCAAGTCTAATATTTTTATTATAAATAATATATATATTTTTTATATTTTATTTAATATTATTTATTATATTTAATTTTTTTATTTTTTTTTTTTTTCTCAATCACATATCTTTTAAAAGAATATATAAAATACTTACATTTCTAAAAAAAATATAAAATCATCATTTTCTCTCATTTCCTTGGTCTGTTTCGTTCTCACCGGTAAAAGAACAGTAACATTGTAGTGTTGATTGGCGCTCACCAAATGACACTGATTTGACTGTCATTTCTCGTATGTTGCACTAGTAAGGCTAAGAATATCTAGTATCATACAATATATAAATACGGTAATTTTTTTAAAAATCCAAATATATGTAATACAATATATATTAAATAAAATATTCTTATATATATTAAAAAAGACAATTTAAATTTATCCACTTATTATCATTTCACTCTAAATTTTATATGTTTTTTTAACTCATTTAGTGATAAAGAAAATATGTTATTTTGAGTGATTATTTTGAAGATTGTAAGATTGTAAGAGTAAATATAAAGGTAATTAATGAAAAAGATATTTAAATCAATGTCTTAAATTTTTCGCATAATAATATTTTGAAGATGATAAGTATCTAATATATATTTTTGATATTTGATATTGATACGGCATTGAGTGATGTAAAGTTGTAAACCTTTTTATTTTTATTTTTATTTGATATTGATACGGCATTGAGTGATGTAAAGTTGGACCCCACATCCATTGAGCATTGCTGTATACTACGAAATATTAAACGAAGGAAAATATATTTTATCCAACTAAATACTTTTTAATTTTCATTCACCGTATTTTTGTGTAAAATGAGTGTTAAATCAAATTGTATATAATTATAGTACTTTCATGAAATACAATATGAGTTTGTAAATAAATTAAAAAAAAATTAAAATATAAAAATTAGATGAATAACGAAACAAAAAAATAAGACAATGCGTTATATAGTCTAATTAGGTTTTGAATTCTACCATGGAAAATATAAAATACTCTTTCGCTTCCTCCCATTTCTGGGATGCACAAGTAGGGCCTATAATCTCAAGATTGGTGGGCAAATAACATGAATTTTGACTGCCAACAACTAATTTGAAGAAAACAGCACCATCGTAGTACCAGTGCACTCGAAAAATAGCATTTCCTTCAAAGATGATTTATCGAAACACGGTGCATAATGGTCTAAGAGAAAACAACCAGATGCCAAGTCTCAGTATACATCAATCAGTAACTGAATTATACGAAGAATTTTGAAAGCAAACACTTCTGTTGGTTTGCCTTTCATCTGTATTATATTACAAGATAGGCTAGGGTGGCGCCTGTGGGGGCTTAACCTGGTAATAGTATTGAGATGCGTTGCTGCTAGGTACGCTGGATGGAGTAAAACAGAGACTCTGGGGAATTGAGTTCATAGATTTTGTTGGAAAGATAGCAGTCGATGGAAAGGTAGCTGAAATTGAGAATCCTGATGATGCTGCAGCAGAGAACGGTGGTACTGGGGTAGCAGTGAACTGGCCATGCGTTTGCCACGCCCAATTGGGGAATCCTTTTGAAGGATTTATGCTGATTCTCTCTGCTCTTTCCTGCCAAATATTTCAACAATCTTTGATAAACAGGCTTGCAAATCGTTTACACTCAAAGTTCAATGAATGCACAATGTGGCATCGCCCAGAATCTCTAGATTGGCTACAAAAATAAAATGAATGCAGCCGAACGTTCAGTGAAAATATTATCACAATGCTGTGATGGGCCTTGTTTTCCAACTCTATCCATACACCATATTCACCTTATTTTATTAATATAATGACCATTACATTGACTATATCTTTGCATTATCACAACGTATTTATGGACTGACCACTCCAACGTATTAATTGTTGATTGGTCTAGTCTACACAACTTATGTAGACCGACACAAGGTTTACACAAGTATTTCTCTGTTTTTAGACGCATTTGAACCAACTCATTTTGTCGAAAGATTGAATGACATGGAACATCAAATATATATCTATAACATAACACAGACAATTCCCTACACTTTCCAACAACAAAGATTGCACCAAAAGCACATAAAAATTCATTACTAGATCCCTGAACATAAAAATCAACTTTCTGTGTTAAGTATTAGTTTATCACATTCAAAAGTCAAGCATTCTTCATTATTCTAATGAAGACACTTAGCAAGGAAATAATTATAAAGGTTTTATATGAAGCACTCAATAAAGAAATGAGCAATTAGCTCCAGTTGTAAAACTAAATACCAGTTAGTGAAATCACCTCATTGGGAAAGAAACTAGGATGCATGCCATTCCATACAGAAGGACGCTCTTCAGTTTCAACCAGCCTTTCCGAAGATGGACTACCAATTACTGAATTAACATTGGTTTCCATCTGCAAAAAAAGAGAACCCAGCATATTATGATCACTCCGTAGGACATCAAATGTGAAGAATTGATAAAACAATACCAAAGACCAAAAGTTTTTCAAAGATCAAGGCCGTCAAAGGAAAACAGGTTGTAATTAGCTACATGTGCACCCACGAAGGCCACAAGAGCTCTGCTTCCAGATAAATATATCCTCAACAGTTATCATGATATGAAGAGTGTTATGAAACTGGCTTGAGAGCATAAAGAGATCTATTAACCTTTGTTCCACATAATTTGGAAGAAACCTAAAATAAATGGAGATATATAATTCAACTATACCCTTGAACTTCTTTCAGCGTGCATGTTGTATAGGACGGATGGGAACTGAAGTTGCCCCCTATTTTCTTTGAGACCATGTCCTGGGGTCGCTATGCCCAAATTGAGGTCAAGATTGTGACTCCCACCTGTGTTGAAAACAAATATAAACCCCATTTCACAGAGAGAACATCTTTTACTCTGAAAATCACTTGGAAATTAAAAATATACGAAGCTCTTTGCTATGAAGTACTACCTTCATTAATGGCTGCAGAATTCATCTCTCCTTCATATGTACTTGGCTCAAAGTTAGTCACTGCTTCCCTTCCGTTGCATTTGATAGCTGCCTTATCGTAAGCCCTGATTTCCATAAAATCAAAAAGGGAGACACGTGTTGGATGGAACCCTAATGAGCTTGATAATTCAGGGTAATAAATTCAGTGCAGGTAGAATGTAATTCATGTATCATTAGGACCTTGCAGCTTCTACTTCGCTGTCGAATAGCCCAAGATATATATACCTGCACGAAAGCATTGCAATCTCTATAACCAAAACACATTTGCCAATCGTTTCTTTGAAACATGCATCTTACTATCTTAGTCATGTTTCTCCGAACACGTAAAAATCGTAAAGACCCATTGAGAACTAAGCTGATACCAATTCGCTTTGCAAGCCAATAGGTATTTGAATTCTTAATATCTAATCCTATTATCATAGTAGACCACTACTTCAATTGATATGACCCTCTCATGTAAGTAACATGAGAGCGTCCTGATCCATATAAAAATAGGTCCTCACTTTTTGCCAAGGAATTGTCCCATTCGAGCTTCCCAACGGCCACATTTGTGGAGTGTTACTCCTCGGTATTTTGAACTCCCCCTTGAGAAACCAGTACTTTGGCGACGGAGTATGTGAACGAATTCCTCCTTGGATAGATTCTTCATCTGTGCATAAGTAACAAAATAGTGAAAAATCTAATCACATGAACCACCTAGTTTCATATTCATCAAGTGCTTGTGAGTTTTTCCAACCTGTTTAAGATCATCCTCATAATCACTCAGATTGAAATTGATGTCAGCATCAACTCCCCTGAACTTAATAGCAGCTCGATCATAGGCTCTAATTTTGAAAATCCCAAGTCAATTGAGGAGCACAACAATCAAATTCTCAAAAATCACAACAAAGGACCGTTTCTTCAGCTAAATCACGACAAAGAAAATCAAAATATGTGCAAAGTTCTACCTAGCAGCAGCATGAGCAGTGTCAAATCCACCTACAAGCTCAAATACCATTTTCGTCAGAAAGATACTAAAAATAGTAAATCATAGAATATTATTTAAAATATTACCGAAATTCATTCATAAAATAAAAATCCATACCTAAATAGACTTGCTTCCCGCAATCCCTACACCCAATAATTACAAATACAACAACAACAACAAAAGTCAGATGCAATTCAACCATGAATTGCCAAAATCAAATTTCACCCGAATAATAATAATAATAATAATAATCAAGCAATAACAGAACTGAAAGACCTAAACGAAAAGGGGGGAAAAAGGTAACGAAAATAAAACCAAACGCGCCAGAAATTTACAAGAGAAGCTAAATTTGATATTACTACAGAGATTACGAACCAGATATGCGATTCCCATCTTCCTGTTCTTCTGTAGAAGGTGACCCCTCTGTACTGCGAGCTCCGAGACCTAGGTCCCCTTCTACTCTTCTTCGCTTTCTGCTGAGGTTGTTGCTGAACCTGAACCATCTTCATCTCATCCTGGCGATCGAACAAGAGATCCACCAACTCATTCCTCGCTGGAAACGACGACGTAGCCTGCCCCTGCCAATTCCCGAACGACACGCCGTCCACTCCTTTAGCTCCACTCACCGGGAATAGCTCCTTCGTCACAACGTCGTTCCCGCCTTCCACCTTAAGGATACCGAAATCGAAGGTGACCACGTCGTCGGCGCGTGTGGAGCACGAGTCTTCGTCGCCTCCGCCGTTGCTGGACCTGTCCGCATTGACTACAGAGGAATTAGAGGTCCCCGATTCCGCCATTTGATTCCAGGAACCTTCCGGAAACTTCTCCAACAACAACACCGACTCGCCGTTCTGAGTTGAATCGGCCGAGTCCGCATTGAGATTAAGATCGAACATGGCGCTTTATCTTCAACTAAACTGAACTCTAATCTTCTTCTTTTTTTCTCTCTTTAATAGCTAAAATATTCAACTAACTTCGCTTCAACGTCGCCGCTGATTTTATTCGAAGCGATGATTCCGACGGCGAAAATGGATCCAATAAAAAACAATCAAACGATAAAGTAATGTAAGCAAAACCGTTGAAGAAATCGTTAGGGAGAGAGAAAAGTAGAAAGGAAAACAAAATCACGAGCTCGTTCAGTCTTCCTGAGATCGCCGGAGTATTTTCCGGCGACCGGAAAAAGGAAACAGAAGGAGGAAGAAACTCACTGAACGAGGTGTGAGAAGGAAGCAACGCGAACTACGGCAGTTACATTTATCATTTCCTCGGCGATGAGTTCAGCATCGACGGAGAGAATGAAAACATCGCCGACTATTTGGATTCCAGAGAGAGAGAAAGAGAGAGAGATGGGACGTGTGAAGCAACACTTTGAGTTTCAGACCCATTTTTAGAGGGAAGGAATATATATAAACATTTTATCTCTCATGATGGAGACCGGTTGGTTCGGTCACCGGTCACTAATATTGCAAAAGGGGATAGATATTTGGTTTGCTCTTTCTTCTTTTGTGGTCTCATGGACGGAAACCACAACGGCCAAGTTGAGTTTTGTTTGCGGCTTTATTTCTTCTTTTTTTTTGTACAACTTTCTTCTTTTGTGTGTGTGTAATTGTGGATGATGATTGATTTGGGATTAAGGGTCATGTCTTAATTGCGTATTAGTATGCTAAATACATAAACTTTGTTAATTTTGCTTATGATGGATGCAAATTTCACTATAAATAAGAATCTATCCCAAAATAAGAATTGTGAGGTTGTTCAAATTTGTCAGATCATTTATGATTATGAGTTCCTTCATAAGAATCTATCCCAAAATGTGAATCATTTATTAAATGATAAAGTGAATGTTAACTTTAGATACATTGATTAATCAAATCAGATTTAGCTAATGGAAATGATAAAGACTGATAAGTAAAGTAAGAGTAAGAAGTCATATAAGTATAAAATGAAGTGGCAAAAGGAAAAATATTCTTAATATAGGGTTTTTTTTAGTTTCTTTTTTTGGGAAATTGGCGTGCTTAGTCGTTTTAGGAAAGTTGGCTATTAAGGAAAAACAAATGGTACCCTACCTTTTTTTATGCATAAATGTTACCCTACCTGATTATTTAATAGAAAAATTCAAACTTCTAGGTTATATACTTATTAGGGAAAATTTTGGTAATGAAAGTGATGGTATATTTCAATAAAATCTAAATATAAATATATTTTTTTGGGGGTCAATTTGCATATCTCTATTTTTATGTTCACAACTACATTATAAGCCTTAATATTAAATTTACTTAGGCTGTGTTTAATGTACAAGATAGGGAGGACCTGATAATATTAACTAATACTATTAGGTCTTATCAGGTGTTTGGTGGTTTAACCTGATAGTATAATGAAATCAAGTTCAACACTTTTATCATATTCTAACTTAATTATTCTATCATCTTCCCACCTCCTGATTAGACTTGATAGGATATCTTTTCGTACCTTACCCCTCAACTTCATCCCTCTCACTCCAAGTCTCTCCTTCTTTGCCGTAGCGTTCCCTAACCCTTCATGCGAGATCCCCCGACCTCTGCACAACCCCAACAACAAGGGCATTTGCTCATCACCCATGTCTGAAATCCACACCGACACCCACGCTCCACCACCGTCTCTGCCGCCGGCGTTCTTGCTCCAATGTACGCCGCTCCAGCAGCTTGCATTGGCAGCGCCGTTGTACAGGTAGTGATCGTGGTCGCCTGATGCCTTTCGTGACAAAGCCTGGCTCCGGCGCAAAAGGAATTGGAATAACCATCGTAGCAAGAGCGTGACGGACGAGGACGTGGATGAACTCAAAGCTTGCATTGAATTGGGTTTCAGATTCGAATCACCACCAGAGATGGAGTTGGATCAGCGTCTCTCTGATACCCTACCTGCTCTCGGCCTCTACTACGCCGTCAACAAGACCTACAACGACTCCCTCTTCCCCAAAACCGCCGCCGCAAGCACGCCGTCTTCGTCCATCTCGTCTGACTGTGACAACACTGTTTCTCGTCGCGAAAGTCCCTACACCACCATCTTCAGTAGTGGTAATTAAGATTCTTAATTTTATTTGATTTAATTTTGGTCTTAATTATTCTTAGTAATTAATTAACTTTGATTAAGATCTCTTATGATGTTTCCTTTTTTTTTGTGTTGGATTCAATGGTGCTAATCTAATTGTTGTTTTCTTGTGGTGTTATGAAGGTAATAATCCCCAGACGGTGAAGACAAGGCTGAGGCAGTGGGCTTAGGTTGTTGCAACAATGGAATCTTCGAGGTATGGCTAGCCTTCGGCATATAGATCTAGCGGCGAGGACATCATTCAGTGTGGCTAGATGGCAAACCCATGGCTTCTTTGATTTGTCAGGTCCGTTCAGTTCATTGTTTTTCATTAAATCACTTATTCTGCTTGTTTTGGGAATTGGGGATGATTTTTTGTGTTCTTAGGAAAGGTCCCAAATTTGCTCATTGTGTTTGTAAATTTAGCTCATATAGTTACAATTGTTTTGGATGTGTTGATTCGTTGATATACTAATTTTTGCTCATGAGTGATGAATGATAGTATGATCATAGTAGATAGTTATATATACTATTAAGTTACTTATATTATTTGCATCAAATATTTAATCGTATAAGAATTTATCAGCTTATTTATACTATCAAATCTAATCTTATTACTTTATACTATTATATCTTATACTATCAAATACACCAAATACAACTTTATCTTCTTACAAGTCTGCAATGGGATAAGGGCAAGTTTGTTCAAATATTGACCAACTACGGCAAGATAATAATTTTTTTTTAAAAAGAAAAAAATGCCACAGCAATTACCAATTCATCATATTCATACATAATGTATTGAGAGGGGTGATATCATAACGCATGCAACTCATAATAAATTATTTCAAATAAGCATGTATAGTGAAAATAAAGCATTTTATTATATTTTTTTACAATTCTCTCAAAAACCTGTAACTAATATAATGAACACAAGGACACTTACAAATAATATTTTCAATATTAATTATAGTTTGATCTTCATTATTTTACTGTCAACTTTCAAACACCTATAAAATATTTCAAGTAGCTAATTTTTCGCATAGCACGACGTGAAAGTGAGGCACACACTTAAAAATAATGCAAGATTTATTTATAAAAATTAATAAGATAGTGAAAAAAAAATATGATCACCTCAGATTTTTGTTTAAATTGCTTATGTATAGTGTAGATTTATAATATTTATTATTGTATTAAACATATCTTTAAAATTAAATTCTTAAAAGAAATAAAAATTGTTTTTGTAAAAACAAATTTAGACTCTGCTATGTACATATATTTTATTCCTTTTTTTGTTATGCTAAAGTTTCTTCATGTATTTTTACATGGAAAAAGAAAAGAAAAGTTTATTCTTCTATAGTAGAGACAAATTTTACATCTATGATCAAAATAATTTAATTAACGTTCCGGAATATTTATCATTTTTTTATTACTATCATATGGTGTATGAGTTAATTTATATATATTTCGATTAATTTATTTCTTTGATATGATCAAAAACAAATCATTAAGGCTAAAACTAAGAGATTTACAAAAAAAATTATTAATATCCAAATTTACAAGAAAATATATTTATGTCTTACTCTAAAAAAAACTAGCATAACTAATATTTTAATTTATATTAATGTATTTACTTACATATCACATATTCGAACACACCAATCACATTACAACTGTAGACCAATTACTTGGGGTTATGATTATGTTTGCTACAACATCGTTCCAACATGTATCTTTCAACTTTATTGTCAATAGTAGACTAGCAATTTTTAGAGCATATCTTATACATGGTCAACAAACTTAAAAAGAATATAGTAGAGTCTGTACGTTATTTTTTGTTTTCGACAAATTATGTTAATCTTTTATAAGAGTAACCTTAATTAGACAATAAAGATTTGCTCAACTATTAAGATCAAATGTTAAAAAAAAATAATCTCAAGTTTGATTCCACGTCAATTTTATTGTTATAACAAATTAAAGGGCTTAATTTTAAAATTTACCACTTAAGAAACTCAACTTTATTTTAAACCTATTAAAAACCTCGATTTTAATAAAATAATATTAGTAATACTTATGAATGAGAAAAAAAATTCAAGGTCATATATGTAATGTGTTTCGTTTATGTCATGAATTATTTTTACATTTCAAATTGGGTGATTTTATATTTTAAACATTTTTTATTTAAATATATTTTTCAATAAAGTTGGCTTCGTTAATTGATTGGTATTAATAAAAGTTTATTCTTTTAATTGATTTATCATAAAAAGTTTAGATACTCAAACAATACTTCATTCATAAGCCGTATCTAAAAATATCATTATAAATCTTTGTTAAGGCTTTTAAAATATCCCGACTTAGGAAAGTGACATTATCTCTCGCTAAACTTCCTCCTTATTAAAAAAAAACTAACTTCGATTCATATCCTTTCACATGTAAATTACAAATGAGTAATAATATAAATCATCATTTTATGAAATATTAAACTCATTAATAATTTATACATTTTCATACTAAGATCTTCATGTAACAAATAGATGGATATGCAATTGAAGAGCTATACACACAAAATATTTCTTTTTTTTTAATAAATTTGAATTCTAACCTATTAATATGGGACAAAATATTTATCTTGGGCATATGGAAACCCTTTCTTGGCGTGTGAATGGACATACGTCCTAATGAGAGGCAATTAACAAGTTGTTACATGATTGCTTTAAATAATGTAATGGTCCAATGCCTTATCATTTCATTTATTGTCATTTTAAAGACGATTTAGTAGAAAATTGAAGGATTACACTAAAAATAAATAAATTTGTTAACATATACTCTAAGATACATGTTAAGGAATTAAAAATAAAAGTATAAAATAAAAAATAAATATTTAATATTTTAAAATTCTAAAAAACATTTATCATTTATTCTTTAAATAATTTGAATGGATAATAACTATTATTTAAATTCTTTAACACGTGTTTATAGAATAATGTAAAAAAAATCTATCCATTATTGGGAACATGTAGGAATCGGATAATTTATAGCACGGCATCTAACCTGTTTTTGGCCAGAAAAATTAATAACCCAAAACCTCGACGTCAATTTCTTATTTTTTATTTTTCAGATTTTTTAAGTATTTATTTTGTTTTCTTTACTGTACCAATTGAACCACCAATGCGTGACTATGGAGTAATGGACATTGGACCATGGTAGTTTTGGCAATCTGCTACGGCCAAGCGTATCTTCTCTGCCGATATCTCAGTCAAATCACGTTGTATTGTACCCGATAATTTGGAGCATTGAATGCTATTCTAAAAGGCAGAATCAATCATCATCTTCCAAACATTCTTTGGTAATACATTCAACCAATAAAGGTGTTCATCGTCAACTTGATCTTTTCTTATCTCGACTTAATACAACTAGAAAAGGATCTTCAGAGACAATATTCAAGTTTTGGCACAAGAGAGCTTCTTTGGTATCAAAAATCCAGGGGTTGGGAACAAAAATACCAAATTTTTTCATACCAAAGATAGAAGGAGAAATAAGGTCTTAATATTGATGGTGGTGCTCGGAAGAAACTTTGAAAAGGGAGGCTCATTCTTTTTCAGAATCTTTTTCAAGCAAGTGAACCTTATTCTCCTCAAAGCTTGAAACTATGCTTTATACCTCAAAGTTGACAATGATTTTTACCATCTTTTACTTTTCTATGGAGGAGGTAAAGGAAGCCTTGTTTTCAATGAGTCCCTATAAGGCGCCAGACTCGATGGTTTTAATCTTCTTTAGATCCTATTGGCATGTTGTTGCTCAAGATGTTTGGGATTTCAAGCTTCAAAGATTTTATATGTGCTTTTGAAGCTTATTTTCTCATTTGGATAATCTGATTGGTCCTCTTAGTTTTAAATGGCATCAACCAATGCCATTGCTCAAGAACTTTGTCCCTTAAAATTGGAATGGTGAGAAACTTGATAGCTTTGTTCAAAAGGGTTCGACAAAGGTGATCCAATATCCCCATATTTGTTTCGTTTCCTTCCTCTGCATGGAAAATTTAGCTTTGCTTATTCAGGAGAAAGTTCACTTGATAAAGCAAGCTTTGTAGGTTTTCAATCATGGTCCGGTATATCTCATCTCTTCTTTGCCGATGATATCACAAAGCGCATAAGAAGCAACAGCAGAAAGGTAACACAAGAAATTGTGCATCACTATCTTCTTTTAAAATTGATTTTGAGAAGGCATATGATCGAGTGGATTGGAACTTTCTTCGTCTTACTTTAACTGAGTTTGGCTTTGCTCATCAAATTGTTAATCTTATTATGAATTGCACTACATCTTCTACTTTGTCCTTAAAGTGGAATGGTGAGAAACTTGATAGCTTTGCTCCAAAGAGGGGTTTGAGACAAGGTGATCCAATATCCCCATATTTGTTTGTTCTCTGCATGGAAAATTTAGCTTTGCTTATTCAGGAGAAAGTTCATGATAAGAAGTGGCTTCGGTTTCTAATCATGGTCCACCTATATCTCATCTTTTTTGCCGATGATTGTCTTATGTTTGTTAAAGCTAAGACTTCCAGTGAATGTCCATAAATCTCGCTTCTCGGCTTCCAAAAATGTTCATCGGACCAAGGTATTAAAATTTGCCTCTATTATTAATTTTCAACATACATATAATTTAGGCAAATACCTTCTTTACTTTGTGGTTGGAAAGGGAAACAACGGTAGAGTTACATTAGCAAACTCGTTATTGCATCTATTCCTATTTATTCCATGCAGAATTTATGGCTCCCGTGAAGGTGTATGTGATAATATTGATGCTTGTGTTAGAAGATTTATATTTGTCGGGTGAATTGGAATGCCACTAATAGCCTTGTTGGGAAAGCATGTTTGGGATATGATGCATAATCCTAACAAATTATGGGTGAAACAATAAATATTTGGATGGTATTCATACATATTGTGGGAAAGGGGCGATATCATTATGGTATGAATGGCTAGATGATGATTACATCCGTAATTTGATTCCTTATGTTCACATACAAGCATTGTGATTGGCATTTCCAAAATATTGCTACTCCAATTCCTTTGGACATCCAAATGAAAATGAAGAACACCTTCATTGATGAATTTTCACATGATGTGGTGATATGGGGTAACTCTTCTTTTGGTCTCTATTCAGCTAAGTCTGCTTATCAATGGCTAATTCATGAGCCTACCTCTCACTTTGCCCGCTTAGAAAGCTGGACCTGGGTTTGGAACCTCAAACTTCCGAAAATATCAAACACTTTTTAAACTACATGAAAGCCTTCCTACTAACTTATTTCGCTTCAATGTCATGTTTCTTTTGATTCACAGTGTGTGGTGCGATCAAGAGTCCCTTTGTCATACTCTTCGTGGATGTTATAGAGCAAAGCGGATTTGGGAAGTATTGCGTTTGAAGCTGAATTTCTTTGCTCAAGGCATCGTTGAATGGCTTCAAGAAAATCTAAATGGAACTGTACGTTACGGATTATTTTCAAGGAACACAATGATGGGATGTGTGGTATATTTTGAATCATATTCATTCATTACATGGGTTAATAATTCAACATTTGGTTCGTTGGAGAAGATGCAAACAACAGGAGGTTATGGACTTCAAGGTTAATGTAATAAGCCTTCTTTTGGAAATCATGTTTGGTAGATCTTCGGCTTTGGGGATTAATAAGGAATATGCATGGGGGAGTGGATCATTGGCTTCTTGGGATTTTGTGGTATAGCAACAAATTTGTATGCCGAGCTTTTAGCAATCTCCAATGGACTTAAAAACAAATTTGGTGTGCGAGGAGGTTATTGGACTCACCTGCCGGCAAAATACTTTCAAGGTTAATGTAGATGACTCTTTTGGAAATCCTGGTAGATCGGCTTTGGGGGATTATAGGTCGCTTATTTCCAATGGACTTAAAAACGACTTGGTGTAGGTCGATTATTTGTGAATTATTCAGATTCCAAGACAAATTTATATCTTTGATCATACAAGGAGTTAATCACTTACATCCTTATGCTCCTTAATCCATCACATTAGGAACTATATGTCCTTTTGGGCTTTGAGCTTTCAACACATCTTACGTGAAGGGAAATAATGCTAGCAAAGCAAGGAGCTTCTTCAGACCAGCCTTTTGTTTCTATAGACATATGCCCTCCTCATCTAGCCTCTGCCTTGTTAGCAGATGCAATGGGTGTAGTCAGGCTTAGAATGTAGTTTCTTTCTTTTCGTTTATTTTCTATCTGATAAAAAAAAATGCCATAATTATTGGATTTTTTCCCAGTGAAAACTGATCCTTGTCCAAATTTTCTCCAAGTTTGTAATGCCAAACAACAATATTCTTGTAAATTAAGGCATTGAACACACACAGCAAAATTGGTTAGTTCCAAATTGATAACTCAAAACCAATCTTCATCAGAAGTGGAGGATGCAAGTTCAACCAATTTAAGGTAAATAATAATAATAATAATAATAATAATAATAATAATAATTATATTATTATTATTATTATTATTATTATTGATGTACTTTATAAATAAATCAATTATTTAAGGAGGGATTCATTACGGTTACTTCCCATATTCAAAATTTGAGATCCGAAGGTATCCTCTGTCGTCCACATTTAGCCAAACATGAATAACACATACTTATTCGTTCCTTCCTCCGGTTTTGCTTGTTAATTACATACTTGCACCAATCACCCAACGCTTTTTCACACTTTACCAAGTTTATTCTACTCTAGTTTTGGTACATATGATACAACATAGCTGCATACATAATTGACAAACCAAAAAGATTACGTATAAGATGTAAACGATTAAAATGGATATAATGACGCAAAATGTCACGTTTTTGAATTATAGATATGCACAGACTGAGCAACACTTAAATTCATGAGCTATATATTCGTGATTTCTAACGTTGCTCTAGAAGAAGGGAGAAAAAATGCATATGTATCCAATAAAGATGGGATCCTAAGAACCATCGAATGTATAAGTTATTGAGTTCCTTTCGTGGGCAACTTGATATATACAAATGTGCTTTGGAATTAAAGTGTTCTGAAATCGTTTTGTCCATTTGGACCAGTTTCGGGCAAATAAATAAATAAAGGGAAAAAAGAAGGGATACTTATACCAAATGCATAATATGTGAATACCTATTTAATATGGATACAAAATAAAAACTAGGGCATATATGGTGCTTTAAGGCGTTAGTTCTTACTACAGTATGCAGTACAATTTTCCATTCTAACTTACTTCCATTTATCTGGCACTTGTTTTCATACTTAAAATTTAAGACTTAAGGGGGTTTACGGCGAGGTTAAGGAATCTTAAAAAGTGGGAGATAACTTGTAGCCGTACCTTAGGAATATGAGATTCTCTACAAAATTTATGTTATAGAGATGCCTTTACCTTGCTGCTTAACTTGCTATCACAACTCTATGACCAAAAATAAATTGAATAATCAGAAAATCGGTTTTTTTTCTTTCTAAAATTATAGTTATATGGTATTTGAATTAACTTGTACACATCTTAATTTATTCATTTTCAGTCCAGTTATATAGAGGCTTGTCATCAGCGTTAAGAATAGAAGATTTACAAAGAGATTTTTAATGGTTTGTTTTAAGAAATTGACAAAGTTATAATTTAGATATGTGATATTACCTTCAATTACGCATCATATGCTTGTCAATTATCTTTCATGCTATTATTAACTATTATTCCTATTGTAATAATCATATATGTAAAATAAAAATCTGAACATATTATGTATCTATACCAACAGTAAAAGAGTACAATTCTCAAAACTTTTAACTGCCTTAAAAAACCACAAGATGATTTCACATGTAGGATAATGTTTGTAAAAGTAAAACCCCTGACATCCCAAAATTTTAACTGCTGTCAAATATTTCTTCACAAATAGAGTTCACAAACTGCTGTCATTTTAGATTTTACTTAGAGTTGTAATTCTCTTTCCCACAAATCACAATTAAACATTTTGTAGCTTCTTTATTGTTAACATGTTAGAAAATAGAGAAATAAGGACACAAGAAATGTTTTGAGAATATTTATGTATATTTTTTAAATTATCTTTAAATTTGTCTGTGTGTACAAAAAGATTTTCTATTTATAAGAAAATGAATTTATATAAATAAAAAAATATAATCAAATACAATCAAGATAATATCTCTAATTATATGCGAATCAAATCCTTAAAATGACACAAAATTAATTTTAATTTAATTTCGAGATATGTTTTAGATATTCTAACACTCTTCCTCAAGTTAAAGCTACTAAGCTTTAACTTATTATAATTAGACACACAAAAATAAAATAAACTAAAAATATTTTTAAAACACAACGTCGAGATATTGAAAAAGTCAAGAGGCCTAAGCTGCATTTGGGATGGAACTAATTAGCATTTGGCACAATCACAATAGGAACATATCCAAACAGCATATGAGATGGAGCCAATCTACATTTGGCTGAAAATAACTGCAACGAAGCCAATCTATTAGACAGAACTGATCAAAGACTAGAGCAGTGGAGACAAAGTCAATCTTTCAGATTGGATCAGACAAATTTGATCTGCAAAACTGAACAAAGATGCATATCAAAAATGTTGGATCAGGCGAAACTAATCAGAGATGCGAGATCAGGTAGAATTGACCGGGAGCGCAATAGAAGAGCGGAGGAGCGGGACGAAGACATGCAATGGAGAAGCACAGCAAAGATGCGCAACGGAGGAGTGCAGCGGAGACGAAACCAACTATAACTAGGAGAGAGAAAACAACGACGAAGAGATTGAGAGAGGAAGTTAGAAAGAAAACATAATATGAAAGGTAACTAATCAGAGTTTTAAATTTTCAGAAACTATGTAGTGAAATAGTGATATGACATGTTACGAATGATGGTACCGCTCTAATACCATGTTAGAAAATAGAGAAACATAGACACAAGGAAAAAAAAATTGAAAAATATTTTTATATATTCTTTAAATTATTTTTAAATTAATCAATGTGTATAAGAGGATTCTCTATTTATAGAAGAATACGTCTATATAAAAAAGAAAATACAATCAAATATAATTAAAATAATATTTATAATTATATGTGAAATAAATCTTTAAAATAATATAAAATAAACTTAATTTAATTTTGAGATATGTTCTAAACATTCTAAAAATAAAAATAAAATATTGATTTGGTATGAGTATATCAAAACGAGGAGAAAATATATAGAACCTAGAAGGTTAGAGATAGTCAACAAAACGAGTTCAAACCAACCGTCACTGTGGTCAGCCACACAGACTAACTCCCATGAGTCGCATTGGTAACCAATAATATCCATCGGTTTAAGCAAGTCTAATATTTGATTAGTTACATCAAAGGAAATGTTTTTTGTACGCCCAAAATATACACACTATATTTACATCGTATGTTTATATGTGAGAGATGCTAAATTAGATTGTATGTAACTGTAGTATTCCTATAGGATATATAATGAGTTTGTGAGAGAGTTGAAAAAAAGTTGAAGTATTTTAGTTGGACGAATAACGGGGTCGTTACACCAAGCTATAAAAACATCCACCTACTACAAAATTGTAGTTTAAGCCAAACCATATATCAAAAGTAGTTCTGATATTCTTACTATTAACAGTGCATATATCTCTTTTCACACTCTTTTCAATATCATTTATCATATTTTTTTATCATTTTTTCTTATTAAATCTGACACATTTAAAAAAAATGTCAACAATGATACACTCTTAAAAGAAATGTATGATAATTTTTTTCCTATAAAAAAAGTTAGCACCACAAATGATGTCAAAAAGAATCCAAATCCCACTCAGCATGTTTTTTGCTTGAGACTGTTTAATTATCTTTTTACTTTTGATGAACTTTATATTATGCTCCAGGCAAGAGTACAAGTGAACTAATGAAGTGGGATTATTAGGGGTGGCCACCCAAGAAAACTACACCATTTATCAGTTTGCACCAATGCCGTGTGTGAATAGAAAGCAAAGCTAGCAGCATTTGTGCAGGTCTGTACAAAGATGCGATCGACCTGGCTAAGTAAAACTATAAGATAAAGCTCGTTATGCATCATTTTTTTACTTATATCTCTCACATTTGTTTTAAGTGATAGAATTAGAATATAGATATATTAAAAATAAAATAAATTTAGTTATAATTTAATAATAAAAATATATATATATATATATATATATATATATATATATAAATGTATCTAACAACTGCAATGAATTTCTCTAATTATTTTCATCCATGATATGATAGCTACGAATTCCACCCGCACAGATCCAAACAGGTCTTTTCATCTCTTCTTTCGGGGAAAAAAGTCATATGCACGTGCTTAAAATGTTTGAAACAGGTGTCGACATTCTATGAAATAGCATACAACATGTTGTCTATTATAAAAAAAAGAAAGAAAGAAATTCATCATACTAGTGTCTAGCTTGCCTTTCTTTTCATTGTTTGTTTGATAGTGTAGATACTTTTTTGGCAATTTGAGGAAATTATATAAAATTGACTAATTCTCAAATAAAAAAATTACTGGATAAGCTGTAAAGACAGATAAATCAAAATATTAATTTTGATAAGCTAGGATGCAAAATATTTACATGGACATATCCTACTAAGCTAGTATTGTGCACTAAGGTTATTGTGCACGGTGAACATAATTCATCTCAGATCAGCCAACCACATCTTGTAGTTGTTTTATTACAATGTTATTTGCTTTCCCATTAATAGATAATTGATCTACGTATAAACTTTCGTAGTTATCTTTTCATACGTCCTCTCTTTTGGGGGTCTAAGTGCAGATTTTGTATTTTTTAAAAAGTTTAGTCAACAAATATATATGCGTCTAGGAATGTGAGCATAGTTATAATTGTAAATTAAGACTTATTGATACGACATATTTAGATAGATAAGAATCTGGCCATTAAGATAAAATAAAGGCAAAAAACCATTCGAAGTGAATGAGATATGGAGTAGTTTGCAGTGTTAGTTGGCAGTAATAACATGCATTCACTATGTTGGAACATTTAACTCAAAGTGAAAGAAATTCTTACTTAAACCTTGAACACTTAAGTTAGGTATATCAGGTTAATTAAAATTTAATATTTTTATAAATTTTTATAAAATTAATTATGTGACATAAAGATTTGTGAAAATATTAAGTTTTGATTAGTCTAGTACACTCATTTGAGTGTCCAGAGTTTAAGTAAAAATTTCTCCAAAGTGAAACAGTTTTTCTTGTGTTTTTTTCCTTGGGGGAGTAGTTATTAAGTTATCGCACTGTCCAAAAACTATTACATATTTACATGCTCTTGAAGGAAATTATAATTTTTTTGGGATAAAACAAATATTTTTTTGAGACCAAAAACAGTATGACACTAAACCATCTAGGATGCGGTGACTTTGAGCAATTTGGTAGTTAGAACATTCACCTCACTCACATTACTGCTTTATTAGCAATTTTTATATTAGAGAACAGAGAAAGGTCCCAAAACACAGAATATGCCAATATGGAGCTCAATATAACATAGATATATCCAGAAGCTAAAAGGGTAAAAAGCAACAATAGCATGTGACAGATAAGGAGGCCAAACTAGATCGTCGTATATCATATCCCCGTAAGACAAATCTTACTACTTTCTAGATTTGATATTTCCTATGAAAGGGAATACCCCTATGCGAAGGGAGGAAATTAAGCGAAACTATCCAACATAGTCAAAGTTTGCGACTATTAACTATTTTCTTTTCCTTGACGAGCCGAGTGGAGCTCTGTTTTGAGGAATCAAATTACTTGCATAGCACTGATGCGTCCATTTTACTCATGCTTAACGAGGGAGCCAACAACCTATTAGAAATATCATTGCCCAGTTCAATTTTATGCCTCTTTTACAAGTGTCGGCAACCGTTCACTTAGTTCAGAGGAGAAATTAGAAATATCATTGCCCAGTTCAATTTTATGCCTCTTTTACAAGTGTCGGCAACCGTTCACTTAGTTCAGAGGAGAACATGATGAAAGGTAAGACGAGATTAGGCCTTTAATTTAAGTTTCTGAATAAGAGGCCTCCACAATGGCAATATCAAAAGAAAAAATTTTATTTAGGGCATGATAAATTTTAATGGAAATTATTTAAAATTAATATTTAAAAAATATTCACAAATATTGGTGTGATTAATTATAATTAAAATTATGATTTATCACAATTGATTTTAAGGATGATTATAATTAATTTAGTACATAATTAAATTGATTTTATAAATAATTATATTTTATTATTTTTCTATCTTGTACAATGTGATCTTTCAGTATAAATAAATGTTAGTCCTTTTGTATTCATTCATTTATAAATATATACAAATTATCAATATTTGTCTCCCTATTTTTATTTCTAACTTAGTATCAGAAAGCCTAGGTTCTCGGTCCAATTCTAAATTCCAAATTTCATCCTAGATTTCAGACTCAGTTTTAGATACCGTTTCAGATCTCCGTTCAGACATTGTTCCAGACTTCTGTTCAGACACCATTCCAAACCTCCAAACACCGTTTCAGATCTCCGCTCAAACACCGTTCCAGATCCCCAAAATACCTCACCGCTGCCATTTCTGGTTCACTGCTCCCCGAACCTCCATTTTTGACACTGCCAGCACTGTTGGAACCGTCGTCCGCCGATCTACCGGCCACCAAAATTTAACCTCTAACCGCCGCTGCACGTGTCGTTACACACCACCTTTTCCTTCTGCGCTTGTGTCTCACACGCCAGATCTAGCAGAAGTGATCTGTTGACTAGCGACCTGATTCTGTTGACCCGTAACTCGCTGACATAGCAAAGGAGCTAAAGTGGCCTGCTGGCCTGGTTCATGGCTGACGTGTCATCCAACGTGCTGACGTGGCACTAGACCTTTCATAAAGATTTTTCGGTGAAATCTTTCTATTTTTTAGGTTCTTTTTTGTTAATTCAACTCCAAAAGTTCAGTTTTGTGCATTTTTCCTTTATATAATGCAGAAACCAAACATTGCTCAGTCTCATTCAATTGTGCTCACTGGTCCCAGATGTTGCAGATATTGTAAAGATTCAGGACACTTGATTGAGAATTGTCTCACATGTCCTGCAAGGTCTGATCAGAACAATTTCAACCTTGTCCCAATTCTTCTAAGTCTATGCTTATTACTACTGCTGCTAATGGATTCCCAGGTTCTTCAGCTACATCCTAGGTTGTCTTTTCTACTAATGATCTTGTGTCCCTCCTTGAGCATCTACTATCCAATTCTAGTAATACCTCTTCTGCTTTATCAACCACATTAAGTAATATTAGATGGTACATTGACTCTGTTTGTTGTAACCATACGACGTCCAAATCTAAGTCTTTTTCATCCCTATCTGTTAATGACATTACACATTCTATACATATAGCCGATGGATCTCTTATGAATGTTAGTCATAAGGGTTTTGTCACTTTGCCCACTCTTAGCATACCTGATGCATATCTCATTCCCAAATTAAACTTCAATCTCATTTTTATTGGTAAACTATCTGACCTTGATTATGAGTCATATTTTTTTCTTCTGGTTGTCACGTGCAGGATTCGCGGACAAGACAAGTCATAGGTACTAGATGTAAAGTTAGAAGGTTGTTTGAGCTTACTAACCTTCATGTTCCTCCTGCCTTAAATCTTTGTGCAACATCCACCTCATCCTCCATCCAATTGTGGCACCAACATCTTGCTCATAGTTCTCTAGGGAAACTACATCCCCTCTTGTCTCATGGGGCTTTAGGTTCGGTTAATAATGAGTATTTTCACTGCATTTTTTGTCAAACTACTAAATAATCTACACTTTCCTTCAATAAAAGTATCTCCATTTCTAAATTTCCTTTTGACCTTGTGCACTCTAATATCTAGGGGCCTGCGCCCACACCAACTATAGGAGGTCATTGATATTTTGTAATATTTATTGATGATTTTTCTCGTTTTACTTGGATATATTAAATGAAAAATCATTCAGAGCTTTTTCAAATTTACATTAATTTTGCTACTATGATCAAAATACATTTCTCAAATTTAATTAAAATTTTTTGTCGTAATAATGCTTTTAAATATCGTGATTCAAAACTCCTCACCTTTCTTGCTGAATATGGTACACTCTCTGAGTTTTCTTATCCTAGTATCTCTCAACAAAATAGTCATGTTGAAAGAAAATATCGTCATATCTTTGACTCTGTCCGAGCTAAGCTTATCTCCTCCTCTTGTCCTAAACAAGCTTGGGGTGAAGTCGCTCTCACCATTGTCCATGTCATCAACCGTCTTCCTTCCTCTGTTCTAGGTAATGTATCTCCCTTTGAATGTCTCTATCATACTTCTCTAAATCACAACTCTCTTAAAGTTTTTGATTGTACTTATTTTGTTCTCCTTCTACTCCATGAGTACACTAAACTTGAGCCCCGAGTACGTCTCTATTGCTTTTTTGGTTATGACACTAAACATAAGGGCTATTGTTGTTGGGATTCAATCTCAACGCATCTGTATCTCCTGTCATATCTTATTTTGAGAAAACACCATGTTCTTCTCACTCTCGAAGTTCAAGTCTTTCCCTTCCACTTTGAATCTTCTTTTCACTAACCACTTTATTAATCTCTTTCCTTGTGATTCTGATGCAGGTTCTTCCAGTGAGCTTCCAGTCACTTCCAATGTTTCAGCCATTCTCGATGACGCTGTTCTAGACGTAGATCCTGCACCTACCATTGCACCTCCTCTCCCTTTTGAGCCTCCAACTAGGGTAAGAACTCAACCTACCTATCTTCGTGATTATCATTGTTTTTCTACCATGCTTCACTTATATGAACCTCAGTCCTATCAAGAAGCCTTCATTGATCCTTATCGACAACATGCTATGCAAGAAGAGTTACAAGATTTGGAGAACAATAATACTTAGGACGTTATTGATTCTCCTTCTAGTAAGGCACTTGTGGAATATAAATGGATGTTCAAGATCAAGACTGGTTCTGATGGCTCTATTGAGTGTTATAAGACTCGTTTGGTTGCCAAATGTTTCACTCAAGAAGAGTATGACATTGTTTATGAGGAGACATTTGCACTTGTTGCTTGCATCATTTCAGTTCGTACTCTCGTTACTATTGCAACCTCTCAGAAATGGATTCTAAATCAGATGGATGTGGAGAATACATTTCTTAATGGTGATTTGGAAGAAGTTTGTATACGTCCACCTCCTCGTTACACTTGTCCACCAAATAAGGTTTGTCATCTTCGAAAGGCTTTATATGGCCTCAAACAAGTACCTCGAGCCTAGTTTGCCAAGTTTTATATCACTATCAGTCAGTTTGACTTTTTTTCCAGTTCCCATGATTCTGCTTTATTTACTCACAAAACTGATAAAGATATTATTATATTGCTTCTCTATGTTGATGATATGATTATTATTGGTGATGATATTATTGGTATTACTAAGTTTAAATAGTTATTGAGTCAGTATTTTGAGATGAAAAATATTGGACCTCTCAGCTACTTTATGGATCTTGAAATCATTTCTTCTGCTGATGTCATTTCTCTATCTTAAGTTAAATATGCCCCAGATCTTATGTCTTAAGATGGTCTCACCGACAGTTGCAGCGAGTCTACTCCTCCAGAACCTAATGTCAGGTTTACACCTCTGGATGGTACTATACTTGATGATCCTACTCTCTAACGGTAGTTGGTTGGCAAGTTGGTTTATCTTACTATTACTCGTCTAGACATTTCATATGTTGTTCATCTAGTCAGTCAGTTTATGTCAACTCCGCACACTACTCATTATGTTGTTGTTCTACATATTATTCGGTATATTAAAGGAACCCTGTTTCATGAACTTCATTTCTCACCGCTGATCCATCACTAGCTATTGTATTTTTCTTGGTGATACACTTATTTCAAGACAAAACAAGAAACAGACTTTAACTGCACGTTCTAGTGCTGAAGCAAAATATCAAGTACTAGTTAACACCACATCTGAAATACTTTGGTTACGTTGGCTTCTTGAAGACTTGGGTGTTTCTCAATCTTCTCCCACTACTATTTACTGTGATAATAAGAGTGTTATTCAGATTCCTTGCAATAATTTTTTTATGAGCGCACTAAGCATATTGAGATCGACTGTCACTTCATTTGTCAACACATTATTCCTGGTGCTCTTCATCTTTTTTCCATTGACATTCTAGATCAGTCAGCCTGTTCACCAAAACTAATCATCGTGGTCGATTCCGCACACTGATTTCAAAACTCAAGTTGGTTTCTTCTATACCCACTTGAGTTTGAAGAAAGATGTTAGCGTAATTAATTATGATTGATCACAATTGATTTTAGGAATGATTGTAATTAATTTAATACATAGTTAGATTGATTTAGTACATAATTATATATTATTATTATTTTTTCATATATAACAATCTTCTTGTATAAATAAAAATTAACCCTTATGTATTTATTTATTCAAAAATATACACAAATTATTAATATTTACTTCTATATTTCTATTTTTAACTCTTATAAAATAGCTAGGTTTATTGCATCTGAAAATTCCAACAGAGAAAACATAGTTCCTTACAATGCACTAGAGGTATCCATGAACATGGGTCGTAACTATTTAAAAGAATTCAGTTGAACAAGTGTTTAGGTAGAAAGTTGTATTTTCAAGTTTGATAAACAATTCTTAATGTTCAGATAAAACTATTAAATGAAATTGTTTTTTTATTCTTAGCACACTCAAACGCGTACCAAGTTTTGCTCAGCTACATATCAAAGAACATAGTACACGTTATCTTCTAAAAAAAGAAAACATATATATAAGAATGTCGGAATTCTTGTATCTTTATCATATTATGAGTTGAATAAGTACTTTTTATTCAAGAGGTTTTTTTAAATTTTTTTTAAAAATCTACTCAAGCATCTGTTAAGCCAACTAATAAAAATGATGAATAATCTTGCTTCTTAATAGAATATATGACCAATATGAAGTATGACTTGAACTCAACTCAAAAATATATTAATTATAATTTATAAAACCTAGTTCTAGTCCAATCAACTTCAAGTTGGCCTGAGTTTTTATATCGGATTAAATCTTAAACATCCCTACTAGAAGAAGTATACATGTATTTCTTTTTTTTCGTACATTATATATATGTATTTTTTTTATTTCACATTTTTTGCAAGCCACATAAAATGTTTAATTACATGGATTGACCACAAGCAAAAGATATATTAAAGAAAAATGATAAATAGAGCAGAAAAGATTTCCTTAAGCATTGTATATTTTTTTAAAAATAAAAACATTCAAATAGAATAAGTTTCTTCACTCTTCTCGTGCCTCCTACTACCATGGACACTGGGCCCACACCCTCGTTTAGTCCGTCGACCCACTTGACATCGGCTAATGTTGTGGAGGACTCAACAAACACCTCCTCAAATGAAGATGGAGAAAATGATGAAGATGAATGTGAATAAAAGTGGCATGCAATGGTGAGATCGGTTATGCCGTTCTAGCATAATGCAATGGTTTATTAAAAATTTAGTCTTTATGAGTAGCCTCTTGTGTAGTTATTAACTTTTGAAATTAAGCAAAATTACACATGTGCACAACATACTATCTAGTCTCTTAAGTCAATCTTCATCTTAATATTATCTTTTCTCCTTTGTGGGAAACGATGTTAGGGTATTCCTCTTTTGTATTATTTTTAGATTGTTTTAACTCTCTTATTTTATCAATGAAATATCTATCTTGGGAAAAAATATGTATATGCTTAGAATTTCACCTATTATTTTCTAATTTTGCTCAATCTGATAAGTTTATAACATAAATATATCTATAAAATTGAAAAAAGTTTTATAAATAATAATGTTATGTTTTATGTTATATTTTTATTATTTCATGCTATATCATTTTTTTATTAGCTTTTTTCACACGCGTACGCATTACGTGTTGTTTTTTTTTCAGCTTTTATTAAACCAATGGATCCTAATAAGCATTATAAAAAAATATTTTAAAGCAATAAAAAATAATATAATCATTTTAAAATTATTCAATAAGTTAAAATTATAATTACTTTAAATTTAATTAAAAATAAATATATTATTACTTACTTATTTAAAAACAAGTTCATCTTACAGATTAAAAAAAAGTTCATTTTAATGAGCTTCCTATTACCAACCGGGTCGGAGGATGAGAGGATCCGTCTTATGGGTAGTGTAATTAATTAATTAATTATATATATATATATATATAAAATCAAGTACAGCGAGTAACACTTTGACAAAAACAATCATTTTGACGAGAAAGGAAAAAGTTAGGAATAATTTCCATCTCATATTTGTTTATATGTGAGAATTAGAATGAAAATATAAAAAAATAAAATAAAACTAAGTGTAATTAAAAAAATTATATAAATATGAGATATTATAACTTATAAATAAAAATATATGTAGTTATAATTATTCAACTAAAAAAATAAGGGTTAAGTGCAAAGGTCAAATATGACCTTTCATATGATAAAATAAAGTAATGAGGTGTCTTGTCCAATCATGAATCAAAATAATATTGGTTGAAAGATGTAATATGGGACCTTTTCTTTCATTAACTTTCCTCCGGCAACGATGTAATATGGCCAAAGGAGTAACGTTTTAAATGCATACTATACAGATCACTTCACGCTAAGTTTAGGTGATAAAATCAAAGTAATGTATAAATATATGAAAAATAGATATAATTTACAAAAAAATTCAAAAAACTTCATTATACGATATATGATATGTACTTTGATCATATTACTTTAAAAAAAGAGCAAAATAGATCTATTATTTTGTAATTTGTGTAGAATATTACAAAATAGTAACTAAAGATAATTTTTGAATGAAAAATCGCACGTGCGTTGTACGTGTGCATCTCAAATGTGTTCTGTTAAATGTTGTCTTCTTCTTATTGAAATTCCTAATTCCTTGTACTCTAAAACTTCATAATTGAACTGCAATGATTAACTAAAGTGAGGGAGCAATGATTGAGGTCGAACCTGGTGGAGAAAATGCAACAGAGTTAGTCTTCAAAAAGTTCAACAAGCTTTGGTAGCCATACTCAAAGTTGCAACTTTCAGAAAGAAGAATAATTTCTCTAAAAGTCCAGAACATATACCTTCGCACCACCATGGCAACGAATCTCGCCGCTCAAGCCAGCGAAACCAAACCACCATTCACCACCTTATAGCCACCAATCGTCGAGCCACAATAGTCATCCCCATCACCCAAAAACTTGAAACCTTATAGTAGAGACCCATCAACCACTTCCCTTCATTGTGGAAGCCCCACAAACCTAAGGTCTCCACCATTGCACACCACCGAATGACGCCACCTGAAATCGTCATCTATCTAAGACCGCGTGATTCCCCATCAATCCACGATGCAAGCATAGAAGCGAATAGACTGTGTCGTATTTGGGTCAATTTTGTCTTGCTGGTTGGAATCGAAGAGCGACGATTATGGGGGAGCGGTGGTTGTGGGGGAGCAATAGTTGAATGTTGTTGTTGTTGAGCTGGTGGTTGTCATCGAAGACCAAATCGGCAGCAGTGGAGGTGTCTTAGGTGTAGATTAGTTGCAACAAATTTCAAGGAATTGGAAATTTTAGGAAGAAAAAGATAACGTTTGGCAGAATACATTTGAGATGCACACGTGCAACCCACGTGTAATTTTTTATCTAAAAATTAATGTATGTTACTATTTTGTAGTACTATACACAAATCACAAAGTAATGTGACTATTTTGTATATTTTTAAAGTAACATAATTAAAATGTACATTATTATAGTACAAGAGGATTTTTTGAAGTTTTATAATTAAACGATAAAAGTTATATAAATATAAAATAATATAAATGAATATAAGAATTTGAATCTTTTAATGTTATTTTTTATGTGATAAAGTAAAAAGAGAAATAAATACAAAGTTATAATTTTTTTTACAAACTTTTACTAATAATTCTTTTATATTTATTTATTTATTATAAAAAAAATGAGAGAATCTAAATTCATGGATATTGAGTTACTGTAGCCTAAGACCCCAAAAGTGAAACCTACACGTGGCTGTGGAAACTCACAAAAAAGGCAACAGCTACTTCGCATTGCAATAAATAGAAGGATTTAATGAGATGTTGAGATTTGAGAAAGAATACAAGGCAATATTGTTATTCGCACAACCAGTACTTCCTCTTATGGTAATCCTCCTACCTTAAAACCTTTTGGTAAACTTCGTTTTCCAATTTGGGTAACCTTATTATTACACCCAACCCCACCACTTTGATTTGACATCCAAACGGGTTATAGCCGGACGTACAACACTTCTTTCCTTGGAAGTGAAATAAAAATGATGCACCAGACGACCCATAAGGTGTTTTGTGTATGTATCATGATTTTTTTTATTGATTTATTAAAATAAATTAATATTTGAGATTAAAATATTAGATTTTTATAGATTTTAATTAATAATATTTAGATTAGTATAAAAAATTAGTTATATCATTATTTTTTAAAAATAATTATATATATAAAAATTTTACGTATTTTAATTAATAATTTTTTATACATCTAAATCTATATATAAATATTATCAAATTAAAAAAAGAGATTATCTATCCATGAACCCTACGTTTTAGGTCATGATAGAAGGCTCCTGATGCACCAAATATATCCCCCCAAAAAAACCAAATATTCTTATATGTAAAAAAAATTTCTCGCCTGTACCCCTCCAAAAAAATTTTTGCATTACATCAATTTAACGTAAATCATATTAATTGTTCATTATTCTTATATTTTAATTTTTAGTATTATCTGTAATTAATAGATAATTTATACTAAGTATTAATTAATGTCTTTAATATGAATAATGCTAAAGTGCTCTTGCTTCTTAGCTATCGGATTTAATGAATCTAAGCATTAGATGACACTGATCAATGTAAATAATTAATCAACGTGTGTTAGTTCGAATAGAAATAACTTGAGTTTCTTAAATATGTGATTTTAGATTTGATCTTGTGATTCATGTGTATAAAAATAATATCATTAAAAGGAATCTCAGTTTAAGCGTCTGATCTTATTCTAAGAAATTAAATTTTTACCTATCAGATAAGAGAATATTCTAAGAAATCAAAAACAATTATAAGCAATTAAACATATATTGAATCTCGTTAAATCGAACGGTTGAGAGGCGCTCGAACAATATTAAAGTTATAAATAACAATAGCATATAAATGATATGACATGTGCTTAATAGCTAGGGTGATTAAAAGAGAATAGTTTAGCATTAATTGGGACTACACCTTTTTTTTAGAAAACTTAAGTAAAATTGTCTAAATGTTTGTAGTAATATTCTTCAATAAAATTATAATATGTGTATTTTCTTTAAACACATCATCTTCTTTTTAAAGTTTTTATGAATAAGGTATAAAAAATAATACATATGTCATAATTTTATTAAAAAATAATATTATAAGCACTTAAAGAATTTTACTTAATTTTTTTATACACTCATCAACTATATACCAAAAGAAAATGTTAAAGTGTACCGTAGGTCATAAGTTTAAAATAAGAAATAAAAAATATTAATAAAAATTTAAAACATTTAGTATTTTTAAAATTTACAAAAGATTTAATAATTAAAATAATTTAATAATAAATAATAAATAATACTTTCTATTCTTTAACATGTAAAATCACATGTTAACAAAACTATTCCAAAAAATAAAAAAAAAAATTGATTTGTGGTGACGGCATTGTTGTGCGTAGATCTGGGTGGTTAGAGTTGAGGTGACGGGAGTAGAGAGTGGTAAAAGCGGCCAATCAATCCGCCCCGCTTCAACTACTGCTTCGCCTTCAACCCCCCAAAATATAAGGCGGGGTGGGTTGATCCGTTTTGAAAAATAAGTTGAAAGAGTTACTCATCTGACTTTAAGATGGGTTGATGATTGAGCGGGTGACCCGCATAAAAGAAAAAATGAAAAAAATAGACGGATTAACGGATCAACCCTATCAAAAAATAAAAAAAAATTCATAAAATTTTTAAAAAATAAAAAATTTATAATTTATAGAGATTAAAAAATAAATAAAATAAAATAAAATTAATATTATACCCATAAAAATATTACAAACATAAATAAAAAAATTTATTTATAATACTTTAAAAAAATTTATTTATAATACTTTAACTTAGCGCGAAAAAAAATTTAACATGAAGTTAAAAATTAAAAGTGAATTAAAATATTAAATTCAACCTGTCAAAACATAACAGGTTGGTAAATTAACTTAACGGATTAAATCCGTTTTACCACCGCTATTGGCGAGGATAGGTGATTGTGGTGACTGTGTTTGAGTGGCGTATTCTGGTACGGGTTTGGTCTTGGGTGGCAAAGCCGTTGGTATCAAAAAGTTTATTGGTTAATAAACATGTGAAACGTTCCAATAATTGGTAACACTAAGGTGCACCTATGCTCCGTAACATGTCAGGATGCACTGTAGCATAGCCGTCTTACATGGTGACAAAACTCCAACTTTTTCTAATCAGTAATCACTAATTTCTAGACACATATGACTACTGACTATTGTTCATATATCCCTTGTCAGAAAGCACAAGAAAGGGCAGTTTATATAAATTTTTAATATGAAATTAATTTATATAATTAGAGTTAACTGCAAGCCAAAAGAAAAAAGTGAAATTTTATGGGTTTCACAGAACAAGATATTCAGGTTTAACGGCAACTAGGCGTTTCAAGTTGGTTTAGAACGTGTTCGAATATTATACTACTATTATGATTTAAAAATAAAAGATGTAAATAAAAAAAAAAGTAAAGCTAGATAAGAATAGGTCTTGTTTTGCTTTTCCATGGGTACGTTGTCGGCAAGATGTACGAGGTTTTAGCCTAGGCAGACGTGGATGCTCCTCTTCCATTCATGGAAAGTCCTCCATCAACATCTTATCCTGTCGTTTTGTCAAACTTTCCCACTTTAATATAACAGTAGGTACTTCTGCATTATTTTATTAATTTTCCATATATTTAACCATAATTATTGGTATAAGAATCAAGTATTTGATGGTATGATTAGATTAGTTTATTTTATATTTAAAATAATTTATAATTAAAAAATTTGAAATAATTTTTTTTAAAAGATAATTATTTCTTTAAAAATTAGCGTTATCCAACATATTAATAATTTATGAATTTAATTTTGAAATAATGTTAGTATAAGTGTAAATTTTTTTATATTATTAATTAATTATATATTACAATATATATAATTTTTATGGTAATTATTATGAAAATTAAATATTTTTTATAACTTAATAATGCATAATTAAATAATAATATAATTTTTTTATAATAACAGTATATTCAAATTAAATGCATAATTTATTTTTCTTTGAACTTTTCATACACACATATATAAAAAATAAATAAATAAATATGTAATAAATAAATCATTCCAATTACTTAAAGAAAGGAATCCTATTTTTCTTTAATTATAAAAAAACTAATTTTTTTTTTTTCTATTTCTTAAATTTTTTAATCAAGCACTTGCTAATGAAAGATATATATACGTATATTATATTCCAGTTTAGTGTGGAATAATGATATTGAACAAATTTAACATTTATTACTCTTCACATACTCTTATGTTAATTATGAAATAACATTCGGATTCATTATAATTTTTGTTTGGAAATTATAGTTTACCCTTTAAACTTTCATCACTTTATCACGTAATTCTCATCATAAACTTTTTTTTTTGTGTTACTAAAACTCCTAAACTTTTAATTTAAAGTGAAAACATTAAATCATGTTAACTTCAATATCACTAAGTAAAAAATAAATAAAAATAGTAGCCACGATATTAATTGTGTTTAATTAACCTAAAATTATGACTAAATTATAAATTATACTTCACTATCATTTTTGCACTTAAAACTCCCCCGTTGATTTGATCGATGTTATAAAGTTGGTGTTATATTGTGATAGGTGATTCTATTCTTTTATCATTTACATATGACACAACAACTGTATGTTACACAAGTGATCTATACCTTGTGCAGCAACTGTGAAATACTGTAAAATAATAAAAAGACAAGATCTATTATCTCTTACCAACAAAGATTTTTGTTATCATTAATTCACTGATAATACATAATTATAAATTCAGAGGTATGCACATAAAAAATTTATATGATAACTGTGATACATATATTTTTAATTTAATCACAATTTTAAACTAATTAATCATGGTTAAAATCGTATCTATTTAATTTTTTACTTAACAACGTTAAAGATAATACTTTTACTTTAAATCAAAAGTTTATAGAGATTTTAGTGATAAAAAAATTAAAAACAATTACGTGAGAAGTAATGAAAGTTAAGAAATAAATGTAATTTCCGTATTTTTTAGTAATCTAAATTGTACACTTATTCTCTTACGATATATTTAAATATCTTCTTGTTTTTTTTGTCTTGTGCCGTCCAGATAAGGTACAATCATTGTCAACCTACCAAAAAAAGAAAAAGACACCTGGCATGTTTTGATTGGGCACATTATCATTTCAAGGATATTGAGGGGCTTAATCGTACAAACCTTAACATTTTATAATTATATAAATGGGACCGTCAATTTCAGCTGGAAAAAGTAATAAAATATATTGTATAAATTAATATTATCACAAAAAATATTCAAAGCAACCAAAATAAGGACTCTTAGGAGTTAATGATATAATTGGGTCATACATTTATATAATTAAACTTTGATACTAAATGTAAAAATGAAATTGATAATTATATGATATTTAAAATATCAGTTAAATCTTACTTGTTGGAATTAGTTGAAAATAAATGAATGATTACCTTAGCATTTCTTTAAAAATATAATTATAATAATACATTTTATATAAGAGACTTAGATTTTCACTTCTAGTTATAAATTAACTCAACAGTAATTAGTTATAATGAAAATGAACTCCAATCTCAAGTGAAATTTATGAGTTGGAATCATTGAGTCTCACGGTAAAAGACCAAAAGTGTAAACAAACTCCTTTAATTTTTTATTTATTTTTAAGAAAGAAACATAGCTTAGACCCAAAAATGAAGATAGCAAACGAGCAAGAATGTCAAAGCACGTACACACCGTAAAAGTCATCAAGCAAATGGTATGATTAGAGTTCGCAAAACAGGTTAACTCGCTCGACCAGTCTTAAGTCATCTTAACCCGCCAAAATATAGGGTGGAGTGGGTTGACTCATTTTAAGAAATGAGTTAGAAAAATCAACTCACCCCGTTTTAAAATGAGTTAGTGGGTTGGCCCGCATAAAACATAAAATGAGAAAAAATAGGCGAGTTGATAAGTCAATCCGCTTAACCCGCCTAAAAAAAACATATAAAAAGTGCGACGGAGAGAGAGATGACCGATGGTGACGGAATAGAATAGAGACCGAGAGAGGGAGCGACGGAACTGCCGAACAGAACGACGATGGAGAGAAAGCGCAGGACGGCGTCGGCAGATCTGAGCAGGAACGAGATGACAGTTAGAGAGCGGGACGACCGATCTAGAAGTGGAAGGCACGGCACCAGCTGATTTGAAATTGCAGATTTGGAAAAAAATAAGATTGGAATGGAGAGACAGGAGAGTGAAGTGAGTGATGAATTGAAAAAACGAAAATCAGATGTGAGATCAGATTGGAATGGATATTTTTGTTTCGTTTGTGGCCATCAACTAAATTTGAATGAGGATGTGAAGTCCGTGGGTGAGGGCCCATCGACATAAGGGGAATCAGAATCATGTGGTTGATTTTTTTAACTTTTTTGAAAGTTTTTTTTCTTACTTTTGGGGGTTTGGAATTTTGAAGTGGTCACTGTGCTGGTCTGTTAGAAAACTAGATCTGGAAAGAAAAAAGAAAAGTTACCCCACGGGTCAACCCGCACCTGACCTGCATAACCTGCGGGTTAAGCGAGGTGGGTTGTACGGATTAAAAAAATAAAAAAATGAGTTCAAATATTAAACCTAACCCATTTAAAAATAGTGGGTTAACGGGTCAACTCAACGAATTGAATCCATTTTACCAACTCTAGGTACGATACAGCCTGGTTGTAGCATCTCAAGATTTTCAATTATTTCACTTCATTGATGGTTAAATCCTTTTTGTATTGTTTCTTTTTTAAAAAAAATATCTCTAACTTGACAAGTCAAAACATATTCTTTCGAGATACAATTAAGTATATATAAATTTTTTTTAATAATATTATTTTATATATATAAATTACGATACCGAACCAAAAATTACATACATAAAGGGCGTGAACCACTTACAATCGCATCAACACATATCAATAAATCCTCTTTATATTTGCATAGCAATGAATTCTCTAATAAATAATAAAAATGGTAGAATTTACAACATATAGCAGAAGTAACACGTTAACGAGATATATCATAATAATAATAACAATGAAAGAAAAACAAATAAAAAGTCAACACAAGGTTCAAAATTTGTCCTTTTTTCTCTTAGTTTCAAGGTTTGGTAAGAATAAAATTTGGCTTTAACTTTATTTCAACCTTTACCTCTAGCGTCATTTAATTTTTTTCCATTAAATTTGTTATTTCTAATATTATTTAATTGAGTTAATTGACATGTAAAGAGAGATTAAATAGAATTAAAGACAATGATTAAAGTTAAAAGTTAGAGACAAGTTTTGTTCATTTACTAATGCTTATAATTTCATATAGTATTATAGGAATATTCAAAATCTGACCCGCCTTAATAACTCGTTTAGGCTCAAAGTTAATTTAGATGAGTTCGAGATTTTATGAATTAGACTCAGCATATATTTGGTCGGGTTATGGTTATATGCTTCAAGTTGTCCAACTCGACCGATATTATAAAATACTTTTAAAATTTATAATTTTTTGATAATTATGATAAATAATAAAATTTTTAACTCAAATTAATAATTTTTACATAATATTATAATATATTTATGTAGATATGAATTATTTTAAAATATATTATAAAATATCACATACTTTTAATTTTTATTTTCAAAATCTTGAGTTAGTTATATAAATATATAAAAATATTTATATTTATATAATTCATTTTATTATTAAATCAACTTAATTTTAACTTGATTATTTGTCTTATTATAATCGAGTCTGGTTAGGGTTACAAAAATTAGTCTGATCAAATTATTAAGTAGAATTCGAGTAAAAATAAAACCGATCAAACATATCCATGAACACCCATAGATGATTCTAAACAAGAAAAAACATTACTAATGTTTTCGCTGCACGTGATAACTAGGCGGCCGACCTTCATAAATAGCATTATTTGCACGAACCTAACAAGACATGCAAATTGCCAACTCTTCATATGGTTTTAAATATGGTTATAAAGTAGCACGGGTGCAGTTTAGATGAAAATTAGTGGGGAAAAAACAGGACAATTTATTTCTAATTTTTATTATTTTTGTTTATAACGTTATAATTTTTATTTAATTATTCAACTACCATATGAATTAGATTTGAATATTTCAAAATTTTAATATAAAATAAGTTTTGAGAACCATATGTTCTTTTTAGAGTAAATTAGTATTTTGATCGTTAAAAGGTTAAGTTGACATTAATTTGATCCTTAAAAGATAGGTGTCTAAGTGACATCAATTTAGTTTGAAAATGAATTTAATATTAATTTAGTTTCTTAATAATACAAAAATAACATTAATTTAGTTTCTCAATTATAAATATTTAACATCAATTTAGTCTCTAAATAATATTAATTTCATTCTTCAATCATACATTTTTGTACAAAAAAATAATTTAAATATAAATTGTTCATAATTCAAGAATTAAATTAATATCATTTATTTTTTAAAGACTAAATTAATGTTAACTTTATATTTTAAAGACCAAAATACTAGTTTATTCTTCTTTTTATTACCACATGTGAATGATGTACATGTGCTGATTTGCATAAAAGTAAAAAGTGACAAGATGATGGGATGAAAG
The DNA here is from genome assembly GCA_029884595.1 of Ormosia semicastrata. Classification (NCBI taxonomy): domain Eukaryota; kingdom Viridiplantae; phylum Streptophyta; class Magnoliopsida; order Fabales; family Fabaceae; genus Ormosia; species Ormosia semicastrata. The sequence goes on from JAQQTO010000038.1 coordinate 12,881,993, forward strand.
AGAAAAAAGTGATTAAAAAGAGAGAGAGAAGTGAGAGATCAGAGTTAATTTTTATTTTTTTTAAGTGAAGATGGAAAATAACACATAATAATTATTATTATTTTGATTGAAATTTGTTTGTTATTACTTATTATTATTATTTTGGTAGGTAAGTATGTGAAAAGAATAATTTATTTGCTTGTTAAATCCTGTACTACTATCAATTTTGTTCGGTACGCTTCAAATATTTTTGTAATTTCCTCTCTTCAATAATTTTTATGTTCTTAAGATATTAAATATATTTAATTTTTATTTAATATTTAAAATATTAAAAAGATTATTAAAAAGATATTTTAAAAAAATATAACAATTTTTTTAAAGATGATCAGAGACAAAGCCCAAGAGAAAGAGAAAGAAAAACAACTACACAAAGAGATCCTACGGGGCTACTGTATCAGTATGGAACAGCAGAGCTACAGGGTGAAGAGTCACCCAAGTCCTCAATCCAAAATCTTGATCAATACTTCTATTAGCCATCTAGTGACATTCCTTCATTAACCAAGATTTGATACGAATATGCGATTAATGATGAACTTTCAATATTTCATATTTCTATGATTCAATTTCTTAATTTTTCATATTTTTTAAATATTTTTTATTAATTTTTGTTTCTAAATTTTGTTATATTTTTAGTATTATTAAATTACGACTCTATTATGTATTTTGTTTATTTTTGTCAAGTAATTATATATAAAGAAGACTGGACATTCAAAGAAGTAAGAAAAAGATAAATTTTTCATCTGCATCCAGTGCCTGAGTATTGGGAGAAGGAGTGTCTGAGCGCGCGAAACGTAATGCAACCTATCTGGACTTAAGCGGCTTAGCGCTTGAGTGTTAGGAGGCGCTGGTTGCATATCAGAGGACATTTTTTTCAATAAATAGAGGAGTTGTGTCACAATTCAACATACTTTTTACACTTTGCACATCACGCAAAAAAATCCTTAATCCTGAGAAGAGTAGTTTCATGGCAGCAAGCTTTGGAGGATAACTTCGAAGGGAGAATTCGATTCTTGAAGGTTAGAAGATCATAATCACTGTAAAAGGGGTTTTGATTTCTCTTTCCCTCTAGTTTTTCTCTTTCTTTGGATTTTCTTTTTATGCGTTTGTATTTTAATATGGGTTTGTTTGTATTGAACATGAGTAGCTAAACTCATAGTTAGGGCTATATGGGATCTTGCTTTCCTAATTATTTGGGTTTGATTTCTAATTTGATTAAGGTAATTTCTTTTAGGATTTGTCATATTACTTGTATTTTTGTCATAATTTGATCACTTTTGACATGTGTTAATTATTGTTTGACTGGTGACTATCCGCATTCAATGAGTGGATCTATATGATAAGCCCATGATTAGATTGGTGAATGATCAAACATCAATTTTTTTTACTAATAGAATTGACAGGTATGTTAGTTCATTTCTCAAATTGAAACTTAATGCATTCCTAATTAATTCAACTAAATGACAAAATAGGTGATTTAATTTAGGAACAAAATATTATTTCATCCATGACCATTGGGATTCAATAGCAGGTAAAAGAATATTGGTAAAAAAATTACCTTACATCATAAATGAAAGAAAATCTGAATAATTGAATTCAAGTGAACCTTGCGCCCTAATTTCTGTCTCATTGATTATCTATTCTTTATTTGATTGTTCATTATTTTTTTTTATTTATTTTTTGATTTTATTTAGAATTTCTTCATACACTTTTAATTGTCTGGATAATAAAGAGTTTTACAAATCTAATAATTATTACTTATTCCTTATAGGATCGATAACTGAGACTCAAGTCCTATATTACTTGACGATAGACTACACTTACTCATAATATATTTCATGCGTATCAATTAACCATCTTGTTGGAGTGTTTCAAAGTGTGACGAGATTTACTAAAGAGGGAGATATAATATATGAAAGGTGTCAAGAACCAACTCTTTCAAAGGTACATGAATAATTTTATATTTTTAACAAAAGGAAATCATTTTCAAGAATAATTCTTCTGTAGCCAGATAGATTTGAAGTCCCGTGAAAATCTTCCATATTTCAGCCATGAAGGCACAGGCAGAGCACTTCCCAATATTGTTCAGGGCACCTTTAGTGCTCCTTATGGAGTTCTTAATTTATTTTTCCAATTCCATAATATCCAGCAAGTGCCCCTCAATGAAATACTATACAAATAAAAATGATTTCATTGAACATTTTAATTTGTGGATGAAGTTTGTGGGAGACGTTTATTATGTTCTTAAATTTTTTTTAGCATTCATGCTCCCTTTACTTCACTTGCGATGACCAGTTGGTCAAATAAAAAAATTGATAAATAATCGGGGCTAACAAGTGTAAAAAAACCATCATAGAACCTGATATTTATTTACACAACTCCGGCGAGATACGTATTCCATCGCAAATAAGCATTTTGGTACTCTTTTTTTATTTTTCAAATTGAAATTCATCACGTTAATTAATTTCTAATTACTATAAGAATTTGTGTTTTCACAGTTTTGCTTCATTAATTTGCATTTTTTTTTCATTTCATATGGTTCTAAAATTTGCTGGTGAACAAAGGAGGAGATGGAGGCTTTATTATTATTATTATTATTAATTTCAAGGGGTTGTGAGAGACTGATGAGGGAGGCTAAAGCTTCGTGATAGTGTGACAGCATCCAGCAGGGTTTGAAGTGGTGTGCATTTATGGTGGCGTGAACAATTTTTTGCTCTGCCGTTGGGGTGGTCGACAGGGTAGATGGTGACACATTAGGCTTCAAGGGGCTAGTGCTGGGGCTTGCAGTTGTCCGTGGCTTCATTCATGGATTGATGGCGGCTTACCCATGGTGGCTTGAAAGGTGTATTTTGGGCGTTGATTCATAAACACAGGTGAGTAGATGACTAAATGTGGGAGGACTCTGAGGGTGAGATATGGTGGCTGGTGGAGGCACGTCAAAGAAGGTGGGTGGTTTCAGTGGTGGTAGATGCATGTGTTAAGGAGTACTCTTTGTTGGTTTTGACTTTTGAAGATTAATAATGTTGGTTGAAGATGATCTAAATCTGAGTTTAAAGATTCAAAGACTAATAAATAAATGTGACCGATTATGAAGTTTATCAGCAATCAATGCAAGTCATAGATCTATTTCTTGACAATATCAATGATTTAAATAATTGGAAGATCCATACTCCACATAATTTTAGGAACATTTTAAACGTTTACTAGTTTGTATAGCAAAAATGTGCAAAGCTGATGTAGTTCATTAGTTACTCACCCAATACTTTTCATTTGGAGCCACCTTAGAAAATTGAAGTTCACGTGAACCACGCCATATAGGTAACTGTTGGGTTCGTAGTTTTGTATACCTCACGTTGTAGAAAACTAAAAAATAACATATCAACTTTGACACGGATACTTATACCTCTGATTAGGATTTCACGTTCACACAAATACTGGGTTACAAATGTCCCATTTATAACAGTTACACAAGCATGACACTTTAAAATGGTTGTCGACTTGTTGTATTGGTGTTAGGGTAATGTCTGTATCGATCCGTGCTGCCTAACATCTAACACAAGGTTTTAATTTGTATATTCAACGCAAACACAACTATTTTTAAACTTTAGAATTACCATTAACTTTAAGACTACAGAATCCATCAACCCCAGTAACATTCAAATAAGTCCAATATATTCAATAAAATGATGAGCATGTGCATCACGCGCGCACAAAAAAGAGAAGAAAGATGAGGCATTCGTGTGAAACTTAACTTGAACCCAAAGGACTATAAGTAAAGCAATAATCAACTGGTAAATAAAAATTTATCAAGCTTAAATGGGATTCTTCCAGAAGAAATATTTCAGCAGCGTGGGCGCAAATCTGCTCAGATAACCACAATAAAGATGGCAACCAAAGCAGAGCGGCCATCAGAACAAAGCCATGTCAGTATGATTAAATTTTTATAAGTAACGTTTGATTATACCTGTGCTTACCAAGTTAAACAAGATTCAAAGACATTATAGACAAGGTTCAGATTAATTAATGAAAAGTTAGAAGGCAATGTATTTTTTATGTCTTCTTTAGGTGAGGACAAGCAACGAAGTCCCAAGTGTTTTACGTTTATTATGACTCAAACGCTTCCTTTCCACGGTTCTTTAGAAAAAGAAAAAAGAATTATAAATTGAAACTGGATGTGCATGCCAGTATATTATTGTACAAAATCTTAATCGAATTAGATAGTCTTAAAGGTTGTCATGTCATGATGTGAATGCAAATATTAAAGATCAAGCAAGATACAAGCTAGATATACCTTAGATCTAATCGAGCAGCGCATGCTGTTTTTACTATGATGTCATAGTCTTCTTGGCTTATGCATTTAGAAAATATTTGCTGCACATTCTCTGGATTTACGAGTCAAATCACTTAACACGTGTAAGATAATAAAATTAAAGTGCAATATATAAAAAATAATGTGAAACAATTGTAATTAAATAATCAAAATAATATATATATATATATATATATATATATATATATATATATATATATATATAGGTATGTATTTCTAACATTATCCTATTGATTCAGGAGCTTGATATCGTGACAGTCCTACATTAGATGACATTTAGTCTTCATAATCAATTGTGCTCATGTGGACAACAATTATCACTGAAATGTATGCAAAAAAATTGATCAATAATTATATTCTTACAAATATATATATTTTTTTCACATTTTTTAATATATTTATTATACTTATTTTTTTATTATTTTTTTCACTTAACATATCCAAAAAAATGATGAAAAATAGTGTTGAATAAAAAATGAGATAAAATGATCATTTTTAAAACAGATACATCCCATCACTTTATTATTTGCCACAGATCCTACATATCTCATATTTTGAATTAAAAAAAATGATGTTACTAAATTATTTTTTATATATTATTTTTATACTATTTTTTAATTATTGTGATTAAATAAAAAAATGATTAAAAAAAAATAAAATGATTAATGATATAAAGAATAATATAAAAAGTAATATAAGAAAATCATAATTGATTGAAAAACTAAACTAACATTTTAACATAACTCAAATGGGAATACAAAAGTGCAATTAAGTTAACATTCTTGAATTATGTTATTTTTCTCTAAAACACTAAATTAACCCCCACCAGGAATCTATTTGTAGTGATCAGTATTAGGTCATAATCAACCCCAAATAAGACCTATAAGCATAGCAAAACCAAAATGGTGTTATATCCTAATAGAAAATGTTACTCGCACTTGTTTCACATTTTATCGTACACTTAATTATTTAAAATAATAAATAAAATATGTGCACTGATTATAAAACACAAAATTAGTAGAAATAATAATAAAAACACAAATAGTTACTTCTATATTAAATACTTGCACAAGAAGAACGTAAGAACAAGAGTATAAGAATAACACTATTCATATTCCGACTAATCCAAGTTATTATTTTAAAATAGAAGAGACAATCCCGGGAAGGCCTATACATCACCACGATAGAGCTACAGCCAGGATATTAATCCATGTGTTAAATGAAATTCGGGCAAGGAAACCAACACACACATATATATATATATATGTTTTTATATATAACATATATATAACACACACCTAATAAAATTTTATAGAATTTTTTTATCAATCCAATCATTGAATTATAACTATTTAATACTTTGATCATTTATGATAAATTTTAAAAAATTCACACCTCAATAAAATGTAATGAAGTAAACTTTATTTTCATATATTTAAAAAATATATATTACATTAATATTTACATATATATAATGAAGTACTAAATAATTTTAAATTAATATAACATTTTATAGATATAATCTATATAATAAGAACTTTTAAATAAATTTTGTACAAAAAAATTATTTTATAAAAAATTATTCAATAGTGCAAGTGTAATTTTAATTTACATCGATATAAATTGATTATTACCTTATAATATATGTTTATTTGGTTAATTTATACGTTGTGATTTAGCTTATTTACAGATTAGGCTTTAATTTAAAATGATAATTTTTAAATAATATTATAAATTATATTCAATAAAATATAGTTTTTAATTTGATAATTAGTACAATTAAGAGTCAATTTATCATTTTCATTAAAGTTAGACTTTAATATTTTCTATCCATATTAATATTAAGTTTAATTATTCTCTCTATTCATTAAATTCAGTGATTTTGAACCATTAGATTGAAGTAAAATCAATGATAATAAATTATTACTACTCTTACACTATTGTCAAAATATCCTTATATATATGAAGATTGCCAATCTTGACATTTTCATGTGGAGGTTAACAACTTTCACATTTTGTTTTAGACTAAAACATTCACATGTTTTTTTTTAAATAATTTAAACTAATTGATATTTTAGTAATTTAAACTTTTATAATAAGATATGATATTTGATTTTGTTTTGATCTAATGGATCAAATTAATCCATTTAATGATTAAAGAAAATTAAGGAGATAAATTTTAATAAAGAAAGAGAGTGGTTGACTTCAAATTTAATGAAGATAGAAAACCTGACTTTATTATTAAGTCTAATTTTTAATTTTTAATTATTAAATTTTATATACAAATATATTACAATGTTTAATTTTTACGATTTTTTAAACCAGTTTTAATACATGAATTTATTTAATAAATAAATAAAACATAAAAAAGATAAAAGAAGAAGAAGAAGAAGAAGATATAACACACAAAATTATTAAAAAATACAATTTTTAATTAAAAAAATTGAACATATTAACGTAAAGTCGTAAACAATGAACACATTCATTAAAAAAAAACAATGAACACATTAAAAATTGTAGTTTACATAAAATATTTAAAAGCTATCATGAAATGTAATTTCAGAAAAAATTCTAACGTCATTTTTTTAAGTTACGTTCTTAACTTTTTCATGTAACAATTTTTATAAAATGATTAAATTTGTTATTTTTATTTTTATCTTTTTTATTTAATGAAAAAGTTAAATTCTCTTTCATCATTAAAACATATATTTATATTCTTTTCTTCATAATATGATAATAGTTAGGTTACTAAAATATCTTTAAAACTAATATGTTTTTAAAAGAAGCATGTGAATCTTTTTGTCTAAAATAAAATGTGAAGGTTGTTAATCTCCACATGAAGGTGTGGAGGTTAGTAATACCCTATATATATAAAACATATCTAGTGAGAGAATTTTTTATTATGAGAGAGTGAAAAAAGTAAATCTTAACTATACAATCATATATAAATGATCAAGATTAAAAGTTATTTAAAAGTCATGTGACTATCTAAAAAAGTCATAGGTATTTATGTTCTAATCTTAACTATTCATATAAGATCCAACGGTCAAAATTCACTCATTTCACCTCTTATAATAAATACTCTCATTATTATCTAGTGATATGTAACACCTCATTTTTTATGCCTTTCTTTATACTATTGCATTATCAAACATTATTAAAATTTGGGTTTTTCTAATAAATGCTCTTAGAGATAGAAAGTGTTTATTAAAAAGTAAAATTTTTGAATTCCTAATGTATTAAATGCACTACTTTCAATAAAAATTTTCTATCTTTAATTTATTAACCCTTAAAGACACTTGTTAACCAAACCCTTAAAATTATTATAAATTATTCTGTAGAAGTTATAATCAAATCCAGTAACATTTATCATTTTTGGTTGATAGATATTGTTAAAACATTTAATGCACATGTGTGGTCTTCTGCTTCGAATTTTCTTTTTTAATGTCTTAGTTAAGTTCCTTCATACTTGGTTCTCATGTCTCAACCTCTAACTTCACTCCAAAGTCCTCCTTGTCTCTTACAAATTTATATGATCAACCTATGAGTTTTAGATTAAGACATCAAATTGATCAATTAGCTTCATGAAATGACCATGAACAAGATAGAAATTAACTTTAAATTAAGTAATTAAAAATTACATGAAATTAAGCACAATTTCTTATAAATTAAAAGAAGATTTTTAGACTTAACAAGCATATTTCTATTTTATTTAAGGCTACCTAAAGACAAAATGAACACAATGAAATCTTCACTTAAATTACATGCAATCTCAAAAGCAATCTACTCAGTAGCTTTCTTCTTCTTAGGCATTCTGTATCCACCAACCACACAAGCATGGTCCCGCTCAAATAGTTCAAGAATGACCTTCTCAAAAGGCTTAAATTGATCTGCTTTTAGCTTGTCGACTTCAATAGCAAACACTGATACAGCAGGGACTGTGGAATCTATGCAGTTAGCCTAATTACATATGCAAGAAAATTAAGTGAGCATGATTTACCAAATTACCATTAAAAAATCCTAGATCTAAATGATCTTTCTGAAAATTTGGATTCATAATACAATGATGCCCTTGATTGATGTAACAAACCTCATTTATGGGAAAAGGTTTTTGTTGTTATTAATTTAGCAAATCAACAATAGATAACTTAGCTACAAGTCTTCACTTAATACCTTGGACTTACCAACTAAAGAACCAACAAATAAATTTAAACATATGAAAATTTACCTGTTTAATACATTCATAATTAAAATTATGGGAGGACAAATCTCGTTTAAATATTCTTGTTAATTTAGTATGTTCTCCATACCGTGTTAAAACCCAATAGAAGTCTACAAAAACATGATTAAATATCTGAACAAACCTTGATTGAAATAAGAAAATGACCTCCTGCTTTGAGATAATATGAAGCATTCAGCCCTAAAATCCTTGCCTTCAATGGTCACCAAAACAACATAAACAAAACTGATCCTTAGACTAACTGGATTTCCATTTATTAGTTGGTTGGCACTTGGCAGTGTATAGAAAACATTTTTTCCAAGAGAATTCATTTCCAGCAAAGGTAGAAAGTGAATAACTCCACAAATTAACATTACATGACCGAACACAAACACAAAAATTGAACGGTGCATATGCCATATTGACACAAGGTAGGGGAAGCACAAACTAAACCCAACTTATTAGGTAGCACTGTTGTCAATTTGAAAAATAAAATAATAAAATAAACAATATAGAGGAAGAAAATGTCTTGAAGGGGAATCCGAGTAACTCATCATATGCACAGAATATCAAATATTGAACAGAGTATATATATTCAAATGAATAAATATCTTGCTAAAAAACTTAAGAAAATATGCAATGGATTGCATAATACAAAAGTTTTGAGAAAAACTATAACATCCATTTTCACAAGTAAACAAAATATCACAAATGAACTCTTAAATAAAATTGAAAGCTTTTAAGAACACTTTTAATTCAAGAGGTACACAAAATAAATATAAATAAAAAATTGCTTTATGCTTTACGCAAATGCTAAGAGACAATAGTGACAACAAAAAGGAGACGAGATATTTTTGTGTGCGCATAAATATAACACATTATTTTTACATACAAGAAACAAAAATTAAGAGAGAGAAAAAAAATGAATTTCATTAAACTTACTTATCATAAAAAAATTATATTTTTTTTTAACTTTTTTGTAATTATGTGTAAAAATAATATATTATATTTGTGTGTAATCAATAATTTCTCAAAAGCAGACCACCATTGAAACTATATCTATTAGACAACGCCTCGATAAAATAATGACCATAAATAATATCAAAGATATTAAATAATTTGGCAAGAAGAAATAGCAGAATAGCACCAGTGAATTTGAAAAATAAATAATAGACAAATGGAAAAGCTGAGGAGCAACAAAAACAAAATACAGAAGAGATGTGAGGAGATACTGACCTGAAATTTGACAGCCAAAAAATGAATGAATGAAAGAAAATCAAATGAACAATAATATGGCGATAAATATATAGCAATACAGATTGAAGTACATCACTCTTATGGAACACTAAAATTACATGGGCTTAAAAGACACAGGAGGCTGGTACCATTTTCAAAAGGTATCATGTATAACTACAGTTTCTTTTAAGATAGATTTGTCAAGAATCTTAAACCACACTTGATCAGGCTGAGCAACATCAGAAAATATCACATCTACCATGCCAGCCAATATCCTGTACTTGGCTGGATGTCTAGCATCTTCAATAATAGGTATAACATTAATTAGTGTCCATATTGACCAAGTCACGGCCACTTCTATGAGAGAATTCTACTGCATACACAACTCCTGTCTACATACAAAGAAAAGCATATTATAAGCAGCTCTTTACATCCTTACATGTAAAGATTATGCAGATTTGAATTAGTACATACTGGGCCAACAATGTCAGACACATGAGAGACAGTTGTTCCAGAAGCAGATCCCAGGTAAAGGACTCGAGCTCCAGGTTTCTTTATTGGACAAAAGTAATGCAGAAACCCAAAATATAGATGTCAAGATACCGTATTTGAAGCACAATGCCAAGGCACAGCACATGTTATAAAACAATGAAACTTCTTATAATCCATATGTCATCAACCCCACCAAGGATGGCAGCAGCCAACTCGGAGCGAAAAGGGTTCCAAATCCTGTACTTATCTTTTGTACCGTCCTCATTCTACAGAATGTAACGATTCATATGTCAACATATTATGGAATATAAATAAATATTAAAAAAATAAGAAAGGAACTGAAAATTAAGGGAATGATTCCAAAAAAAAATTGCAGGGCATTCCCTAAAGGCAACCAACAATATACTCAACAACATAAATAGAGCAATTTAATTTTCCCATTTAAGGGCTAAATAGATCAAGGCCATTACAAGAAAAAATATATATCTAAAAAAAGAGAGAAAACATTAATGTGTCGTCCAATATGTATAACAGAAGTGAGTGATTCCAAACCGTCAAACAAGAGGCTAGACGTATAATAGTAGCTAATGACCAACTGACCCAACAACACAAGCTTCCTACTTATTAGTATTATTTCCATGCATACTTATTTAAATATAATGCAGCCTTTATCATAAACTTCTTAAAATCACACTGCTACAAGATGAGAAAGAAAATAACCTGCACAGTAATCCTTTTCTCATTGTAAACAGCTTCACCAGGAACCAGATTCTTAGTAACAAGGGCATCTTCTTTACCCTTTGCAATGAAAATTCCTTTATGTCTGTGAGTCTCAACCACAACCTTACTCCCTCCCTTCATTCCACCCTTGCCTCCTCGACTGCCCCTGCCTCCTCCTCTACCACCACCACGAGTTTTGAACGGGGTACCTCTATCTACTCCTCTTCCTCCATTACCTCTACCTCTACCTCTGTCACCTCTGCCCCTGAATCCTCCACCAGCACCACCACGACCTGCACAAATTCAAACACCATTATCAACAAAAATGCTGCTACGTCACTACATTCTTCCACCAATAAAAATGAAAATTTCAAACACTGCAAGGCTTATGAAAAACTAGTAAAATTCATTCCTTTGAGCATCTTACTATTTGTAACTTCAATGATATCCAAACCCATTTCAATTTAACACACATAACCACTCAAAAACGTTCTCAATGAACTCAAACTCCGAAATTTTTATTCGACTACCCAACTATTTAAGAAACCTATATGATAAAAGGAAAAAGGTGGGGGAATCGATGAAAGATTTACAAATTACAGCTTCACTTGCACTCAAATTTTTTTGAGGAATCAAGCAATGGGTATCATAGATCAGGACAAAATTTATATAAACTAAGATAAAGGTACGGTAGGATATATAATATAGAAATATAACATAAATAATAATGAAATTAAACTATAACATAAATTATAATTTCTGTATTGTCCTAACTCCAAGGTTTAAACAAAATCCCATAAATACAAGTAAGTAAAATTATTTAAAGAAGAAATAAGTGGAATAACAATTTATTTCATTCATTGGTAAACCAAACAATTTAGTCACAGAACTTATGTTTTAAATGGATGAGTTGAATTTGAGTGGTTTCGGACACCCATAAAGTGTGTTGGATAAATATTCATGTATAGTCAACGTGATTTTAAATTGTGGTTGACGTAGAGATTGTGGTTACGTTTTCCAAAATTATGATATTGCCACACCAATAAAACTGTAATATTGCATATTCCCAATTGAGTTTTGTTATATCTTCTTAAAGTATCCTCTTAATAATATTCTTATTACTTAATAAAAAAATATTAAATAAAAAATTAAATGTAATTAATATCTTAAAAATATAAAAAATATTTAATAAATTTTTTATTTAATAATTAAGAAGATTATTAGAATAATGAATTAGGAGGATTAATCATTTTCCTTCTCAATTATTATTGTAGATCACAACTTAAAATCATAATGGCCAATAACTAATAATACGTATTTGGTACGGATAAAGGAAACCATTTATATAGGAGTCCCCAATACCCATACATTAGAGAGAAAGGAAATTTACAGCCACATTCAAAAGTTTGGAACGCAGGCTGTAAACGGCGAAAGGGTTGCTTTGTTTATCAAAGTAAATTGGAATGATGAGATAGATTATAGATACGAGGCTTGTATAGCTGAAGCCTGAAAATTAGGGTTTAGGGTTTTGATTTTTCATATCTCAACGCTTATTCATTTACATTTTTTTTTTGTTACAATCAGCTCACTTCATTCGTATCTCAGCGCTTATTTTATTTAGCAATTGGTAGTGCCTATGACAAATCACTTAAGGCAGAGATCCGATAAATTGATGTATCTAAATGCTAACCATTATCTCAAATCTCAAATGCATGTATATAGTGACTACCAATAGTTTTTTTTTTTACATGAATAGTAGAAATTTCATTAACCAAGACTAATCAAGTCCATAAAAGTCAAGTTACAGATCTCCAAAAGGAGTTTCTTCTAGCCAAGTAAAGTTTGGGTTAGAGAAGGAGAACTCGGCCAGGGCATGGGCCACTTTGATTCCATCACTTTCGACACTGGAAAATACACAAGAGGTACAAGATAAACTATTCCCAAATAGGTTGCAGGTACCTTTCGATTCTTGAGGGGCCTGGATAACTTCAGTGGTGGGACTACCATGAGTTTGATACTGAAGAAATTAATTAAAAAGTAAATTAAAGTTAAAATGTTTCTCGATGAACTAAATTGCTTCCATTGCCTTTTAGTTGTAGAAGACTTTAATTGAACTTTTGTTACAGGAACGGATAGATATGCCCCATTGTTGTCTCTTGAGTTTTGTTAAAGGAACAAGAAAAGATGAGGGGCAACAGAAAACATCACATTTTTCAATTTCTCAAAGGTTTTACAAGATCAAACATAAGTAATTTTGATTTCGTTGAACATGGTAGTCAATTCTTATTGATAAAACCGATAAGTCATTTTAGCTACAAAGAGATTGTTGCTAAAAAGATATAGTGTGGACTGGTATTAAGAATACAATTATTATTTGTTAGAGTATTGATCGACAATGTGTGTTTCTTAATTCGTATTTTATTTATTTATTTTTGTTAAGATAAAAATAAATAATGATGAAAATATTTAAATTCTCTTTTTGTATTTATTTTTAAATATTTAAATAGATAATAAAAAAATTTATAATCTTATCTTTTTTATATTTATTTTTAATCTTTATAAAAAATAATAAGATATAATTATAATTTTAAACTACTAAGATTGGATTAGTGGTAAGAGGTTTGGGGGATGGAGATCAGCTGTCCTCTTTTCCTGTCTTCTTCCCTGTCTTTCTACTTAAATTCTGACAAGTGTAAAATAAATTAAGTAAGAAGGAGATATGTAATTAAATTTAAAACACTTGTCAGAATTTAAGTAAAGAGACAGAAAATGAGACAGAAAATGGAGATAGGTGATTCTTATCCGAGATTTGGGTAGTTTGCATGAGATCATGCTCATAGGCTCAAACAATGTACCAAAAAAAAAGATATAAATTTAATTTTATCATCTTATATATTTATCTTAAAATTCTTAAATGAACAATTAATGGAAAAAATTCTTAGTTACGCACTTGACCATATTTCGAGAGATTTTGTCTCTCTCCTATCATGTGGAAATACTTTAAAAAATGATAGTTTTAGAAAAAAATAAATAAAAATTAAACGTCAAAGTGATGAATGAAATATTTATAATAATAGTGTACATTAGCTATGCAAAGTGTCATAAGAAGGATGGAATTGGGCCAAGTCCAAAAAATTACCTATTGGGTCACGGTTCTAATCAGCAACTCTTTGGGATCTCAAATATGGGTTCTCATTTTTTCACATCAGTTTTTTTCATTATTTTCTTTTGGCAAAGAACGGGGCCAAAGGCCCAACAAACACAACTAACAAGCTACAACCCTAGAAAACTGAACTAGGCTGCTATCAGCTACAAAAAGAACAGAAAGAAAAGAAGGTAAGGACTGAAAAATATGAAGACCCATATGATACTGATGTACTTGCTTCGCCACCGCATCTGCACAGGCATTAGCTTCTCTCAAAACATGTTGGTGAACCTCGTGAACCAACATGACACACTGGTGCCAAGGATCCAACTGCGAATGAATCAATTGAAGAGCACATGTAGAGTCTGCCTCCAAAACCACCTGCCTATATCCCATAGTATAAGCAAGGTTGAGACCATGAAAAACTCCCCAAAGCTCTACCATTGTGATGGAGCAGCAGTCAAGATTAGTAGCGAATGCAGAAATGAATGCCCCCCTCACCATTTCTTATAATTCCACCACAAGCAGCTTTTGAATCATGGAGATATATAGAGTCATCAACATTTATCTTAATCCACTTGTTCCGTTCTTTTCCTAAGTGGATGGTTTAAGACAGTCTAAGTTTGTTTGGAGGGCATTGCGCCAATCAGCCATGGCGGTCCCTAGTTGGAAGTGAGGTGGGTATATATGTAAAAGACACTCAAATACTTTAATCAATCATCAGTCTTACAGTCATGACAAGAAAAAATTTAAGGTATAAAATGTAAACTAACTTGAGATAACTGTAAATGTGTGCTTACATAGAATGTGGACTCTTTGAATTTTAAGGATGAAGATCATTTGTTTTTATTTTTTGTTTTTTTTTTATTTTTTTACTTAAATTTTAACAAATATAAAATAAATTAAATAAAAAAAAGATATATAATTAAATTTAAAACGTTTATTAGAATTTAAGTGAAAACACATGAAAAAAATTATGAAATAGAAATAGGTGATCTTCATCTGAATCATAGATGGTGAGTCACTTGTGAGCTATCAATTTTACGGATCAGCTTTTTTCAAAGGATCTCTCCAAGAAACCTCCAAAGAAGATATTTGAACCGTTGAATAAAAATTCAATGATCCAGATTAAAAGATATTAATTTAATATTAAATTTTTTTTAATATTAAAAAGAAAAAAACTTGACCGTTAGATTTTCCATTTCCCAATTTTACACCCAATAGAACTTATCATCCACTACTCAGAGAGAAAGGAACCAAAAAATATTATTGGCTAGGTACATTGGAATGGCAAACTAGAGAGTAGTCTCAAACTAGAGACGCAACTTTATAATGCAACATGGTAACCGAACCCCTCTACCCTCAAATATATATTTAGGGTTTTGTTAAAACACACGATAAAAAATTAAAAATTAAAAATATTAAATAAAAAGTATAAATATTTATTATCTTAAAAATTTAAAAAATATTTAATATTTATTTTTAATAATAAATATTATTTTAAGCATACATTACTTCTTTAAGTAATTAATAATAAATATTATTTTTAATTCTTATTATGTATGCTTATAACACACGTTAACAAAACCCATAAATTTATTCTTTTGATGCCACAGAATGGAAGATGTGGTGACAAAACTTTAGCGGCCAGCCGTTATGCCTACTAATCAAAACATTCCCAGATAAATTGAACTCTAACGAGTCGCCTAAATCAGCGAACCAAATGGTGGAACGCCCAAAGCAACCCAAGTGGAGCGAGTAGTAGGACATTCACGAAGTACATGTAACACAGTCTCAGAGACATTTTCACAAACAGCACAGGAGGCATCTAGAGACATATGATATGACGCCTCACTCTCTGAGAGTTCGTCAAAAGAGCTCCATTAGCAATTAACCACAGAAGAGGACACAAACGCTGAGGGCTGTGTAGCTGCCAAACAAGTTTTATCATAATGGCCTTATTAGTGAATCTTGCCTGTCTCAAGCCAAGACCGCCCAGATTTTTTGGTTTACAAATATCCTGCCAACTAACAGGGTGCACCCTTCTATTTTCTGTTGATCCCAAAATGAGCTCTCTACTCTCTACAATCCTTATCCACCTTATTACATACACTGATCAGGAGCAAGCACGATGATTAATTTAATTCTTAGTGTGCTGTGTGAATTTTGCTCGAAAATATATTTTACACAATCTTTTGATTAAAAAAGAAAAAAAAATAAAAAGTCATCCTAAATTTTTATTTTTTTGTAAATCATCACCATAAACTTTAAAAAAAATTTAATTAATTCTTAAATTTTAACTAATAACTCAATAAATCTTTTTATTAACCATATCTTAAATCATTAACGGAGATGTCATGTGGTATTATTTTATACATCTAAACTCGTTAAATCTGAATTATTATTAATTTTTATTCATTAAAATTTTATTTTTTTAATCTTAAATCTGAACAAAATATAATTAAAAAAATGAGGTTTTAATAAATAAAAAAATCAATAGTCTAGATTTAATAAGTTTGGATGAGTAGGATGATGTCACGTGATATTTTTGTTAGTGATTTAATATATGGTTAATGGAAAAGATTTATTGAGTTATTAATTAAAATTTAAAGATTCATTAAAAAGATTTTTAAATTTATGATAATGATTTGGAAAAGAATAAAAGTTCAAAATGAGTTTATACTTTTTTTCTAAAAAAACGATGCAAATAAAAATCATATTAGAATAGCTTTTTTGAGAATCTATTTGGTAATTCTACAAAAAATATATTTAGTAATTCATGATCCTGTACTTTGCATGTTGTGAAAATGCTTTTATTGTCAAATTTATAATAAGTTTCTCATGAGTAGCCTTTTTTTATTTATTATTATTATTTTTTTTAGGAGGACAATCATTCAAGTTAGTAGTTACCTTTCAGAAATTAAAAAAAGTTTTAAATATATTTCAAACAAATAATACCCGTGTAATACCCTTCCAGAAAAAACCGACAGCACAGCGCAGAGCTGTACTACGTAGGCACAGCAAATCATCCATCCAAAAAAAACAAATACATAGAATCAACAACTATTAAATAATTCTTACCATTCTTGTGTTGACCTTCCCCCGTTCAATGAATTGAACCTAATTAATTTTGCTTGCACATTTCTTGGCACCCACCTCCTTAGATTCTTGCTATGTCACTGAAGATTTAGTAAAGAAGTTAGTTTATCTTATATATGTATTTTTTTGACTGAAGTTTATCTTATCTATTCGCTGTTGATTGTTCCAACATTCAAACAGCACCTTTTTTTTAATGTGAAAATGAAATAAAACAAAAGAAAGAAAAAGTGTATCTTTTTATTTCAATTATTATTGAGCTGTTTGTCTCACATAGTATTTGGCTTGACTCTACGTTTGCTGATACAATCAGTGCGCACGCCATCAACTTTGTTCCGGCATGCTTTGTACACGAACGAGGAGTAGCTTAATAGAAAGTTGTGTTTGTTCTATACCCAAAACAACACGAGAGGCCGTAAATTATGAGCAACGAGAAAGGGTTCATGGCCGATAAATATATCTATGTCTCCAATTTTTCCCCCCCTTTTTTTTTAGCTATGGTAAGATTCCTGATTGAGAATGATTTGCTCTTACAGAACGAAACAAAGCACACCCAAACAAAAGATTAGACTTTAGAAAAATATACAAGATAATAAATGATTAGAGTCAGAAACCAGAGTCTACGGCCCCACGGCCCACAGGGGGGGCCAACGGGTAGTTGTGAGATTGGAAGGCCCTATATATGGTTGCAGCTGTGTCAATGGACAATTGTATGTGTTCCTTAAAACCAGCATCATTGACATTGTGCTTCGTTCCCGGATGAAGTTAATATGCCAGAGTCAAGAGTCAACCCTTAACACTGCTTCAAGGTATAGTTTTATTCATGTCTAATCTAACAGCGTTTTATTTTTTGAGATAAAATAACAGCGTTTTTCAAATAATCTTCTGATTAAGAGTGACGTTTAGCAGTTGAACTTTTCAGATGTTCTCTTTTATTAATACTCATCTCTTAAGGAAGCTGAGTGGTGCTTGTTATTAGGCAACTCTATAGGGAAGCATCTGCATATCTTGGTCCGTTTCTTCACATCACCCAGCCGCCATAATCCATGTATCGAAAGGGAATAATAGTCCATTATATAATGTAATCTATTAATCTCAATGAATTCCTCTTTTATATAGGCATTTGCTAACAACTGTCCCAATTTTAAATAGTGTTTGAAGTAGATATACGAATTAAAAATTATAGAGGTTATACTTACAAAAATTAAATATATATTTTTCATTTAAAATTTAAAATATAAAAGTATCTTTGTCAAGATTTTTATTTAACTTTGAATGTGTGCTATATATGTAAGTGAATCACTTCCTGTAGCCACTTATACAGAGCACACTTTCAGCCTTTCAGGGAACATACAAGCGCAACCAGCTATGGAGTAAGGGAACCGCCTACATACTTCAACAGTGACACAACACAAGGTCCATTATTCCTAGATAAAGCAAGCCAATAGTGGACATATACTTTTGCCACCTCGTCCTCTGAATGTCGCATATTCATAGATGTTGTAACAAGCACTTAAATTTTACTTTTATAATAGTTCTTATACTTGGTTTTTCTCTCACGAAATTCATAATTCATTACCTTCTTGCTCGAATCTATCTGGAAGTAATGTAACGTTGGCAAATAGAAAGTGTGAAAACTTAAAACTTGGACGGTGACAAGGCCCACTACAGCGATGTTTAACGCCACTTTTCTCCTTATGTCAAATTAAAACCAAATTATAAATAAAGAGGGAAATTTCCTCGTCGTGTACCCAGTGGGTACCACACTAACACTTTTCTGCGTAATTTGGTATTTACATATCAATTTTTTAAGATATAGTATTATTTTATTTTAATTTATTTATATATATGATTAGTTAGTTTCGTGTAATGAACATTTAAAAAAATATATATAGAAAAGCGTATTAAAAAAATGTTATTTGGTAGCTATATAAAGTCTCAGGTACGTCCGCTTCTCTACCTAAGCTCCCTCCCCTTCTCAGCCTCTTCCCTTTCCCCGTGCCTCCAAATCTTGTTGGGCACATAGGCTGTTAAATTTTCACATACTTTGCTCCTGTTTCTCAAGTAATCGTAAATTTTGGTATTTCATAATCCTGAAATTCTCTTTAAATTTATATTCTACACTGAGATAATAGCAGCTACATATACTTGCTCTTTGTTTCTTCTTATTCTTCTTTTCGCAGATTAAAAAAAGAAAAAAGAGAGACAAAAAAAAAAACACAGAATGGCAACAACTTCTTCTTCCACACCTCAAAGGGAGAAAGCAAGTCTTCCCCCAAAGAGAGGCCAAATCAAAGCTCGGATATTTAGCAGCTTTGTCAAGTTTGTGGCCTCTACAATCTCAAAGGGTGTAAAAGTCACGGGAAATGGTGATAAAAACAATGGTGGCGCTTCTGCATCATCTACCCCACCACCAAATGCTTAGAACTCTGATGTCTCCTAGACTACTCCATCATGTTACCATCATAACCTATCCTCAACTCAACTCAACTCTTGCTCGATCGTGGTTCTCTTACAATGCTTTTTCGGTAAGAGAAATCATCAAAGAAGATGAAGCATTCATGTCTGTTCCTTTTTTACTGCAGACGGAAGCTGCTATTGTCTCTAAGTAACGTTGTCTCTGCTACGTCCTCTCTAGTACAAGTATTACATGTCCAAGATGTGGTGTGGTGTGTATAATAAAGTCCTGCAAAACCAGTATTTTTTTTTTTTTGGTGGTTGAACAGGATTGTAATTTGCTACGGTTGTTGTTGTTATGTTTATTTTCCCTGTACTCAGTTGGTCTTGTGAGATAGGTCCTTAACCTCTCTAGCTAGTGTTTTTATACAGATGACATAACTGGAGGAGGTAGTCTGTAATCTTTATTTTCTATGTACTTTTACCTTTTCTTCGTATGTAATTTTCTTACAAGTATTATGCAAAATCAGGATTGCTTGTCTGCTATTTTTTCTCTATAAATTTGTTGTTAACTTGTTACCGGTGGAACTGATATATGGCTTTGAGTGTTGGCACCACTTGGTTTCAACCGTTCAAGAGTTTCATGTATTTTTCCTGTTTTTTTATTAAAGAACTGGACTATGAAGGCGTTGGGGTACGTGGATTTGGTGATTTGTCTTGGTTCAATTGATAAATTCATCACCATTCCACAATTAAATTATAATAATGTAGACTATGCCCTTAAGTTTTCGATTGCAGAGTCTAATTATACTGCGTTTGATCCTCTGTATATTCACTCCAATTGATATTAAATTTAATATTCAGAGAGGTACCCTGTTCAAGAATTGACCGGCTTGTTTGTCTTTTTGAAGCAATCGAAATTCACGGCATTTGCCCGTGGGAAAAACGTAAAGTGGGAACGGGTTTCACTATACCTGCATATTGGTGCCTTGATACCTAGACAAGCCCCGATTGTAATTTGTGAATATTCTGAAGTGTAGTTTGTATCTGATTGAACATATATATAATAGGGTACTGTATGAATTTATGAATAAGTCAATTTATTTCCTTATCAATTGTTTAATTTACTCAGATAAAAAAAAAGTTATGTTTATTTTACATTTTTCAAATTACACGCTGCACTTTATGATTTAAAATTGCCAAATCTGTTTTAGAAATTAGAATAGCCCTTTGATCCTCGCTCCTAGCAGTGTTAGACAAAACAAACAACACTTCTGTTGCTATCTTTGAATAGCAGGCGCGCAAGGGACAAAATTACTTTGTTATGGTCTTGATAGCACAGTTGGTGTCTTTTGTTACCCAAATATAAAATTCTGTGGTCCCCACTCCCCCCTCCTCCAAAATATAAAAACTTTCCCTTCCCCTCTCTCTCTTCCCACACTTGAAGGATATGAGATTAATTCTCGATCCGAGTATTTAATAATGTGACACTACATCATCTTGAATAATAGGCACATAGGAAATTTTCCTTTTATGACCACAGTGTCTTCATACACATTTTAGACGTAGGATTAATCCCCCTTCAAACATCACTTTACCTTAGAGACAGGATCCTTTCAGTTTGAGCGTCTAGAGCATGTTTGTTTGATATTTTATCATATGTGATATGGCGTTCCATTTTTATTTTTATTTTTATGAAAATGATATGGCGTTCCATACCGTTTGAACGGCTAAAATTTCCTACAACATGAATTCCGAATCCGTTGGACGGGAGAGAAAAAATTCTTCCTGCAAACATGCGTTCAGTAAAAAAAAGTACAATGTTTTATAACTCTTAATTTGGTTATGTGGTGATGGACTGCATCAACTTGGGAAGTTAATTTCGTAGCTAGAAGGCTTCTCATGTGGGCAGATTAGGAAATCAAGTAACCCGTTCTTTGGCCAAGTGAGCTCATACTGCTGAGGACTTTGTTTGGGTTGAAGAAGTTCCTATTGTGATTGAGAACCTTTGACTTTTTGGATGTACTTTCTGATAGTTTATAATAAAAAGTATCTTCCACGTTAAAACAAAAACAAAAAAAACAAAAAACATACGTTCAGTAAAAAAGTACAATGCCGGCATATGGTAAATTTTGAATATTCAGTTGGTTGATGTAATCCTTATATTCAACACTAGGAAGCACCACAGTATCGATTGACAGCTTGAAACCGGAACAGTCTTTAATTCTAATTTTCATGTCTGTTAGAGTTTAATTGATGTTTCTGGTGTTGAGAAAGACAACAAATATTAATAAGCGGAAATTAATCTGGATCTCTTTTTTTCCAGCTTAAATAATAATAGACTCTAGAAATATATCAGACAATAAATAATAATTTTAGGTAAATAATAGAATGCAACAAAGAAAAAATAGAAATCAACAGGCACCAAAATTTAAACGTAAAAAAACCCTCAATGTGAGGGAAAATTTCACGGAATCTAATCCAGTAAAATATTCTACTAATAATAATTAATGAGTACACCATAAGTCCTCTTGAAACTTCCAAGAATCAACAGAAAAATTACTCTTCACCAATTAGGTGGATAATAATACAAGAAAAAACAAATGGGTATCTAACTAAGCAATAGAAAGAATCCAAAATATAAAATAATAGATACCAAAATAACCTCTTCTCCACTGTTGGTTGCTCCACGCCTCTTTTCTTCGAAAATGATATTTTTCTCATTCTCTCTTTCGGTCTTGCTTACCAAAAATGCACACACACGAACACACTGTTTTACTCTCTCGGTGGTTTCCTCCCAAAATACTTCACCAAGGCTACCCTTTTTTTCTTTTGCTCTCTATCTGTAACAACTTCCAGGGGAAGTTTTAAAATCCCTTAATAAAGATAATGATAAAGGGCTTTTAAGGCCTTTACGAGAAACTAACTTCCTTTTTTTTTCAAAGTTAGCATGGGCCCAATAATTGGTGACTCATCTAATAATTCTCCCCCTCACCGATTAATTGGGGCCATAATCAACCAAACTCGCCTTCTCCTTACAAATACCAAACTTTCCTACGGATAAGGTCTTTCTCATCAATATGGATTTTCTCCAATGATAATTGCTTCATCTCTAGTGCTTCACGTATCCAATGATACCGAACCTCAATATGTTTCGACCTTGAATGAAAGGTCGAGTTCTTGCTCAGATGGATATCACTTTGACTATCACAGTACAAAACATATTTTTCCTATGAAAGTCCCAACTCCTGTAGGAATTTTTGCATCCGCAAGAGCTCCTTGGCAGCTTCTGTAATAGTAATATATTCTGTCTTTGTAGAAGACAGAGCGACACATTTTTGCAATCTGGACTGCCATGACACTGCTCCCCTTGCAAAAGTCATCATATAACCAGAAGTAGATTTCCTAGAATCCACATCACCAGCCATGTCTGCATTTGTGTAACCATTCAACACAAGCTCACCACTCTCAAAACATAAACAGACTCCAGAAGTACTTCTGAGATACCTGAGTATCCACTTCACAGCTTGTCAGTGCTCTTTACCAGGATTAGAGAGGAAGCGACTAACAACACCAACAGCATAAGCAATATCCGGCCTTGTACATACCATCGCATACATCAAGCTACCAACCGCAGATGCATATGAAATTTTCTGCATTTCTTCTTTATCTTTCTCACTCATGGGACATTGTTGATGACTCAACTTGAAGTGACCTGCAAGTGGAGTACTAACAGATTTGGAATTGCCCAAATTAAATCTCTCCAATACCTTCTCAATATACTTTTGCTGTGATAGCCACAATTTTTCATTCTTCTTGTCACGAACAATTTTTATGCCAAGGATTTGCCTTGCAGGGCCCAAATCCTTCATTGCAAAGGACTTGTTCAGCTCTCTCTTGAGACTTTGTAACTCTCTCATGTCATGACCAATAATCAACATGTCATCAATATAAAGCAAAAGAATAATAAATTGTCCATTAGAAAATTTCTTAACAAAAACACAATGATCATAAGAGGTTTTTATCATACCCGTGATCCATCATAAAGGAATCAAATTTTCTATACCATTGCCTTGGAGCTTGCTTGAGCCCATATAAGCTCTTCCTCTTCTCTTTACCTTTGACTGCAAAACCTTCAGGTTGCTCCATGTAAATTTCTTCCTCCAAGTCACCATGGAGGAAAGCTGTCTTCACATCAAGTTGCTCAATCTCCAAATTTAAATTAGCTGCCAAACCAAGTACAACTCTGATTGAGGACATCTTGACCACAGGTGAGAATATTTCTTCAAAATCAACTCCCTTCTTCTGACTAAAGCCCTTCACAACCAACCTTGCCTTGTACATTGGTTGTGAGCTATTCTCCTCTGATTTCAGTTTGAACACCCATTTATTTTTTAGTGCTCTCTTGCCTTGAGGCAGCTTCACCAACTCAAATGTATGATTCTTATGTAAGGATTTTATCTCCTCTTGCATGGCTTTGTGCCACTTGTCCTTCTCTTCATGTGACATAGCTTCTTTATAACTTTCTGGCTCTCCCCCATCAGTTAACAACACATACTCATGAGGAGGATATTTATGTGAAGGACGGTACTCTCTAGCAGATCTTCTCAACTGAGGCTCTGTAGGTGGTTCTGGAGGACTTGGCTCAAGTGGTTCATTAACTTGAGGTTCAATCACATCAACTATATTCTCAACTTCTGCATTCACATCTCCCCCGTTATTAGTGACCCTGGTAGGAGGTTCTGGCTCAACATCAATGTCCCCACGAACAATTTGTTTCGGCTTCTCCTTCTTGCCAATATCATCAATGGTTTAGTTTTCAAGAAAAACAACATCTCAGCTTCTGACAATCTTCTTATCAACCGGATCCCAAAACCTATAACCAAAATCATCACGACCATAACCCAAGAAAATACACTGTTTAGACTTACCATCAAACTTGGATCTCTCATCTCTAGGGATATGAACAAATGCCTTGCAACCAAACAACCTCAAATGACTATAGGAAACATCTTTCCCTCTCCACACCCTTTCAGAAACATCACCATCAAGAGGAACAGAGGGAGAAAGGTTAATCAAGTCCACTACAGTTCTCAGTGCTTCGCCCCAGAAGGCTTTAGGCAATTTAGCATGAGAGAGTATGCATCTGATTCTGTCATTAATTGTGTTGTTCATTCTCTCTGTAACCCCATTGTGCTAAGGGGTTTTGGAATTGTCTTCTCAAGCTTGATTCCATGGTCCTTACAGTAATGCTCAAATGAATCCCTGTATTCACCACCATTATGTGCTCTAACACACTTCAACAATGTGTCTGTTTCTCTTTCAACACTTGTATGGAAGTGTTTGAACACATCAAGTACCTGGTCTTTGGATTTCAAAACAAAAGTCCACACTTTTCTAGAATGGTCATTAATAAAAGTAACAAAATAAGAGTAACCACTAAGGGTTTTAGCATCTATAGTGCAAACATCAGTGTGAACTAAATCCAAGATATGAGGTCTCCTACGTGGAGGATAAGTGTGGAAAGAAACTCTATGTTGCTTACCAACAAGACAATCAGAACAAGTTTCAAGAGACATACCTCTAACGGGAAGCAACTCTTGTCTTGCAAGAGTATCAAGACCCTTCTCACTCAAGTGACCAAGACGTTTATGCGATATCTCTGTAGAGCAATCCTCAACTGCATTCACCTGAGGTGCAGACAACTTTGTTGATGTCCAATAAAGAGTATTCCGCTTCTTTCCCTTCGTTACCACCAAAGTCCCTTTGGTACATTTCCATTTGCCATCACTAAAGGAATTATGATAGCCATCTTCATCAAGTACCTGTACTGAGATCAAGCTGAGGCGCATGTCAGGAATATGTCTGACGTTCTTCAAGTGCAACTTGCATCCGGCATTAGTCTCCAACCAAATTTCTCCAATGCCAGTAACCTTGCTTACCCTTTGATTTCTCATCTTCATTTGCCCAAAATCTCCGGCAGTGTAGGATGTAAAGTACTCACGGTGTAGTGTAACATGAAAGGAGGCAGTAGAATCAACAACACATTCATACTCCTGGCATGTGAGATTAACAGAGTCATCGTCCTAAACAATGACAACTTCACCATCAGATACAACTGCAGCAGTGTCTTTGTCTTTATCTTCTCTCTTATTATTGTTTCTACCCCTTGATTTTTCCCGCTTAAGGAACCTACACTCTTTCATCACGTGTCCCATTTTATTGCAATGGTAATACTTAATGTCTTTCCTTATCTTTGACTTTCCTCTTGACTTGCTATGGTCATCGGATCTCTGAGAATTTCTATGTTGACTTCTTCCCCTTGACTCTACAACCAAAGCTTCATTCTGAGTCGAAGAGCTAGCCATGCTATTTCTCTTCCTCCTAGTTTCTTCATTCAAAAGACTGTCTTTGACCATATTGAAAGTCAGTTTCCCATTAGGAGCAGAGTTACTCAAAGATACCACCAGTGTCTCCCAACTGTCTGGTAATAAGCTAAGCAATAACAATGCCAATAACTCATCATCTAACATGATCTCCATAGTAATCAAATGATTCACCAAATCCTAAAAAGTGCTTAAATGCTCAGCCACTGAGGAACCATCCTTGTATTTCAAATTTACCAACTTCTGAATCAAGAATGCCTTGTTTAGTGCATTTTTGGACCCAAACAACTTACTCAATTTCGTCCACAAGTTGTAGGCAAGGGTCTCACTAGATACATGATGATAGATCATTTGATCTATCCATTGCCTGATCATGTCAATGGTTTTCTTGTTTAATTTCTTCCATTCTCCCTCAGATTTATCTGCTGGTTTTATACTCTTCTCCTCAATGGGATCAAACAGATCTTTCACAAAATAACAAATCTTCTATTCGAGACTTCCACATAGAGTAATTGGTATAATCCAATTTAATCATGGTACTAGCACTATCACCTTCTCCCATCTTCAGAGCACAAACCAGAGCCTTTACCGGAGCTCTCTAATACTAGTTATTGGGAAAGATAACAAATATTAACAAGTGGAAGGTAATCCAGATCTATTTTTCCCTTGCTTAAATAATAATAGGCTCTAGAAATATCTCAGACAACAAACAATAATTTCAGGCAAATAATAGGATGCACAAAACAGAAAATAGAAATCAACAGGCACCAAAATTTTAATGTAAAAAAACCCCCAATGTGAGGGAAAAACTCACGGGATCTAGTCCAGTAAAATCTTTCACTAATAATAATTAATGAGTACACCACAAGTCCTCTTAAAACCTCCAAGGATCAACAGAAAAATTACTCTTCACCAATTGGGTGGATAACAATACAAGAAAAAACAAATGAGTATTTAACCAAGCAATAGAGAGAATCCAAAATACAAAATAATAGATACCAAAAGAACCTCTTCTCCACTGTTGATTGCTCCACGCCTCTTTTCTTCAAAAAAGATATTTTTCTCTTTCTCTCTTTCGGTCTTGCTCACCGAAAACGCACACACACGAATACACTGTTTTACTCTCTTGGTGGTTTCCCCCTAAAATACTTTACCAAGGCTGTCCTTTTTTTCCTTTTGCTCTTTGTCCGTAATAACTTTCAGGGAAAGTTTTAAAATCCCTTAATAAAGATAATGATAAAGGGCCTTTAAGGATTTTACGAGAAACTAACTTTTTTTTTTCAAAGTCAACATGGGCCCAATAATTAGTGACCCATCAGACAGTTTCTCCATATTGAATCCGAGGGTCCCAATTCGGGGGCTTGCGAGGACTTTTGATAGTGGATCCATCAAGCTTACCTGTATAATATTTGTATGAAATTAGTGTCAATTCTAGGACTTTTTTTTATAAATATACTAATTATATTACTATTCTAGGACTAATATGAAGCATATACTGGTTTTTTTATTAAAATATTGTTCATTTTTATTTTATTTTTAAAATGTGTTGATTTTGGGAGCATTGAAAAATTTATTTCTCACAAATTTACTTCTTAATGTGAATTTTTTTTAAATAGTGTTTAAAAGTTGATTTTAAAAGAATCAATTTCTCAACACCATAACAGAAATTTTTTTTGTCAATCATGTTGGGGAGTCATATTCCTTTGAAATTAACTTCTTAATATCATTTAAAAAAATCAAAATTCTCATATTGAGAAGTTAGTTTCTCAATATTCACAAACCGACTTATGAATGATCTTAAAATTAGTATATTTTGAGAATTAAAGATGCAACTATGATAATATGGGAAATAAATTTTAAAAAAGCAATATTTTAATTAAAAAACCGCATAAACTCCCAGAAATTTTCTTGACTTTAAATTTCATGGTCGATATGGCTTCAACATAATGTTGTGCTCCCTGTCAAAAAAAAAAACGTGTGCTCATTTGAACGTGTTTTTCTATACATAAAACAAAGATTTAAAAAAAATACTTTTATTATATTTTATTGTATTTAAATTAGTTATTTTAAGAGTTTAATTTTAATGTGTTGTTAATATAAATTTATTTTACACTATTAACTAATTATACATCATAATATATATATAATTTTTAAAATAATTATTATAAAATTAAATATTTTTTATGATATAGTAATACATTATTAAATAATAATGTAAAAAATATTATACTGACAATGTATTTAAATTAAATATTTATTTTAAAATAAAGTCAAAGTAATAAAAACATAATTTATAATTTTTGTTAAATTTCTTGTATTAGAATAACTGCACCTAATAAGTTACCTAAATCATTATAAGTGTTATTTTATCTATATACTTAATCAATATATGATCTTAACACACACCCCCTCACACCTATATATAGACATCTAGAATGCGAAGTTTACATGACTAAATATATGTAGGTGATACAATTAGAATAAACTTTAATACTATATTATAATAACTAGATTTAACTCCATTTAAAAACTAACTAATCAGAGGAGAGGTGGACAAGTCATTATAAGTTTTCCTCATATACTTAATTAATTTAAGATCTTAATATCTTTAAAAAAGATTTTGTATAACAAAAACTTTTAAACTTAAAAAATATTTTTAAATTCATACGTCTCAACATAATTTATTTTACTTTTTCTATCATTTAATAAAGGTAAGGGTGGGGCACATTTTGATGATGATGAATACAGTCCTACAGTTGCGGAAGCGGGTTATCACTTTTTCTTCATTCAATTCGTTTCGTATGTATTAACCGTTTTTAAGGGTAGATAGCGACTCGTCTGAATCCATGGTTTGATTTAATTTGTTTAATAAAAAAGTTTGATTAAAATTATTTTAAAAAATTATTTAATTAAATAGGAAAATTTTAGATTTAAAAAAAAATTAATGAATTGATTTATTTAATTATATATTATTATTTTATACATATTATTTAATATTTATATAATGTAATTAAATTTACAAATAATATAATATTTTTAAAAATCTATACTCATTATTCTATATAAAAGTTTAAGTTTGTTACTTTATCTCATTAACTTATTTAAAAGTAATTTTATTAACTGATTTAAATATATTATTATAAAGTAGTTATTTAAATAAATTTTTAAATCAGATAAAACTTTTTAAAAAGTCAAGTTAAATATTGAAAAATAACTTATATCAAATAAATAAGTCAAATTTAAATCTTACATTTAAAAAATAAACCAAATCTGTGTTAGACAAGCCCTTATATGAGCTTAACCATTTTTACCCCTAATCGTTTCTCACACATCCTTTCGCCAATGGGTGATAATTTATTAGGGTCGGCTAAGTCATTAAACTCAAACACAAGACTATGACAGAAAACCACTGAGGACTAAGGTCAACTAGCTTCCAGTCTGCCACCAATGGAAGAATCAACATGACCAGCTATTCTTCCATGGGCGGTGGGTGAATTAAACACCCTTTCTATTTATATTTAAGCTTGGTCGTCTCCGTGCAGAATGCAGAGTCATCACAGCTAATGATGTCAGAAAGCTATGTTCACTTATTCACACAATCACACCAGAGCGATGTTAGTTTCATAGACTTCTTTTTTTATATACAAATCTCACAAATTTAAAGTCGATAGTCGAAATTTTTTCGTTCATCATTTTTCACACAGCTTAAAAGATTTTGGGTCACTCGTTAATTTGCTTTTCTATGAAGTTTCTGTATAACGATTATTTATATCACTATCATTTTCCTTCACACTAGAAAGCTTTTTGCTCCCGTGATGTCTAGCACGTAATTCACTTTCAGATATTAGAAGATCCTTTTCCATAAATAAAAGAAAGATACTTGTCTCTATTTATATAAAAATGTTTAAGGTCTCTTTCATGTCCTACTATGGTATTATTAGGCTTTTTGACCAAATTGTTTTTAATAGCAAAACTATTTATTAAATTATCATTATTTTTAAATTATTTATCAAAATATTATATTTTTTATCATGTTAAAATATTTTATTATTTTACGTTCCACATAGATAGCGTCAATAAAAATAGTGTTACCAATAGAGAAACGCCAATACATTTGGCGCAACAGACGTGGTATCGCCAATAAGAGTGGCGTTATTCATGTGGTAATGTCTAACATGATAATGTTATCTACATGGAAGCGCATAAGTGAGTGGCGTTATATATGGTGAAAATAAAAAAAAATATAAAAAACCAATAGTCTCCTAAATCAATTAATTAATTAATTAATTTTTTTAGTGTTGATGTGGAGGCGTATTAAATTTTACACTTGCAACGAAAATGAAAAAAAACTAAAAAAAAACCAAGAGTCTCTTAATTTTGTGAAGGCGTATTAAATTTTTTCATTGGAAGTTCATGCATGACTCATTATTTTTAGTGTTCAATTTAATATGCCTTTACAAAATATGTGAAAGCGCTTAAGAGGATGACGTTATTTATGTAGATAAAAAAAAAATAAAAAAATATCACGTTGAATAAAAAAATAATATTTTAATATATATTTTTAAAAAATAACATTATAATAAATAATTTTATCATAAATAATAGATTAGTAAAAAAGTCAGTATTATTAGTCGTTTTGAACATAATTAAAATATAATACGTAAGATAAAAATAAATTTGGATTAAATTTTTATTTAATATGATCATTAAATGTATTACTTTTCAAATATATATGAGTTTTTATATTCTAAAAAAATTGTCTTTCAACTATTGTGAGGTGGTTGGTGACAAATAAGATGACCCACTATGCTCGAAGGTTATTGTCTATGTAATATGATATTATTAAATAGTCATTATATAAATATCTGACTTGTATTGTATTAAATATTTTAATACTTTTAAATATAATTTTCCGTTTGTAATATCTAGCACGTAATTCACTTTATTAGAAGGGAAATTGCAATTTTAGTGTAAAAAATATTTTTTATTCGTAGAATAATTTACAAAGGATAGAGTTAGAAGATCTTTTTCCATAAATAAAAGAAAGATACTTGTCTCTATTTTTATAAAAAAAAATTGATGGTCTCTTTCATGGTCTAGTATGGTATTGTTAATATGGTATATTTATATAAAAACTCATGTTCTACTATGGTATTATAAATTTGTATTAAATTTTCATTTAATATGGTTATTAAATGTATTACTTTTCAAATATATATGAGTTTTTTATATTCTCAAATGTTGTTTTGTCTTTCGACTCTTGTGGGCTGGTTGCTGACACATAAGATGGCCCACTATGCTCGAAGGTTATTGTATTACGTGTTGCTTGGCGTGATGATGATTTATAAATATTAGGAAATGCTTGAAGCCTGGAGTTACATAGGCTCATTTGTGTGAGGTGATAAAATAAAATTTGAGAATAAGTACGAAAAGATTGTAATTATAAAGTTAAATTTAAGTATATATGAGTAGAATATTCGTCGGGTGGGTTGAGTAGCTTTAGTAGTGTTTTTTAATTTGATTTGCTCGTTAGAGTAGTGAGTTGTATTTAGAAGATTTTTTTCGCTCAACTCGACCTGTTAAAAAATGAGTTAGGTTGGTCGAATCTGTAGATTTGACATATTTAAAAAAAAATTAAAAAAAAAGTTAAAATACAAAATTTAAGAAATTAACAACATAAGTCTCAATATAATAAATTAATACCATAAGTCTCAATCAATTTTACTTAAATATAATAAGTTTTAATTTCAAATAAATAAAACATCATAAGTCAATAAGTGCATAACAAATTAACAACTAATAAGTCTTATTAAGTCTAAAATAAACTAAACAAAATTGGTCATAATTTAAACAACAAATTAGTTTAACGAATTGAAGTCAGTATCATCACGCATGTCATATGTATTGACATAATAATTTACTTCACTTTCTATTTTTTTCATATACTTTTTTATCATCTAAACAATTTTTTACTAAAACAAATGAGGGTGGGTCGGGTTTTGTGGGTTGGACACGTCCAACCCGCTCTACCCCACTACCTACACACTACGAGTTAAAATATTTTTCAACATAACTCAACTCATGAACCCAACTCAACTTGCATTTTTATAGGTTGAAATGGGTCGAAACCTTCGAGTTAGCAGGTTGATCTGATCCACTTGTCTCTCCTAAATATGAGTGATTGTGTATAAGTGTATGTATGTATTAATATTATTCTTTATATTAAATTCACAAATATATTTTACAAGAATAATAACATTTATATAAATTTACATATACATACGACTCAATATTTTGAACAAGATTAATCTCTCATTTAAAGAGCGTATAGATATCCGTCAAAGACCCAAAAAAGTATATATATATATATATATATATATATATAGAGAGAGAGAGAGAGAGAGAGAGAGAGAGAGAGAGAGAGAGAGAGAGAGAGAAAGAGAGAAAGAGAGAGAATTTTGCTAACAAGTGCAAGACACTTGTGAAGGGTATCAAAATATAAAATTTAAAATGAAAAAGTGAAATTTTTTCAATTTTCAAAATATTAAATGTCTTATTTTTATTTAAAATTTCTTATTTTGATATATTTAACACGTACTATTTAGCAAAATTCATATATATATATATATATATATATAAGCATATCCGATAAGATGAATGTTTATTGTAAAAGAAGAGATGAGTGAATCTTGACCATTGGATCTTACATAAATAGTTAAGATTAAAACATAAATGCATGTAATTTTTGAAGTGGTTATATGACATTTAAGTAACTTTTAATCTTGATCATCTATGTATTATTGTATAGTCAAGATTTATTCTTCTCATCATCTCATAATAAAAACTCATCTCATTAAATATAACTTATATATATATATATATAGATATATATATATTATTTACATGTTTTTCTCGAGTGTTAAATAATACTTTAATTTTATTATTTTATAAATAATTTAAATTATCCATATAATTCACAAAATGTATACAACTAAAGTAATGTTATTTACATATAAATTTATTTTCACATAACTCATGTAACTCTTATCATAATATCTTTACTATTTATTTTTCTTTCTTTCTTTCTTCCAATTTTTTTTAAATGACCCATTTTACTTTATCTAAGTTATGTGAGCCAATTTTTATGTGTAATTATTGATAAAATTACATTTTTCCACTTCATTAATATTATGTGATGCATATTGATCAATTTATGAGTCGAAAAAATTATTTATAAGAATGAGTATATATATGCTATCTATATATGGGGATATTGAATAATGTTGGCACTTTGACAGACATTCATGACTCGAAATCAACCTTTTTTTCTCCCCTTTTATTTTTCTTAATTATCTTTTGTTTATCTAATCAAATACTCATAACTTAGAAAAAATATTTTTAACGACAGAAAAATAAGCTCATAATTTAATTAAATAAATTATTACATGTTTTTATAGTACTATGCATAGTTGTATAACCTACATTAGAGGTTGACTCAATCAGAAAGTCATGTTACTGGTTCAACGGTCTAACTGATGGTCGAATCGAAAAATCCAAACAAAGAAGAAAAATATTTTTATAATAAATATTATATGAAAAATTAATTAAAAATTATATTAAGAAATACTAAACAAACAAAAATATTATACGGAAAAACATACATCCAAACAAGTGGTGATAATAACATATTAATTTGATAATAATATAAATTAATAAATTGATAATAATACTAAATAGAAACATATGGTCTAGTGGTAGAATACACTTCGTAACAACAACTTTTAAGTTTAATGTTCAAACCTTAAAAGATATATTTTTTAAGTTTCAATTTTTAAAAAAACAAAAACAAAAACCAAAAAACCGTGTAGGTTACCGGATCGCTCGAGTTTGACATAGTTTGACTAGATCGATGGAGAAAATGGTCCAATTGGTTAATTGGACTGACTTCGAACCCGAGTACAAATATTCATACATAGTACCATAATTGTACGGACCGAATAAGTCAGGTTGGACCAAAAAATCGTGTAAGTTACTGGATTGCTCGAGTTTGACATAATTTAACCAGATCGATGGAGAAAACGGTCCAATTGGTTGATTGGACCGACTTCGAACTCGAGTCATAGGTTTTTCGAGTAGACCAACCCGACTGATTTAGTCCGTACAATTATGGTACTATGAATGAATATTTATACTCATTTTATTCATCTTTTGACATCATAATATTAAATAATAATGGAATCTATCACTTACTAATTTAATTATTGAGTTTATTATATTTAAAATTTCAATTCAAGCTTTAAACTATCAGATGTAATAGAATTTATCATTATTTAACTCAAGAATTAATTAAGGTGAATAATAAATCTGATCATTATTTGAGGTTAAGATGTAAAAATATATAATAAAAAAATACAAACTTACATGACATTTCATCAACATGTAATAATTTCTTATTCAACCACACTAAAATAGTAAAATAAGGGGATAAGGGTGTGGCCGTGTGGGGCACATTTTGATTTTGAATGAGTGAGCCTATCCTACATGATAGCAGAACAGGATCCATTATAGGATGAATCCTTTTTAGTTTTTATACTTTCTTCATATATCATGTCATTTGTAAGTCTGTTCTCTCATGGTTTTATTAATATACAGTCCGAAACAAACAACAAATATGAGGCGAGGCATTCTCAAAAGTAGAGCACAAAACCACGGCAGTGTGTATTGGTCTTTACTTTTTATCTCAATTTTATTTTGAGAAAAAAGAAGTGCTTCCTTGCGAGAATTCATGTCCATCTATTATTTCATGATGTACACAAGATGGACGTGCTTAACTTTCTTAACATTTGCACTAGTTTTTATATTTTATGCCAGATGACTAATATTACAACTTAAATTCAATTTAAAATTTCATTTATAAAATAATATAAGTTTAAGAAAGTAATTTTTTTGTGAATCTTGAAGAACTTTTAATTGTCCAATAATGAAGAGAAGTTTTATTCTTATCACTTCCTCTTCATTTTTATTTAATTCTTATATAAAATTTTAAGCAAGTATTTGTGTACTTGTTCTTATTTCTTCCCTCGTTTTTTTTGGGGTACTCTTTTTACTTTTACAAACAAAATTCAAGTATTGTGGAATCTTCATTTTTAAGATATATGAGATGAGAAACTACGAGTGATGGTGTCATACTCTTGTTTACGAAATTGTTTGATTGAGACAAGAAGTGCATAATCTAAGATTCAAGCCACGCTCAAAAACGCGTTTGCAGAAAATTGTGTAGATAAGATTTTCAATATTTAAGATACCAATTTGCGATGTAATATAACAAATTGGCATGCTATTATTATATTAAAAAAAAGCCTTATATTGTATCCTAATCAATACATGCCTAGCAGGTTACACTCTACTAACATAAAACAAAATCAAATAAATGTCGTCATATATAATGCAAACTAGAAGCCACTAATATTATAAAAGGTTTAAATAAATTTTAGTCCTTTTAATTTTTACATATTTAGATTTTGGTGTGCACTTTTATTTGTAATGATTTATTGTCTTGAAGTTTGTTACACTTTATTTTGTTATGTTTGTTATTTTGAAAAGAAGTGCATTATATATGTACTTTATTTTATTTGTTTTCTTTTAACTTTTCATCTTATTATTATAAATTAATTATTATCTTAATTTTTAACTAATTATATTCTTTTTAAATACGTACAGATCGATATAAGGGTTTTAGGCCAGTTTTACTTATTATTTATTTTGTCATTATATTATCTATCATATTGTCTCGTGCATCGCATATGGCTTGTACATATATATACATGCATCATATCAGTGCTAATCTAATAATAAAAAAGAGTAATAATTTTTGCAACAAAAAACTCTACACATACTTTACTTGTTTGGAGAAATAAAGATAAAAATAGTGTATTAGAATGTGAGTTTATTATTTTATTATCTAAAAAATAAGTGTTGCAAAAATAATGTAAGTTTTTAGTGTACAAATATCATTTATCTAAATAAAAAGGGCTCGGAGTCAAGTTGCCATAGTCTAGTAATTGTTATTGGCTAATTGAGCCGAAGGGCATCATCGTTCACACTTCACAATCCCCGCAATGTCGTTCTCTTCCTTTACAACGCTCCACAAGTTCTTTTTGGACTCCATCATAACTGTCAATTCTTTCTTTGTAATAGTCATCTTCTTCGAGTTGGCTTGGAACCCTGGAGACTTGTGACACTAACTCAATGTGGATTGTACCTGTGCCCCCATCATTGCCATCGCTTTCAACCTCGTGGCCTTCTATGTGTACTCCTTTAACTTTTTCATCTGCTCCACCCTTATTTCCCTTGCCCTCAAGTTGGCCATCCACCTCTTTCAGACCTCCTCTTCCAATTGCCTAGTCATTGTCAAGTACTTGTGCCACATCTAGACAGCTATCCAGACCATGATGATGGCCTCTTGCATTGGATTTGCTAGCAGGTGTGTATTCTTGACATTGACTTTGGCCAATGTGGTGCAAATATAGCTAGGTATGCTCACCCTGTAATTAAAGAGATCCTATAATGCCCCAGTGATTTTGCTCCTGATCCCGATTCCTATTACACATTTTGTATACTTATTTTTTATTTTGTATTTTTTTAAGCACTAGTGTTTCAAGTATGTATAGTACTAGTGATTGTTCCGTGTGATGCACGGGATGATTAAAAGAATATTATGTATGTCGAAGATGCATGTAAAATATAATATTAAGTGATTTAATGGATACAAAAATAAAGATTTGATAATATTAAAAGATTGAAATACATGTTTATAAATTGGTAAATATGACAGAATTAATCACACAAAAGTAAATATGAATTAGAGAAATATATTTAGAATGATGAAAATAAATTGAAAAGTGACTAATAAGTTACATTAATTCAATAGTTGATTTACCTTATGCTCGAATCTTTTGAAAAACTTCTTTATAAACATTCTTTGTTGTTTAACATAAATTATCATAGTTGTCTGGAATAAGAATTTTCAAACCACTCATTGCTTTGACTATTGAAATTGTTACATGCAATTGGTCATGTGTAAAAATAGGTCTTGGTAAGAATAATCTAACATGTGAGAGGGTTTATCCTTGACTTTTGTTAATAATCATTACAAAACAAACATTTAAAAGAAATTGTCTTCTTTGAAATTTTATTAGTATTCTAGGACCTTATGGTATCAAATTCATTTGAGGAATATACATTTTTTCACCAATTTGCTTCCCTGTTACTATTGTTGCTCCAACAACATTTTTTCCCAACTCATCAACAATCAATCTCGTCCTATTACAAAGACATGTTGCTAGCTTGATCTATATTTTCAAGGAGCATTACAAGAACTCCTTTTTTTAAGACTAAGTCTATGATTTAGCATGTCAAAACACTTGATTTCAATCAAAAAATTTAGTTGTAAACCATTTTGCTTCAATTCTAACATCTTTGTTAACTACTGAGGTAGAATCTGGACTAAGATATTCTTTTGCTTCTATAGGGATACTAGAAAGAATGAATTCATTAACTTACTCCACAACTTCAAGAGTTGGTGCAAGAATTGCTCTATCCTCAATAAACTTAAAATCTCTCATATTTTCAATCAAAATGGGATAAGCAAAATTAATAATGTTTGCAATATGATTATTTGATTTCAATATCAAAAGATCATCTATATTTCAAATGGGCCATTAAAACAACAATAACCACTATTACATGTAGTAAACATATATATAAATGCTACTCCTACTCACACCCCCCCTAAAAAAACCTGTCACTCCTACAACACGTTGTGATCAAGTAAAGCTATGTACTTCATAGTTATGCTAAGTCTTTCATTCCTTCTTCAACTTGAAGCAAGATCATATTCCGGAAGAAACTTGGAGCCCTGCAATGACATGTTAACATGAAGTAAGAACAAGATTGACATCAAAACATTTAAAAAGAAACTAATACTAAATATGATGTTCAAAAGGATTGAATGAATTTCATTTATTTGTATTAGATATCCACATTACAAACTTATAAAAAGGTGAACAAAAAAGGATATTTAAAGCCAAATTGAATATGTATTATAATACGAATAGAAAATAATTTCCTAACCTTTAATTAAAATGGCAATGGTCCCATTTATTGCCAATAACTAACACAAACCCATAATTTCAAAATCCAATATGAAATAGGTGTATAATGTCCAATAAAGGTCTCAAAAGAGTTAATTCAAAAGACAGCAAAAACGAAGTCATATGCCAGTTCACGAGCAATATAGTCCAATGATAATTCACACACAATAAAAACTATACACAAAAAATAGAGAAATCACGGTCTTCCAATCGATCCTTTTCAATCTTTACTTGCTTCAACTTTGTATTAGACATAACATCATTTCCACTTGCATTAAACTCCTCAGCAAACCTATTCCCACCACAAACCTTTAACTCCACGCAATCAACTTGGGAATCCAAGCATATCTCACTGTCATAGAATTGTGACATTAAATCCTAACAAAAATTAATCAATTATTAGGATTCAATACTTATACAATTTGAAACACAAAATCTAGAATAAAGAAATACCTAAGCAACACCATAATCAACTTCTGGTATGTCAGTAGCAATGTTAATTTCACTGACAAAAACACCTTCTATTATAACAACCTAAAGATACAAAGTTTAATCCAAAAGTTAAAACTATACTCATCAATAAGTGCAATTAAAAGCATGGACAAAAATATTCATAGATAAAATAAACTTCCTTCGGGGTTATAGTAGATTCAATCTGTATGAATTTGTTTATGATTGTCAAATCATCACACACATGTCTAACACGAAAAGATGACTCAAATTAAGCAGTAGTGTTACATTTTATCTTAACCTTAAAGAGGAATGAATTCTCAATCCAAATATCAAACTTTACAGGAAAAAAAGGAATCTTTTTTGTTTTGTTTATCAATAAAAAAAATAAATACTATAAGAATTGGGTTGTTCCTAATAAATTAAATGAAAAATTAGTTAAATAACATCTGATACTAATTATTACCTTATGATAAAGACTAAGCATCTCAATGCAGGACATCTTGAGTAGATAAGAAGCATCGTCGAAGACCACAAAGGTTGTATAATCAAAGTCATCAGTGACTCTGAACTTGAACCTATACCTACAAAATATAACATTAAGAAGTCAATATAAGTTAAACAAATTATAATTAACATATCAAATTATAAGACAATCTTTTAGAACACAACATATAAACCTTGGAAAAATATTAACTACATGACAATAACAAGAATCACAGTAATACATGCCACTGTTAAACGTTAATGCCTTGTTGCATTTGCATATAGTATACCACCAATCACTATCCTTGGTTATGTGTTTCACAGTAGCTAGAAAAATACCAAATCCCTCCTAAAAGTATAACAAATAATAGATAATATAAGACATAAAATATCATATTATAGTGCATAAAAAATTAATTATATATATAAACAACTACCTAAAGACTATTTGATATATATCTTTAAGATCTTTCAATTGTTCAATAGACATTCTAAGGGTCAACCTTAGGAAATCACCCTCTACAGAAATGTTGGGGTATTCAGTTAAATGGGACAAAATTTGATAAGACTCATCACCAAGCAAAGGCAACCTAAGTGAACATAAATTGATTATAAAAAGTTCTTGAAATCCAAATGAAAAATTATTTCAACTAAATAAATAACAAAGTAACAGTAAATCTAAACTTTTCCACAACTCAAACACCTCTGGAATGTCAAGATTGAAGAGAATCCTAGTTGCATACATAACTTTTTGTAAAATAGTCTTCCCTAATAATGGAATAGTGATAGCGTAAAATACAATGTTAGAATTGCTAACAAGGATTATCAAATAATTTAGAGATGAATAATAATAGGTAAAAAATTAAACCTTTGAATGTTTTAATTTTTGCAAACTGGATAATCAGTACAGGCTGCACAATATTACCCGCAGCAAAGAATGTAGTTAAATCAACAACATAAGATCTGAAAAGAGCACACTCAATCTTCATATTGAAATCAAGAAATTAACATTAATTCAACAAAGTAATTAATAGGAAAAGAAAGGAAAGAAATAATGTCAAAAGATTTAGTCACAACATATACATTAACTTTTTACCTATCAACATCTAACTTAATCACAACCATTTTTTATTTTTTTTCCATAGTTCTTATATTCTCGCTCAATCCCAACAGTAGATAACAATCCAATAACGTCTAATAATTATAAAAGATTAATTTGTATAGAAAAAACACATAATATATCAATGAAACTGTCAAATGAACATGAAGTAGAAACAGTACCAACTAAAGTCCCCATTTTGCCATTAGAATCAAATATATCCTCCAAGGACAGTAAAGACAGATCATATAAATGGATCAATCAAGAGTCTGAAGGCCTCATAGAGGTTTTATATTGAAAATTCAGATAATATTTGTTCTTCGTGATTTGGAATGCACCAATATTCTCACCAACTCTAAAATACTCACAAACATAAACATCACCTTTGTTAAGTAGGCTCTTGAACTTGTACACTAGAGTCTTCCTCACAGAAGCATGAATCTTGCATTCCTATTTAATTTGAATTTAAAATTTAAAACAACATTAGATCAACATAGATTGGAAAATACATAAGAAATTTGAAATAGATCAAATACAAATAATGGAAAGGCCTACATATTCATCCATAAAAATCATTTCAATGGAATTAATGATTGCAGGATTGTTGAAGCTCGGAAGAAACCACATACGAACGACCTTAATTTTGATCCTCCAAGAGTCTTTCTCAGGTAATATTTTGACCAAGGGATTCAATGGATGAGCCATTACAGGATGCAGAATTTAGGAAATATTAGCAATATCAATAATGAAAATGGCAGTTGAGGAAAACATAAGAAAAAATGATGAATGAGTTGAACTTACAGTGGTATTTATAGGCATTAATCGAGGGAAATTAGGGTTTGCTGGTGAAATCATTACCACCATAAAACATACCACATGCTTGAGTTAGGAATCAAAGATGAAATGATGAAAGACAAAGATCCACTGCGAATTCACTGGGGCAACAAAATAGCATGCAAAGTAGCAATCGATTGACATAGAGGAGATGAATAGTTGAGGCAACATGTAGAGAGAAGACGACTTGAAGCACATAAATGAAAAGCAGAAACCCTTATTGAATTGCCTAATATGCGTGTGCACAAAGATTTAAGACAAATTTGTTGTTCAATTAAGTTAATTCAAGTACACTAAGGGAAGATATATAGGCACTTACACTCACTTAATGCTTCCAGCTAGCTAATACAGTTGCAGACAAAGCCATTGATTGATTGAAAAATTAGGACTAAATAGGAAATGTGAAAGGAGAGTACAAGATGTTGGAGTTAATTTTGTTTATTATTATTTGATTGCAAATGTTTAATGTGTCAAAAAAATTAGTAAATGATAATTCATATTTAAAGGCAAAATCATACTTTCATCATCTAACTTATTTTTTATTTTCAAATACATCCTTTAACTAATAAATGTTTCAAATTCATTTTCTAACTTTTAAAAACCTAATAAAGTTATCATTTTGCCTAACTTCGTTAGTTCCATTGACGGAACAATCCTAACTGGCATATTGACTGGCAATATGACGTTAGCTTTCGTCGTCTAATTTATTTTTTGTTTACAAATTCGTCCTTTACTTAATAAATGTTTCAAATTCGTCTTCCAACTTTTAAGCACCTAACAAAGTTATCCTTTAACTTATTTTTTTTTTCTTTTGTGTGGAATAGTTAGAAACAAAAGAGCAAAGTAGTTGAGCCACTGAATTCCTTGCAAATAATATTTTGTGACTATTCCTTCCAAAGATATAATGTATAAAGATAGAGTCCCATAGTGAAATACTGCAAGAACATATATAGTCTCATAACAAGCTAAAACGACAATATGTGCATGAAGTAATTAAGAAAAAACAAATTGAATTATAGATAATAGTAAATTGTAAAATATATTTGAATTTGAATATGAATTTGCGGCGGTGCTCATTTCCGTTTGCAACAATTTGTTCGTTCTCTTGAAGTTTATTACAGCTTATTTTGTTATCAATGTCATTTTGACAGAAAGTATATTGTACATATACTTTCTTAATTTGGTATATATTTTTTTAATTTTTTAGCTTATTATTATACAATTAACTATTATATTAAGTTTTGATTAATTATATTCTCTATAAATAAAAATATCAAGTTTTTTAGACTTATTTATTTATTATTTATTTTATTTATTATATGATGTTATTTGCTACTATCTCGTGCAATGCACTGGACTTGCAATACATCATACGGCACTAATCTTAGTTTAAATTTATTGCAATGGTTATGCCAATTTTAATAACGTGATACTTTGCGCTCATTCAATAGAGAATTTTTTACGTACGCTTAGAGTAGTGTATCAAGTTGACTAAAATTATAACACGAAAACATCATAATTATACATACCGTTGAGATAACATCATATATACGGATTTTTCCATTCGATGGTAACAACAATTTATGATGGGATGAGGAAGCCGCGTTTTGAGATAACATGACACGTTTTAGATGGAAAATGAGGTAGTATCC
The DNA here is from genome assembly GCA_029884595.1 of Ormosia semicastrata. NCBI lineage: Eukaryota > Viridiplantae > Streptophyta > Magnoliopsida > Fabales > Fabaceae > Ormosia > Ormosia semicastrata. Next base: position 12,924,723 of record JAQQTO010000038.1, read on the forward strand.
AACAACAATGGCTTTGTTTTTATCCTTAGTATATGAGTGCAAGTGGTAAGGTCGCTGTTCTCCTAAATTCAATGATCGACTTTCAACAAGTAAGCTACTGGTACCTTCCACTAATTATTTTTGCTACTTTTTTTAGTACACTATGTTTTTGCTACTTTGTTCATTCTGCAACAGGTTGTGTCAATGTGTCCTATGTCATACAATTATTATGTGTAATATAATATATGGTCAAAACTCAACTAACATCACAATTTATTGAATAAAAATGGTGAAGCAGACCTTCAAGTGCACTTTCTTTCTTTTTTTAAAACATTTTTTTAAAGTTACTTATTAGTGTTACAAGCATCAGAATATTTTTGATTTTTTTTTAAATAATTGCAGTCTAAAAATAATATTGGTATACGATTATAATATTGTAATGTTATTTATTATAACATTACACTGAAAGGTATTGTAAATACCATCAATACAAATAATATTTTTTTAGTAACATGAACACATTTTAAATATGGCGATCAAACTATAAAATTTGATTATTTTGTTAAAAAAATAATATTAAAATGTTTTTTTACTGTAAAATTTAGTTACTTAGAGAAAAACTTAAGAAAAAATGACAAAATGTGGTGGATAAGGTATGTCGGTTTTTTTATCCCTTTTTGTCCAAGACAAGGCATCTCTTATGACATAGGATGTTTATGAGATTTTTGTGGATTTTTGTAAAGTTATAGGGCTTAACGAAGTCCAATCAACAAAAGTTAGACCCATTGGATTGCTAATGATCGGGCCAAGGCCTAAAATCAAGAAAAAACATTTCTGTTTTATTTTTTTAAGAAACAATTTCTCCATGCCTTGGCGCCTCAAACCTTCTGACAAAATAATAATAATAATAATAATTTATAATTGGGTTAATTTCACATAACTTAAAATCCTAAAGTTTTTTTTTCATATAGAAATTGGCCAAATACATGTGTCCATTTTAAGACCTTTGCACTTGAGGGATATTTTTATTTAAGAAGTCAATTTTTTGTCACATTAAATTTGATATAAAGAAAAAGAACCAAACTCAAACCTATATAGAATATTGAAAATAGAGACAACCGAAGGAAAAAGTTGAGAAAGAAAAAATGAAAAACAGAAAATCCCAGAGCCATTTTTTATTCATTTTACTTTTCAAAACAGATATAATATATAAGTTTTCTCGATTTTTATATATATATATATATATATATATATATATATATATATATATATATATATATATATATATATATATATATATATATATATCTTAGTCGTTTAGCTGCATTTGATAACGCAAATGCAACTAAATAGCTAATTAAAAAAATAAAAAGTTAACTAAGTGATCGGGCCAAGGCCTAAAATCAAGTAAAAACAGTTTCTCCATGCCTTGGCGCCTCAAACCTCCTGACAAAATAATAATAATAATAATAATAATAACAACAACAACAATAATAATAATAATAATAATAATAATTGGGCGAATTTCACATAACTTAAAATCCTAAAGTTTTTTTTTTCATATAAAAATTGGCCAAATACATGTGTCCATTTTAGGACCTTTGCACGTGAGGGATATTTTTATTTAAGAAGTCAATTTTTGATCACATTAAATTTGATATAAAGAAAAAAAACCAAACTCAAACCCATATAGAATATTGAAAATAGAGACAACTAAAAGAAAAAGTAGAGAAAGGAAAAATGAAAAACAGAAAATCCCAGGGCCATTTTTTATTCATTTTACTTTTCAAAACAGATATAATATATAATTTGTCTTGATTTTTAATATATATATATATATATATATATATATAAGACATATCTAGTAAGAAAAATTGTTATTGTAAGAAGGTAAGATGAGTAAATCTTGACTATACAACCATACATAAATGGTCAAGATTAAAAGTTATTTAAAGGTCATGTGATCACTTAAAAAAGTCACATGTATTTATGTTCTAATCTTAATCATTCATAAAAGATTTAATGGTCAAGATTCACTCCTCTCATATTTCATAATAAACACTCCTCTCACCTGAATAAGATCTTCTATATATATATCTTAGTCGTTTAGCTGCATTTGATAACGTAAATGCAGCTAAATAGCTAATTAAAAAAATAAAAAGTTAACTAAGTGAAACGTGGTGTCATCACGCCCAGTGACGCTGAACATCTTACGTGAGATTTCTTATAGTATTATTTAGGGTGTTAAAAGGGTCATGTCTGATAAATCGCACGAATAACTTGACAAAATGAATGGATTGAGTTATCAAAATATTAGTCCAAAACTTATATAGTTCGAATGGGTTGAGTCCGAATGGATCGAATCAACTCATTTTTTTAACACTACATAAGATTAAATAGATTATGTTATGCTAACAAAATACCAATCTAAAACTTACATGATCAGAATAGGCCGGCTCAAAAATAGCTCAACTCAGAATGAGTCAGGCCGGTCCGTTTTGACACTCCTAGTATTATTGTGACATAGGATATTTTTTGGTATTTTTAAGAGTAATAATTTTTTTAATGTTTTTATCTCGATATAATTTAAGATTTTTTTTTATTTTATGGTAATTATATTATTTAAAGATCTTGATATCCTTCCCTATTTTAAAGATTTTTTTCTTATTTTTAGAGATTTTATTTTTAATATATTTATTTATTTTTAAGAAATTATTATTTGATTAAAATTTTATATTTAATTAAGATTTAATTATCATTAGATTATAAATATCCCGTAAGTACCCACAAAGGATAGGTCGAAGTAATAAGCAAACTCAATTTTTTAAGATGAAGACGTGAGTTCAAATCTCAAAGAGACAAATATTATAGAGAGACTGCATAATCTTCGTACTTTCGCAGTTGAACAAAAATTAGTTTCATAAATAATTTAAATGAGATGAACATGTCAAAAAACGTCATGCTTTATATACATTGTGAGTTTGCTTACCTTAGGTAGTAAGCAAACTCAAATTTCATAGATGAAAATATAAATTCAAATCTCAAGGGGGCAAATATTGTGGAGAGACTATATAACTTTTATATTTATGTGATCAAACGAAAATTAGTTTCATAAATTATTTAAATGAGGCAAACATGAAAAAATACCTTATGATTTAAAACAAAAAACATAAAACCTTTTCTGCTTTATATAAGAAGGATGATTTTTTATATTGAATCAATAGGATTACAAGTCTTCATCAAGTAAGAATTTGCTTGTTATTTTTGAAGCTTAATCAAGTATTAACATTACTTATCACGTTTATCTGGTTGCGTCACTTATTCTCTAATCTCTCAAAATATTCATCCATACAGTAGAGATGCTCCGTTTGGCCATTTCACCGTTTCTTCTTTACAAGAGATGCACTAGAGTTGTATGGCCTTTTTCTCACTTCTTAATTGTTAAATTTATTTCAATTGAGATTTATACTTGTTTTATTTAAGACTAATAATTACTTTATTTGACTCAAGACTTGTTATGCATGATAAATTTATACTTCAATCTATTGAGTTTTTTTAGAGAAAGTTAAGACTCAAATATTGAACTCAACCAAACTAACTTACGTACAAGTCGGGTCGGATGAAATCCCACAACACCAGAAAACCCACAAGAAACCTCCACCCGCCCCTCCCCCCTCCCCATAACTTCCGCTTACACAGCCAATGAAAATTGTTAGGGATGTCTGTTGGGTGAGTTATGTAAGTTTAATAATATTTTTAAATTTAATCTGTTTACTAGAATAGTAAGTTGAATTGAGTGGAGAAGAATTTTTTCACTCAATCTTACTTAACTTAACCCGCTTGAAAGTTGATTAAGTTAGGTCAAATTTGTGAATCTGATATATTTTCTTAAAATAATTTTTTTTTAAAAATATCAAAATATAAGATCTAATAAATTTATATTATAAGTCACAATTTTAAACATAAGTTTTAATATTACAAATTAATACCATAAGTATCAAATTTAAACATAATAAATCTTAATATAACAAATTAAGATCACAAGTCTCAATCGAACTTACTTAAATATAATAGGTGCCTCAATATTAAATAAATTAAATATTATAAATCAATAAATACATAACAAATTAATAACTAATAAGTATTATTAAGTTTAGAATAAATTAAACAAAACTAATTATAACTCATAATAATTTAGTCTAATAAATTGAAATTAGTATCATCACACATATTATATGTATTATCATAATCATCAAATTCACCTTATATTTTTTCATATATTATTTATTATCTAAACAATTTTTTACTTTAAAAAAATGTGAGTGAATTAGATTTATGCAAATTATATATGTTCTAACCCACTGTTCAATCCACATATTATAAGGTGAAGCATTTTGTAACCCAATTTTATCCACAAACTCAATCAAACTCAACCTAACCCATATTCAAACTCCTCAAATTTATGAGTTGATTCGACCTGTTTGATACTCTTAAGTACTCCACAAAGTCAGATACCGAGTTGCTTATGTGTCGACTCACTCAATTAATCTTCGAGAGCAAGTTACTGAGTCTAGTGTCAGGCACTCGGCTCTCTCTGGCCTTTACATATCATACCCACTCTGCTTGAGTTGAGTCACCACCAATCAACCACCCCGAGTCTCTCTCTGTCTCTTTTTAACTTCCCTTTGCCTTCTCTTCTCAATCCTCTGATAAAAAGGCAAAAGGTTGGTTCAATACCTTTGCCTTGATCTGTTCCTTCCACGACACACTCTTCCTCGTACCCCAGCTGAGCTGTCTGCAATGGACCGCACCGGAACCAAATCAAACAACAAACTCATGCTCCCACCCCCACCGAGGAGGGGTCAAATCAAGATCAGGATACTCAAGGGTCTCTTCAAGTCTGCGACGGCGTTTGCGTCTTTGGCTGCTGCTGGTGCTGGCTTTGGACGCAGCAACCAAAAAGATGAAGAAGATGAAGATGGAGTTCCGCCTCTCAGTCTCAGCTCCTCTTCTTCAACACCACCCATACCAAGTGGCTATAACTCCGATGCCTCATCTTGACCCATTTGATTTGTTGCCTTCAGGATCCATTAGACTTCGGGTTCGGGTCCAAGATTTGCAATAATCTAATGACATGTCAGTCTCTGCAGGGCGTGTTAAATTAGATGTTCATCTTACTACTCTTTTTTTTTCTTCATTTTTTTTTATTTGTTGAAATTCTTTGATAAGAAATACAAAAAAAAAAAAAACAGAGAATTACCACTGATAGCAGTTTCATATACATATATATTGATATTAGCTCTGTATAGGAAATATTTGCAGAGACGCTGGCTGATGTACTTGTGTATATATATGATTATTGTTGTTTTATAAAATTTTGAAGCTTATTTTGTTTGTATCTCATTTTTGTTAGCAAAAGTTTTATGAGATTTTGATGGGATTGTAGTTTTTGCGGTCAATTGTCCTCAATTGCGATGATGCATACAGAGAGATTTTGGATCCCTTGCAGTTTAGCAGGGTTGCTGTTTCTCTCTATCTCTCTACCAGCAAATAAGTGAGACCCACTTGTGGGTTGCTGTTTCCCCCTTGTCATGAGCCGCTTCTTGTTCTGTTTCTTAATTCCCATGCTTGTTGCACTTTATATATATATATATGTTGTGTCCACAAAATAATGAATGACTACCCATTTTTAGCATCTAATCTAGTGATTGAATTCACGGCAGGGAAACGGCTGCCGTAGAGGGTAATTAGTAATCACTAATCAGCTTTTGATTTTATAGTTTTGTACTTCGTTATCTTGCTGACTTGAAAAATTTGTTTAAAACACACTTCTACCATGGAGAAACGTTCGCCGGGTTAGGAATTTTTTCTTCTTCTACTGAAAGAATACGGAAGTTGTTGAGGTTCTGGTTTTCTTGTTGACTACCTTCAATTAATTCCCGTGCTTGTTGCACTTTTTTCTTTTAAAGATTGACTGCAGAGTGTAGAGACATTTTTAGCAACCTTTGGGGGACAATTAATAAAAGGCTCCATGTATGACCTAAGCGCACACATGGTATGTTTATGGCTTCTTCAATGTGCTCAAATTCAAATACAGCAGCTTTGTACTGGTAAAAAGCCGCCAACTAAGTCTCTTCTCCTCAAATAATCCTAATATTGATGGATGAAATACGTACCTAACAAAGAACAGTTTCTTGAATGAATGAGAAGCTAAATATGGTAGTAAAGTTAAAGCTTAGAATCGAGCATTGAAAATAATCCACTAATCCACTATGATTGTTTCGGTTAGGAAAAAGAAATGAAAATGACCAGCACATGCAAGTGAATTCTTCGACCAATTGATTCCAGCAGTTTGATAATGAACAACGAATATTGAAATGTTTGCTAATCACCATTATTACAATTCACAACTAAAACGTTTGATGATTCGTTTAATTTGGTGAGATTCCCATTTGAATTAGTTTTCTTTTAATGTAGTCCATCGCGTGTTGGCACAAGGAATATTTGAGCATCTTATAGGACTTTTTAGATTGCACACTTCAACTTTTTTTTTCTAAAAAACAATCCTCTTTTTATGTGCACTTTAAAATCTCTTCTGCAGATTATTATATTAGTTTAGTCTTGCTTGCATAAGTGACAGGAATCCTCACCCGCATAAAACTATCTTTAGTAAAATGTTGACAAAGATTAGACTTTTTTGTTTGTGGAGTGATGAAATAAGCAAACTCATCAATTATCATAATCTTCTTTATGGTTGCATTTTGTTTAGCATCTTAAAAAGTAGCAAAAAAGACATGTGAAGGCCCTAGCTAATGAAAAAGAAACAGCTATGGCATGCAAGTATCTGGTGCACGTTTAATTTTGATTAAAAAATTACTTTTTTTTTTGTTAAGAAAAACTCTTAAAGTAAAAGTAAGATTTTAATCGTAAGATGTTTTGATAAATGAGTTATTTTAAATACACACTAGTAATTTAAGCCTTTGGGTGAGTGGCCTCATGAAATTTAAGATTGCAAATACTTAGACAATAAATTAATTTTTAATAATTTTGTAAAATTAAATCTTTTATTCAAACGAGGACAAGTAACTTGGGGTGCTATATTAACACCAAGCATATCACCTTATATTTAATAAGTGAATTGTCAAAATTAGAGAATAAATGTGCAGAAAGTAAGATAAAACAGTAAAACTTATTAGTGTGTATTTGAAAAAGTTACAAAAATTTAATTATGCTTAATAATCGACTATTATATAAATTTTTGTTATAATCGATTATAATCGATTCATTTTTATGTTTGGAAAACTTTTAAAATATTATAATTAATTATAATTAAAAAAATTATTTTTATGTATTAAATTATTAAAATAGTATAAAATAATTAAAAAAATTATTTAATTGAGGACAAAATAAATTTATATTCAAAGTGTAAGGAATAATTTTAAAATTTAAATTTTAACATTATAAAAAAATTTTAAAAAAATTAATTTTATAAAAACTAAAATTAATTTTATCAAACATGATTAAATACTATTATAATAACTTTTTTCCTAAAAAAAATTAATCATAATCAAAATCAAACACACTCTTAGATTATGCGTATCTTGTGAGTGAAATGCATTATTTAGAGTGGGAACTGGTATCTGTGTAACTGTGTTTGTCCGGTCTGCCTGCGAAATCTTGGACCGCACGCCTTCTAAGTTCCGAGTTCCAAGTGTGCAACATTTCCAGCTCTCCACCTTTGCTGGGGCTTTATAAATTATAATTGATGGCACTCCAATCCTCGCTTCACTTTCTATTTTGTTTGCCTCCTGCAAAGTTGATCACTTTCTCTATTCAACACCTCAATTCTCCCTTACTCTTTCACTGCAATGGAGCTCACAGAAGCCAAATCAAAGAAGAACCACAACACACAACTGCTCCCACCAAGGAGAGGCCAAATCAAGATCAGGATACTCAAGATAATCGTCAAATCGGTAGCGGCGTTTTCTCGTGGGTTGGGACGGAGGCTCGAAGGAGATGGTGCTCCTCTCACCTCCACTTCCCCAACCCCATCAATTCCAAGTGGGTATAATTGAGATGCCTAATACGGGTCCTGCCTTTTTTTTTTTTTTGGTTCAGGGTCTGGTAGCTGCCGATCTTATTATTATTAATTTTCATTTTCTTTTCTGTAGAAACTTGAGAATTGAGATTCTCATTAGAATCTAAAAGGAAAAAAAGGGAAAAAAATATTGTGGATTGAAGGGTTCCGTATAGTAATTTTTGTATAGGGGAATTTTGATGAGACCCTGATTTCATTGTATACATGTATGTATGCGTATAGTTGTTGTAAATCAAATTTTGCAGTTTATTTATTTTGCTTTTATCTACTTGTTACAATGTATAATTCTTTTGGGAATTTTGACGAATGTTAAGTGTAAATTTGCTTGAGATTGAGCGCTTCATATGCTGTAGGGTACCAGAACCTGCCAATCTGCATATGGCGCTGCTTGGTAAGTTACCTAAAGTCTAACGTCTGTACCATGACCATCTGGTAAAAGGTAAAGCGAAAACTATTAACCGTCTGCGTTCATTGGTAGATTTATAAAATGAGTAAATAAATTTATATTAATTATTAATAAATTAATCTACACCAATCATCAATTATTAATGTAAACTTATTTATTCTATAAAAATTCTCACTTTACAAAATTCTTACCCGACTCCTGAACTAGAGGGACAGTGGTTAATTGGCTATGTTGAAAATTCTAATGCTGCTTTGATTTTAGAATTATATTTACGGTCGTGATCTTGTTGACCACAAAAGATTAAGTAATACTACCTATTCACCCAAAAAAAATATATAAATAAAGTAATACCTATTGGCTATTGGCTATTGGCTATTGGCTATTGGGATTTCTGACTCTAAAATTCTAATGCCTCTAGATTTCTCAGTCTCATTTGAATAAAAAAAATCAATTTTTTTTTCTTACATATTCAATTGTAAGAAAAAAAATACAAAATTATAATTTTTTTTACAAGTTTTAACTGGATGTCATTAATAATTTTTTATTATCTTTCTCAATCTTACAATTAATCATTTAAAAAAAATTAAAAATATCCTTATCCGTCTCATTTTTCTTATTGACTGGCAAAGATAATAATATTGTTTGAGTAGGAACCTAATTATGAAGCTACCTTTGCAGAAAATCCTACCCAGAAAGGCCTTTCCCAAATGAGGCAATTCATCAGTCCATCATGGTGCAGCTTTCGTGTCAATCTAACACATGGAATCTGCATAGCTTTTGCATTTTACAACGAAGAAGAATGATACTCGCAGAAATTTCGGAAGAAAGAAAAAAAAATGGATCAATTTATTATCCAACAATTCACCAAAAACTCTACAAAAATGCGTAAAAAAATTCTGTAAATATTATTACTCTTTATTACTAGCAAAATCTTTTTTACTATAAAGATAGATTCCTAAATGAATCAGAAGCTAGATGTAGAAGCATGGTTGAGGATAAATCATATTCTCAATCTAATTAGCATGTAATATTCACGACCTTCGTAGTTATTTTATATTTTCAATTACTTTTTCATAAAAGCATATTAGTCAGTTTACTTTCGTATTATTTTAAAAAATAGTAACTAGGCAATTTTGTCCTAGGAATTATCTTTTGATTGCATATTAGTACCTGAGTCTATTTATATGTACAAATTACTTCTTAAATTTATAAAAATCTGCATCAATATAATATTTCTTAAAGACTAAAATGATATGTAACAAAAATTAACATGATACAAGTTGTATAAATTTAAAAATTAACTCATATACATAATTAAATTCATGAACTAAAATGAAGTTGAGAAAAATTTTAATGACTAAATTACTTATTTACTCTTTTAAAAAATTGTTGGATATTTAAAATTTGTTGGATATAACATTATTCAAACTGAATAAGTTCACATTTTAAGGGAAAAAATGTGTTAATTTCATATTTAAGAAAACTCAAAGGATTAATTACTGCGATTCATAGCATAAAGATTATTATGTTTTAAAACCATAGCACAAAGAAATTTTATGTATGTTTTTTATTTTGTAAGATGTTGGTTTTTATTAATAAAAGTTAATAATCAACCTAATTAGTTGAATTGATATGATTCTGAAAGTAAGATGAAAATTCCAAGATATATTTTACAGTGAAAGAGTTATTACTTCTGAAACCAAATGGATAGTGTTCCACAATCGTAGTTTAAGTTATGAATGAAATAGGAATGAAAGGGACAAATCCATGCGAGTGGATACCTCAACCAATTGATTACTGCGCTTTGTTGACGACAACATTGAAAGTGAAACTACTTTCAACTTTGTTACCGCCATGTTACGAGTTCACAAATAAAGCAATTTAATTTGATTATATTCCCATTTGATTGGTTTTCTTTTAATACATTCTATATCACGTGTACACTATTAACACTAAAGCATTTTCTAGGAACTTGTACTGCATGGTTTAAGACTTGTATTTGTGCAAGCAAAAATAATGGATGAGCTTTTCATATAAAATTCATTTCTGACATTTTCATCTTCATGTTTAAAGGAATACCATAACTATTATTATTGTCTTGCTGACCCTAGTCAGCAAAAGATTATATCAAGAAATTACATCTTTGTAAAATATTATACAAGGATTACATACACTAATACATTATATGTGGAAAGTTGGTATTTTTACACTATTAAATTCAAGCTGATATAGATTTTGGAATTTTTAAAAGTACTAAAAGCAGGCAAAGTGATGAATTTTTTTGAAATTTATCATTACTCAACAAGAATAATAATGTTACCAAAAAGAAACTGTAAGATCTTCAACTGTATATATATATAGAGTCCATATCAAGTGAGAGTATTATACTTTATGAGAAATGAGAGGGTTCAATACTAACCATCAGATCAAAATTAATGGTGTAGATTAAAAGTTCATTAAAAAAGTCACGTGAATTCATTTTTGTAAAAATCACTTTCTTCTTCTTCCTCCTCCTGTTACACTCTCCTTCTAACTTTTCGTTTTCCCCTCCCAAAAGCTATCAACTCTTCATCCTAATCTTTTCCTCCCAAATCAACTATTCGTTCTGCTTTATCTTCCGTTTTCTTTGATTTGCATTTGGGCCATCATAAATGAGCTAGCTTGCCAATACGTATTGGGGAAGGAATCAAGTAGATGAAGCCCTGTCTAACTTAAATAGGTTTGGATAATCTAATTCGCCTAGTGGTCAACTATGATCCTTCGGCTCTTTTTTTTTTAGCTCTTGCTGCTAATTATGTTGGTATTAGTATATCTCTTTTTGTATCATTTTATAGTTTTCTGGCATTTAACCCTTCATGTAACTTTTGTTTGTTTTAAATTTTTTTAATTTCTTCATTTTCCATATATTGACCCATTGGAATATCTTGTTTCTAGTTCTACATTGTTAGGACGGAAGTTATGGAAATTGGCAAAAGCGTTTCACGCGGCCCCTAACATCCTGACAATTGTTTTGAAGGTATTTCAGGTATCACATAGCTCTTCTAATGTTGTTCTGTTGCTTTGTAGTTTCATAAATTATTTACACTTAAAAAGATACTATACTTAAACTTTTTTGTCTGAGACACAATTGCTCAGGAAGCTTGAATTTGTTGTTTGTTTTGTGAGTTGCTGTGAATAATTGCTTGGTTACGGTGCAACCATGTAAGCATGTACCCTTTACCAATTAAGTCATAGGTGTTGAAAGAGAAACTTGTTCATGTTCTAAGACCAAGAGCATAGTGAGGCCCATATGTCATACGTGTACAGTTTAAATCTAAGTCGCACAAAAGTATATTATTTTTTCTTGTCCTTAGAGGCATTGGAAAATATTAATAAGGTTTGAAAAGTTGAAGTGAGAAGAGAAAGGAAAATAGGCCCACCAATCAAGAGGAACAAACTCCTTTGCCTTTACTATGAAGAGTTTCAGTTGTGGCGTGAAAAAGTATGTTAATGTGATTTTAGACAAACTTTTGAGAATGAGACCTATCTTCTAGAGTGGCTTATTATTGATGTAACCAGGTTGAACTTTGAAGTTTCTGATTTATAATGGGTGAACCTTTATTCATGTGACTCTGACTGTTTGGGTATTTTTGTCAAAATCCTATATTTATAATGATGTTATTTACTTAAACTGAATCCAATGCTTATTTGTCACATGCAGAAGAAAGTGATGAAAGTGTTGTGGTGGACACTATATGGTTATCATGTTGTCATTTTATCTCATTGCTTCTACATGGTTTTTATTGTCATTTTATATCACTGCTTCTTTTAACTCCATCTAGATGGCTATCTAATTAAAGTTATTATATTGACTAGCTTGAAAGTGGATTAGATTGATCATATTTCAACACTCTGTTATTGCGTTTGATAGAGGGATAAATAGTTTTTATATTCAACTTTGACCTATTTTTTATAAATCTCCTCATATCAGATCCATATTGATGTCAGTTTATCTTTATAATATTGCATGCTTATATATGCTTCCTTTTTAACTATTCAATCTTTCATAGGTCTAGTCCCCGCCCACTAGTAGCACATACTGGTAAAGCCATGAGGCAACAAGTTTCTGACTCTTCAAAGCACTACCCAATAGAAACTCAGAAGCCTTATAAATCAGGACATAGCAGTCAATTTGTCGTCTCAGAACATTCAGCTGATACCAGACCAGAAATTGCTACTCACCTCATGGACACCTCTAATGGCTTCGTTAGAAGCACCATCAGAAATGCCCTGCAAGTAACAGAAAAATTTGTTGAAAACATGAGCAGAGAGTTTTCAGATGCCACATCAAGTGATTGGTCCCTTTTCACAAGCTCAGATGAGGCATCTTTCACAACTGAGAGTACTAGGGACTCACTGCTTCAATACTGTAGATTCTGGTGATTCGTGCAATACCGATTCAATTTCATCTATCTTCAATTACATGCCAAAAAACTCCATTTGATAAAGGAAGTTTTCAAACAGTAGGCTACTTGTAGGTTCTTCCCTGAGAAGGGTCATATGTTAGACTCCTACTTGTCTAACCATTCTCTTGAAAGAGTACAGAGAATCAATTAGTCCAAAAAGGTCAACTATTCTTCAATTGAACCTCCATCAAATGGTAACTGTGGCATGTATGTATATTATGAGAGTAACCCCATCTGTGGTATCTGGACTTCTAGTCAGTTTGAACTCTAGCCTTTGGGAATCCTAACTGATTGAACAGAGGATTATTTAGATGGAGTAGATACTATGCCTCAAAGTTTTCAATACTTAGCTGATTGAGGCATATAGCTCTTTTAAGCACAGATATGTTTTTATTTTTACTTTTATTGATAATTGTAAAGATGACAACAATGCTCCTTGGTTATCTATTAATCCATGAAAGTTTTTCTCTCATCCGATAACAATGTGTTCCACTTCATGAAATTTGAGATCTCTTTTACACTATCGTAAGTACAATTATAGTAAGTAAATTGCTTACGGGGCTCATTGCTCATTAGTCAGACATGTTCAACTAAAAATTAATCAAGTTTACTTTCGTAATCATTTGTAGTAATATTCTAACACATTTTCATTTGTAGAAATAGTGTAACTCATTGAATCTCATTAATTTATTCGGTAATATAAGTATATGCTCTTTTATTAATCTAAAGAATACCTTAATTTGAATGAATTTATCATTAAAAAAAATGAAAATCTACGTGGTTGTGATAGTCTGCTTTATAGCTAAACTGGCTCATCTATATTGTAAGCGGATGATGGGCAAGAAATTTGTTACGCATTCTAACTAGTAACTACAAAATTTGATGTCTTAATGCTCGTTTGACATAATCCTTCAAACATCTTTAGCTTTTTATGCACGACTTTAATTAAGTCACGTTTTCTAAATTGATGCTATTTGTGCTAAATTTTATAAAAAGTAAATGACAACAATCAAAACTCAAGTTTATCTGAACACCATTCACACACAGAAGGCATCGGTACATGATATTGGTTATGCATTCCAATGTGCGCAATCTTTTTGCATTTGATTGCAGAACTATCAAATCCTTTCTTTCTAAACAAAAACTCAGTATTCTATGTGATATCTACCACATGCTCTTTTCAACAGCCATATCAATTCATAATGAAAAGTTTTAAATGTAGCCAACTAAAAATGGTTAAAATTACCTTGAGATATCTACCACATTGCTTTAGCAAAATGTGAAACACTTATTTATCAATTCAACATGTCCTAACACCTAAGGTTGTGCCCTGCTTATTACTTTCTTATTGAAAGCACACGTGCTATCTAGAATTGGTGAATGGTTCTTCTCTTCTCCCTTTTTTTTACATTACATGCACTTGATTTTTAATATCAAACAAGAACCATATCTCATTCACCCTATTATCATATTCAAAAGGGGCATTGTACTGTGCCACAATGTAAACAGAAGCATGGTCAACTCTGTGGCTTTTCTCAATAGCAGTAGACTACTCAGTGCTAGCAATACTAGCCTGCAAGGCAGCAGCTTCCTCCCCAACATTTGAATCACTCACAAATCCACCAAATTGTCTAACTACTGCATACACAATTGTCCATCTTTGGACATGGAGACCCTTTGTAGGAGGGGGGTTTACTTAGTTATCTTTTGGCACAAAGAAGTTGACAACAAATGAGGACTCACAGAAGGGCCCATCACCAGGTGAGACTTTAGTGATCAAAGGTGCTGTCATCTTAATTTTTTGCTTGTAGTTGTTCTTACCCTTAATATAATCAAATAGCCTGTGAAAAACAAAATGGTTACTCAAGCTTATTTAACTCTTTGGATGAGACTATCTAGTGCCATAAGCACTTATTGAAATTTTTTTACAGTGTAGATGAACTAAAGTAAGCATAAATTGTGTAAAGATAGAGAAGAAATAGAATCATGGCCAAAAGCAATAGAAATATAGCAACCTCGGCAGTAAAAATATCAGCATTTTTGGGTGCCAACATGCATTTGATTGGTGGGCCTATTTTCCTTTCTCTTCTTACTTCAACTTTCCAAACCTTATTAATATTTTCCAATGCCTCTAAGGACAAGAAAAAACAATATACTTTTGGGCGGCTTAGATTTAAACTATACACGTATGACATATGGGCCTCAATATGCTCTTGGTCTTAGAACATGAACAAGTTTCTCTTTCAACACCTATGACTTAATTTGTAAAGGGTACATGCTTACATAGTTGTAGCGTAACCAAGTAATTATTCACAGCAACTCACAAAACAAACAACAAATTTAAGCTTCTTGAGCAATTGTGTCTTAGACAAAAAAGTTCAAGTATAGTATCTTTTTAAGTTTAAATAATTTATGGAACTACAAAGCAACAGAACAACATTAGAAGAGCTATGTGATACCTGAAATACCTTCAAAACAATTGTCAGGATGTTAGGGGCCTCGTGAAATGCTTTTGCTAATTTCCATAACTTCCTTCCAAGAACCGGAAACAAGATATTCCAATGGGTCAATATATGGAAAATGAAGAAATTCGAGAAATTTAAAATAAACAAAAATTTTCTTGCTTGTCGCAATTGAACGTTTTCCAAAGACTTTTAAATTATGGTTTTGGTTACATGAAGGGTTAAATGCCAGAAAATTATAAAATGATACAAAAATAGATATACTAATACCAACATAATTAGTAGCAAGAGCTCAAAAAAAAAAAAATAGAGCCAAAGGATCATAGTTGACCATGAGGCAAATTAGATTATCCAAACCTGTTTAAGTTAGACAAGACTTCATCTACTTGATTCCCTCCCCAATACGTATTGGCAAGTTAGCTCATTTATGGTGGTCCAAATGCAAATCAAAGAAAACGGAAGATAACGCAGAACGAAGAGTTGATTTGGGTGGAAAATATTAGGACGAAGAGTTGATAGCTATTGGGAGGAAAAAACAAAAAGTTAGAAAGACAGTGTAACAGGAGGAGGAAGAGAAAGAAAAGTGATTTTTACATAAATGATTTCACGTGACTTTTTTAATGGACTTTTAATCAACATCATTAATTTTGATTTGATGGTTGGTGTTGAGCCCTCTCATCTCTTACAATATTATAGTGTTCTTACTGATTGATATATATATATACATATATATATATATATATATATATATATATATATATATATATAGTGCTTTTATTTGTTTTGCTGTGTAAAATGTGTACTTAATAAAAAAACACTTTAAATTTAAGTCAAGTTATTCTTAACCATTTTACACCAAATCATTTCGTATTATTAATTTACCTTTTTTTTTAATACATCAGAGGTGTAGGTGAGGAAGGAGAAATGTGACTTGATGATGGATTAAACATCCAACATCAATATTCTGCTCAAATTTTAAAAACTTTAAACAGATACTAATTAAGCTACAAACTTGGTAGCTACTTATTATTATTCTTAATTAATTGTGTTCACGGAGGTATAGAGAATGATGAAGAAAAGTAACCAAAAAAAAAAAGATAGTGTTGTCTAATTAATCTACCTCAACATATTAAATTAGAATATTCTTACTTACGAGTGACTTAATCCACTTATAATACTTTTCATTAATGACATGTGTCATTTTAATTCTCTTTTTTAAAAAAAAATTCAAATTCAAATTCTCTTTTAATTTAATTATGTATATTTTTATTTTTAGTTTTAAATATTTTCTCTTTAAATCTATATTTTTTAAATTGCAGTTGAATGTAAAAAAAAAAATTCATTTTCATTTTTAAATATTTTATCTTTTAATATATATTTTTAAATGTTCTAACTAAATAAAAAAAATCATGCAATACATAAGATACTCACTAGTGATTGTTTAATTTAGTGACATAATTTTTTAAAGAAATACTTAATGTTACCTTTTATTTTCAATAGATCGCAATTACATTTAATTCATATTTTCTCACGTTTTCGGGAAATCTTTGATTTTTTTTCTTACAAAATAATATTATTTGGTACCCTTTAAAAATCTTTTTAATTCAGGCTAAGTGGATAAATGTGTCCAAATGCTACCTATGTAGACAGCCTAACAGGAAAAAGAAAGAAATTAAGAGGAATTTAGGGAGGAAGAAGGCTACCCATCAAATGAAATAGGTTTGTATACTTGTCATATAATGATATTCCACGAAACTACGAAAGGAAGTTTAATAAAAAATGAAGTTTCCAACGGCAATTGGCCTAGCATTTATCTTCATCTAGGCGTATTCTAATTACCTTGTGGTTTAGCTTCTAATGAAGCAGCTATCATGAGCAGAATGTCACGCTAGCGGCTCTGACTATATCCCACACCATGTCCAAGTTCTTCTCATGATCAGAAGAAGACATATTATATCTTTGACATATCGATTCTTAATTGAGACGGATGCGGAAAATTCCTAGCATTTCTTTAGTGTGAACAGTGAAGTGTGAACTGAAGCTCCTATATTGTCAACTGCGTTTATACATATAATTCCAATCATCTAGTCTTCTACTTAACATTGCCAATGACTTTTGAAGTAAAGGTCATGTCCGGTCCATTCTCATGCTTTCTCTGGCTGAGCTACGAGAATTCAAGTCCTTCCTTTCCCACCAAGTAATTTCTTCTACGTCAGACTTATCATCACAGTGAGGGAGGACCAATGAGCGTGATTTATTGTATGGTGGCTAATAAATGGGGTGACTGGTCAGCTTGCAAGGTTTATCAGTGGGAGGTTCATATATGGAGGAGGTATCAAGAAAAAAAAAGAAAGGGGGGGGGGGGGGGGGGACCCTTTACAGCACATGAAAGAAAGCCAAGTTATATATCAAGCATGCATTCGACATGAGATACAGACTAGATACAACATAGATAAGGTAACACAATTAATTTTAAAAATTCTAAAATACAACACGGTTGAAGTATATATATATAATCTCAACGTGGTTTGGAGCGATCTCTCTCTTCAGAGTTAGATAATAGCGTGATAGATTAGTCTTTCTAGTCTTTTGCCTTCTGAGCATAAAAATATTTTAGAAAAAACCTAAAAAAATTAATATAATATTAATAAAAAATAAAAAATATAAATTAAAATAGAAATGCCATCTAAAGTTAAATTAGTCATTATAGACATAATAAAATAATATATTAATTTAATTATTATGGTATTTTACTTAAATTGATATAAGAATTTTTTTCAAAACATTATTAGATGCAAGCCAAGATATTCTAGGGTGTCCAAGTATGACAATCATTTTGAAATATATGTACTTCAGCTCCCCTCTCCCACATACTAAAGAATTTTGAACCACATAGTAACCCAATTTAATTTCAAAATAAAAAGGAAGAAAACTCATTAATTTTATCCAAAGGGAACAAGTTTTTTCATCTCCTAATAAACAGAAACTTAATTGTAACAGTAGCAAATGTAAATTGACCTAGCTTGTCATCTCCGCCTCTGGTTATGCCCCAATTTCGTTCAAATTGTCTCGACAGGCATTGAATTTATTTCTTCCTAAACGATGGATTTAACTAATGGTCCAGATATTGTTTACCATTTAACTACAGGCGAGACAAATAAGGTGATCTTATGACTTTAGTACAAAAAATTCACCATTTTGCTTTAAAAGAATAACATTGTTAGAGTGAAAGAATAAACGAGAAAAAATAGAGAACATGTTGATTGTGGATCAGCATTTTATCTTAATAAAGTCCAAGTACAATTAAATTCAGATTAAATTGTAACATTTGTTGATGAGTTTAAGAAGAGTTTTATCCTGATTAATAATTATAATTTTTAATCTAATTATAAATACCTGATCTAACACAATAAACATATTTAGACTTCATACATTTTTTCTTTTTCTTGAGATCCTATATTGAAAAAATATATATTAACTTGTTGCAAATATAGAAATTAAACCAATAACATAACAATTATTGCTATTTACAAGTTGAGTTTTACTTTTTTTTAATTATTAGTAACAATGACATATTTATGTACTACTAGGAAAATATTTTTGGAGCCCAATCAAGTAATGGTTCCAATCATTAGTTTTTGGTGCCTCAAGTTATGTGATCATAAACTCAATGCGTTAAATAAAACACAGAGGAAAAAAAAAAAGGTGGTCGGATTGAACGGACAATGTGGCACAGAAAGCAGTATGAGAGGCGATTCATTCTTTAGCCCAAGGCCGGCATGGAGTAACAAAATAAAGAAACTACCCAAAAAAAAAAATTGTAGAAGGCCCTCCAAATTGGGTTGTCCCTTTGGGCCCAAATTTCTAGCCCACAAGTTGAGAACTTGGATTTCCTTCTTTTAATTTCGTTTTAAGTACGAATAAAAAGAGCGGGTTTCCTCTTATATCACTAATCAGTGATGGCGACAGTGCATTGAAGATTTGATTTCGTGTTTGAACATTTGAAATTCAATTTGAAAGTTGAAAAACACCGAATGCGAAAAGTAAAAGGCGCCCACCACGACCTGACTTCTGACCCATCTACTCCTCACATCACCTGCCAAATGCCAAAGTGGCCCTCCCGGCTCCCTTTTTTTTATAATTTATAGTGAGTGCGCTCTCAATCTCACATTCTCAAGTCTCAAGTGAATCCTCCCCATTTTAATTTAAGACTAAAAAAAGAGTTGCAAAGGGTAAGCAAAGCATTGAATTTGATTCTGGCTGAGAAACAGAAGAGATGGAAAATGCTGAGGGGATCAAAGGGAGAGGGATTCCCATGCACGGAGGGAAGTACGTGCGTTACAACATCTTAGGGAACCTTTTCGAGGTCTACGCTAAGTACGTCCCCCCTATCCAACCCGTCGGACGCGGCGCATATGGCATCGTTTGGTATCTATCTCCAATCCTTTTGAACTGACTGAACTTTGATTATTTTGCCAATTTCAGTAAAAGAATTGCAGGCTCTTCACTTAGCCAGGCTAGCTTTTCAAAATTGTGCTAAACTAGTGTTCTGTCTCCTTTCAAATTGGGAAAAAGCCGATTCCTCTTGATCTTAAAGAACCTATATATTGAACTGAGTAAAGGTGGTTTTGGGATCATCATCATCATCATCATCATCATCATTATTATTATGTGTTGGTGCAGCTGTGCAACGAATTCGGAGACGAAAGAAGGGGTTGCAATCAAGAAGATTGGGAATGCCTTTGACAACAGGATTGATGCCAAGAGGACACTTCGAGAAATCAAACTCCTTAGTCACATGGATCATGATAACGTGCGCATTTCATCATTCTATAGATTACATACATTGCTTTATTCTCTGCTTGTAGAAATAATGATTTGTGCATTTTTTGTAGTTGTTAGTTGCAAGTTGGCCTGCTTTATATCCTCTATGTTAGACATAAATCTTGGCGACGTTATTGTGCAGGTGATTAAAATTAAGGACATAATACGGCCACCAGACAGGGAAAAGTTCAATGATGTGTATATTGTATATGAATTGATGGATACTGACCTGCATCAGATTATCCAATCTAGCCAGGCTCTGACAGATGAGCACTGTCAGGTAAGTAGTAGTATACTTTTGCTTCTTGCTAACTAGTGCTTATTGTTGGGGATGTTTGCCTGAAATTGTAAACGTAAAAGGAAATGATGTGTGTATGTGAGAAAAGGTGGAAGTAAATGTGATAGAAGTGATTGAGTGTGTGAATGTGCATGAAAGTTGATGTAAAAGAAAAAAATGTGATTAAGTGATGTATGTGCTGTGAGGAAATAAATGTAATAAGTGAGAGTGAAAAAAATGCATGTGTGAAGGTGAATAATGAAGTGTAATGAAAAGAGTGAGGTGTGTGAAGTGATTTGGTGATCGTGTGTGTGCCAGAAAGAAAGAAAAGAAAAGACAAAAGATAGTGCAATGTGTGAGAGCATGAGAAAGTCAAGAAAAGAGGAAGAAAAAGATGAGGAAGTCGGTGGCTGCAGTTAATGTGCAGCATGCGCAGATGAAAGATGAAGTAAAGAATGAATACTCTATAAATAGAGGTAAGTTTGCATTGGTTTGGTATGAGAAGAGGAATGATATGAGATTGTTGTGAGAGGATTTTTGACGGGGGTAAATGTTGGGAATTCAATTGTGAGTTCCTAGTGGATATGTGGTTAAAACAAGTCCCTCATTGGAAAGAAATGGACAAAGTAAGGACTTTTAAAATGGAATGAGTGAATGACCCATTATCCTACTATTGAGATGTGGTGTTAAGCCCACTATTGTGGTTTCTCTCTAAGTCCAGTGGTAGCAAATCTCTGCGGTGTTTTGGGCTCTTCTATCTTTAATAGTAAACCTTTCCAGAGTTTTAGTAGGGATAATGGTGATCTAGTTATAAGATAGAGGAGATTGAGAGTTCCTACATACATTATCCTATAATCTCATATTGATATTGGTTTTGTTCTCTTCTCATTTGTAGATATAGGCGTATTGGCCAAACCATGTTAAATGTTGTATGCTGATTTAAGTTTGGTTTATTGTTATTTTGTTTGTGCTGTTATGACTGTGTGTCCCATGCTATTCTCATCCACTGCGCGTACTAGAGTTTGTGAGGTGGGAAGAGCTTATCATGAGGATACCCAACACTTATTATATAAAGCAATATACATGACAGAGCACTTCTGAGTGATAAGTTGGGTGCAATTCATCCCCCCTCCCCCTATTCTTTGGGTTGAATTTTTATATGGAAGTTTGGCGGTTTGTTCAATAATTGTTAGATAACCTTGTTTGGTGATATCGGAAAAGAACAGAATATTACAAAATGTTTCTTCTCATTTGTAAATGCAACCTAACTACCTAGTGATATTGTTTTTTGGTGTAAACCCCTCGGTATCCGGAAGCCGCATTGGGCCCTGACTAATCCGGAGTCGAGACGGGTCGAACTACAAAGGTGTAAAGCTCTCTCAGCACTGATTTTTTTTCATTCACAAGACTTGAACTCGAGATCTTACTTAAGAGGAACAAGTGCCAAACTACTTGAACTAACTAAGTGTTGGTAACTATGTTGGTGTATGCCCTAGATGTAATGTCTCAAATTACTAACACTAATGACGTATTCGGCTTATGCATCAGTAATTAGAATTTAGTACATTACTTATGAATATTCACAAATTTTTGAAATAAAAAAAATTAATAATATACAAAATATGAGCCTTCGCGGAAGCATAATTTACATATATAATGAAAGGAATAATATACCAATTATATATATTCGCGCATTATATACTAATTTTATCGGATAAAGAAAATTACTAGAACTAGTTTATAAATACCTAACTAAGAATAACCTAATTAATCCTTCAAGTGAGCTCCATACACTTGTTGACCTGCTCGGCCACCTGGAATTATCATGGAAACCATAGAGAATAGTGGGGGTGAGAATCAAAATTCTCAGTAGTTTGTTTAAAACCGTGTCATCACAATAATTCCAACTATTTCGGAGAAAAACCTCATTTTTATTCAAAACATTTATTATTATTCTAGGAAGGTGGCAAAAGGCCAAATCAAGTCCTTCATTTTCTCGAAATAGAGATTCATTTTATCATTATGAAAATCCTTTAGAATTTAAAAAATCAAAATCGTATCGTCACACATCATAAGTTCAAATCATCGAAACATACCAAGAAATCTCATGTTTATTTTAAAACTAGTATTCATCAAGTCTCACTCATGCTAGCATTGCAAAATCATTTACTTGGTAGTAGTCTGTTTTTAGGTTGGTGCCCTTCAACCTCTTTGTGACTCCCTTTATCACACAGAACTACTCCAAGTAATTGGGTCCAGTCTTCCCTTGTCTAACTTAGAGGAAGTACGTCTCCTCAATATCGAAGTTAGGGTCAGACTTCAATCCATCATGATAAGGATAAGGTACATTATATCACAATATCAATCATCGGGAATAAAATGAGAGGTACGTTACTCAAACTATCTAGGATATAGGATAATCCCAAGTAGTGAGGGAAACACTCATCCTCAACCACTTAATGACTAGGGAAGCTCAGGTAAAGAGGAAGGTTCTTGCTTAACCTCAATTACTCTGGTATAGAGAAAATCATATATTCCCTTATCATTAACCAAGACTTACCCTAGTACAAGTACATCTGAAATCCAACTCGGCCTAGTTCCACAAAGTGGATGCCCATGACAATAAACTCATTTTGTCCATCAATTCATCATTTATGCAATATAATGCAAATCTAATCAATTGCATCATGGGTATTCAATTCTCACATATGCCATATAATGCATAATCAATTCATACTCATCCATCAATCTCACTTGATGCAAACATATCATACAATCAAGCATCATTTTAACACACATTTCATCAAATGCCTATAGAAGTATTTTAACACTCTTAAAAGAGCATATATGTGTGATTCTAACATTTAGGGAAACTCATTTCCTCAATCCAACACATTACCCCTTGATATTCCACCTCAATAGGGTTATCTAAGGTCTCTCTAAGGCTCCTAGCCTTATAGAATGCCAAAACATGCATTTCTTAACTAAAAATGCATCCTGCTCAATTTCAACATTTGACCTTTGCTTAGTAAAATGAGCATAACTTGAGTTACGGATGTCGAAATGAGGTGATTTCAGTGGCATTAGAAAGTTAAGAGAAAGAGTTACAACTTTCATGGAGACCACAAGAACTCATTCTCATCATAGAGGGAGACACGACTCGTGTCATTTGACATGGCCCACCTCGTGTTTTCCTCTGTGAGCGCTTTTCATGAATTTTTAACTGGCAGAGAGGAACATGGCCCCTCCCGTGTCTTCGGGCACAGGTCGTGTTTCTGAGCTAGAAACTCTTTGAAGAGCGTGGCATTGTTCCTTGGGCCAAAATCTTGGATTTTGGCCACTCCAATCCAACCTCTAGGTGATTTTAAGCCCCAAACAAGTTCATAAACATCAAGGAAACTTAAAACACCAATTTATTTCATAAAAAAATGGATCAAACACCAAATCCCTCATTCAAATCACAAATCAAAAGTGGGTTCAATAACCCTTTTTCAACCTTGAAAATCATCAAGAAACAAGAAAGGAAAAACAAGTTTTCACATCATAATCAAACATAAAAACTTAAATATTTTATTATCAACTCAGAAATTTCACTCAAAGCCATTAAGAAATCAGATCTTGAAATACAAAAGAGGCAGAAAAGAGTGAGAAAAAATCCCCTTGCCTTGGTTTCCATAGCTCTTGATCTTGCTTCTTTCTTGGTTGGTCTTCTTTCTTCTTTCTTCTTTCTCCATTTTCAGCTCCTGCCTTAATCCCACGTCCTCCTCTTCTTCTTTCTCATTTCTTTCCCTTCTCTATTTCTCTCCTCTCGTTTCTGTCTCTCTGTCATTGTTTCTTTCTTTTATTTGTCCTTTTAGCCGAGAGTGAGGGAGAGAAAATGAGAGAGAAAAATATCTCTCAAGTAATAATGAGGGAAGTGGGGATGGTAGCAGGAAAAATGGAAAGAAAAAGTGGAATTCATTGATAAATTTTTTATCTGCTAAATGCATTTTAATTTATCAAAAATGAATTTTCCAACCTTCATAGGCATTAGGAAAAATTCTAAGATTTCATGCTATTTTCCATATCTGTAATTTCTCTATCTGATATGAAAACACTTTTACAGTGTCCTTAAAAATACCAAATTAACTCTATTTGTCCTCAAAATTTAACCACATCTTTTTTCACACATTTGTGACCTATTAATAAAATTTTTCTTATTTATTTCATTTGATTTAGCATTTATGTTATTTTCTTGAGTTAAACAAGTATTATGGTACCTTATGACCATATATAAGTCTAACCTGCTAAAAAGAGAATGTTACAATTCTCCCCTCCTTTTAGAAATTTTGTCCCCAAAATTTAACTTCTCATACTAAAATTTAGAAACCTTCAACAACTATCTTTAATTGTATTCATCTTCTTCACTCTAGCTTTTATTCAAACTCGGACGTTCATATTCTTTTATCCTACTGAGAGTTACCTTATAAAGATTCGGAAGATTGAACTTCCTTTTGCCTTCTTAAAGTATATACCTTCCCTGGAGCTGATAGTCGAGGATTGGGTATAACTTCCTGCTTTTGCTAATACCTACTGACATAGTGCCTTGACTAATCATTCACATAACATACCAAACAAAGTTTGTCACCATGTCATCTCCTTACACACTTAGAACATTTAGGTTCCTCAACTTTCATTTGATTCTGACTCATTTCTAATTTGTGAATCATTGATTGTAAAGTCACATCTCATTCTCATCGTCTATTCTTTTCTTCTTTTCAAGATTCGTGATGATTGGCTTAATGTAAAACTTTGATTGAGTAGTCTCCACAATTTTACACTCCTTAACTAAAGTAGGAAAAACCCCCAATCTCCATAGACTCGACAAATCTTTTGATTTCTTTCCTTCAAGTCAGATTCAAACTTGACACACTTTCAATTTTCGTTTGGGTTAAGTTTGATATAAGAGAAAAACTTATAGAGTTTTCCAAACTTCACTTTACTTCATATTATACAATAGACATGCATCCTCGTTTTAGTTCTAGATATACTCTACTCCTTTATCATCTTGCATATTTCTTAGAAAACACTTATATGAGAAAGTCTCCTTGAACTCCTCCTACGTTACATAAGTATGTACAACTTTTAAGAATCTTTGTGAACTTCTTCACCACTTCTCTGTTTTGCCACTTACCTTAAAAGTTCAACCAGATTTGGAATTTCCTTACTTTATTTATTTATTTATTCTTTGAATCCCTTTCTTTCGACACATCATAAGAGTAAAACATTGCCAAATCCTTTAATACAGACTCAATTCTATTAGTGTGAATACATGGTTTCTCTTTATCGTGTACAATGTTGCAATTCATTCTGGCAGTATACATCTCCAATAGGGTAAATCCTTATAGTTACTAAATCAATTTTGAGTGTTAAGGTCTTGACAGAAAGAAAAGAAAACTTAGCCATATACTTGTCCACATTAGCTATCGTGTAAACATGCATGATTAAAGATCTAACTTCAAACATTGTCTTATTTGACAAAATGTAAGATACCCTCTCATCTGCAGAAGAATATGATTTCATTCTAATAAACTATTTCACGGAATCTAATTTTTAACAGGGAATATCAGTTTCTTAAACACTAATTCTAAGATTTCTTACATTCCTTTTCTCAGTAAATTTGATAATTAAAATATTATCATCACCTAAAGATTGATACAGATGTATCTAGATATTATGTAAAATAAAATAGGGTCATTGGACCTTAAGCTCCCATCTGAAGAGACATAATAGTGATATACATGTGGCCCATGAGAACACTATTCATGATTCAATGGTCATTCCCTTTCACACATTAAGAGCCAAAGAGGGGTGTGTCCTCATCTTGTCACATTTGAAATCTTTTCCACGTCGATAGTATTCTTTTAGGAAGCACCACTAAAGGTCTAACATTAGGATGCTTTACCAACAGTGATGGATCCAGGAATTTTAAGCAATGGGGGCAAACACAATACTATCAAAATAGAAGCATAAAAAAAGTTTTCAATAATTATATTTATATATCAAAAAATATATTAATATAAAATTATGAAAGATTAATTTACAATTGTTCCCTTCGCGTTTTCATATTTTGAAAACGCTGAATGATCTTTTCATTATCAATACTATCAAACATTTCACTCTCTATGTATGTAACCAAACAATCATTCAACCATTCATCTCCCATACGATTGCGTAGCCGATTCTTTATGATATTCATAGCAGAGAAAGTTCTCTCAACTGATGCAATTGCTACTGGCAAGATCAAAGCTAACTTCAAAAGAAGAAATACCAATGGATAAACAATATGCTTTCTAGTCTCAACCAACTTCTGAGAAAGACCACTAATCCCATTCACATTTGAGAATTGATCATCAAAACGCACATCCAATATAAAATTCTCAAGCTGACTATCAAGTCCCAAAAAATTAGCAGAAGAAAATTCAAATGGATAAAATTGAGCTAAACGAATTAGCTTCTCCTTGTCAAAAGCAGAAAATGAATCTCTTGGGTTTAAGCAAGCAACACAAACAAGTAGCTCAGTGTTTATTTCTGTAAAACAATTGTTAAGTTCTTGAAGTTGTCTATCAATCACTTGATAAAATAGGTCAACTTGAAAATGATGCTGATTTGAGATCTTTTCAACTTTACGCCTTGATCTTCCTTGTATCACAAATATATCATTCATATTTGGAATAATAATATGTGCTTGTTACAAAACAATGAAACTTCATTGAGTAAAGGATGCCAACCATCATTTCTCATACTCTACAATCGTTGCTTGCACACTTTAACCACTGCTATGGCATTTACAATATCTTGATCACTTCTTTGTAGTACTTGTGATAACTCAGCAGTGACTCCCAATATATTTTTCAAGTGCAAGTTGAAAATAAACTCAAAAGATTGAACAATATTCAACAAATGGCATGCTTCAGCTCTTTGTTCTAAATTTATCCCATCTTCCTCAACAATTTCAATAACATCAATCATTGAAGAAAACATAGAAATCAAGCTAAGTATTGTATCATAATGTGAGCCCCATCTAGTATCTCCTGCCCTTTTTAATGTTGTTTCTTGATTCAAGCCACGTCCACTAAAAATTTCTCCGCTTTGTAATGCTTCAATTGTCTTAAGCATTTGACTTTCACGGAACATGTCTCTATGCTTACAAGAAGCTCCAACGACATTACACAAATTAGTAACCAAATTAAAAAGTAAAGCAATTTCAACTTGTTTCTTTGCAACTGTCACAAGTGCTAACTGAAGTTGGTGGGCAAAGCAATGAACATAGAATGCACAAGAATTTTCTTTCAAGATCAAACATTTTAGGCCATTGAATTCTCCTTGCATGTTATTAGCTCCATCATATCTTTGTCCACGTATTCTTGCCAGGCTTAAATTATATGTTGCCAATACTTGAGAGAATGGACTTAAGAAAAATTAGAGAAATGATTCTTTGTGAATTTGCTTTCTATTCATAAAAATACTCAGCAGGTGGATTTATATATATACATCAGAATGGGGTGATTAAGATAATACAATTTACAAGGTAATTAAGATAACCTATTCCCTATGTACATGAATTCTAGTATACATGAATCTATACATGAATCTGTACATGAACCTTATTAATGAATTTCGTTAATCTCATCAGCTCGTTATTTTCAACACTCCTCCTCAAGCTGGTGCATATATGTCATAAGCATCCAGCTTGTTACATATGTATATTATCCTTGGACCTCGGAGTGACTTAGTGAACACATCCGCCAGCTGATCATTAGAATTCACAAATGATATGATAATTTCTCCAGAGATAACCTTTTTACGAATAAAGTGACAATCAATCTCTATGTGTTTAGTTCGCTCATGGAAGACTGGATTAGAGGCAATGTGCAAAGCTGCTTGATTATCACAAATAAGATTCATAGACCTTATTTTACAAAACTTTAACTCAGAAAGAAGTTGCTTCAGCCATATGAGTTCGCATGTAGTAAGAGCCATAGCTCGATACTCTGCTTCTGCACTAGATCTAGCAACAACACTCTGCTTTTTGCTTTTTCATGTAATGAGATTGCCTCCAACAAGAACACAATAACCTGAGGTTGATAGCCTATCACTTGGGCAACTAGCCCAATCTGCATCAGTGTAGGCAATAATATCAGTATGACCTTTATTCTCATAGACCAATCCCCGTCCTGGAGAACCTTTAATATATCTCAAGATCCGTATTACTGTGTCCCAATGACTGTTACAGGGAGAGTTAAGAAATTGACTCACAACACTAACAGCAAAAGAAATGTCTGGTCGGGTCATAGTAAGATAATTCAACTTCCCTACTAGTTTTCGATACCTTTCTGGATCTGAATAGGGTTCCCCCTGATCTGGCATAAGTTTAGCATTAGGATTCATAGGAGTGTCAATCGGTTTATAATTTATCATTCCTGTTTTCTCCAAAATATCAAGAGCATACTTCCTCTGAGATATAGCAACACCAGTGCTGGATTGAGCTACTTCAATTCCAAGGAAGTATCGTAACCGTCCCAAATCTTTTGTTTGGAAATGTTGAAACAAGTGCTCCTTGAGGCGTTTGATGCCATCATGATCATCTCCTCTAATGACAATATCATCCACATACACAACAAGATAAATGCATTGATTAGAGGGAGAATGTTTATAAAACACAGAGTGATCTGCTCCACTGCGAATCATGCCGAATTGTTTAAGGACTGCACTAAATCTGCTAAACCAAGCTCAAGGGCTCTGCTTGAGGCTATATAAGGCCTTATGTAACCTGCACACATATCCACGTGACTTCCCCTAAGCAACAAACCCAGGAGGTTGCTATAAACCTCCTCTTCTAAATCACCGTGAAGTAATGCATTTTTAATGTCCAACTGATAGAGAGGCCAACGGAGCGTGGTGGCCATGGATAAGAATAAACGAACAGAGGCCATTTTAGCAACTGGAGAGAAAGTATCACCATAATCTAACCCAAATACCTGAGTGTAGCCTTTAGCTACTAAATGAGCTTTTAACCGATCAATCTGACCATCTGGGCCTACTTTGACAGCAAACACCCAACGGCAGCCAACAGTAGATTTCCCTGAAGAAGAGGGAACAAGTGTCCAAGTGTTATTGGATTCTAAAGTTGTCATCTCGTCAATCATAGCCTGTCTCCATCTTGGATGAGAGAGTGCTTCCTGGATAGTTTTAGGAATGGAAACAGAGGAAATAGCTGACACAAAGGCACAATGGGAATGAGATAAACGGTGATAACTTAAGAAATTATAAATTGGATGAGGTTACGAGAAGACCGTGTACTTTTGCGAAGAGCTATAGGTAAATCAACAGGAGATGCAGGTAGATCAGGAGTAGTTCGAGAGATTAGAGCAGAAGATGAATCACCGGTCTCTTCAATAACAACTTCCTCCAATTGTGGTTGGCGAGGACGATGCTGATAAGTAATGAGAGGACGAGGAGTGGGAGACACAGATGGAGAAGAAGACCCTGACAAATCTAGTACTGGAGAATCAGTAACAAGAGGAATAGGGAAGTTGATGGGCACACGGGATACATCGGGTGTCACCGACGTAGTGAAATAAGGTGTATCCTCAAAGAAGGTGACATCGCAGACATGTAGAAACGATGAGTAGAAGGAGAATAACATCTCGTATCCTTTCGTACACGAGAATAACCAAGAAAGATACACTGACAAAGACGAGCAGACAATTTATCAATACCTGGTGTGAGATTATGTACAAAGCAAGTAGAACCAAAAACACATGGGGGAACTGTGAAAAGTGGGTCCTGAGGAAACAACAAGGAATGAGGTACTTTGTTATTCAAGGCAGAGGATGACATTTGATTTATCAGAAAACCAGCAGTAAGAACTGCATCACCCCAAATTGGGTTTGAATTTCATTGTAAAAGTTCTGAAAAATAGTACACAATTCTGAACGTTCCTTCATTAAAAAGATCCAAGTACACCTTGAAAAGTCATCAATGAAAGTAACAAAGTACCTATAGCCTAAGATAGAGTTGACTCGACTAGGACCCCAAATATCTGAATGAACAAGAGCAAAGGGAGAAGTTGTTTTATGATGAACTGATTGGGAAGGATGTCCGAATATGTTTACCAAGCTGACATGACTCACATTCCAGAGATTGTAGGTGAGAAAGATGAGGGACCATTTTCTTCAGTTTATTAAGATTTGGATGACCTAGACGACGATGAAGGAGACTCAGTGAATCAGCAACAATGCAAGCAATTGAAAATGGAGGCTGGAAATAGTAGAGACCATGTGATTCAGATCCTGTGCCAATCATCTGTCCCATATTCCGATCCTGTATAGAGAAAGAATTGGCAGTAAAGGTTATGGAACAATTAAGATTACGAGTGAGTTGACTAACAGAAACTAAATTAAAGGGGCAACCAAGAATAAAGAGAACAGAATTTAATGGCAATGAGGGAAGAGATGTGGCTTGACCAATGCCTTTGGCTTTTGCCTTGGAGCCATCGGCAAGAGTGATGTAGTGTGAATTTTTGGGTTGTGATATTTTTGAGAAAAGAGAAGGATTACCAGTTATATGATCGGAAGCACCAGAATCCAAAATCCAGGATTCAACAGGCGAAGAACGAGAGAGACAAACCGTAGAATTACCAGTATGAACTACAAATCGCCTTGAAGATGAATTTTGTTGCCTTTGCCATGAAGATATTCCTTATATTCAACATCCGACAACATATTCGATTAGTACCTCCATTTTCACTGTTTTTACGGACCGAAGATTGAGAATAAGTCACATGAGCTGACTTCTCTGGAAATCTAATTAGGGAATAACATTTATCTTGAGTGTGCCCCATACGTTTGCAGTAGGGGCACTGTGGTCGATTATTGAAACCACGACCTCCTCGTCTACCTCGACCACGACCTCGGCCTCCATGTCTTGCCACATTGGAAAGGAAAGCAGATGACTCTAAACCTGGTGAGGAACCAGCTCCTGACATAGCCTCTTGGGAAGGAACTCGCAACAAACAATCAATGAGATTTTCTGCTGTAGGGACATTGGGATTTGTCAAAATTTGGTTCTGAACAGATTCAAAGTCTTTGTGGAGACCGTGAAGGACAAACACCATGCACATATTATCGATCTTATTCTGGACATCATCTTCGGATAGGGCCAACTTGACTTCATCAATGGTAGACTGAGCTTTATTCAAATATGCCGGGAGATCATGATCCATCATTTGGAGTGTAGCTAAATTGTGCACATCATAGAGGCGTTGGACATCATTTGAATAAACACTTCGAGCTTTCTTCCATATGTCGTAGCAAGTTTTATAGGTGCGAAAATGAACTATCAATTTCGGGTCAATGGATTGCCATAAAAGTGAAACTAGTTGATAATCAACTCTCTGCCACTGATCTCGCTCTGTAATGTCAATATTTTCAGCCTTTTTGGTTAAATGGTCAGAGAGACCTTGTCCCAAAAACCAAATCTCCACAGCAGCTTGCCAATCCATATAGTTCCTTCCATTGAGCTTTTCTGAGGTAATAGATGGATTACCAGAGAAAACATAAGAGACAGGGACCTTATTAGAGGATGTAGAACCATTAGAGACAGCATTCGAGGTTTCTGACATGGAAGCCATTGAAGAACAAAGGTGGGCTCCAAAGACCACTAGCCAAACAGTATGAAACAGGGTGGAACAGTAATGAACAGTGATTAAACAGTACGGAACAGTAATGAATAGTGCGTAACAGTAATGAACATTGACAGATCAATGCGTAACAGTACGGAACAGTACCAAACAGTTGAAACAGTGATGTGAACAGTCCAGAACAATATGAAAAATAGTGCGTGAACAGTACCGGGACTGGTACGGGTTGAGAGACCAGAAGCGAGATCAACTCGCTCTGATACCAACTTGAGAGAATGGACTTAAGAGAAATCAGAGAAATGATTCTTTGTGAATTTGCTTTCTATTCATAAAAATACTCAGCAGGTGGATTTATATATATACATCAGAATGGGGTAATTAAGATAATACAATTTACAAGGTAATTAAGATAACCTATTCTCTATGTACATGAATTCTAGTATATATGAATTTGTACATGAACCTTATTAATGAATTTCGTTAATCTCATCAGCTCGTTATTCTCAACACCAATAATGACTCCAAAGCTGATTTTAGTGATAAAGCACTTGTATTAGAAACATGAACAATGCCAAGAAAACGCTCTACAACATGTCCTTCTCTATTCACATAACGTAAACAAACAGCCATTTCCTCCTTAATAGAAATATCTCTAGTTTCATCAATCAAAACAGCAAACATATCTTCTCCAAGATCATCAATAACAACTTTAGTAGTTTCATTAGCAGCTGCTCTTACAATATCTTTTTGAATCTAAGGTGCTACTAATTTTAGATTTCCATGAGCATTTTTTAAAACATGATCAATCTCTTCATTATGTTGGGCAAGAAACTTTAGAAGCTCCAAGAAATTACCTTGATTACTTGAGTGCTCTGATTCATCATTACCACGGAAAGCCAGTCCTTGTCGTAATAGAAATCTAATGCAATCAACTGTAGCTGTCAAGTGAATTCGATAATCCTTTTTAAGTTGCTCAGATTGCTTGCAAATAGCAACTTCAATATGTAGCTTTTGGTTCATGAGTACCTGACATTTTCTCCAAGCTTGATTATGAGCACTATCATGATTTCCAACATGAATTTGTAGTCTCTCCTTCTTTCTCCAATTTGAAAAGCCCTCTATTACAAATGCATCATTACCTCCAACCTCAGGTTTCATGAGATAACAACAAAGACAAAAGACAGCATCTTTTGATATACTATACTCTAACCAATTGCCAAAGTCGTCAAACCACTTAGGATTAAATCTACGAAAAGAAGACCCACAATTGATTTTTGGGAAATCATGGTCTCTTGGTTGACAAGGATCTTTTTGCAAATAGGCCCTTCGAGTTTCATCTCGATCATTTGGATGATAATTTGAAATTTTATGTCGTTGTCCAGGATCTACAGGAAGACTTTCCACATTGAATTCAATAAACTTCTTCTTACTAGATGAGGCCAATAGGGTACTTTGACCAAGTGTTTGAAACTCCAATGGTGATTTTCTTTTGAGAAATTTATCCATTGCTAAATGCTAATAAAATACAAAATTTATGAGCACAATTAGTAATCGGTTAATAATAATACTAATACTACATTACTAAATTCATAGTTTTTCAGAAAACTCAACAAAGCACACACTTCTTAAAAAACACCAAATTTTACAATATACATAATAGTTATAACAGTATAAGTAACAATAATAAACATATAAAAGGCAAGTTTTTCATAAAAAATTAATGAATAAAAATGAAACTCTAAACCTGAGATTTGCGTTTTGTGCTTCTAAAGTATATTAGATGCTCACAAAAATGAACTGACTAAATGCAATTAAGAAGAATGGTAAAAGCTAATAAGACTAAAAACGAAAGTAAGCTTATCATCATTAAATAAATGCCACAATTATGAACCAAAATATAAATCCCACCAACATAGTATTTACCACTGAAAGTCTGAAACCACGGTTGCAAATTTTGCCCCTTTTGTACTGCCTACGCCAAGCCCAAGCTCGTTTGCTATAAGCACGGACGGCACCCCGAGTTGAAGAATGTTAAACGAGTTGAAGAATGTTAAATGATTAAAAGGGAGAAAAAATTAGTTGGCTTTTTATTTCTACTGAGGCAGAGTTCTGAGTATGAGTATTCTCAAGTTTTCTTTGAGTGGACAAAGTGTGGCCGTGGGAGAAGTTTTAGAGTGTAGGAGAAGCTTTTTATTTGGGAACTATTCCTAAGTATTTCCATACAACTATTGAATGCACAGAGTGTGCCAGAAGTTTTAGAAATTTGAAAAAGTAAACATGTGGGAGAAGATTTGATTGAGTTACTTACTCAAATCACATGGATACGTGAGATATTTTATAAAATAATATTAAACAAATAAATTTTATTTTTTATTATTATAAATTTATTAATTTATACGTACATGAGAATAAAAGTTACACATATAAAAAATAAAAAGATAAATATATGTGGGAGCAAAAATTATACATACAAAGATAAAAAATAAATACATATATAAGATGAAAAAAAAATTTCTAAGTTGAGTGGGGGCATGTGTCCCCACTCTCTTGTATGTAGATTCGTCCCTGTATACATGAGAATAAAAGTTACACATATAAAAAAATAAAAAAGATAAATATATGTGGGGGCAAAAATTACACATACAATAAATAAAAAAATAAATGCATATATAAAATCAAAAAAAAAATTCTAAGTTGAGTGGGGGCATGTGTACCCATTCTTTTGCATGTAGATCCGTCCCTGTTTACCAAGAAAACTGTACATGGCATTGACAATCATGAATATCTTTCCAACTCTCCAAACATGAGTAAAAAATGCAACCCTAAGGATACTCACCGTGAGATCCTTAATAAAAAATGGTAGGACTGCTGATATTGGGCAAGGACCAAATGAGCTGTTAGTCCAACAGCAGCCCAAGCCCAAAGTGTGGAGAGTTTATGTGAGGAAAAATAGAAAACGTGATGGTAATGCCCACGTGGTTGAGAATGATGATGGTGGCTGAAATTGTAAAGGGATTCTGTTATAAAGGGTGTGAGGTGGAGAGAGAAAAGGCTATCGAAGGAAATCATTTGTTAGTTATTGGCAGAGAACTTTTGTTCTCTGAAGGAGCTAGGCTCTTGGACAGTTGGAATAGCCATTCCTTCTGTATTTTCCTTTTTTTTGCAAATAATACAAACAACATCCATTACCCTTAAGCATTTTCTTCTTTATTCTGCATTTAATTTTTTTTTTTTTGGTTTCTATCAAAAAGAAATTGAATCCTTCAACTTGATGAGGTTTCACCTATTTCATACACTATAGATGAGCAGAGATTTCGGTTATCATAAGATCATCTTCAAAAATCTCAATTTATATATATATATCTATTTTCCTCTGACATTCTATGAATCTTCCACATGAGTTCTTGTACTCCTTGTTTAACCGAACATCAAAATTCAAACATGGTTTTCAATCCCTCGACTCCTGTAGAGCAGAGGATTACAAAAATACCTTCCGCTCAAAAACAACAATTTTATTAGCATTACCAAAAAGATACTCTAACTCTGAATCATATTCTTTTAAGAACTTAATCTATCATCTTTGTCTCGTGCTTAACCATTTCTAGTCAATCGGTGTTTCAAACTCTTATGGTCATTAAAGACCTCAAATTTTAATTCCATATACTTAGTGTCTCCAATCCTTTCAGGCAAACACCACAGTTGTCAATCTTAGGCTGTGGGTTGGATAGTTGTCCTCATGTGGTCTCAATCGCCTAGGGGTGTAAGCAACTACCCGTCCATCTAGCATCACATGTATCCTACCTCTTTTCTTGAGGCATCCGAGTATATCTCAAAGTTTCCTTGAGGATTTGGAACCACTAAAACCAGTATGGAAGTCAATCTCTTTTCCGTCCTTGGAAATTGTTACTCTTGAGTTTATTCAGAAACACTACTCCTTTCAGTTGTCGTGTTTATTCTTACTTGGGTTGACGAGAACCCCTTTTTCTAGAAATTACGTCTGCTAACATTTGTACCATGCTATCATACAATTGCTTATATTTCAAAATTTCTAGTATCTTCTTGAGGTGATCTTTGTACTCTTTGAGTGTCTTTAAATAGATGAAAATATCATCTACAAAGACCACAACCATTCTAACTAAATATAGTTCAGAAAGTTTGTTCATCTAGTCCATAAGGATTGCAGGTGCTCAGTGTTCCCATTTGGTTCTAAAGACAGTCTTGCAAATATTTCCTCTCCAACTCCATTCTGATAATACTTTGACCCCTTAAGTCATTCTTGAAGAACACTAACGTTCTCTCTCTTATCTAATTTATCAAATCATCCATCCTAAGTTGTGACCCTTAGAAACAACTTTAATCACTTTTCGAGCAATCTACGCTCCCCCTACTTCTAACAATCTTTTGGTATCATCCGACCACTTTTCAGTCTTTCTAGTTAACATATCTGAAGTCACAGTCTAGAGTTAACCACCTTGCAATTGAAGGAGTATCAAACTGACTTGGTGAACCACGCGACGCTTCCATGCCTAGAATAAGGGTGAATGCTTCAGAAGCAACAGGAAAAGAAGGAGAGTATTCAGGTCTAACAACAAACTCAACCCACTAAGCTTAACATTGACCTATTGTCAAACTCCCTTGCCCACGGTCCTTAAGTTCCAACTCCTATGTTTTCTTAAACACTTGGGAAAAATACTTCCCATATACTGTAAGTTCTAGCAAGCCTCAGAGGTCTTTTAACTTCAATCTACCAATATTTTATCTCCTCTTCAACAAATAAAAAGTGAAGGATACTCATTACTTGTCTGTGCAACCTAACTCAACAAAATTTTTTTCCATATAGGAGGAAAATAAATTCCTTTAGGCCCCAAAAGATCAGAAAGGTTCTGGCTTCCGTTCACAACTGTTCACATATTCTCACTGCAGATATGAATTATTTTCCATCCTTTCCAACCTCTTGATTGTAGTGACATTCTCTTTCCTTCATAATCGCAGACATTTCTTCTTACTCTTGCTTAAAAGCTGTTAACTTTCTAAACACCTCTCGTGGCTTCAATGGCAGTTGTCCTGCCTTTACGCGTATGCCTGGTCGATGTCATAGTTTCCTGTACACACCGCACATTATATATTGAGTTGGCCAGACTCAACATTATGCGACAGGGTGACTGTTAACCACAACATACAGACTCAAGGCTGTTATGCAATTCTAGCTAGACATCTTATCGTCTAGATAAGACAAATGCACAACAAAGCATCGCTAGTTCATACTTCGGCTCAACAGGATGAACTGCTCTGATACCATAATGTAATGTCCTAAATTACTAACACTAATGATGTATTCGGTTTACGTATCAGTAATTAGAATTTAGTATATTACTCATGAATATCCACAAATTTTTGAAATAAAAAAATTAATAATATAAAAAATATGAGCCTTCACAGAAACATAATTTATATACATAATGAAAGGAATAATATATCAATTATATATATTTGCGCATTATATACTAATTTTATCGGATAAAGAAAATTACTAGAACTAGTTTATAAATACCTAACTAAGAATAACCTAACTAATCCTTCAAGTGAGCTCCATACACTTGTTGATCTGCTCGGCCACCTGGAATTATCATGGAAACTATAGAGAATAGTGAGGGTGAGAATCAAAATTCTCAGTAGTTTGTTTAAAACTATGTCATCACAATAATTCCAGCTATTTCGGGGAAAAATATTATTTTTATTCAAAACATTTATTGTTACTTTAGGAAGGTGGCAAAAGGCCAAATCAAGTCCTTCCTTTTCCTGAAAAA
Organism: Ormosia semicastrata; assembly: GCA_029884595.1. Classification (NCBI taxonomy): domain Eukaryota; kingdom Viridiplantae; phylum Streptophyta; class Magnoliopsida; order Fabales; family Fabaceae; genus Ormosia; species Ormosia semicastrata. The sequence continues at coordinate 12,962,704 of JAQQTO010000038.1, forward strand.
GAGATTCATTTTATCATTATGAAAATCCTTCAGAATTTATAAAATCAAAATCATATCGTCACACATCATAATTTCAAATCATCGAAACATACCAAGAAATCTCATGTTTATTTTAAAATCAGTATTCATCATGTCTCACTCATGCTAGCATTGCAAAATCATTTACTTGGTAGTGGTCTGCTTTTAAGTTGGTGCATTTCAACCTCTTTGTGACTTCCTTTATCACATAGAACTACTCCAGGTAACTAGGTCCAGTCTTCCATTGAAATACAAAAGAGGAAGAAAAGAGTGAGAAAAAATCCCCCTACCTTGGTTTCCATAGCTCTTGATCTTGCTTCTTTCTTGGTTGGTCTTCTTTCTTTTTTCTCCATTTTCATCAACTGCCTCAATCCCACGTCCTCCTCTTCTTCTTTCTCATTTCTTTCCTTTTCTTCTCTATTTCTCTCCTCTCGTTTCTGTCTTTCTGTCTTTGTCTCTTTCTTTCTTTTATTTGTCCTTTTAGCCGAGAGTGAGGGAGAGAAAATGAGAGAGAAAAATATCTCTCAAGTAATAATGAGGGAAGTGGGGATGGTAGTAGGAAAAATGGAAAGAAAAAGTGGAATTCATCGATAAATTTTTTATCTGCTAAATGCACTTTAATTTATCAAAAATGAATTTTCCAACCTCTATAGGCGTTAGGGAAAATTCTAAGATTTTATGCTATTTTCCATATCTGTAATTTCTCAATCCGATATGAAAACACTTCTACAGTATCTTTAAAAATACCAAATTAATTCTATTTGTCCTCAAAATTTAACCACATCCTTTTTCACACATTTGTGACCTATTAATAAAATTTTCCTTATTTATTTCCTTTGATTTAGCATTTATGCTATTTTCCTGAGTTAAATAAGTATTATGGTACTTTATGACCATATACAAGTCTAACCTGCTAAAAAGAGAATGTTACACTAGAGGCCAATTTATTTTGACCGTATTTACTTATATTGTATTATGCTATTTATTTAATACATGAGACAGTTCATTTATTATGTTGTTTATTATAAATATAATAAAGTTCTTAGAATAGTAAGTTTAATGCCATAGGACATCAAGTGGATGACTTGTTTGTGAGATCCTAATCAAGTATTATTGTTAATTAGGACAATAATAATGCATTGAGATTAGTATGTGCGTAGACTGATGGCCACATTTCACAGGTCATGAATATGAGATATCAAGTCTTCACATGGATACTGTTAGTGAAATATAATTAGGTTTGATATATTGGGTTGGGCCTTGCTTTTGTATATCAATAGCTCTAATAGTTTAATATAACTATAGTGTTAGGGTGGCTAATTATTTTTAAGTTAGCTACTCTCTTTTTCTGTTTTACCTCTCATGCTTTTCTTCTTTCCCATCTCTCTTTTCTCTTTACATGGTATCTAGAGCTAGAAACAAACCCTAATCTGCCTTTTCCAAAAAAAAAAAAAAAAAAAAATGATAAAAAATAAATTATACCTGTGTGTTCGGAATCTACCGATCTACCCTTTTCTAGGGTTGATTTATTTTTTCAAGCATTGCTGAGGTCCAGATCGGAGGATTTTGTTATTGTTTGGGCGTGACGGCTTCACGCTAATGCACCGAACTCTGGCTGCGGTGCCGTGCGTAGTTTTCGGCGAATCGCCGTCGGCTGCGGAGTCGCGGTGGTGTTTCCGGCGACCAGGGGTGTCGCTGCCGGCCAGGGGTGCTGCGTTTTGGTGTTTTCCGTCGCGGTTTGACATTTTCCAGCAAGCCCAGTTCGTGATTTGGGCATTTTCAGGCGTGCTTTGACGTTTTCTTTCGTACCTAGTCTTTTTGCTGTGTTTTTGGGTGCCATTTGAGGGTTTTCAGTTCTGTTGAAGCTTTTTTCGGTGGTGCTTGGGTGTTTCCAGTGCCGTTTGGGTGCTTTTCTTTGAGCCCAATATTTTTCGTGTTGTTTGCAGTATACGTTGGTGACTCTTTTCTTTTTCTCTAATGGTTGATCCTGTTCATGATTCCAGTTCCACCAGTTTTGATGAATCTGAGAAGTCAACGAAACCTACTGTTATGCCTGAGGTCATATCTGCTTCTGTCCGCATTATTAATGATAAGTTTGACGGGAAACACTATGCGGAATGGCGTAAAACTATTACCATGTTTCTCACTGGGATTGAGAAAGAAGATCATCTAACAGATGATCCACCGATATCTAAAACTTGGAGTGATCGGTGGTTAAGGGAAGATAACCACCTTTTTGGTGTGATCAACAAAACCCTTGATACTTCCATTAAGCATGTTGTCTCTCACTGTGATACTGTGAAAGAGTTATGGGAGTATATGGAGTTTCTTTATTCTGGAAAAGCCAACTTAACTCGTCTTTATGAGATGTCACAGGCGTTTCATAGACCGACACGGCGGGGATAAGTCTCTTCGTGGGTATTTTTCGACTTTAAGCCGCACTATGAGGAATTGAATGACCGCCAACCTATCTCTACTGATGTTAAATAGATGCGCTTACAGCAGGAACAGCTGGCAATTGTGAGTTTCTTGTCTGAATTATCCTCTGAGTTCAGTGCCGCTCGTGATCAACTATTGACTGGTTCTGATCATATGACCCTTGCTGATGTTTATCGCCGCCTCATGCGCACTCATCATGAGTTGCATTCTGATTCTTCTTCTGGATCACCGGCTATTGCTTTGGTTGGTCGTGGTGGCGGTAGAACAGGTAGAGGTGGAGGTCGTGGTAGTCGTGGTAGAACAGGTGGTCGTTTTGGTGGCCGTGATGGTGGTCGTGATGGTGGTTCTTATTTTTGTTATTACTGTGGGGAGGAAGGCCATATTAAGAAGAACTGTTGGAAGTTGAATGGGAAACCTGGTTCCTCCTAAGGTCATGCAGCAACTCAAGAAGGTCTCTTGCCCACACCTGTCACCTACGTTGCACGTGCACGTGGATGCAGACGTGCGGCATTTGGTGACGGACAGTGCGGGTACGAAAATTTTTAAAAAACTAGAATGGGTACGTCATATATATATATATAAAAAATAAATTATATATATATATATATGTATAATACACTAAAATCTTACACAATAAAATATGACAACATAGCATAAAAATTAAAACACATGAATTTCAACATAAAACATAGAAAAGAACTTAAGTTATTCAAACAAGACAACATCTACAATAAGAAATTACAATACTTAAGTTGTTCAACGTGACAACTTCTAAAGATGATTACAAAAATCAAACTCCAACAAATCTCAATTTCATCATTTCCTTGCCCATCATCGGTGAAAGAAAAGACCTCCAAAACGGTTCATCAGAGAGAGACTAGCAACTTCAAGAATCCCAGCTCCTTCAAATGGATCCCATTCATCTCCACCAATGTCCCACATTTTAGTCTCACCCTCATTATAGTTCTTATTCTTCCTTGAGAGGAGACGAAGATTTGTGTGGACAAAAACTAAATCTTCAGCTCTCTTGGGATTTAGCCTGTTCCTTTTCATGGAGTGGATAAAGGAATATGTGCTCCAATTCCTTTCACAACAAGAGGAAGAGGAAGGTTGTGAAAGGAGCTTCAAGGCAATGGTTTGAAGTTTGGGGATTGAAGCTCCATACATGACCCACCATTCCTTTGGTGTCAAGTCCCACCTATCTTGCAAGCAATCAAATGCTAAGCTCTTCTTCACCACTTGAGAATTTAACAAACTCAAGTGACCTCTCGCCTTTCTTGAGAATCCAGGAAAGTAATCCTTCGGGCATTTGTTTCTCCCCATACAAATCTCATTGTCCTTATGTGGGGGACTCGTTTTGGAGCTTCCTCAAGCCATTGTCTACAATAATACCTATTATACAAAATATAAATTGTGATTACTATAATACAAAAACCAAAGTACATCTCTTAGATGAAAAAGTAAAAGAACTTGGAACTTGAAAGACTGAAAGTTAATTAAATTTACCTAGGATTAAGTGAATGAGCCAAGCAATGAAGAGGTGTGCAACTTTTATTCCATCTAGAAATTAGGATGTCAAACACCACTCCATAGAAGGATGAATGTTGATTCAACTCCTTTTCCTCATGTTGATAGATGGCTAGCTTCACTTGCTCAATCATACAATCCCATTTCTCATAAATCAAATGAAGGTTTGGCTTATCGGTGTCACAAGAACGAAGCATTTCATAGATGGGCTTTGTAAAGCTTAGAATATAATCAACTTTATCCCACCAAAGGTCATTCAAGATTGTTTCTTTCACAAGTGGCACCTTTTGAACATCATCTTCTCTATAGTGAGACCATTCTTCACTAATGACCATAGATTGGAGACCATGCTTAATAGTTTTAAACCTTTTAAGCATTACAATGACAGAGGCAAATCTAGTCTCAAGAATAGAAAGTAGCTTCGGATGCACAAATTGATTATACATGGCTAGCCTCATGGAATGATTCATGATAAAGTTCTTAATGAAAAAGGCATCATCAAGAAGCTAGATAATCCAATGACATTCAAAGATAAACACTCTCATTATTTGGATTATTTTTAGGAGCACAAATATTTTTCAAAGCAAGGTTCAAGGTGTGCACCACACAAGGTGACCAAAAGATATGAGGATAGATGGATTCAACAATTGCTCCAGCAACCTTGCAAACAGAGTGCATTATCAGTAATAATTTGCACCACATTTTGTGATCCAACCTCATCAATGGTGGACAAAATCAAATTAGCAATGTAATGTTTGTCCTTAAACTCACCAGAGCCATCAACCGCCTTCAAGAACATAGGTCCCGAATCCGATGCAGCCATGAAGTTAATCAATGGTCTTCTCTGCGTGCATCAGTCCAACCATCACTCACTATACTCACACCTTTTTTTCGCCAAGTGTCTTTGATGGGTTGAAGTAATCCCAATATGTGAGCTTTTTCTCTTTGCAACATTGAAGTTCTTATAGCATTGTAGCTAGGTGGAAGAAAACACGAGAGAGTAGTATTTGCAAAGATACGTGAATGAGCTAACAAAATAGGGATTTCTAGCCACATTGAATGGCAAACCACAGAGTAGAATAGTCTAGCTATTTCACATGACAAATGATCTCTTGCCTCATTATTAAATGCCTTTCCTATTGCACTCTCGTGCCTCTTCTTCTCTTGCTCCCATCGAAGACATATCAACTCTTGGAGGGTTCAAACTTGTAGAGCCGGAGGGTAAAGGAACTTGACCGGCTTTGCATTCCTCTCAATAGCCTCTCTTTCTATTTGCTTCATTTCTTGAAGATAGTCATTTAGCACAAAGATTACATATGCTAATCCCATGTCCTTTTTCCTCTCGAAATGAGATTTCACTCTAGAATAAGATCCCTTATAAATTCCATCACAAAAATTGCATTTCCGGCTTGCATTCCCTCCTCCCGCCTTTTTACTTTGCAATATAGTTACATAAACCCAAAGGGACAATTTTTTTCAGCTATTCCAAAGTAGCATATTTGCTAATCAAAGAACTTCGTGCCACTTGCGGACTCCATCGCCGGACCCAAATCCACCAACACTTGAACCTTGTGAAAACATTTGGAATAGAGTGAAGAGAACGAATCGAAGAGAGAGGCTCTCGGCAGAGAATGGACGGACGATCGAAGGCGAGAGAACGACGTGCGTCGAAGAGAGAGCAGAGAACGACGAACCGAAGCTCGTGGACGGTCGTTCCACGCCGGAGCTTGGTCGCGCGGCTCGCGTCGCTCGGCTCGGGTTGCGCGGATGACGAGATGGAGTAGGTCGCGCGTGGGGTAGAAGAAGAATGAAGATCTCGTCGCGTTCGCCAACGTCACCGGAGTTGCGGTCGTTGACGTCGCCGGAGTGCAGTCCACGGAGCTTGGTCGCGGCTCGGGGGAGAAGAAGAATGAGCTCTTGGAAGCTTGTTGAGACTCGATGGGAAGCTCGTGATGCGGATCTCGAGATTAATGCCAATTGTTTGGCAAAAACACCGTGTTTGGCAAATATATCTTTGGAGCCGTACCCCCGGTGGTGACGCCGCACCGAGCCGCACCGAGCCGTTCCTGCCGCACCGAGCCGCACCCAAATTCAAAAAAAAAAAAAAAAAATTTTTGGGGGTACGTACAGTGCACGCACCCAACGCGTATAGTACGCGTGCGTTCGTGCACGTGCACGTATCGGTGCCGTACTCTCCCCGGGAGGAGTACCATGCTTCGCAGCCTGTCACTGCTCCTCAAACACAGTGGTCTCGAACCATTACCATGTCTCGGTGCTTGAATTTGAGGCTTACACTCAGTTTCAGGCCTCACAGGGTATTGGTCCTTCTTCCACTGCTACTCTTGTCCAGTCAGGTAATCCCACTGCTTGTCTCACTTCTTCCTCTCGTACATGGGACATTGATTTTGGCGCCACAGACCATATGACAGGTAATACTGGTATTCTCTCATCTTTTCTTCCCACTTCTTCCTTACCAAATGTCACTCTTGCTAATGGTTCCTCAGCCCCTGTTATAAGTAGTGGGGTTGCCCATCCTTCATCCTCTCTTTCCTTACATTCTGTCTTATGTTTACTGCATTTTCCTTTCAATCTTTTGTCTGTCAGTAAAATTACTAATAGTCTGAATTGTAGTGTTCACTTCTTTCCTACATATTGTTTATTTTAGGATCTTGGGACGAAGAAGGTGATTGGTAGAGGCCGTGAATCCAATGGCTTATATGTTTTGGAGTCCACCATTCCGAGACCACTGTCGGTTGCTTGTTTTGCATCCACTTCTCCGTTTTATCTTCATTGCCGGCTTGGACATCCACCCTTGCAGACATTGAAGAAGTTGTGTCCTAGTTTAAAGTCTTCATTTGTTTTAAATTGTGAGTCTTGTCAGTTTTCTAAACACCATAGAGGATCTTTTCCTCCTAGAGTCAATAAGCGTGTTGCTTCTCCTTTTACTTTAGTTCATTCAGACTTTTGGGGGCCTTGTCCCATTGAGTCTAAAGTTGGTTTTCGTTATTTTGTTACTTTTGTCGATAATTACTCTTGTGTTACTTGGCTTTATTTAATGAAAAATCGTTCTGAGGTGTTTACTATATTTCGTTCCTTTTGTGCTGAAGTTCAAACTCAATTTAATATTACTATTCGCACTCTTCGTAGTGATAATGCTAACGAATACTTGTTTGTCCCTTTTATATCTTTTTTGCAAGAACATGGTATTATTCATGAAACCTCATGCATTGTCACTCCTCAACAAAATGGGGTGGCGGAAAGAAAGAATCGACATTTACTTGAAGTTGCTCGTGCTCTTTTATTTGAAATGAAAGTTTCTAAACATTTTTGGGCTGATGCTGTGTCTACTACATGTTATTTAATTAATCGTCTTCCTTCATCTGTTCTTAATGGTCAAATCCCTCATTCCTTGCTCTATCCCTCTCAATCTCTATTTGCTCTCCCTCCTAGAATTTTTGGTTGCATTTGTTTTGTGCAAGATGTTCGCCCTCAGGTCTCCAAGTTGGATCCTCGTTCTCTCAAATGTATCTTCCTTGGTTATTCTCAAAGTCAAAAAGGGTACTGGTGTTATTCTCCTGATTTATGTCGGTATCTTGTTTTCGTCGATGTGACATTCTTTGAAATCATTGCCTTCTCGTCTGAGTCTACCCTTCCATCTCCCGCAGATAATGATGAGGACTTTTTGGTATATTCTTTTCCTACTACAGGTACTTCCTTTTCTCCTTCTTCTTGGTCTCGTCCCTTCCCTCGTCCTCCTGTGCTCCACCATTATGTACGGCGGAATCAGCAACCTATTGTGGTCAGTTCTACTCCAGACGCTACGGATTCATTGCCTGTTCCAGTTCCTAATTCCTCTCCAGATCCTACTCCTCCTGATTCGAGTCTTGATCTCCCTATTGCTCTTCAAAAAGGTAAACGTAATTGTACTTATCCCATCTCTTCTTTTGTTTCTTATGCTGGTTTATCTCGTTCTAGTCAGTTTTTTGTTGCTTCTCTTGATTCTCTTACCCTTCCTAATATTGTTTTTGAGGCCTTGTCTAATGAGGGGTGGCGTCAGGCTATGTTGGATGAGATGCATGCCCTTGAACACAATGATACTTGGGAATTAATTTCTCTACCTGCTGGTAAACAGGCAATTGGTTGTAAGTGGGTGTATGCTGTCAAAGTTAATCCCGATGGCTCTGTGGCTCGTTTAAAAGCTCGCCTTGTTGCTAAGGGTTATGCTCAGGTTTATGGCATTGATTATTCTGATACATTCTCTCCTGTTGCCAAACTTGCCTCTGTTCGTATCTTTATATCTCTTGCAGCTAGTCATCATTGGCCTTTGCACCAACTTGATGTCAAGAATGGTAAAGTTTGTAGATTAAAGAAGTCATTATATGGAGCAACCTCCAGGGCTTGTTGCTCAGGGGGAGAATGGTAAAGTTTGTAGATTAAAGAAGTCATTATATGGTCTCAAACAAGCTCCACGGGCATGGTTTGGGCGCTTTAGTCAAGCTGTTCTTCAGTTTGGGCTACAGAGAAGTACTTTTGATCATTCAGTATTCTTTCGATGCTTTCAGGGTGGTTGTATTTTCTTGGTAGTTTATGTGGATGATATTATCATTACTGGGAGCGATGAGATTGGGATTAGAAAGCTTAAGGACTTTCTTCAAACACAATTTCAGACTAAGGACTTGGGTGCTTTGAAATACTTCTTAGGCATTGAAGTGATGAGGAGTTCGAAGGGTATTTTCTTACTCAGAGGAAGTATGTGCTTGATTTACTCAGAGAAACAGGTATGCTTAGAGCCAAACCTGTTGATGTGCCTATGGTTCCTAATGTCAAACTCTTATCAGATGATGGAGATGCTATGCCTGACCCTGAACGATATAGAAAGTTAGTTGGCAAGCTTAACTACCTCACGGTTACTCGTCCTGATATTGCCTTCTCTGTTAGTTTGGTTAGTCAATTCATGTCATCTCCCCGAACCACTTATTGGGAGGCAGTTCTTCATATATTGAGGTATCTAAAAGGGGTTCCAGGTTGTGGTATTTTGTATAGAGATCATGGACATAATATGATAGAGGGGTTCTCCGATGCTGATTGGGCTGGTTCTCCCATAGATAGGAGATCTACTTCTGGCTATTGTGTTCTTGTTGGAGGTAACCTTGTTTCTTGGAGGAGTAAGAAACAGAGTGTTGTTGCTCGTTCTAGTGCCGAGTCAAAATATAGGGCCATGGCTCAAGCTACTTGTGAATTGGTGTGGATTCATCATCTTCTTAGTGAGATTGGAGTTAAGAGTGTAATGCCTATGAAGTTGTGGTGTGACAATCAAGCTGCTATTCATATTGCTTCTAATCCCGTTTTTCATGAACGGATAAAGCATATTGAAGCTGACCGTCATTTTGTGCGAGAAAAGGTTCAACAGGGTCTTGTTGTTACTGGACATGTACGAACAGGAGAACAACTTACAGATATCTTTACCAAAGCACTTAATCGAAGTAGAGTTGACTATATTTGTAACAAGCTGAGCATGATCAACATCTATGCTCCAGCTTGAGGGGGAGTGTTAGTGAAATATAATTAGGTTTGATATATTGGGCTGGGCCTTGCTTTTGTATATCAATAGCTCTAATAGTTTAATATAAATATAGTGTTAGGGTGGATAATTATTTTTAAGTTAGCTACTCTTTTTTTCTGTTTTACCTCTCATGCTTCTCTTCTTTCCCATCTCTCTTTTCTCTTTACAGATACATATTAGAGTAATGATGTATTGGACTGACCTACCATGAGAACGCTACGTGGATCGTTGCGTGAGTGTCGTAAGCGATTCTCAAAGTGACAATGGTATATGTGGTCCTTTGACGTGAAATCACTACGATTCCTATATGAGGAGTTGTATGTTTTAATGCCATCAAACATCATTTGTAATAAGGTGATTATAAAGTTGGTTATTGGACATACCGCGAATCATGTAGAGGGATGTGAGTGACCTAGATGAGATTTGTCCTTCCTACATAAGAGGAGCGATATCTTCGAGTCCCCTGATTAAGTGAGACTGTGAAATGCATGGTCATACTCAAATGAATCAATATTAGATATTGATCTCATTTGTTATTACTAAGTCTACTCGAGTATCAGGAAACGAAGGATTGAATAATACAAGGGTGACACATTTCATGCCTTATGTTCAATTTAGATGTTTGGACAAAAGGACTAAAATATATAGAAACATTGGTCACGGAAAGGTTATGTTAAATCACTTACATTCTCATTACTTGGGTAGTTGTAATGTGTTGCTAGATACCACTCATTACTTGTAATATTAAAATGGGATTTTAATATTACTGCCAATGTCATGAGAACTTACAGGGTCACACACATAGAACAGATTAAGTTGGAGCAATTAGAATCCAAGTTGGATTAGGGTTTTGTCGTGGGCTAGACTCATAACAGATGAGTCCAAGGTTGCACTGCTAAACCTACTGCTACTCTCACTCGCATAAGACAGTCACTATTATAAATAGTACTGTCAAGGAGCATCAGTTGCAAACCCTAGTCGCACCCTAACAGAAACAATCAGTGAGAGAGTGATAGGTTTCTCTTCTCTTCGCAGCTAGCACTATGCAAGAGACGTGATACTCCAAGATCGCAGACGTTGGACGTTTGTGAGTTTTTCGTGTGGACAGCGTAGAGGTACTATCATTGCTGCAGTGCTAGTGATTTGCTTGATTGTTTTTCGTTTGGTTTCAAGAGGTAAACTCGAAAAATCACATTTCATGGTTTTCTTTTTCGCATGGATCCTTGGTAGGAATCCTTTTCCGTTGTGCTTTTGTTCACGGATTTCCCAACAAACTACCTAAGTGATATTAGAATCTGTTATTAATACTTAATTTATTCAGAATGCTACTGTCAAACAGTTAAAATGGTCATATAGTGTTGTCTCTATTTATAATGCCATCTATTGTTGTCTGAGGACCTTACATAATTATTCAGTACCAGATATTTTCCCTAGGAACTGATAGTGAATTATTAGCTTACAAATTTAAATTTTATTCGTTGTATTTTGAACATATAGATTCGATTTGTAACAAGGAAATTGTAATGGAATAAAGCTTAAGCAGCTTGTTAAATGTCATTGCAGTATTTTCTATATCAACTCGTGAGAGGATTGAAGTACATACACTCTGCAAATGTTTTGCACCGAGATTTAAAACCAAGCAATTTACTTCTCAATGCAAACTGTGATCTCAAAATATGTGACTTTGGGCTTGCCAGAACAACCTCTGAGACAGACTTCATGACAGAATATGTTGTGACTCGTTGGTACAGAGCCCCTGAATTGCTACTGAATTGTTCAGAGTATACTGCAGCTATTGATATATGGTCGGTCGGTTGTATTTTGATGGAGATAATTAGAAGGGAGCCTTTATTTCCTGGTAAAGATTATGTTCAGCAGTTGGCGCTTATAACTGAGGTATTTGTCCTCTCTTCAATACTGGCATTTTGTGATTTGGCAGAAAAACTTGGTATGCTAGGATCATTTTCTTATGAGATCTCTTTTAATTAGTATTAGTAGTTAGTGCAAGCTTCTAAATAATGAAATCTTGATGAACAAAGTCCTCATAATTATCTCTCAAAACAGTTATTAGGTTCACCAAATGACTCAGATCTTGGATTCCTCAGAAGTGATAATGCAAAGAAATATGTTAAGCAGCTCCCACATGTAGAGAAGCAGCCCTTTGCACAGAGGTTTCCTGATGTGTCCCCATTGGCAATTGACCTTGCTGAGAAAATGTTGGTTTTTGATCCCTCCAAACGCATAACTGGTATGTCTCTTTATGTTTAGTAATCCTTTTTTGTAGTTCTCATTCATTTTCGTGTAAGTTTTACTTTTATTCTTTGGTTGCATAGTCGAGGAAGCGCTGAATCACCCATATTTGTCAAGTCTTCATGAGATCAACGAGGAGCCCACTTGCCCGACTCCTTTCATCTTTGATTTTGAACAGACAACTCTGACCGAAGAAGATATAAAGGAGCTCATATGGAGGGAGTCTCTGAACTTAAGCCAGGATCAGATGCTGGAATAGCCTCGGCAAAATGGTATTTATCTTTGATCTTTTGATTCTGTGGAATTTCATAATACAGGTTTGGAGTTGGGTGGGAAAGTGGTTTGGCTCTATAAAACATGTTATAAAAAGGTGTTTTAGTGGTTTGGAGTTGGAAGAGAAAGTGATGTATGTGATTTTGTAATCTCATCTGTAGTCAGAGTGATCAGGGAGATGGGTTCTCGTAGTCCCGTTGTCCTGAGAGGGCAAGGTTTTTTCTTTTCTTTTTTTCTTGGGGGGATTGTAGTATCCGCATAGCATTGTTGATTGTTACACATAAAGGAGGGGCATATGCCTTCCAAGCCTTTGTCTATGGCTTCGCATTGTATAAATCCAAATATAGTAGTAATACAGAAGTTACTGAAGATAAGCCACAATATAGTGGTTTTTTGGTACTTACATGTAATAGTGGTTTTGTTCTCATTATTTGTCTCACTGGATTCTATTGAAACCTTTTGTATAATTTTCATTTTAGTTTCATGACAGTACTAGTCTCAATTGAAATTTGGAGGCAATTCTTTGATATTTTCTAAACTTTACACTTTTTTTTTTTGGGTTGACAACTTTACACATTCTTGTTAGGTGCTCTTTGTCACCTTTACCTTCAAACCAGTAGCACATTAGGCCTTAATTCCGATTTAGTACTTGGTGCCAAAACTTCAGAGTTCAGATAGTTCTACAGTCCTGGGACTTCTAAATGTGTTGCAAGGGTAATCCATATTATATTGAAGACCATGGTGTCCAATTTATTATGGGGGAGATTTGATTTGATTTTTTTAAAATAATCATCTTTTACACACAAAAAGAAAATAGATCTAAATAGTATAGTTATTTTATTGTAAAGTGTAGTTATTTGTTAAAAAAATTAGGAAGAAGTAAACTCATCTAACTTAAATTTTGGATTTTTTACAAATTGGCACCACAAATTTTAAACTCTTTTCAATTAATGCTTAAACTTTAATTATTATCATCATATATCATTTTGTTTAGGATTTGTTAAGTTATTAACAGAGAATAAATCTCAACCTTACATTTATAATAAATCTAGACCCTTGATTATTTTTTTATTTTAAATCTAATTTTATGTAAACAATAGACATTATATCAACTGACTTGAAAAGTTACTACGTGGCAGTTACTACTTCATTTCTGTCTCACATGTTTGGCACTTGCGGTTGTTTTAGGGGCACTAAAGTCATTTTGATTAAAATGTTATTTCACATCTAATATTATGAGACATGCTTGATCTTTCTTTTCATTCCCTTCACGCCCTGATTTCAATGTGAGGTTCTTCTTTCTAATTTTTCAAATTTTTCTCCATATCTCAATTTGGTTTATGCTATGGGAAGGATTTTGATGCATTGATATACATTTTTAATTTATTTCTTCTTTAAGTTCTACAAAATTGAATGCCTTGGTGGTCCACATGTAAGAGATATGGTTAAAGGGCCAATTTTTTTGCTTTTGATTGGTATTTACATGGCCTTCGGGTTTGAGTTAGCAGCTTTTGGGTTCGATTAAGCAGTTTCTTTTCCAAAATTAATTGGGACGGATATAGATTCTATAAATTTGACCTAGTATATTTTTTAGATTCAGTTCAAGACATGTTTTAGGTCGTTTTAATACAACCCAGTATTACAATTATTTTAAAATGATGTATATTTATATTGATATTATTTATTCTAAAATATATATTATAAAATATATTTTAGTATTAGTTTCTTATTTTTATAATTTTATGATTTAATTATGTATAATGTTTAAATCTATACATTATGCTTGCATATCAAGTTAGTTCGGTTATTATCAAGTCATGACCGTGTATGGTTCGAGTCTAATAAAATGATTCAGTCAAAATATTGGATCAGGTTTTGATATAGTCAAACTTTTTCAATGAACACCCTTATCACTTGATGATGATATCGTTGCATTTCTAAGATAAATTCATTAATGAAAATAATTTTCGTTTGATATCTTTTGTATTATTACTTTGAGTAATACAAGTTTGTGAATTTTGTTTTCATTGTATTCTAAATAAATTTTGATTCTTTTGATATTGTGTTAAAGTTTTTAAATTATTTTGACATTAAATAGAGCATAAGAATATAAAAAATTATATATTAAGAATTTAATCATTTTGTATTGTTGAAGTTATTGAGTGCATGTTTCATTAATGATAATTGTCTCATAAAAAAATTTGTCTTTTTTATTAAATAAACAAATTATATCTTCTCATTAAATGTGATTGTTATTATTTTATTTTTAAATATTTTGTATTCATGTTGCAATAGATTAATAACTTTACATAAAAGTATATTAATAACTACATTAGTTTGAATATTTTATAAGAAACCATAGTAAAATTGATTTTATTATAAAAATAAATTAATTATATTTTTCAATTACTATATTTATTTAGATATATATTTGTTCTATAATATTTAAAAACTTCAATATATATATTGCACGGAGTGAAAACTTTATATGAAAATATAGTAAAATTAATTAAATATAATTTATTATTAGCAAACTAAAAATTTATTAAGTATATTTTTTGAAATATTTTTGTTTAGATATATAGTATATAATATTTAAATATTTTAAATTTATATTTCATGAGATTGAAAACTTTACATGAAATATATTAATATTTATATATATGAAATAAAAACTTTACAAGTAAAAATGATAAAATCAATTGAAAAGTATAGATTTTTTATAAAGTTTCTTAACTAAGATTGCTTAAATACAATTGAGCAAAACTTATATTATATAATATTAATGTTTATTGATGTTTTAAGTAAAATTATTTGTAGAAGTTGAGATAATTTCTATAGACAAGTAAAGTAAGAAATTGACCTTAATGGAAGTATTGATGAAAAGGATGTAATGAGAAAGTTATAGTAGTATAGTTGTGTTTTATATTGAAATAAATTGAATTTGTAAAAGAGAATAATATTAAACAACTTAAAAAGTCATATGTTGATTGATTTATATAACGAATATGTTATTTTATTTAGTCTACTTAAATTACAAAAACTAAATGTATAGGATATAAAATATTAAGGTACTTGAATGCATTGAATATCCTTTGATTATATTGTTAACAACCATTTTAATTTTTGATAAGTTTTCTTTTTATTTGCTATTGTAATGTCTTTTAATCTAAGATTATTTTGTTGGTATAATTTGACATTTAGAGTAAGCTTAGTATACTTTTAATGAAATGATAAAACATACAAATAAAAATAAACATATAAAAATTTATATTCAAGTAAAAAATTGTGGAATATAAAATTGAAATTAACTTAAATTATATAGACTAATTATTTATTTTAACCTTTTTTATTTATTCTATGCATTGCACGAGTACACAACGCTAGTTTTTCAAACATTCTAAATGAAAAATATTCTTCCTAAAGATCACCTTAGTGCGGAAACCGAATTCAAGTATTTCTCTGAGAGCATATCGGTGGCGTCGTTGGTGACATAACCATAGGTCAAGTAATGGCCACGTTCGTGGGTCTTGCTGAGCATCATTGAAGGGAAATCGTTCTGGAACTTTACGTCGAAGAGGGACCCAAAGTAGAGCAAATTAAGAAGGTCCTTGACGACGTCGTCATGGTTGTTGTTATTCTTGGTGAAGGGAGATTTGGTGGTTTCAGAGTGGGGATGACAATTTTATCCGCCCCCGCAGGTACCCGCGAGTAATACCAGTGATGGGGGCGGATAAATACCCGTCAAATTTCTCCCGCGAATATAAATACTCATTTAGTGTTATCTCCGTTTAATAAACGGGACAGGGGTGGAGGCGGGGTGGTTCTCTCAGATCCGCGAGATACGACAAAAAAATTATATAAATATTTTATATAAAATTATTAAAAAATTTAATTATATAAATTAAAATATTGTAAAGTTATATAAATTAAAAGTATTTTAAGTGTTTGACATTAATTTTAGATTAAGTTGTGTTGGACAAATTTTTAAAAATTATAGTATTATATTTTTTATTTTTTTATTTTTTTATTTTTTTAAATTTTTTTTATAATTTATTGGGTATCCGCATGATATCAGTAGATACCGTTTACCCTCGAAAGAATGATATATGGAGGCACGTATGGAGGCGGGGGGGGGGGGGGGCGGAGACGGGGGCTACTACCCGTCCCCGCCCTGCCCCATTGCCATCCCTATTCTAGAGAGTGAGACTGAGTTCTTTGGTGAGGGCAAAGGAGAGGAGTTGGCGAATAGAGCTGTTAAAGTAAGTCGTGCAATGTCCTACTCTAAATAACGATATAATATTTAATTCTGTAGAGTAACACTACTAATAATTTCTAATATTATTCTTAACTTGTGTTAACTATAAAATTTCATAGTTTTGAGGATTACATCCTTAATTACAACATACAAAATTTCTAACTTAGGCATTTATTTTTCCAAAAAAAAGCCTTAACATAAGCCTTCTTAAGGAGTCATTAATCACAAAAATTTAATTAATCTCCAAGCTCGCGATCTGTATACTTGTTTTACACAAATACTATCAGACAATTCTTTCAGTCAATCTTATCTGAAAAATATACATCATAAAAAGGGATGAGATACAATCTCAGTAGGAAGATATAAAAACAAGTATGCAATTATCACCCACACTTTACCATTCTCTATTTTTAGAGTTCAAAAATAATAAATGAAACATTAATTGAGAAATAAATTTGAAGAGAGTAAATAACATTAAAAAAATGGGAAAAAATTCAAGATAAAAATCAATAATTCAAAAATAAATGAGTAAGTAATTAAAGAAAGAGTGAGCATCTCAATATAGTGATAAAAGAATAATTATCAAAACATAAGAATCTTTGTAAGAGTAAATAATTTAATGAAAGAGGAAGTATCTCAACTTAATGATAGAAGAATATCTATTTGAATAAAGGAATAAGAATCTATGTAAAAAGAATAAAATAAATAAAATTCATTTTAAAATATAAGTAACCTTTCATCATTTTTTTGAAAAATTTGCATCTCTGTTTAAATCATTATCATCATAAAATATCATTTTAAAAATATCTCTTTATTATCATCATTTCTTTTACATTGTCATCCCATTTCATTACTCTTAATCAAATGTGTCTCTTTCTTTTCATCAGGACGTCCCTCAATGTTCTAATCATGACCACAATAATTTTGATTAAGGCGTCCCTTAATCCTCTAATAATGACCACAATAATTATTAATGACTAGGGACGGATGCAGAAAATATTTAGTGAAGGGGCCGAAAATTATGAATAATATTATTAAATATAAAAAAAGAAATTTAAAGTTAACAAATAAAGATATATTCATTCTTAAATTATTTAGTGGGTTAATATCAAAATATATTATTTTAAATTAAGGATAAATATACTCTTATTTGCTTACTTTAAAATAGTATTTTCCTTTTATTATATAGAAAAATTTATGAATAAAAAGTGAAAAAAGTAAAAAAAAAAATTATATTAGATGTTAAATGCATCACAATAATATTTGTCATTTACATCATGATTCATAAGTAAAATATAATATTATATATATATATATATATATAAAAATATTAAAAAAGTGGAGCCAAAAGTGATAGAGAGCTAGTAAATTTATTATATAAGATTAAAAATTAATAAAAGATGAGTTAAAATTATAATATCAATGTATATAAAATAATCATAAATCACGTCAAATACATATCAAGTATAAGTTCTTTTAACTTTATCTATTTTTATCTTTTGTATAATTATACTAACCTTCGCTAAGGTTATTGCTTATAATATTAACACTATTTTTATTTGAGAAATTACTCATATCTCATTTGTTTTGTATTTTCAATAGACTTTATATAATGTTTGTATATAAAGTGGAAGAAGCATATGTAATTTTGCAAACAAATAAGGGTGTTGAAGTATAATAATAATATATAAAATTAGAGAAGTGAGTATAATTTTAAAATAAGAGTGTCAATATAATAAATACTAATTTTATAAAAAAAAATCAATGTAATTATCTTTTTATTTTTTAATAAATTAAATTAAACTATTACTACTTTCAAAAAAATTAATGAGAAAAGGAAGACCGAGGCCCATGCTCGTCTCCCTTAGATACGTCATTGTTAATGATTAAGGTGTCTCTTAATTATCTAATCATTGTCACAATAATTTGACCAATGCGTCCCTTGATCCTCTAATCATGATCACAATAAATTGACCAAGATGTTCATTGATTTTCTAATCATGATCACAATAATAATGTCTAATTGATTAAGGCATCCTTTAATCCTTTCATTACGACCGCAATAGTATCTCTTTTACATATTGATTCATTTTTATCCACGGTATCACATTGCTCAAAAACATTTCTAAAGAAGTATTCCTCAATAAATACTTTCAACATAATTAAAAATTAAAATAATAAATTTAGAATAATTACAACTATTAAAATAGTAAAAACCAAATATATATATATATATGTGTGTGTATGTATTTATAAAAATAACCAAAATATATATATATATATATATATATATATATATATATATATATATATATATATATATATATATATATATATATATATATATAAAATAGTAAGGATTCACGTAAAGAAATTAGATATATATATGTATTAGTATAAGAATTCAAATATAAGAATATCATAATAGTAGCAAAAAGGTCCATTCACGTTTTAAAATCTGATTCCATGACAATTCAGAATATATTATTCGAATAATCTCTTGATTATTCAAATAACTTCAGCTCCATTCATGTTTTAAAATCTGATTTCATGACAATTCATAATATATTATTCGAATAATCTCTTGATTATTCGAATAACTTCAGCCAACTTTCGTTCTCTGATGAGTTATATAAGCAGTAACTCATCCAGATAAAAAGCTTCATGAATTTATTCGAATATTATTTGGCATGTTTTATTCTAATAAATCCATACTTATTTCGAACAAAGCTTTTGAAATTCACTTTTCTAGAAAATTGTATTGTTATTGTAGCATTCATCATAATATAGAGTATAAGATCTTTGACTTAGGGAAATGGACTAAAAGGTATGAGTGATAGAAATAAAGGGTAAATGATGGAGTTTTGACATTTCCTACCTATTCTTTCAGAATTTAGTTGCTGGATAATGAGATTGAAGATGATGGGTTAAAAATGATAAAAACAGAGACTGGCTCTGGTTGCTTGGTCTGGATGTGTTGTGTCAAGATGGTGAAACTGCAAGGCTATTTATAGAGTTAAGAAAGGTTGTATTATGTATTGGTGATGAAGTATAGACAATGTAAGGTGGCTTTTCTGTCAAAAAGGGATTTGTTCATTCAAAATTATCTCCTCTCGTAATCATGCTCGTAGCCAGATTTTTCTACACATAAACTTCATTTTTGGACACTTGTCTTTCTTCATCATCTTAACTCCAAAATCTTCTAAGTTTAATACGTGCATGGCTTGCCACCTTTCACTATTAATCATTTTAAACTTCCCCGTAACGCCATTTGTCTTTACTAATGTCATTTGTTGACTTCACCATTCATTTATTACTATGACACTTGTTCCTTCACTTAGCCAAGTTTCTGGTTAATCTTATTATTACTTCATTAATTCTTGTTTCTTTATCTAGTTCTATTGGAACTGATTAATTTGATCATGAGGAATGGAAACTTGAGTTTCCAACTTTGCTGCAACATATATGTTTTTTTCTCATTTTTTTGATATTTTTTGCTGCTTTATTCGAATAACATTACTATTATTCGAATAAAGTAACATTCCTGCCCCTTATCTGTTTATTCAATAGAGATATTATTCGAATAACATCATTTTTATTTGAATAATGGACTTATTTTTCAAATAAAGATATCTTATTTGAGCATTCTTGTCTCTGTTCTATATTTTGTTTAAATATTATTTATTATTTTAGGGATGGTACGAGTCGCAATTCGTAAGTCAACCTGTTTAACCCGCTTAACATAGTGGGTTAAGTTATTAAAAAACCATTCCACAAGGAAACTTGACCATTCCAGTTCAAGGAGTTGGCTCACGGGTTGGAAGCTTGTTTTAGGAAAAAAGGAAAATGAAAGATGAAAAACGAATGGTTTCTACTTTACAAGAACCCACCATAACCACAAAAGCTAAAATTCCAACTCTACAAACTCTCTAAAAAATAAAACCCTACCAACCACAACCCACCACCACCCAACACTTACTGGCGGCGACCACCGTCCCACCAAAACAGTTGTGACGTCCCCATCGTCACTTAGCCTAGCAAAACTGCCCCCATCCACAAGATCCACCACCCACCCACCAGCCACCGTCCCCACTGGCCACTGTCCCATTAGAACCATCAGCCACCAATGATCTAGTCGCAACCACCAGATCAGGACGAGACGACTCGCAACCACCACCAGTCCACCACCTACCCTTCTCATTCTTTGATCTTTCACTAGCTAGCCACGATGACGACGAGTTCACATCACTGGATCTGGAATCTCTTATTTTTATTTTGCTTTTGTTATGATTTTGTTTTTGTTCCTGAAATCTGGAATTTGGAATTCCATTCGGTCTAGCCACTCTATCTCTTTTTTAGTTTTTTAGTTTTTTTTTTAAAATTTTTGGTGAGCCAACCCGTTTAACCCACCAACCCAGGTGGGTTGAGCTGGGTTGGTCATTTTTTGACCCTCCACTAATTTTGTTACGGGTTTCAACCCTGGTTTTCCTTTTCTCACCAGTTATGGGTTCCAAACTCGTTGTTTTTCTTTATCTCAACAGTTACAGGTTTCAACCCTGTGGTTTTCTTTTTCTCACCAGTTATGGGTTCTAATCCCGTAGATCTTTTTCTCACAAGTTACAGGTTCTAACCCTGTGGTTTTCTTTATCTCACAAGTTACAGGTTCCGACCCATGAATCTTTTTCTCAATAGTTACGGGTTCCAATCTTGTGGTTCTTTCTTTGTTTGCTTTAAGTTTTGAATTTTTGTCGTCTTTCTTTGTTGGTGTTAAAATCTTTTGAATAAAAAAATTAACCTAGACAAAATTAATTGCTTCTTTTACTTTGCTTATCCTTTCTAATAAAAAAAATAAGTAAAATGAGGCTATTGTCAGCACCCAATTTTGATCGGGTCATAAAAGAAATTAATTAAATAATTATTTAAATATTTTAAAAGTTTCATAAAAAAATAAAAATCTTTTCTTATAGTTTTGTTTAAAGTCCAACTAATTTTGTTCATTCAATTATCCAATCATGCTTTAGCCCAAGTTTCTCTTCCTATTTAATTTCTATGCTCTTATTTGTTATTATTTTTATTTTTGCCTTCTTTAGAAAAAAAATATGTATATTTTCCGATCACTTTTGCAAACATATTTTTTTTCTTCCTTATTGGTTTTTTTTTGTCACATTCCCACTACACTTTCAGCTCTAACATTACATGCTCAACATAGGATGTTTGTCATTTTGCCTGCACCACACAACATATCAGCAAGGGGAGGGGATTTGGTTTCCCATGCCAGACTTAGACCAAGCAACTTTTATCAATAAAATGGTGAATCCTCCTGTGGCAATGGGGATGAATGGTGAGAGATAGAGACTGAAGGGAGAGCCCAAGAGAATATAGGAGAAGCAAGCAGAGAAGAAAGTGAAAGCACATTACAATAAAAGAAGCTTGCTGGGAGAGAATAAACAGAGAAGAAAGGTTAAAATGTTGGCTCATGATTTATACAAACTACTTTGAGCCTTCATAAACCTTCAAAATAACCTAAGATTGCAACCTTCAAAAAATGCTATAGAAAATCCTCCCTCAACAACAATACTTGGCTTCAAATCAATACTCACACCCTCTAACCCATTGACTCAACCTAGAGTTGTCAAAGTGAGCTAACTTGGCTCCCTCAGGTTAGCTCACCACGAGTTGTTCACAAAGTGAACTGGGCTGGGTTGGCTCACTTTAGTGGCGAGCCAAATTTTGAGCAATCCAGCTCAACCCGGGTGAGTTGGTAGGTTAAACAGGTTGACCCACTTAGTTTTTTTTAAAAAAAAAAGAGAAACAAATACTATGATGATGATTTAATTTTCACCTACTAAATGTGAGAGTGAAAGGAGGACGATAATAATTAACAAGGAAGATGATTTAATTTTACCTAGGTTGCAAGGGAGACTCATTATGGTGGGGATAAGCCAACTGGACATGGTCTCCAATCTGGATGGACATTGTGGGTGCATTGTTCTCAGACTGAATGAACTACTTCACCAAGTTGCCCGCCGTTGTCTTCACTAACAAAGTCCGGTTGCCAGCCGCAACTAGCTCCTCCGGTGCTGACCCGATTGAGCTGCTAAACGCACTCAACATATTTCTTTCCCTTTTATTCTCTTTTAATTATCACACTCAAATAGATTGGGAAATGAAGCAACAATGGTGGGTTCCAGAAAGAACCCATATTGTTAAGAAAGAACTCTATTTTTCCAACCCATGAGCCAACCCGGCTCGAACTTGTTGAACTTGCAAGTTAAGTGAGTCAAGTCAAGTCAGCCTGGGATCTTTATGGGTTGGTTTTTAAACAACCCAACCCACTATTTTGCACAAGTTAAACGGGTTGGCTCACGGATTGGAACCCATTTTGACTTCTAAAATTCAACCTGCAACAAACCAAACTCAACCCAAACCCAAACCCAAATCAACACCATAGCCAAATCCCAAGTAACTACACCCACCATACCCCTCAAATTCCTCATAAAAATCAACAACCAAATTCCAATCCATTGCAAACCACTATGAAAACAAATTCCTTGAAGCCACTATCCCGACCATCTCCACCGAGCAATCAAACACACCACACTCAAAACCAACACATAACCAATAACAAGAATAGCTACAAAATCAAAAACTCAGCATCAAAACCCAACCACTAGCAACCATCAAAGCCTTGTCGCACCACCTCAAACCTATGCCATCCATCAAGCGTCTTGCCACCGTCGGCGAGTCACACAACCTCCAGGCAATTATGTGTCTCCTGGTCGATGACCCAACACCAACACGCTACCAATGCAGAGCCACTAACCACCACTGTCAACCAACCTCCAAGCCGCAACAAACCCAGATCTGCTGTGCCCAAGCCCCATCGCGTAGTCCCTCTGTCCTTGCCTTGCCAGCAAACCTTAACCACTATAGGCAATATCGCAATCGTAAATGCGGTGGGAAGGTGATAAATAAAATTTTAAGAAAAAGAAATGGAGTCGTCACCAGTTTTACTTAAATTAAAAAAATTAAAAAACCTTTAGAAATAAATTGATCTTTAAAACCAAGTTGAGTTCAGGAGTCGATTGTGCACAAAGAATGATGAAAATTGAATCC
The DNA here is from genome assembly GCA_029884595.1 of Ormosia semicastrata. Lineage (NCBI taxonomy): Eukaryota > Viridiplantae > Streptophyta > Magnoliopsida > Fabales > Fabaceae > Ormosia > Ormosia semicastrata. The sequence continues at coordinate 12,986,148 of JAQQTO010000038.1, forward strand.
TAAAATACCCCTAACACATTTATCCTTAACAAGATTTGTTTCACCCCTTTTAACAATCAAAGAAAATTAATTTACAAAATTTACATTTTGGCTTTTTGGTCTACGTATTCTCCGAATGCAAGAAGCTCAAAGTTAACGTAGTTATCTAGAAAATAATTGTGTGTGAGTTGATTTTAATTTTTTTTAAAAGAAAGATTTTTGAAAATAAATTTTGTTTGAAAATAGATTCATTCTTGTACAAGATTCAAGATAGTATCAAGTTATACAATAAACTCTTACAGTATCAATCAACACAGAATAAAACATAGCACTATACAATCAATGTTAATGATCGATGCATGAATTAAAAGAGATTTTAAAAAAAAAAATTATTTAACAGAGAAACATATATCAAGACAACAACAATATTAAAAAATTAACATAAATCATACCATCGAACAGAGTAAAAATAACACAAAGAAGTAAAAAGATTCTTAACAACTTAGATAAGAGAATTCAGTTTTTTTATTTTTTATTTAATTTTTTTATTTTTTTAGTTTACTATCCCTAATCGAATTTATTTAATTACTTTATCATGTTAAATTTTGATGTTCATATTTTTAAATAATTTTTTAACCAGCTTTTATAATTTATTTATTTTCTTTTTCTTTTTCATTTTTTTATATTTTATTTCTTTAAGAAAAACCAACCCACCCTAAGAGTTAATCTTGGCTATACATAGTTAGAGACCACCTTGACCCATTACACTAATTTGAAAAAACTTTATAATCCAAGCCCATCTATTTTTTTTTGTTTTTTATATATTTTTTACCAAATCAATCAATCATCAATATAATATAGAAAACGAAAATACATGGCTTGAAAAATTGTCATGTGTCTTCCAAGTCAACAACTAAATGCTTTGGTTTGTTGACATGTGACAAGTATAATAATTAAAATTTTGTCACGTGTCATTTAATGTAGTATTTTTTTCATGTGTAAAATGATGTGACAATTGACACATGTACAAAAAATATATAATAAATTAATAAAATAATAATAAATCAAACAAAAATAAAGCTAAATTAAATAAAAAATAAAACTAAATGATTTTAATCATTTACAAACATTTTCTTCCGTCCCAATCTCATATTTCTCAGTTCTAGTTGGCCTGCACTTTTTTTCATGTTCATTAAGTTGAGTGAGCCCAACAAGTTATTGTGAAAAAGATTAAAGATGTGGTCAAGAAGGTTTTGCACACGATCTTTACCTGTCAGAGCTGTTTGCATGTAAAATCCTAACCAGACAATCATTGTTAAGCGTCTGTTTTTTATTTCTTTCACCTTCAACTCCTTAAAAGCTTCATTTTAACTCAAATTGAGGCAGTATCTTTGTCGATGTAACTCAAATTGAGACAGTGTCTTTGTCAATATTTAAGTGGTCATGCGTGGTCTTTTTTCACCCATTGCTTTATTTCAGCTACCATGCTTTGGAACTAATCAAGCTTCAATGACGTTTTGTATGCAATAATGACATTCTATACTACATTTTTGGATTAGTGTCAATGGAGCTATGACAACCAGGTACCCTTTGTGTCAACATGACGTTTGTTTTTCCTTTGTTTACGGATGAAAATATCATATCCGAATGCCCTAAAAAATTTTGATTGACTTTCAATCCATTTCAAAAAGAAAATGCATTTTATTATTTGACAATTATTGTCAAACAATAAAATGGTGAAGAATAATTATCAAATAATAAAATTTAAAATAATAATTCAATCATATTGATTTTCTTTTTTTGTTTAAATTATAATTATTATTAAATATGAAAATGAAAATGTATTAAGTAAAATATTTTACGATTTGTGTTATAATAATTGATTTGTGTTATAATTGATTGATTGATAATAAGATTACTTATTGCTAATAATCTAAACAAATTTGAATTGATTTTCATTTTTTTCAAATATGATAAGTTTTTATGTGAGAGTGAGTGATAGATTGAATTCTTTAGTTAAGAGATGACTATGGAACAGCAAGCATTAGCATGAAATTAATTTTCATACAAGAAGAATTACATCAGCTAGCAATCAAGAAAGAGGCATAAACTTCATCATCAGGGAGCTCAACTTTTTGAAGCCCCAAGCAAAAAAACTTGTGCAAAGACCTCTGTACTGTCCTTCCTTTCCCTTAGACTCTCTCAGCAAACATCAGCCCAGCTAGGAAGTCCTCTCATCTCTATCTTATAGCAAGGAAAATGCAAAACCACTCAAACAAGTATGGGGAGCAGCTGCCCCTTGTCCCCGCTGAGTATTGTACCAAAAGCTCTAAGTGTTCTGCCTTGTTTCATGTAGTGACAAAGGGAATTAGTTGCATTGGGCTTCTATCTCCAGTGCACTAGAAAGCGTGTCTTCCTTTCCCCTTTATTTTAATTTCTTTTTTAATTTTAAGCAATTGGATTTTCTTAAATTGGGCTAAAGTTGCTTTGGACCAAGAAGCGGAAAATTTAAATTTGAGCCCGGTAGGTAGATTTTTTATTTTTCTATTTGCTCTTCTTTGATTTTTAATTAAAATTTTTTAATGACCTGACAAAATTATATCATATGTTAGGCAACATACACCTCCATCTTCCATTGTAGCGAGCTGCAGCCGTCAGCCGCGGGCCACCGCGTGCTCTGTTCTCGTCGTTGAGCTTCATCGTGGAGTCACCATTTATGATCCAGAGGAGCCGTTCTATGCATAGCCTAGGTCACCAGAGTTCAATCGACAAAACCTGCTGCCGGAGTCGCGTTCTGCCATGGAAGATAGCAGCAACGTCGCCACTCTCCCTTTTTACCTTGGATCCTTTGCTCCACCGTCATTCACCCTCTCGCAAGTCTCTGCACAGGGGCTCATTTTTGTTTTGGTTTTAATTAGTTTAAGTTTTAATTAGGCTAAGTTTTAAATTTTGGGCCAATTAGTCTCATCTCATCACGAAGCCCATTTCTAAATTGGCAAAAATATTACAAATAAGTGAAAAAAAACTTAATAGTTGGGCTTAGAGGTGTAATTCAATTAGTGGGCTAAGTTTCTTGTTTCTCTTTCTTTGGGCCAAGGCTAGTTTGCTTAGGTAGGAGACATTTAGTTGAAGGGTTAAAATCTCAAAATGATAAAAAAAAAAACTAAAAATGTAGAAAACACAAAAAGAAACAAGAAAAATATTAAGAACGTTTAAAAAAAAGATAAAAATGAAAAAATATATATCTTTTAAGTTCCTGGGTTAGTTTGATTTGAGTTTTGCTTGTTTATCACTCTTTATTTGTTTCATCTATTTGCTTAGTTGTTGGCATGTTACTTAATTTTAATTAAATATTTGTTAAATAAATTTTTATTAAACACCTTATTTCTTTGTTAATTAAAATTAACTAACACATGCTTATTTTTTAAAGAACAATGTGATTTAAATTCTCCATTACACAATGTGATATGTTAGAGCGGAAATTCTTTTTTATATATGCTAAAATTAAAGTTTCACAATTTTAATCTTTGGTTTGTATTGGTATGTTTCCTTGGCTTATAAATAATTTAATACATGTTTTATTTTTATTCTGCTTGTAAATATTGCGATTTATATTTTTTTAATATTATAAATATTGTGATTATTAGTATTTTTTTGTTTATTTTATGAGATAAGTTTAATATATTTAAGTTATTTAATTCACACAATTAACCTTAAAGTAATTTTCGTTTATTCTTCACTAAGGCTTACATGCCTTCCTCTTAAAATGAACGACCTTCATTTTTCTGAAATTTTTTAAGAAAAAAAGAAGAATAAAGTTACAAGACAACACCCTGGATGAAATTGATGTTTTTGATATTCGCGAATGTCTTAAAAAGTTGTTGTTTTTTTATAAAAAAAAAGGGCCATTATCTTCGACATTTAAGCACACTATCTTGAGCTAATCATTTCATTTCTACTATATGGTTTGGACTTTGGAGGAGAATTACACGCTCGCTCGGCCTTTCTTCGGTGTTTCAAGGTAATTATAATTGTTGAATAATGTGAAAACCCCCTTTATAACACTCCAGATTAAAGAAATCAAACCAAATGATGAATATAATAATAAATATGTCATGTGTGAATAAGTACACAATTACAAATTTAAATCTTAATTATGTTAATTACTTGAAGTCAGACCTTTAAAAAAAAAATGTCCTTGTGAGATGGGTTGGTTTTGACTAAACTAAAAAAAATGTATTAATTGAAATTCTCATAAACTAGCCCGAACACCATTAAAAACAATTTAAAAGCAATTGTTATAGGATAAGCAAATGCAGGCACACAGGCCATGTGACCATACAACTTGCCGCTGTTTCTAACCCCAACTAGAAATATCCTCTAAATTGTTAATTAATCAATGTGAATTTATACAAAGTCGCGTATCATTGGCAAAAATAGCAAATAAAAAAAAACAGCATTTTGATTCTCAAAGGATAAATTGTTTTACAATTTAATTTCTCAACTTTTAATTTTATGGTTTCAATTCAGGGCTTTTAAATATTTTAGGACCATGTTTGATGCATCGAATATGATAGAATGAAATAGAGAGATTGATCTTTATACAATTTGATGCGTTCACCGAACATAAAAGTCAAACAAACTAATTTTGTTTAATTTTATCATTAAATGAACCCTAACGACCAATAGAAATTAGAACATGGGAAAAATGAAGGTAAGAATCTATTGAGATCGATATTTATTCCCAATGGCCTACTAACTATTGAATGGTTAATTTTACGCTTAACAATTCTCTACCTTCTGTTTTCCTTTTAGACATACTCAGTTGATGAAATTAAAAGTCAAAGGTATCAAATTGAAAAAACGTGTATCATTAAAGAACCAAACTAATAATTGCTCCTAAATAAATAAAGACGCATAATGTTTTGATAAGCTCCGTACTTTCTTTCTGCCTCCTCTCCTGGAAAAAACCTAGCACATATTAAGTTACAGCCCTTAGACAACTAGTAGAAGGAGTACTCATTCAGTTAATGCCTCTATTATTCCCTCGCAGGGATGGTGATCAACCTAGAAAGAATCCAATTCCAATTCATGCATTTTAAAGTCAATGCCAAAAGTCACAACCTTTTCGTCCTAGAACCGGACATGGCTTGAACAACAGTTTCTGGCCTGGTTGCCCTCATGCGACCCAGAAATTTTAGATAGTGAGGACAAAGACAACATATAAGTATAAAAAAATTTCTAAGAAACAAATATATTAATACAAAATGTTGAAAGATCAATTTACAACTGTTCTTTTAATGTTGAATAATCTTTTCATTATCAATACTATTACATATTTCCAACTCTATGTATGTATGAATGATCATGTTACATAGATTTTAACTTTTTTCATTGCAAATTTATTCATTTACCTATCATATGAGAGCAAAGTTAAAAATATGAAGGGATAAGAATGACAAATGGCTATCATGACTAATAGAAAATTTCCAAAGTTGAGTGGGGCATGTGTTCCCACTCATATACATGTATGTCCGTCCGTGGTTGCCCTGTATCTAAACATGAAAGCTAAATAGATGCAATTGCACTGTATCTACCCTGACAAAAGGAAATGCCATGGAAAACAATTTTCTTAAGAGATCACTCAGTATTCCTATTCTTAACAGATGGGATTCTACAAGATCTGTTGTACTTAACAGTGCAATAGAAATGCCAGATAAAATGCAGAACACCCTCCCTACGCCAAGATATATATGTCAACAGCCACACTCCTTAAATCCGTCTAAAGTTTAAAATTTCATCACCTGCTTAGGCTGGCTCCCACGTTTGCCTAGGACCTTATCCAATGTTGAAATCATCAAAGGGAACCAGTTCCATCCAACTAAGAGGATTAGCAATATATGAAACAGAAGTGGACAGTTTATGCCAGGATATAAGAAAATTTAAAATTTCATGACACATACTCATATTTTAACTCTCCATCTCGTACAAGATCTAAAGGCTGTCTATCATTTGTCTGCACTAGCTTTATCTGTGGTCATCCACCACTGCAACCAGAATCCTCTCAAGGAAAGTTGCTGCAAATATGTGGTTCTGGACTTTGGTTACGTCTTATAAACCAAAGCAGATAGCCACATGTTATTGAAAAAGTAACAGCACAAAGAAGTTAAGACATAAAGGAATCCCAATTCCCAAGGCTAACGGTCCAACTTGAATATTTAGTCTTGCTATTTTTCCACTCATTTTTTTCTATTTTGAATACTTCAATAATAACTTTTAAAGATTCCAACATTAATGACAAGACAAGAGTACAGAGTTTCTGAAATCTTCATTTTCGTTTCTCATTCTGTTATAATTGCACAATGAAGAAGGTTATTCAGTCTTCCAAGCAGGCAAGTCAAGTTATGTTTTGAAACTCAACACTCATTTAAACCCATCACGCTAATCTTTTGGCATCTAGGTATCTATATTTCATTAGGTCTTCAATATCCCAGCACTAAAAAGAGACTATAACCCCAGAATTATGTACAGAAGTTCAATTACGTTTACTAATTACTATATAGTTTAACATCAGTCAAAGGACCAGCAGTGGTGCAACATGACTTATAGCGTTATACGCCATGAGAACTACGGAGAGAGTTTTTTTTTCTTTGACCAGGTATCCTCATAGACATTGCTATGAAATTAACCCACGGGTACTATCGCGACTAAGCGGCTCTCCCAACAATTGTCTTCTCTAGGGTTTGAACTTTGGTCCTCTCCCTTGGAGTGCACCTCGCTTACCATTGCATCCAACCCTTGTTGGTCCTATGGAGAGAGCTAGTTGCAAGCATCTATGATTCATTTTTTTGGCTAAATTTTAATTGGCAAGTTACATCTTAAAAAGCTTTCCAGCTATGCGTAGGTCTGTGAACGCACAAGTATCACCCGTGATCTTTCAAGAAACCTGGGTTATGTGGCTTGGACTACTTCACTAGTATCATTTTGAACCCGAGTTCAGCACAATCCGATAGCATATATCATCCATTTTCAGGAAGTCATGACCAAAAAATTTATCAACTTCTTAACTGGTATTTTCTTCTTCCTTAATCTCAACCACTTCCAACCAGTTCCCCGTCATGTCTATTTGTGGAAGGTGTAAGCTTCTCATCTCAGCCACTGCTTCTATTGGCAATTTCAATTGGATTTGACTAACTTAACATAACCATGACTGATTTATCTTTATGCTTCACTCCATTCATCATTAACCAAGATATATCAAGATTTTAAGTAAAAATTATGATGCATAATTAACAACCGAAGTAATCAACCAATAGGCTCCATGAATATCAAAGAGACTTCCAGTAACAAGTAGCAACTCAATAGGTAAATTTCAACTGTTGAAGGAAGTAAGAGTTAGACTAGCTAAACAATAAACATATCTATCATAAATTTTCCAAAGTAGATTTCCATCCCTTACCAAAAATTAAACATGTTCTTGATCACCAAAATAAATAGAAGATTTTTTTCCTTTAAAAAAAAAAATCAGCCATACAACCCTCTGACCTCAAATCCAAAATACTTCATATGAACCTAAAAATCAATGTCAGGAGTAAAGTGGACATAATATTCTCAAGACAAAAAATAAAGCTAGTTATAGGTACTATATTTCTGAGCTACAGAACAGATATCCAAAACTGGTCACATAAAAGAAGAATTTCAACAACACAACTTCTTTCCAACCTATGACAAATTTCCCAGGACCATCTGAATAAAGATGTACCTCTCATTCTCATCCTCTAATGTAAAAAGCATGGTAACATCATCCCTCTGTCATTTTTGTCAAGCAGTGGGCGATGATGGATAACCCAGAAAATTCGCTTAAGTTCATACACAATCTAATGAATTGCCACGCACAAATAACCTATACACATTATTAGAAAGTGATTATGGAGTAAGAAATCTGATGATCTGTATCATAAGAAATACTTGCACAAATATAATGCACTAGGCAAATCACTCACATATTTAATTAGTGATTACATTAAGTTTATGCAAGTATTTCAACACTTCAACTATAACATTAAGGATTTTTCTAACGAGAATACTAGAAAGCAAAATAATTAAAGTGAGAGATAATAAACACTATGATAGGCAGGCCATTGCTATGGTACACCCTATTGAATTTGGGTGTACCATGCACCTTTGACCTTTACCTGCAAAAAGCACTGTTTACACCAAAGCGACATTGTTCATGGAAATGCACTGTTCAAGCGGGAAATACTTTTTCAAGGAAAATACACTTGTTTTGTCGAAAAATATCTTGTTATGTCACTTCAACGAAAAAGTAATGTTAAGGAAATGTCTTCATTTAAATCGAAGTTTCTAACTGTTCTCAACCAACAATTTTACTGTTCACCGAGCCGGAGAAGACTGATACTTTTTTTTTTTTTTTAAGTTAACTGTATTCTATTAAGGAAGTTTCTCAAAGCTAATTGATTATTTTTATGATTAGATCAATGGCTTGGATCACATGGTGTATGATACACCCTCCAAAGGAGGGTGTATATTAGAAATAGCCTGATAGGCACTCAATAGTACTACAAAGCAAGAGATTCTACTTACAAGGAAAACAGGTAAGAATCTGTCCAAGGATTATAGTTTTTAAATCCATCTTGCAAGCAGAACTAACTGTAATGAAGGGCAAAAGCCTTTAGTTTTAAGGGTATGTTTGGATATTTAGTAATTGATGGAATGAAATGGGATAGGATGAGATGGAATGAGATGGAATGGAATGGAATGGGATAAAAGTACCATTTCATTGTTTGGATATTTTAGGATGGAATGGAATAAAGATATCATTCCATTGTTTGAAAAGTGAATGAAATGGTAAGAATTATAATTTCATTTTTCTTATATTGCCTTTATTTCAAACACACTAATTTTAGAGTATAAGGTTAATATAGTAAAATTCTAATTATAATTATAATTAAAAACATGATTTCATCCCATATCTCCCAAATTGGAAGGGAAAAAAATTAATAATTTGTGGTGGGATGGGATAGGATCCATCCTACCTACTCCCATCCCATTCTATTATTTTTTAATACAATTAAATAATGAAATTTATCTTTATCTCATCCCATCTCACTCAATACCACTGATCCAAACATAGCTTAAAGGTCCGAAAAAAAGTAGAGGCAAAGAGGATGAGGGCACCTAGATTGGTGCACTGCAGGGTATTAAAGCGACGCCGTGGGTTGTGGGTTTGAAGGGCGAACTTTTATATGAGAGGTGAGTGAGCCACGTGGTGGGATCCAGACCTGGAAGATCGCATTAGATTAGTCGCTCTGTGTAACCTCGCAGCTTAAAAGATTTTGTCCAGCTCACACCATCTATTGCCTCTCACAACCTCCACGTTACGTGGCCCCAACATCCCACATGGACTTCCGAGCCATTCACACCTTCATTTTGTACACGTCAGCATCCTCAGAATAATATCTTCTCTCCCTCCTTCCCCCACTTTCTCTCTCTCTCTCTCTCTAACCTTTTGGCTTCGCTATTTCTCTACCAGTCAAGTGTTTTCCACAGAATAAAATTTTTCACGGGAATAAGAAAAGCTTTGAAAGAAATGTTAGAACCTTGTTCACTAAATTGCTGATTTTCTTTTATTATTATTTTTTGGTTGTTTTTTGCTCTCTATTTTCGAAACCAGATTTGGAGCTTTGACTATTGTGTTTTCTTTTCTCTTTTTTTTTGGGGGATTTTTTTTTCCAAGTTGCTGCATCGAATCTTCAGTGAAGCTCTGAAGGTCTGTTTCATCAACCTATGGTTATACTGTTTTGAATTTTTGCTCAGGTGGATGGAAATTTTACTGAAAAAAAAAGAAACAAAAGAAAACGCTATTTAGATTGTAGATTCTGGAATTTGTGTCATGTTTGGTGCAGAGAAATAGAAGCTCCATTGCCATATTTGTATGACACATTAACTTTACCCTTTGAATCTGGTTTCATTCTTAAATTTCTGAAGTCTGTGCAAATATCTCCTTGTAAAATACTTCGTGAAGAGTCTCGGTATATGTTATACTTGTTGTATCATATTTTTAGTTATTATTTTCATTTCTCAGGATATCAATTTTTCAATTTATGAACATGCTTTTTTGAATTTTTTAATTTTGGCTCTTCCATTTTACCTATGCTTGAGTCCATATGGTGTTAAGTTAGGTGGATAAATACTGAAAAGAAAATAAAGAGAAAAAGAGAAGAAGATATTTTAGATTGTAGTTTATGGAGCTTGTGTTATGTTTTGTCTTATTGTATAAGACACTAACTATTCGAATTTCTGAAGTCTGTGCTGATATCTCCTTGTAAATTAATTTGTGAAGAGTCTCTCTGTATATGCATGTTATGTCAGATTTCTTCAGCAGTTTCTGTAAGGATGGTAAGTGAGTTTTCATTTCTCAGGATATCGGTATGAATGGAAAGTAATACCTTGTGCTGCGACAGAAGCTTTGAGGGTTCTTTGATGCAGGACCAGGTTGTTGTTCCATTTCATTAAATTTGCTTTGAAATTTTTGTTTTTGAGCTTTTGATTTCTGTCGGGGGGCTGGAGTTTGAAGGTATGGATTTATATTTTTCTATCTCAACTTTTTTCAAAAGGCAATTATGTTTGTATCATCAAATCTAGATTTTTATTATATATAATCTGTTGACAATTACCATAATCAATAACTGATTTTACTCCCATGATATATGTGTATATATATATATATAAATTTGTTTGGCCCACTTGGGTGGAGTATCCCCAGGTATAGGATATTCTGTCTCTCGGAATTATGACGTTGGAAAAAGCGCTGACTTGACTGATATAGAGTTATGTTTGCAGAAGTTGATAATTGAAGTGCTTAAGATGTTGGCGAATCCATGATTGACTTGAAGAGGGTATTGCGTTTGTGTAATCCTGTTAATTCCTCACCCATATTGTTTTTTGAGTGTGGTTGATATAGGCTGGTCCAATGAACAATAATGTTGGGAAAAGAGGTTTGGCAGAACAAAATCATATGTTTTCTGACAAAAAGAGACTTAATAATGTAATAGTTAATAGAGGGCTAGGCTCTGGATCATCAACTGAAGATGACACAATATTTAATAAGGTAACTGAAGATGGAAATAATGGGTTGAGGGGACTGATTCAAATCCATGAGAGCTTGCAGTTTTCGCAACAACCACCTCAAGGTCCAGACATATGCTGGGATAGATTTCTTCCTGTAAGATCAATAAAAGTTCTGTTGGTGGAAGATGATGATTCAACACGTCATGTTGTGCGTGCTCTGTTACGAAATTGTAGTTATGAAGGTATTAATGTTTTCTTTGTGGTTAATACAACTACTACGAGCATGATTGAGATACAAAAACCATACAAACATGATTTTATTTTCCATACCAACTTGATATTTTACTTACTAGAAAAAATCATGCTATAATATTTAGCTTTCCTTTACAGAATTGAAGTTGGAATTTCAACCACTAAGTATCAATTAGTTTCTGCATCCATTTTAGATTTAGAGCTCTGCTGAGATAAAAAAATTATAGCCTATAGATGTAAAACTCTATTAAGTTATAGTCTCAGATATATATGAAGTCAGTAAGTTTGTAACTTTTTGGTAGGTTCTATGTCGTATGCATTTATTGTACAATCTTGCTTTATTTTTACAGCTGCATAATTCTTGGCTATGGATCCACTATGGAGGTCCCAATATTGGTATCCAACCTTTGGAGTCAAGTGTTTTACTCTTTTCCCGGGTAATCTGGGAGATATTTGTGCATGTTTTATGTTGAAACATGGTAACCCATACATAGAGCGAATAATCCCTTATGTTAATGGCAAAATTGAAGCTGAAATGTCAGGATAATGATTCCTAGTTTGCAGTTCAGAGATTAATTACAATCTTTTTGCATATAAAACTGTTAAATTAATAAACAACCAGACTTGGGCCGTGGGGTCATTTTAATTGCATCTTTATATCTATTTTATTTTGATGTAAATTTAATTGTCTCTCTAACAAATAGGTGCTTAAACAATGCAGGCCATAATTCTTAAAATCATTTTTCTTCATCTATGGTATTTACAGTCACTGCTGTTTCCAATGGCCTTCAAGCATGGAAAATCCTAGAAGATCCAGGAAATCACATTGATCTCGTCCTAACAGAGGTAGCTATGCCTATTTTATCTGGAATAGGTCTTTTGTGCAAGATTACGAGCCACAAAACTCTGAAGAATATCCCTGTGATTAGTAAGTGCCATTCCAAAATTATACTTTGTACCAAATATAAGTATATAATTTCAATGACTATTGCTCATCTGGTGTTTTGTTTTACCGTACATGTTGAAATGCATGCAGTGATGTCATCTCACGATTCTATGGGTATAGTCTTTAAGTGTTTGTCAAAAGGTGCAGTTGACTTTTTAGTGAAACCCATTCGGAGGAATGAACTTAAAAACCTCTGGCAGCACGTTTGGAGAAGATGCCACAGTGTGAGTTGCTTTACATTTCTGTCTCAGGCATGTACTCAAACTGATGTGAATGTTGTTTCCCGGTTGATTTAAGGATCAACTGAGGAATTTGGCAAAGTGAATTACTTCATTTCTTCCTTTCTAGTAAACTTGAAGTTTCTTTTGCATAGATATTGATGCCTTAAAGAAATAGTAGATATGAATTAACGTAACCTATCTAGTTCCTACAGCATCACAGTTTATCTTGTGGATCTTATCTTTGATCAACTTAATATCCAACTATCCTGTTCATTCTTCAATAATTAATATCACTCCTTTACTGATGTAAGGATCAACTGAGGAAATTGGAAAAGATAATTACTTCATTACCTCCTTTCTAGTAAATTTAAAGTTTCTTTTACATATAGATCTATGCCTTAAAGAAGCAGTAATGAATTAATGTAGCTTATCTAGTTTATATAGCATGATATTTAATCTTGTGGATCTTATCTTTGATAAACTTAAATATCAAATTCATTCTTCAATAATTAATGTCACTCCTCAACTTGGATTAACACACTTCCTCAGTCTAGTAGTAGTGGGAGTGAAAGTGGGACAAAGACCAGAAAATCTGCAAAGTCAAGAAGTAATGATGCGTCTGAAAAAAATAGTGACAGCAGTGATGAGAATGACTGTGGAAGCAGAGGCTTGAGTGTTCGAGATGGAAGTGACAACGGAAGTGGCACTCAGGTATTGCACAGATCTCTTAACATATATTGATTTTTCTTAATTGAATCACCCTTAAATAATCTTTCCCTATCTGAAGGCAAAACTATAGCAGTTCGCTGTGTCAATATCATTGTTTACTCATGAAAACATGTTTCAAAATCCAAATGTTATTACTGTTTGTTAAGTTTTCAGTGTAGACATGAGAAGCCAGTCAGCGTGGAAGACTATAAGCTATTAATGAACCATTAGGATAATTGATCTGCCTATAAATAGTGACGATTTTGTGGTTTTCAGAATTGAACTCAAACATGTGCTGAGTTTTAAAAGAGTAGTAATTTCATATGTGGGAATTTAAAAAGAGAGGGTACCAAACTGGAGAAATTCAATCATGGTAATTTTAATCAGGGTACCGACAGTGTTAGCAGAATGAGTTAAAAACTATTAGGGCTGAGATAGTTGATGATGCACTTGAAACAAGAGCTGAAGTAGTTTTATTGATTTTCTTCTTCGATTACAAAACGTCAATCTAGTCTCATATAACACTTCGACTCTTGGAGATAAGACTCTTTTAATAACAAACTCCTAGAATAACAAACTACTAAACAACCCAACAGAAGATAACCCATAAAATAATCCCAACAAAACATAACCTATCCTAAATAAAATGATAAGGATGGACCATTTCTCCCACTTGAACAAAATCCTTGTCCTCAAGGATCATAGATGGGAAATGATTGGTAATAGCTCAACCAACTCCCACGCCATCTTCCTCATCTTCGTTACCATCCTCCTCATGCAATTCAATCATTAAAAGCCATGGCTTCTTGCATTTGTGGCCCACCACGTAATGCACCTCACAATCAAAACACAAGCCCTTCTCTATTCTCTTTTGCATTTCCTCTCATGTAAGCTTCTTGGTTAGTAGCTTGTGAATACTATTATCTTCAAGATTTGTTGAAAGCACTTTTGGCTTTCTTCCTTCTTAATGCATCCGGTTATCTTGATCATTTTTCATTCTAGCATACTCAACGGCTTCCCTTGATGTCGTAGGCTTCCACATTCGCACCTTTCATGCCAATTCTGGGTCCAATTCTCCAACAAAAGCTCCAATAAGATCCTTTTGGGGGCTGACCTGACACTTTATTGGCTAATCTCTCAAATTTCTTCTGTTAGTCATGTAAGAACCCAGTTTGCTTGACTTGTGTCAATGCCTCATCATACTCTTCAAAATCAGTAAGTCCAAACCGAGAGAGCAACTCCTTTTTGAACTCTTCCTAAGTTATCTATTTGCCCTCTTCCTTATATGTTCGTTGCAACCATTGAAGCCATTGATTGGCTCCTCCCTCCATGTGGAAAGAGGCCAACGCAACCAGCTATTTTGGTGGTGTGTCTTGGTATTGGAAGAACTGTACATGGTGCATATGGTTCAGTGCCGACATACCTAAGGAAATCCATCTTGATATACCTTGGCAGCACATGGTGTCCCGGGTTTACTGCCTTTGGCTTAATGACAGCCATGGTGTTACTTGAGTCTCCCTCAACCTGCTTCTTCTTATTAGTGGATCCCTCAATGGGAGCAAGGATCTCCTCGAACCTGGTGTCATTTTTACGTCAAGTTCCTGAACTTTCTGCTTCATCGAGGTCATTCGCTCCTCTAACCTCTCGATCCTTTCTTTTTGTGATTGCATTTGGATCAGAGATCTTAGATATCAGATGATGCACTTGAAACAAGAACTGAAATAGTTTTATTGACTTTCTTCGATTACAAAACGTCAAACTAGCCTTATATAACACTTAGACTCCTAGAGATAACAAACTCCTAGAATAACAAACTACTTATGATAAGTCAAACTACTAAACAACCCAATAGAAGGTAACCTATAAAGTAATCCAAACAAAACATAATCTATGCTAAATAAGATAACGATAAGGATGTATCGGTTGACAACAAAATGAAATGGAGTTTAAGAGTCTGAATTGTCATTTATGACAGCTAACTTGGGTGATCAATAAAGAAGAGAAGAATAATGGATATCTTTCATTGATCAGGTTAACCTACATGGGGTTAGCTTAGCAAAGGTTTGCTTGTGCCAATCACTTGCCATAACACTTGGCTATTGCAACAAGCGTCACTGAACCATCTTGTTATCCATAGATTTTTCATCATTTAATTGTCCCAAATCCAGTCATTGATGTTCTTATTGATAGAGGAACTGGGGATAGCATGATGTATGCTATTAGTTGTTTCATAACTTCTACTACACAAATTTCGAATCACATATTGTTGAAATTACAATATTAATTTATGGAGAATTACAATGTAGAAATTATTGGCCAAGTTATTTTCAGTTAGGAACAATTTACTCATGAGTGGTTTAAAGTGTTTGGAGGGTGGTTAATGGGTTAATTCCCCCATTAAAAAATTCTATTCAGGGTCCTTCTTTAAATTGGGAGCTTCACCTTCAGAAAAAACTTGAGCAGTAAAGAATCTAGTGAACTAATGCCTTTTGCTTTTAATTGAATCTATTTATTTCTCTGCCAATTCAGATGGAGAGGTTCTTTGCATTCTTCTGGTGTGTCTTCTTGTAATTCCTTATTAAAGCTTCTAACTCAAATGCATAATCATCAATGGTTCCTCCTTGACAAATCCATTTGACAACAGTACTTAATACGATTAATAGAAATGATTTATTGCAGATTTGTAGGCCCCACCCCGCTCTTCCTCCCGAATATGTGTGTTAAATGCAGATCAAGTTAAAAAAAAGTAGGGCGCTTATTTTGCATTGTAACTTAGTAACTTAGCTACTCTCCTGTGGAACAACCTTCTTGGGATTCTACTGAGCATTTGGTGTGTCCTACTTTGGAGCAAATATTGATGGGTTTGCTATAAAGGTGTTGGTAAAAATAAGGAGGCCCAAATTTTATGGTTGTGCAGTTTATGGAAATCTTGGGTGCTTATGGTTGGAGCGCAACACATGCATCTTTAAGGTGTTTGTTTGCCCTTACATTTGCTATGGAATATGATGATGTTTATGGCTTCTCTTAGTTGTTTTGCCCATGACTGTTGCAAGGGAGTTGACATTTCTGATATGCATGGAGAATGGGTAGCCTTGCTGCATTCTTTATTTATTTTTTTTTTCATGTTCTTTTTTTTATTTTGTATTTTCTGTTTTGGATGATGTCTTATGGCCCCTTTGTTGTACTCTCTCTTTTCTCTCTAATAATTTTTTTTCTATAAAATAACGATTAACCATATATTGACTTAATTGACCACTTGTCCAGGTGATTTATCCTAAACGAGTAAACTATAAATATTTTTGGTAGGAATTCCTAAATTGTGATTGCCCCTTATTTATTTATTTATCTATTTTGTATCTAAATACCCAAAAATCATAGTAAAACTCCTATTTTATGTAGAGTTCATGGACTAAATGTCTAGCTCAAGTTGGCAGCCCTCATCCAGTTTCATCTCAAAAACAATGGGTTGATGCCCCTGATAGCACGTGTGCCCAAGTGATGCATACTAAGCCTGAAAAAGTTAGTAGTAGGTGGGTGCATGCGACAGAAAAAGAGTGCCATGAACTGATTAATCATCTTGGTATGCCTTGGTAGTATATATTTTTATTACTTATCTATCATGATTTGGATATTTCACCCAAATAAACCACTTAGTTACTTTCCAGATGATGTTGCAATGGGTAAAGACTTGGCTATGGGAATATCTTTGAATATGCAACTAGAGCATCCACTTGAGGAGTTGTCTAGCAATCCAATGTGTAAAGTGATAAATAGGATGTCTGATGTAGATGGTAAGCAGCTCAATAAAGGACACAGTAATGTCTGTGAAAAAGGACAACTGGAATACAACGGTGATAAAACCAGGAGACAAGAAAATCAGGCTATGAATATTGTTGATGTTACTGATAGCAGCAGTTCACAGGCTGAAAGCAGAGACTTGAACACTCCAAATGGATTTTCTGGTTTCTCACAAACTAAAGCAAGTTGTTGTTTTAAACAGCATCCATCCCTTGAACTAACTTTGAAAAGGCTGGGAGAAGTAAGAGATGCTAAAAATGTCCCAGGTGATGAATGCAATGTTTTGAGACATTCAGATCTGTCAGCTTTCTCAAAGTAAGAGGAAATTTGCTAGCATTACTACCCTCTATTGGGAGCAAATATTAGTTGCATTACATTGGTTAATAACATTCTTCTTTCTTTTTTTTTCCTCTTCATTTGCAGATATAATACTGCTTCTTCTGCTAACCAGGTGATGTACTATGGTCCTTAGACAGAAGGAACTTTATATATTGAGAAAAATTAACATTTTTGTGTTGCATTTGCATGTTTTGTCCCAAATCCCAGTCATCTCATCAACTTATCTGGTTAAGTCTATTCTCCCCATTGTGTCGTCTATGGATGAATATGAGCATTTCTGCCTATCCAACAAGGAGCAGGGGGAACAAGGATAACTGAATTATCCAAAAAGTTTAATATACATTTTTAACAAATTATAACAACATGCTGTATGTCTTAGTTATTTCTCAGTGGTTGGCACTGGAGAATAGTGCTTAGCACCAAACCCCAATCTTTGGGCAAGCCTTATGTTTTCTGTACTTTTTATCAGGCTCAAACTGGAAATGCAGGAAGCTGTTCCCCACTAGACAATAGCTCAGTTGCACCGAATACAGAGACAATACACTACTTTCCATCTCATTCAAATGGCACTCCTCTAAATCAACAGTCTAATGGGAGCAACAACATCAATGACATGGCCTCCACTAATACATATCTTAGCACCAAACCTGAAACTTTTGACAGTAAGCCAGAGTCTGTAAGAGGGATTGGCTCTTTTAATTCTTCTGCACTCCAAACTGTGCAGAACAATAGTATCTCTTCATCTCAGAAGAAAATTTCTGCCCAGGAAGAATATGCAGAAATCGTTAAAGGACAAGTGGGAGGCTCTGAACAAGTATTCCAAATCGAGCACAATCACTATCATCTTCACCATTATAATCACATTGGCTGCAAAGCTTCACTAGATCTCCAATCAGATTATGATGATCTCTTATTGAAAAGCTCAACCATAGCTGCCCAGCAATGTGTCTCAGCAAATGTGTTTGGAGGGCCAGCAGAAAGTAATGCTGCAAACTTCGGTGTGGATGGAAATGCCGTTGAGAGTGATCATGGGAGCAATGGACAGGATGGAAGCAGCAGCACCATGACAATCAGAGCGATAAATGTGGTAAACGGCAATGCGGTAGGTGGGAGCATTGGAGTTGGTGGCATTGATAGGAAAAACATTGGGAATGAGGTAGATGAAGGACGAATTGCATTGAGAGAGGCTGCCTTGACCAAATTTCGTCAAAAGAGAAAAGAAAGATGCTTTGAGAAGAGGGTAATCTATTTTTAATTACATGGTCCATAATATGTTTGCTGAAGATCTTTATAGCATGTGGATTTTGTCAGTTTGACTATAAAGATGTAGTTATGCCCTGCTCATTGTGTTCTTATAATTTCTATAGCTGAATTGATGGCTTATTGAGATCCCACATGGAAGATGCTGCTGATAAAATCTACTTATTTGAAAGCATCCTATTAAAATATGTTTCCATTGACATTATCTCTTTCTGTCCTAGTGATGTACTCTCCATTCTGGGTATTTTATATTTCTGCAATTTTATCAAACTATTTCCATTTTATTTAACATTAAGATATCTTGTGTCTCCCAAAGTTATTATTTGCATGTTCATGTTTGAGTTGTATGTTCATGTTTGTGTCTGATATGATCTCCATCATTAGTAAGTACAGGATGTTTTATATGGCAACATAAACTTGACTTGTTTCAATATTCCGGAATTTTCCTTTATTTTTTCAGGTTCGATACTACAGCAGGAAAAAACAAGCAGAACAGCGGCCACGTATCAGGGGACAATTTGTTCGACGGATAGTGTATGTTGCCGCATGCTTGGGTTCATTTAATATTTTTATGTTTCGTTGTAGAAGTGCTGGGTTAACTTTTGTTCAATTTTTTCCCCTCAGGCCTGACACCAAAGAAGAAAAAGATAAACAAAGCTACAACGTGGTATCTGTGGATAATTCTAGCGACGTTCCACAATGACACCAGCCAAGATGCTGATCATTATTTGCCTCATTTCGTTCCAGTAACTGCCTCTAGCTTCTTGCTATCAGACTAGCCCTATACACTTTCACCTAGGAAGAAGATTGGAAGTTTGTGCTAGAGAAATCTGTGAATAGGTACCTTTGTTGTGTGAAGAACGAACATTTAATTTGAGACTTCAAGACAATGCTCTAGATTCTATTTATGGTTGTGAACTTTAAAACTCCAATGGACCCACGAAAGTGGTTGCCATTGGATAGGTTAACCTCTGATGAAATAAATTTTATCATGTTAGCGTGCACATTGGGTACATCTGGTTAGCAGTTATTGCTGTTCCTTTTTGGAGTTATAGCACGCTCACTGTAGATCTAGATCCACTTCTGAACTAGGTTTCTTGAATTGGTTGTCGTGGTTGAAAAGAAAAGGAGAAAGGAGTTTCTTTGCTCCGTATATTAAGCACGGACAGTTCAGGGAATGAGCCATGTCGATAGTATGGAATGTATCAACCATATTCATGTCTGTGTACTACATTTAAGGAATGTGTCAAAACCATGTCCGTATCATGTCATTGTTTATGTTCCTACTTCTTGGTAGTTTTGTCACCAATTCCTTCCCTCCCAAAAAATGGACCACCTCAAAGGTAGTTCATGGATGAATCATGAAAAGTTAAATATTTATAGATTAACTAATAACATTTAGATTCGTATAAAAATTTAGTCAAATTTTTAAATGAATAATATATATATATATATATAATTTATAGATTTTAATTGATAATTTTTATATATATTCAAATTTATATATAAATATTATCAAATAAAAAAAGAGTAAATTCATCAATGAATCCAAACAAATTGAGTCGATGATAAACTCTTCCATATATATATACTATCACCATCGAATTTATCTATTTAAAATGGTTGTCTTGAAAATGGGATAGTCCAGAAATCAGAAATGGTTGTTATGCAAACAAGTTGAGGTGGAGCTCCACAACGTCAATCATAAATCAATTATTATGGTAGTTCTCTTAATAAGGATTGTGTTTCAGCTGTCCAGACGCGGAATTTGAACCCCTAGGTCCTGGTTCCCTCTTTTGAACAAGTAAAATGATTAATCCTCCTAACATATTTTTTTAATAATTCTTTAATTATTAAATAAAAAAAATATTGAATGTCTTTTATATTCTTAAGATAGTAATTGTATTTAATTTTTTATTTAATATTTTTTTATTAAATAGTAAGAAGATTATTAAGAAGATGTTTTAGGAAGATATAACAAAACTTTTTGAACAATTATTATAAATTTCTTATGATGATATACCTAAAATGTCACCACTTGAACTTTGCCGGTTGGGTGGCAACATCTAGGTCTAGGGGTTCTTTCCCCCCCTTTTTTTTTCTCTGGATTAAAAATTTACTAAAAGCAAGTTACAGACACCAATTGGTTTCGTTGAAGCATGGGGGACCACGACCGAGTCGGGTTACCTACTTAAAGACACACCAGGCTATATTTCTGTTAATCAGCCGACCTAATAACATTGATGCATACCTATCCTTAGTTTCTAGCTCAACTTCTTTGGAGTCTTCAGTTCCTTACAGCCTATTGCTAGTCATAAATACAGTCCACCATAGCAACTTATAGGACATTTTTACGGGCACGAACATTCTTATTGGTTAGTATGGGCTTGACCACGTTCCATGTATCTTCCCTCCAATAAAAAAAGCGGCATGAGCTTTTGGGAATGCAGCAAGTTTACTTTATATAATATGGCCCCACAGAAGGACATCAACAGGGTAAAGGGGTTCTTCTAATTGGCCTGGTAGGCTAGTACTAACAGAAAATTGTAATATGGAACTCTTTATAAGAGGTCTACGGATGAAGCAATTAATTAGGGTCATTAATTTATTATTAAAATAAATTAATAATTTAGATTAAAAAATTAATATTTTATAAATTTTAATTAATAACATTTAAATTTATATAAAAATTTAATTAAATCACTTATTTTTTCATTTTTTTAAAATAACTATAAATATAAAAAAATTTAATAATATTTAGATTTATATAAAAAATTTATCAAATTACTTATTTTTTATTTTTTATAAATAATTATAAATACAAAAAATTTACAGATTTTTATTAATAATTTTTATATATACACAAATTTACATATAAATATTATCAAATAAAAAAATAAAGAGTTCATTCATAAACCCAAACTTGTTGGATACATGACAGACTCCTCCTTCAAATGATGGTGGAGAATCCGTTCAGTGAACAAGAAATGTAGCTAAAACCAAAAGATGAAAAGTTCATGTTAGGGATGGCAATTTGCATCCAAATACTGCGGGGCGGGTAATACCGTCATTCAAATTCCCGCGGATATAAACGTTTAGTATTATCCCCGTTTAATAAACGGGACAGCGAGGGTGGTTCCTTCATCGTATCCATAGCATGCCGCAAAAAATTTTATATAAATATTTTATATAAAATTATTAAAAAACTTAATTATAAATTAAAATATTGTAAAATTATATAAATTAAAAGTATTTTAGGTGTTTGACATTATTTTTAAATTAAATTGTGTTGGACAAATTTTAAAAAATTATAGTATTATACTTTTTTTTCATTTTTTATTTTATTTTTTTTTGATTTTTTTGAATTTTTTATAATTTATTAGATGCCGCGGATATCATGATACCCATTTACCCGCTGAGAGAAAAATAAACCATGGAGCGGATATGGAGCGGGAGGCGGGCGGATATTATTCGCGGGGGCGGGAGACGGGAGGCTACTATGCCATCCCTAGTTCATGCTTGTGCATCCAAATACTGTTACCACTTTTGTGGGACTAGGGGTGGGGTGAGGGTGATGGATAGCTGTATTTAAGATGGACCTCGTGAGAAGGGTTCCATCAGCGAGCCCATCATTTTAAGTCATTAGATTGAAATAAATTTAGATAAATGGTGTAGATTGCTTACAAGATACCTGCTGAAGAGGTAAATAGTTTGAAGGTTGACTTTGCAAAATGGTAGTTGATTTGTTGATTGAGTTCAACAACTTTGTGGCTAAGCAGTAAGGAAAAATCAATGTCTTATGAATTTATCAAAGGTCACGCATTGTTCTTGTTGGCCCAAGTCATTCCCCATATGTTTTCCTTTGCTATTAATTTTTTCACCCACAGATTTCTTCAGCCCAGTGAAGTGATCATGTCGGCGCTTTTGTCGAGACCAAGAAACCCTAAAAATCATATTTTGGTGTAATCTTATTTTTGGTCCGAATATACCAGTTTTTGGTTAAATGACTTAACAGAAAAATAAAAATGTTAAGAGTCCTCATCTGCAATAAAATCATTGGGCCTGTTTTTTTAATTAAATTGACCTCCTATCAGCGGTTTTTCAAGGAGTCCATCGTTAGACTAAAAGTGAGAGTGCCCACCATAAACGGCACATTGATGGATAATGAATGGAGTTTCCCATTTCGAATTAAAAGAGAGGATCAATAAAGACTTGAATGAATAGAGCATCGTAGTAAGTTGCCAAAATGTTGGAATTTGAATCCTCTGAACGAAAAATTCTTAGATAAGCATAATCTATTATATTATTTTTTAGTCACTCAACTTATTATTTAATATATATATAAAATATTATTAAAAATTAATATAATTTATAATAATTTTTACCACATTATACATATTAAATAATAATTTAAATACTTATAATAAATAATCTGTATCTAAGAATTTCTCACATCTTAACTCATTATAACTAAAACAACTTAAATTTAGATCCTTGGTCAATGCATAAAGTTCAAATTAATGTGGTTACCTAAGCTCTGACATGTAATTTAATGGATGTAAATATTTTCCCATTTCCTATATATGCTGTACCCATTTGAAATGATCATAACGCCGTACAGGTGCTACCCTTTGAGGAGGAATTAGGGTTTTGGAAGGGAGAATTTCTTAAGTGGGTGACACTAAGACCTACCATTTGCAGAATGAGCTGGATTTACCTCTCGAGGGAAAGATGTGGCCAGACTCGGTAGCTGCTCCTGCACTGGTTCAAGTGGGATATGGATATCCCATAGTATCCGAAAATGCTTTTTTTTTCCAAAAAAATAAAGGTGCTATGGCTTATTGTGCTATAATAATAGTATAATACATGACTTCCCTTCAATTAGGCATCCATCATGGTTTACTAAATAAAATATTTGCTCCCCTATCAGCGTAACCCAGAAGGCACCTCTTGGTGGACACATGTTTTAGAAAAGTATATTAAAAAAACTATTCTCTTTACAAAAGTGGAAAATCCACTTAACTACCAATATTAATGAAGTATTAATAAATATTGTATCCATATCAAACGATGACTATTATTTTCGTACTTGAATTTTTTAAAAAACTATTATCATAGAACTTCGTACTTTTTTAATAAACTTCTCTTGATATAAACTAGTAATTACAATTATTTTCTACTTTTTACTTTCAACCCTTGACATGTCATAGAACTAACATCATTGGTAATAAAACCCTTTACTAAGTATGTTTGAAAATTCAAATATAAATAATTTAATTGATTCATAAACTATTTTATACGTAATATGTTAATGTACAATGATTTATAAATTCCGTCCTTTTTTATATTATTTGTAAATTTTATATATTTTACATACAACTTGAAAAAAATAGTCGAATTTTTTTAAGTGGACAGGAAAGATTTAGTTAAATACGAGTTTCCTGGTAGTAGCTATCCCCTTGATATGACCGTCCATAACCTATAAATATATCAAGGTTTGAGATGGATTAAAAGAAAAATTGGTATGCTTTCTTCAAAGTAATGACATTATCATTTCATTTAGTTGCTCAAATATTCCTCTTCATTAATCTAAACTTTTTAGGCTTTACTTAAATTTAGTGACAAGTGTATATGTATCTTGTCATCTTGTATGCCTTTTAGCATCAATCATAAATAAATAAATAAATAAATAAATATAAATATATATATATATATATATATATATATATATATATATATATTGCAACTTTGGATAAAACGGTTGAATGCGTACCAAATCAACTTCCAATCTATTAAAGTGTCTCTTTCAAAAAGCCCTGCTTTGCTCCTAAACTTCTTATCTTATAATAATTTAAAAAAACACATATTATTCGAAGTAATGGTTTGCCTTTTTGTCCTGGTAAGTGCACTATGTGGACATAAACCTTCCCTTAATTCTTCCTCGTTATCCTTTTCCATTATTTGAAGTCATTCTTAGCCAAAGCTTATTGTTGTCACCACATTTAATTTTTCATTACTTTATGGCTAATGTTTGAAAATTGAAATTACTCATTCTGTGCTGTTTTGGTGTGCCGACCATGTACTGATTAATGTTACGTGATTAGACACTTGCATACTTCAAATATCGAACACAAATTTATTACTCAACAAACACTTCCTCCCAGTACAATTAAATGAAACAATCTTTTCTATTATTTCTATTTTATTTTATTTTTCCTTCCATATTCAGCATGAATACTACATTTCTTTAACTTCCTTGCTTCACTTGGTTTAACTCACTAGTCACTACATCTCTTTTTCCTTTATATATTTTTTAAGTAGTTTATAAATGTATTATGCCTTATTTTAGGGAAAAAATGCCTTAATATTAACAACGTTGACTAAAATGTATTTTTCCTTCTATTTTTTCACAATCAAATACCACTAATTATATATTTGATCTAAATTTGTTTTATTTTATTAGTATGTTGAAAAGTATTTCCTATGTTTAATTATTACTCTATTTGTCTTTTTACTAACATACATAGTTGGAAAAGTTATCTCAAGTTGCTTAGCTTCAATAGTTAAAATAAGTAAATTTAGAATAGAAATTTTGGCTTCAAGCCATAACAATAACTCTTGAGGTAAACCAGCCCTATATGATGTTATATTAATCGTTGACGAAACACTATGTTCATCCTCACCTTGAGTCCTGCTACTGAGTGCTGAGTAACAAAAAGTAAAAATTAGTCAATATTAAGTCCTATATTTTTTATCAGTCACTTTAGGAAAGTTTTTTTACTTTATTTTGTTATTTTGTTATTTTAGAAACTTAACAAAGCATTAATTATTTTTTAATTTTACTTTTGGCATTAATAAGTAAGAAAAAAGATTAATATAATAATAATAATATTTTGAGTATTTTAATAAAAAATAATTCAATCAAATAAAGTTATTTTTCTCATAATCGAGGCAAATTGATTTAGAAATAAAATTCGAATATATAGGAATCAAACTGTAGACCTTTTTGTAAAGGCTGTTACTAGTTTAACTAATCATCATTGGCTGTTTGAGAAAAAATTTACACATACACAACTAAATTCATAAGAATTCCAAAATTCAATTCAATTCTCATTTTATACTTTTGTAAAAAAATAATTTCATTCAAAATAAATTCAAAATATTTTTTATTTTCAAACAAAAATTCTTAATTATTTATAGACCAAATTAATTCTAAAATTGTATTTACAAAAAAAAAAAGCAAGTAGTTGCTCACTTTTAAAAAATGCTGTAAGCATAAGTTCTAATTTTTTTCTTTATTTCTTTTAAAATAATTTTGAGAGATTAATTTTGCTAGATTTCAAGTTAAATTTTCTCCTCATTTCCATTTTTCATGATC
Source organism: Ormosia semicastrata (assembly GCA_029884595.1). Classification (NCBI taxonomy): domain Eukaryota; kingdom Viridiplantae; phylum Streptophyta; class Magnoliopsida; order Fabales; family Fabaceae; genus Ormosia; species Ormosia semicastrata. The sequence continues at coordinate 13,012,120 of JAQQTO010000038.1, forward strand.
ATATTTTCTTTTATTTCCAAACAAGATAATGTAAGTCTCACCCATTTTTTCATCCCTCTTAAAAACATATGTACGTTTAACAAATTCCAAAGAAAACAGAAGAGTTCACTAACATATTTACGAATTTAAAATGTTATTTTTCACAACAGTGAAAAAATTTAAAAAAAAATATTGTATCTAAACAGTAAACTGGCTTATAGGTGTTATTGCTGCAGAGATAAGTGGCAGTAAATATGACGAGCAGCAGATAATTAAATAGGTCAACGAGGATAGGAGGAGGATTTTAATTTGGAATAGGCACAAGAGATGAGTTGAAAATAGTCATCATTCATATATGTTGACAAACAATAATAATTATGAAATTAGAGTGAGGCTTTGCAAAGCTATCGAAGTTTAAGAAAAATAAACATTGAACAAATGTTAAATAAATTTGTTTCCAAATTAAAGTACAACACCTATTTCTCTTTATTTTTCCGATTGCAAAGGTCGAAGCGAATACAAAAACTAATTTATATTTTAAATATTTTCATTATTCATCTAATTAAAATATGTTTCACTTTATTTAATTTATTCATAAAATTATTATGTATGTCACAAAAATACTATATTCATATATAAAATAATTTGATATTTTTTATATTAATATATAGTATAAATATAATATATATATATTATAATATACATAAAACATTTCTCATATTTTAAACAAGTAAGCAGAAGGGGCCCTCCCTCCAGTTTTATGAACTTTGAGATGGTGTGTAGTGTATGAACCCAAAAAAAAAAAAAAGGAATTGAGAAATAATTGAGAGTTTCCCTCTTTCTCATTTTGAAAGGAAAATTGAAGGTAAACTTTTCTAAAAGTTGACCCCAGAAATAATTCCTCTATTGCAATTTGAAAAACGGGGGCACGGTTATTGTGTTTTTGAGAAATTTTTACCTATTTTTAGAGTAAATAATATTTTATTCTGTATTATTGAATATATATTACTTCAATTATATGAGTTGTAAAATAATTAAGTTTATCGAGTTAATTTAAAAAATTAGCCTATTGAATGAGAGCTTCATTACTTAAATATGTTTACTTATTTATTCAACAATAATGATATTCTTATCACAAACAGTATATATATCTTTTTTTATACTCTTTCTAATACTATTTATTATACTTATTTTTTTCTATTATTTTCTCTCACTTAATCACATCCACCCATTTTGAGTGTAAAAAATGATGTTGGAGCAAAAATGATGTAAGAACATCATTTTTGTTTATTCAATGTGAGATATAGTATTAGTAATTCTCAATGAAAAGTACCAATTGCCATCATTTAAAGAGAGCTAAACCAAAAGACTGACTTTATGTATTGAAGAACCTTATAATTTAAATACTGTATTAAACATTTTTATCAGCTCACTGTGAAATATAAAGAAATTCTTAAATGTATTGAGAGCAAAATATTTCTCATACTGTGTCGTTATTTGTCACTTAAACTATATGAGTTATTTTTATTTCCATAAATTAAGAGTTTTTTTTTATTTTTTTTTCATAAAATACTAACTATGATAAACCAAAAACTATATATTTTGTAACTCCTTCCCAATCTCAACCTCATTCATGTCTCTCCATCCCTCCCACCTTCCTCTCCAAACATACTTCCTCTCCCACCACATCCACTTATCCTCACTGGTCAATGACAATCCAAAACTTGATTATTATGCGGCAAGTCTAAACCTAGAGTTAAACCTAGAAACTCGTTTTGTCCTCAACCACTTTGTCTATGACGTCATTGAACTCGTCTTCTTCCTTTGTGACTTCTCCTACTTCAAGTTGTTCCAAGAAGTCGTTAATAGAGGTCGCGTCCATGATTTTTGAATAAAATTTGGAGGCTATTGTGTCCGCTCTTCGAACACTCATTTTGCTTCAAGGGTGCATTCATGGCTGCCAAGCTCGTAATCCTCGAAGCTGCATTCGAAGACAAAACCAATAACAACAACATCAAGTTTTGCATGGTGGATTTTGATGTTGGGTATAGGAAGCAACACACAAGCCTTCTCCATGAGCTCTTGGTGGGTCTAAATGGGAAGCCAACGATGGTGAAGGTCGTGGCAATGGTGGAGAATGGTGATGACAAGAGTTTGAAGGCATGAACGGGGAGTGTGGTTGAGAGATTAGGAAGGAATTACATAAAGCTTGTTAGTTAACCATGATTAGTATTTTAAGAAAATTTAAAACTTTTAGTTTAAGGAGACAAAAATGACCAATGCAATTTAAGTGACAAACAATAAGTGGCACATAGCAAGAAAAATGTCTTGCTCTCAAATCATCTTAAAATTTCTCATAAAACATAATATACTGATGTTTCACTTTAATTAATTTTTTAACATTAAAAATAAAATGATATACATTCAATAATACTCTATTTAATAAAAAAATTTATTATTCTACAAACACTTAATAATTTCTCCATTTTGTTGTTACCTTATTAAATGTGCATTAATGGATCAAAGCCAAAATAGCACACAAAGAGCCAACAAAGTCAATTCATATTGCTGTTATTTACAAAAAAAAAAAAATATTATTTGTTTCTAAAGCGTCATATAATATTGTACTCGTATCAATTACATTTTAATATTTTAGTATTTATTAATAGTAAATTTACTATTAACTTATATATTTTTTATTTTAAAAGACTTAAAAAATAAGATTAAGATAATAAATTTATAAATCAATAATAGACTCCATTATTAATGAAGGATAATGATAGTCTTATACTTTTTTTAAAAGTATATTATTATTTATATTATTTTTAAGAGATATAATTGAGTGAAAAATAATAATAAAAAATATGTATAATAAATAATATTAAATTAAATATAAAAAAGAATATATATATTATTTGATATAAGAATATAATGGTTGATTAATGAATGTTAAAATATTAAAATTTAAGTAATATAACATTCTTACATAATGCTTCAAAAACATCAATAATTTCCCGATATATACTGTCCCAATTTCACGCGTTATTTATAAATAACAAATAAGCGTTATTAAATCTAACTAAAATACTTCAATTTTTATCTAATCTTTTATAAATTTATTCTGTATTCATGAGAAAAGTATAGTAATATACAGTCTGATTTAATATCTTTTTTATATGAATTTATAATATAAATATAATGTGTATATTTTAATTGTACAAAAAACATTATTCATTTATAAATACTTTGCCTCCCCACTCTTCACTGCGTTCAAGCAAAACAAAATGGGTAAAAACAATCACACAGGAGCATTGATCCAGTGCTGCCAACTCCAGCTGGAAACCCTCCCTGATTGATTTGCTGGCCTTGACGGCACCGTCACGCCGGCGGAACTGCGACGCGTGGATCACCGTTGGAACACTAGTTTTTATTTTTTATTTTTTATTTTTATTTTTCATGTTGGAACAAAAGTTAGAAACCGAAGGAGTGCGATACGCGTAGGCAACTGGGTCCCACATTGTTACGTCATCATGTGAGCCCCGGTTGAATTTTTCGAGACGTTGACCTTTACATTGTTTTTAAAAAAAAATTAAGAGAAAATGACGGACAGTGTATTCGGATTTCGCAGCGTTTAATCAAATGTGATTTGTGTGCCACCGGCGGAATCTTCGAAAGACAAAGATCTGTTGCGAACCAGCTCGCACCAAATTTTTCGTTGCCAATCAATGGCCGCTACGACATCAAAGCAGTGTTTGATAAAAAATAAAACCTGAGTAGAAATTATTTTATATTTTGATAAAAAATTGTTAATAACAAATTTTTATATTTTTTTATTAATTTAAAAATAAATATTATTAATAATTTTTTTAATATATAAGATAAATTAATAATAAAATAAATATTAAAATGAGTATTTAAAAAATATGTTATTAGTATTTCTCATATACTTATTATTTATTTTATAAAAATGTTAGCAACACTTTTTTAAACATTTTTTAAATACTTATTATATTATTAGTCTAAAAATAAGTATTATTATTTATTAATATTTTTTCTCTTAATAATCTTTTCAAATATATGAGATAAATTAATAATAAAATAAATATTAAAAAATATATAAAAGAACACATTACTAACATTCCTCTTTATTTAATTATTAAGAATATGTTGTTATTAATTATTATATTTGGTGAAGTTCAAATTAACAATTAGATTTTTAAATAAATTTACAACAAGCAAATTTTTAAGAACTGAGGTAAAAGAAAAAAAATTTTAAAATCATCTTTCGAGTACTCTTAAGATATATTTATTACAAAATAAAAAATATTAAATGAAAAAATAAAATATTTATTATATAAAAAATACATAAAAACATTTAATATATACTTCTTTAAATAAATAAAAATATTTAATGGAGTGTATTAAATGCTCCTTAACAAATATGAAATACTTGTTAACAAAATCTAAATTTAAATGTAAGAAATCTTCTTTAACTATTTTTTTTTTATAAACAAACTTCTTCAACTATTGTGAATTACGACAAACTTCTTGCGTTTTAAAACTAACAACACAACTTTTTGAATTTAGCATTTGATGCATAACAAATCCACACACATATATATAGAATGATCAATTTATATTAGTGTAAATTTTTTTATATTTATTTTTAACTAATAATTATTTTTAATAAAATAATCTCAATTATTAAATAAAAATAAAACTAATAATTAAAAATAAATATAAAAAAAATAACTTATACTAATATAAATTGATCCCTTTTTATATATATATATATATATTTCCACATGTATAACTGTTAAATTTAATAAGTTGAGACAATTAAGTAACTGAATTTTGAATTATAACTTTTCTTTTTTAAGCAATTGACTCATAGTTGAAGACAATTATCTGCATTTAAAGAAAAAAGACTGAGATGACCATAGTATACTCAAATTATTATTACCCTAAAAAGGGTTAACATAATAGGAAGTAAATCACATTTTTAAAGAAAAGAACAAAATTTAAATTATAAAAAAAATATTGAAAGGAATTTCTATTCGTAACATTAATCTTATAACGATGCATATAAGAATACCTCTTTTAAGAGAAATTTTTGGGTGAGAAAATACAAATATTAAAGATTGATTTGCATTTTTAAGATGAGAAGTTTTTATTCAAAAAAATTGATTTGCATGCCTTAATACAGTAAACGCGAAATGCCGAAAAAGACCTTGTGGGGAGTCATAAGACTTTCGGTGGATGCAATGCAGTTGATTATATCCCCTTTGTTCGAAAAGACGGAAACACCCCTCCCTCCGTTGTCTTTTTCGTGGCTTAGGTGACAATGAAACATTTGTTTACAATTCATTTCCACCTCATATTTGACCCAAGAATATATTAAAGCACCAAAAAGAATGCCCACGACATCAGAAGAAAATAAGAAATTCCTAAGGTCTCTCTCTCTCTCTCTCTCTCAAACACACACATACGCACACACATAGAACACACACACACACGCACACACATAGTTTGAGACACTCTGCTTTTGATTTTGCTTTCTCACGTTTGTAGTCTCTGTTTTCTTGGTGTAGCCTAAACACAGAGAGAGAGAGAGAGAGAAAATGGGTTGCTTTCGTTGCACAGGGGAATCAAGCAAAAAATCGGAGACCAAAGACTATAGTCACACCCAGAAGCCCACCAATCTCACTGCTGCAGGTAATGGTTTTGATTCTATCATTCTATTTACCTGAGTGTTATGATGGAATGCATTTTACTATCACACAGAAAAGCACTTGTATTGTATAATTTGTATTATACCCAATCTCTGATCATGTTCACAGTTAGATTGTTATATTTCCTTGTTTTCTAAATGATTTTCTTTTTAATATAAAGTTTCTGGTCGTGGGTACGTCCTAAACTGATCAAAGTTCAATTTTTTTTATTCACCAAAAAAAAGTTCTTTTTTTTTTTGGTTTTTGGGAGGGGGGGGGTTGGGGTCATCCTGTACCGGGTCTTACTGGGTTCCATTTGAATGCATCTGTTCCCGTTTTGAACGTGTGTTTCCCAGGAATCATCGTTCAGGCATATGCAAACAAAAATTTCCAATTTTGTTTTATTTGATTTATTTTCAATATTATCACAATTAATTTTGGTATTCGGCCGGTAACGTTCCCTTCTGGCAGTGTCTGATATCGTAAGCTTTTTCTCTCTTCTGGAAATTATTGAATGAGTTTTGAATATCCAAGGTCTATTTTTTAAAATTAAAATTGAAATTTGCCATACTCAATTTCTTGTTTATTTTGGTTGGCTGAATGGTTCGATCCACAATCCAAAGTTGCAGCTTGTCATTTTGCGCCTTGTTTGCTTTTAAACTTTGGTGCCTGTGGATGGAGTTTTGGTTTTGCAGTCACCTCGGATTAAAATTATTTCTGTTGTGTCATTTTGTTTGATATCTCTCCAATCTCCCCCTTACCCTATGTGTATTTTGTATGTGTTACAGATAAGGTCAAAGTTGATTTAAAAGTGAATGGGAAAAAAGAAGATGGTTCTAAGGGTGATCAACTTGCTCTGGACGTGAAGAATTTAAATTTAAAAGAGGAGGTCTCGGCGGAGGAAAAGGATAATGTTAACCGGGCACAGACAATCAGTTTTGATGAACTTGCAGCTGCAACAGGAAATTTTAGGTCGGATTGTTTTTTGGGTGAAGGAGGCTTTGGCAAGGTTTACAAGGGGCACTTGGAGAAAATAAACCAGGTTTGTTAGAGCAAAAAATGAAATTATTGATGCATTGAACCTGATCCAGCATATGTTGCACATTTATGCTTCCTTGAATTTATATGGCATCATGTTAGTGTGCGCATTTATGGTTTCTTTCAATTTGTGGTGAGATTAAGATTTGCTATTGTTTGTTTAGGTTGTAGCTATAAAGCAACTTGACCCTCATGGACTTCAAGGAATTCGGGAATTTGTCGTTGAAGTGTTGACACTGAGTTTGGCCGACCACCCTAATCTTGTCAAATTGATTGGGTTTTGTGCTGAGGGAGAGCAGAGGCTATTGGTTTATGAGTACATGCAATTGGGATCTTTGGAGAACCATTTACTTGGTATATACTATCATCCTAATATCTCATTTCTCCTCATATAGAATAGAATCAATGTTCTGTCAGCAGCATTCTTTATCACTGGCTCATCTCATTTCCTCTCCCCCATTACCCTAGATCTTCCGCCTGGTAGAAAACCACTTGATTGGAATACGAGAATGAAAATAGCAGCTGGTGCAGCTAAGGGTTTGGAGTATTTGCATGATAAAATGAAGCCTCCTGTCATATATCGTGACTTGAAATGCTCTAACATTTTGTTAGGCGAGGGATATCATCCCAAGTTATCTGATTTTGGCTTGGCAAAAGTAGGCCCAAGTGGTGATAAGACCCATGTTTCAACAAGGGTTATGGGCACATATGGGTATTGCGCCCCAGATTATGCAATGACAGGTCAGTTGACATTCAAGTCAGATATTTACAGCTTCGGGGTTGTTCTTTTGGAGCTCATCACAGGCAGGAAAGCCATTGACCATACAAAATCTGCCAAAGAACAAAATCTGGTTGCATGGGTATGTCAATTCTCTTTACCTATCTTTATTCTTTATTGTGGAGTCCATGTTTGTTGACTCATTACTTTTTTAGAAATTGTTCTTGTCAAATTGTTATAGCTGAGAATTTGAGTTGCAAGTGTAATTACTTGTAGATCTGTGGTGTTACTCTTGGTTAAGCTTGGATTAGTTTGTATTACCTTCTCCCATGTTTCTTGGGTATGTTATTATCTTTGGAAGAGCTGTGGCTTGCATTAAGGTTGGCAGTTAGTTAAAGTATTCTAGTAGGGATTTATAGGAAGTTTACTGACACTTATTAATCATTGCAGACAGACCAGCCTGTTTTGTTTTGATTTTCTTGTGGGGCACTGTAAAGTTCACTAGCTAGACATTTATCTGATGAAGCTGATTAATTTGTTTGCTCATACATTTTCCCTTTCAAAAACTTCATAAAACCCACCATTTGACGTTAGTTAAGAATCTGATCATTCTATTTTTTTTTTCAAGATCTTAATCTCATGCATAAGAAAATTGGTAGTTTTAATCCTGTGTAAGATGGTACATCTAAAGTGCATACTGAATCTTTAGAGTTAAGCAGTCACAAAACAGTGATACTACTATGCATATGATTGCATGCCTTTACTTTTTCTTTTGGGCCTTTGGTAAGTAAAAATGGGTAAGCTGGGATTGTACCCTCAAAACCCATCAAGGAGCATTGGGCCCGATACAAAGCACAGTGACTATACCCCTTAGTGCTAAACCTACTGGAAAAGCATTCTACATGGGCCCAGCAGAGGAATAGCTGGAGCAATACCATGCCGTGCAAAGCAGTGCCTAGGTTGGCCCACCAAGCGTCTTGGTGAGGAATCAAACCTGAGCTCTCATGGCATAGTGAACGATCCTGTACTACATTGAGCGCAATGCTTGGTGGTATGCCTTTCCTTTGTTAGTCACTGGAAATAATACATGTTCTCATTTTCATGCTCTTATTTGCTTTAAGGTAATTGGAAAGCTCAAAGTTGGTCAAAATTGGATGGTTGTAGTGCGTAGCTACTCCATCTTTTCATTTTGTGTTCTGCATTAATGCTCCTTATTCAAAATAGTTTTTGGCTTGTCATATAACTTGATTATAAATAAGAAGTCTCAGTGAATCTCTTCACTCTCAGAAACATAATCATTCAGAAAGCTTCGTTTTTCTCTTATAAAGCGCACAGACAACATTCTATTTCATTGAGTATATTAAGAAGAACAAATGTCTCAATCTTGAAGGTTGCCAATTTATTGTTTACGCGATCATTCTACCACTTCCAAAATTATTACCTTATGGTACATATGAATTGTTTGCAGGCAAGACCCTTATTCAGAGATCGGAGAAAATTCTCACAAATGGTTGACCCATTGCTTGAAGGTCAATATCCCGTGAGAGGTTTATACCAAGCTCTTGCTATTGCTGCAATGTGTGTTCAAGAGCAGCCTAATATGCGGCCTGTTATAGTTGATGTGGTTACAGCTCTAAATTACCTTGCTTCCCATACGTATGATGCCCAAATTCATCCAGTACAAAGATCTACAAGTCCATCTTCTCCGAGAGTGAGAAGGGATGATGATCATAGACATACTGTTAGTGATGGGAATGAGACAGACAGATCTGTAAACTAGGAATGATAGATTGTTTTTGTCTATTCATATGTAATGTGCCTAGTTATCAAATTTTGTTTCATAGGAGATAACAGGTGCTTGCTTTGAAAATGTCAAGTCTTTCACATAATGAAAATTTCTTTTTAGTATCCCCTTGGTGTACATGAGCTGTCTTTCTTGTACTTAATATGCTTCTCCATAGGGTTCTTTTGCCCATTCGTTAGAATTTAGCATTAGTTATGATAAATGGCTTCCTTCTTGATCTTTACCAAGTTCATTAGCCACCATTTAAGCTTGCACAGAATAATTTGTATGAGCAGTCCACATCACATCAGTTCATTATGTGCCAGCTCTAATGTTGATAGCTTGCCAAAGATTGAAAGGAAGATGAGTTTCGATTTTGGAAGTAAAGGTAAAGAAAGATAGAGAGGAGTCGGAGAGTGATTAAGAAAGAAAATGCAAGGGTGCGTACCAAACATTTCCTGTTTTCATTTCTTTTCATTTCTACAAAATAATTTTCATTTTCAATGCTTCTTGTTTTTAAAAACTTGTTTGCTTTTTACGTACTATTGTTTTCATTTTCATTTTTAGTAAGCTTATCCCACTAATTTCTCTCTTTCTTAGTCATTTCTCTCTTCTTCACTGACGGTGTTGGTTTCTTTTAGTGTAAAAAAGGGAATGCTTTCTGATGGCTATACGAATGGCCATATGAGCAATGTTTGGTGTTTTAGCTTTATGATTCATGGGCTTGAGGAAGGTGGTTATAAGGGCATAATTCGGTGAACATAGAATGGCATGGCCATAGTTGATGTGGATTGGAGAATTAGAGGCAAGTTGAGCAAGTGCTACGTGGGACCAATTGAGAAGTGATTTCAACTTTCAAGGATAGAAGCAACAGCAAAAAGAAGGGAGTACCCAATAAACACAGATGAGAATCTGAAAAATCATGAAAGCTTTGCCTTAGACAATTGATGGCAAGAAGGTTGCCCAAGTGATTGGGGGACCAGAAGCCCAGATTAAGATGTTGGTTTGGTTCGACAGACTAGTGTGCGAACTCTTGAGGTTTACAGGATGCAGGAGAAAGACAAAATGAAGAAGATATTTGCTTAAAATTTCAAATATGCCATATCTTCAGATTTGAAAAAGGTGGAAACAACTTTTTGACGTTTCCAAAATTTCAACATCATTTCCAAAAACTAAAAACGAAAATATCCAATCAAACAAGTTTTCACCCAACTTTTTCATTTTTGGTAAAAATGAAAACAAGAAAAAAGGAAACCAAATACACCCTAAATTTCTTTGATTTGCCTGGATGGGATTGACAATATTTCTTGGATTTGTAAATAACCAATTAACCATGTGTTTTAACTTCCAACGTAAAACACTTACATTACATACAATGATAAAAGTAAGAATAATTATAAATTTCTCTATCTAATCTTCATACTAATCTTCTTAATTATTAAATAAAAAAATATTAAATATTTTTATATTTTTAAGATATTAAATACATTTATTTTTTATTTTAATACTTTTTTATTTAATATTAAAAAATAAAAAATTATTTAAAAAAAATTATAAAAAGATATAACAAAACTCTAAAAATAACCACTTTTAAATCATGTAAAAATTATATGAAACTACGGTTGAGAATTGGGACGTGTCAATCAAAGCGAGGACAGCTTGCAGCATAATCAATTATTGAAGAGTAATTTTATATCTTTCTATCAAATTTTTTAATAATTATCTTAATATTAAATAAAAAAATAAATACATCTAATATCTTGATAACATAAAAAATATTTAATAATTTCTTCAATTAACAATTAGGAAGATTAGTAGAAAGATTGGATAGAAAAATAAATCATTTCTCATTATTCAATTTCCTACTTCCAATCTATAAAGCTTAGACATGGACATGGATACAGATATACAATAAATTCAAAAAATTATAAGACATAGATACATATATATATATATATATATATATATATATATATATATATATATATATATATATATATAAGTAAATTAAAGATCTTAGTTTATGTATATATAATTACAAAATTTAAGAAAAAATTCATAATTCATTAATATTATTTTTATTAAAGATTTATAATATTTTAATATATGTCAATATAATTTTTATATATCATTTCTAATTTTTTTTAAAAATATTAATGAAAGCCGTGTTCAAGTCGTGTCTTAGACGTGTTTAAGTGTATTTAAGACATATCCAAGCGTGTTTAAGAGATGTCCAAACGTGTTCAAGACGTGTTTGAGACATGTTCAAATTAAAAAAATAATTTTTTTTAATCATACACATTCAGACATGTAAGACACATATATTGGATGCGTATCCCTATGTGTCAAATACGGATACATATCTAACACATAAATACACCTAAAAAATAACGTATCCATGCTTCATAAGTTCCAGTTATACATTGCATAGTTTTTTTTTTTTATTAATGATAGTCAAATTACTTATTTTAATGATGATTTTTTAAACATTATAAACTTGGTTTTTAGAAGCTCGGAGAAAGTGAAACAATAAAAAACAAAGATATTAGAAGATATTATTAGATGTTCTTTGAAAAAAAATTGCTTACAAGACATCATTCAATACGGTCTATCTCAAACTTTAATCATTATATGTATTCAATTATATTTTCCTTTTTTGAGTGAAACACTAACCATATATTTTTTAATATTTATTTTATTATTAGTCTAAAAATAAATATTATTAGTATTCTTTTTTTAATAATCTTTTTAAGTATATAATGTGGATCAATAAAAAATAAATATTAAAAAATATTTAAAAATGTGTTGCTATTATTTTTTTTATTTTAATGTCTGAGTTAGCATATTATGATTAACATCTATATAATCTATATAATACAAAAAAAGAAGATACGTGACTTAAAATTTTATCATGTGTTATCTAAGTTAATTAGTGTTCTGGACCGTGATCCGGGATCTCGCTCCATAGGATCAACCCGACATGCACACTACCGGACTCCTCCTAACTGGCATAGAAGAAGACTCACGACGTATTCCGGACCACGGATTACGGTCCTTAAGCGATGTTAGGATGCGACATCGTGGTTGATAGATTCACGCAGAGGATGAATTCCTAAATATCCGTAACTGTCAATCATCAACTTACGATATTATAGGGTTTATAGATATCTTTGATGGCTAGATACTTTCCATATCTTAATCCCAGATTTACAGGGACGTGTCCTATAATAATGGAAAGATGATCCTCATCAGGATACTAATCCTAAATTACCTGCATTCAGTAAGGATCCTATTAGAATTCTGTATACGCTCTATAAATACATGGTTGAACCATCCTAAGAAGGTAACTTTTAACCCAATCTCTAAAACCTTCTTGTGCACTGCCTGACTTGAGCGTTGGAGTCCCTTTGCAGGTACCTGCCCCCCTGTACAACATGCTCAGCCGCTGCTCGAAGAAGAAATCACCGTTACGTGCTTACCTCAGGTACTTTCTGAACCCGATTCAGAACATTGGCGCCGACTGTGGGGAACCATAAAATTCTAATCCCACCCAACTATGATGAATACGAGGCAAAACTCGAGAAGAGACGCTGCACAAACCTCTGTCAACCAGAGACAGGATCCTGACATGCAACATCCACCACCACCACTGCCTTCACTCGTGGCTCAAACCTCCGCTGTGAGAAATCAAGCACCCGGATCAGGAAGCCGACATGATGGGCACTCCACCTCTTTTTCTGAGGAGTCTCCTAACCCATCACACAGGATTTCTGTCAGGGAAAGACTTGAATTCTCAGCCCAGAAAGGTAACCAGAGCCTTCAAGAGCGCAGGATTCCGGTACACCAACATTTGGGAATCCCGAACAACAAGTTCGATGACCGTGCATCCCGCTCTGAACGCACACATCAATCTCGGGGTTCCCAACGCCAATTTCAAGATATGTTACAGCAACACATGGATTTGCTCAATGACCAATTTAGGAGGCTGGAAGACATGCAGAGCGCCATGCATGAAAATCAACCAAAACTGCGCCACCGTGATAGACGGACCGACGTGGAAAATAATAAAAGGAGGGCCCACGATGATGAGGGAATTCCCAATACTCGGGACAATAACCGGAATCGCGGAACCATGGAACAACCTTTCTCCGATCAACTCATGGAGTTCCGGGTTCCGAGAAATTTCAAGTTTCCTCCAAACTTGGAAATCTATGACGGAACCACGGACCCCCAGGAACATATAAACGCCTACAAGCAGTCCCTATGTTTCTACGGCGGATCTATGGAATTGTTGTGCCGAGCTTTCCCTCTCTCCCTAAAAAAGAGGGCCCTCAAGTGGTTTACCAGCCAACCACGGGGGACCATCGTAGATTGGTCGGACCTTAAACAACGTTTTCTGCTGTAATACACCACGAGCAAGGAACAACCTAAATCCATTGAATCTCTGGCTAAGATCCGCCAAGGAAAGGACGAGAGCCTCCGAGATTACATTAGGCGTTTTATGGCTGCCTGCACCAATGTAGAAAATTTTGAAAATAGAATAGTCTTGCATTATGCCAGGAGTGCTCTACGGGTAGGCTCCGAATTCTTCAAGTCCCTGGCAAAAAAGAAGCCAGACAATCTGACCGACTTCCAGAAACGATCCGAGAAGTATGTCTACTTGGAGTAGGAAACAGAGGACCACACGAGGTGGGACAAAGGCGAGCCCCCTCACCACAAGCCCAACCAGAATTCCTCAAGGTCGTGACCCTCAAAGGGTAGCCCACCGCAGAGGAATTATTCTGACTACACTCCTTTGAACACGCCTCGGGAAACAATCTTGAGGGAAGTGATGAACACGGAGTTTCAGAACGTCTGAAGACTGCCCCCTATCAAGAAACACAAGTAGAAGGATCACTCCAAACATTGCACATGACATAAGGTCTATGGCCACGATACAGAAGATTACTATCAGCTGCGTGATGCCATTGAATTTTTAATCAAGGCCGGATGCCTGCAGCAGTATATCCTTCGTGTACAAAATAATGAGGGGGACAATAGACGCAGAAACAGTAGACGTACCCCGCGTCGGAGTCCGTCCCCTCCGCGCAGAAGAAGGACAATAAGTCCTAGGAGAAGATCCCGGACTCCACCTCACCGAGATAACAGCGATCGGCAGGGCCGGACCAGGAACACTCCCCCCGTTGATAATGACGACCATCGCACCGAGCCCAATAGGACGATCCATACCATTGCCAGTGGCTTTTCCAGAGGGGGATCTTCCAATGGAGCTCTAAAGAAAGCCCTTAGAATGGCAGTTTTTAGCGTGGTCCACTCAGAACTAAGAACACAAGCGGAGAATAGAAAAGCGCCTCTCATCACCTTTTCAGACGAAGACTACGGCGGCATAATCCCGAACCACGACGATCCACTCGTCATCTCTGGGGTAATTTCCAATGCTGAGGTCCGCCGAATTTTCGTCAATCAAGGGAGCTCAGCCGACATTATGTTCCTAGATCTCTATCAGAAGTTGGAGCTCCCGTAATCCGACTTGATTCCCTATGTAGGAGAACTGACGGGTTTCACTGGTGAGAAGATCACCCCAGTCGGATATTACGAAACCCACCTGACCCTCGGATCATCTAAACTCTTCAGGATTGTCAAGGTAAAGTTCCTGGTTGTGGACTGCCCCTCGGCTTATAACATTATCCTAGGCCATCCTTCTCTCAAAGCCCTTGGAGCGGTAGTATCCACCACCCACCTCGTGATGAAGTTCCTCAATAAAAACAACGATGTCGTCACTGTTAAAGGCGACCAAGTTGATGCCAGAAAATGCTATAATGAGAGCTTGAAGATTTGTAAAGTGCCCTGGAGGTCGAGCCTCGTTGTCTCCACCCCGACTATCAACCAGGTTAACATATTAATGACCGAGTTGGACGTCAGAGAAGAAATCCGGGGTACTCAACCCCAACCCGAAGATGAACTGGAGTCTCTTCAGCTCGGGACCAACCCAGAACAGGTCACCAAGATCGGAGCTCGTCTGGGTGAAAAAGAAAAACAACAACTCTCGGAACTCTTGTTGAGGAACAAGGACCTTTTCGCTTGGACTTCCTCCGACATGCCCGGACTCGACCCCAGCTTTATTTGCCACCGATTGTCAATTAAAGAAGGTACCAAGCCGATCGCACAAAAGAAGAGGAAGGTCGGACCTGAGAGACAACAAGTCATCGAAGACCAAGTTAAAGAGCTACTAAATGGTAACTTCATCAGAGAAATTTCCTATACCATATGACTTTTCAACGTGGTTCTGGTAAAAAAGTCCAACGAAAAATGGAGAATGTGCGTAGATTATACTGACCTGAATAAAGCCTGTCCCAAGGACCCATACCCACTCCCCAATGTGGACAAATTAGTGGATGACTCCTCGAGATTTAGATGGCTCTCGTTCATGGATGCATATTCCGGGTACAACCAGATTCCCATGTACGCTGGGGATGAGGATAAAACTGCTTTCATTACCGACAGGGCGAGCTACTGCTACAAGGTCATGCCTTTCGGCCTAAAGAATGCAGGAGCCACCTACCAGAGGATGATGAATAAGGTTTTTGAAAATCAAGTGGGAAAGATGCTAGAAGTCTATATAGATGACATGATAGTAAAGACCCCACACAGCGGATCGCACGCGGCAGACCTCGATGAAGTATTTGCACAACTCCGAAAGTACAACATGAGGTTGAACCCGGAGAAGTACGCTTTCGGGGTCCAAGCCGGTAAATTTTTAGGGTTTATGCTAACTCATAGAGGAATAGAAGCCAATCCGGACAAATGTCAGGCCGTCCTCAACATGAGAAGTTCCCGGAACGTCAAAGAAGTACAACAGCTTACGGGGCGCATAGCGGCCCTCACAAGATTCTTAGCCAAGGCCACTCACAAGTCTCTCCCCCTGTTCAAATTGCTCAAGAAGGGAAAAAGTTTTGAATGGACCCAAGAGTGCGAGGACGCCTTCACATCATTAAAAAACCTCTTGTCCTCCCCTCCTATCTTGACGAGGCCGGACACCGGGGAGACACTCTACTTGTACCTATCCGTCCACGATAAGGCCGTAAGCTCATTCTTGATCCGGGAAATCGACGAAGGACAGAGGCCTGTCTACTTCGTAAACAAAGTCCTCCAGGGCCCCGAGCTTCGATACCAAAAGGTTGAGAAAGTTACCTTTAAGCTCATTATCACCGCAAAAAGACTTTGGTAATACTTCCAATGCCACCTAATGGTGGTAAGAACAGACCAACATATCCGGTAAATGCTACATAAACCAGATCTGGCCGGGCGAATGATTGCATGGTCGATTGAACTTTCAGAGTTTGGAATTACATACGAACCACGACTTGCAATAAAAGCCCAAGCATTGTCCGACTTCCTGGTGGAACTCACAACAGACAACGGCGACCCTAAAAAAACCTTCTGGACCATTTTTGCCGACGGATCATCGAACCCCAAAGGAAACTGGGTCGAGCAACTCGATCATGTTCTCTGGGCATACCGGACCACTCCACATTCCACCACGGGAGAGACCCCTTTCAAACTGACCTATGGCTGCGAGGCCATGATCCCGGTGGAGATAGGGGAGCCCAGCTGGCGCTACCAACAGTTCTCATCCGACAGGAACCCCGGTCTAATCAGAGAGGACCTGGACTTGTTCGAAGAAAGAAGAAACGTAGCTCACATAGGGGATGTCGTCCTTAAGCAGAAGACAGCGGCTAAGTACAACAAGAAAGTGGTCCCAAGAAAATTCCAGCCGGGCGACCTAGTGCTCAGGAGAGCCAACATAGGAGGGAAAAATGTCTCCCAAGGAAAAATTAGCCCTTAACTGGGAAGGCCCCTACTGTGTCGTCACCAGTACGGGTAAGGGAGCTTACACCCTGGAAACGTTATCTGGAACCCCGGTCAAGAATTACTGAAATGCGGATAAACTAAGAAAATACTATAGCTAAATGCCCCTAGTGGCTTAGCCCTCTAGTAGAATTATGTTTGATCCGTCCTTGTTTTGAATAAATACGCTTTGTACGGACTCTCGTCCTCCCAATATCATCAATAAAATAGTTATTCAGATACCAAATCTGGTCCAACGCGCGACACTAACTATTACAGTGTCAAATGGATAGGAGGCAGTACGGATCATATGTACACACTCCTTCTTTATACCTAAACCAAGAAGGGGTCCCAAAATCTATATGATTATTAGGGTACCTACCCCGGGCAAGGTTAAATAATGTTGATGCCTTAGGTAAAAGGGTTTTCGCGCAAGATACCCCGAGCCAGGGCGCTACTCCTACCTATATCCGCTATGCCAAACGCTTCCCATGACAAGCATTGGAACATGGATTAAGGTTTTACTTTGCCTAAATATAAAATTTTATAGACGTTTGATTGTTATAAACGTTAATTACAGACCAAGGCATTATTCCCACCTAAGTCAAGTGGAATGCCATCCACTCAACGGTATGAGTAAAGGATCCCGGACCATGGTTTTCTATTACCACAAACAGTTTTCTAAGTCCGTTAAAACAAATATAAAAATGGGCGTTGGACCCAAGTCAGACCGTGAAAAAAGAGGATGAACGGCGGAACAAAGTAATTAATTATAAAACCTCAATCATGGGGTAATTATCCATACAAGTAACAAAACCCCACGCAGGGGGCAGAAAATAGGAACTAAAAAAAGCAAGAAAAGCTTAAACGTCGGTCTCTTCTCCTTTCGGGATCTGAATAACCTCTGGGTTGCCACCAGGAGCATTCGCGGCTAACTCCGCTGCAGCTACAAGCTGGCCGTTATGAAAGATTTTATCCGGGGTAACACCCTCCAAGATAAGGGCGACCCCGGGATTGAAATGCTGGATTTGCACCATGACATTCTGGAACTGCTCTCCCCCGACCTTTTCAACTACCTCGTCCAGCTCCTCCACCTCCTTTTCGAGCTCTATCACCTTGGCCCTCAGTGCGTCAATGCTTCGGTCGGCTTCGAGCTTCTCGGTCTTCTTGGCAGCCTCAGAGCCCACCAGCGCCTTTTCCAATTCGAGGACCCTCTTTTCCAGCTCGACGACCCTTGCCCTAGTATCCTCGTTTGTTTTTAAGGACACGGTCAGTTTTTGGCCAATTTCCTCCTTTTCTTTCTTCAAAGTCTTCAGCTCTTCCGACGCCCGCCTATCAGCATTCTCGATAGTCTCCTCGATTACACGGATCTCGGCCGCCGCCCGGAGAGCTTGCCTTTGAAGTGCGGCTAAGGTTTGGGCCAGACCTTGGTCAGCGATATGCTGCCTCACCTCGCCACTTAAGAATCGCCCAGCTATGAAGGGCCCAGGATCGAAGTGCCCCATGATGATTGGCAAGAAGTCTGCCCTTTCCCTTTCGCCGCCCTCCGACGACCTTCCATCGTGCTCGGAAGGCCCTTCGACAGTTTGCCTTTTTTCTCCCTTTAAAACTGTGGGTAGGGGAGCCCGGCTGATCTTGTTCTCCGATAACAACACCCTGGTCAGAACGGCTGCGGAGGAAGAAGCCGCAGTCTTCTTCCCCTTCCTTGAAGAATGCAGGGTAACCACGGAAGACCCAGAAGTCATGTTGCTAACTGAAAGAAAACAGAAACAAGTACAGTCAGCACATCATGAAACATTGATACATGAAGATAGAGCAAACACCTAGGGATACTACGGGTAAAAATGCCCTAATTCCTACCTAATAAAGCGTAAAGAAGATCATCACCATGGATACAAAGAACATCTCTAATATTGATGTTCCCATGCTTCTCGACATATCGGGTTATGAACTTGACAGTCCTAAGCTCCGCGGGGTCGAGATCTTCCTCCTCTTTTTCAATCAAGTCGATGAGCACATCCCAACAGCCTTGCGTCCAGTAAAGCGAAAATGCTGGCTTCCCGTCCGGTTTGAAGAAGAATGGTTGACATCCCTCCTTGGCCTTCACCTTGAAGAATGCAGTCTTAAACCCTTTGAAGCTTTTTTTGAAAACATCAAAGGACTTACGACCAAGCCGTGACCGGGTGACAAGCCAACTTGTTTGCTTTATCGTCCCTTGGGTGTTTATTCTTGTATAAAAATAAAAAAATGTGTTCACTGAGCACTTAAGGCTTATTAACCGGTAAAACCTCTCGAACGAGATGATGTAGCCCCAAACGTTAGGATGGATCTGCGAAGGGGCCACATGGAGAGTACGGAGGACAGCCATTTGGAAGTCAGAAAATGGCATCCTAAGCCCCAACTTGAGGAAAAGTGGCTCATACAGGAACATGAAATGTGAACCAGCTTCTCGACAGGAACACACTCTCTCACTCCAGCTTGGATAGACAACTTCGAATTCGTCGTCTCGAGCTTTGTTCACAGTTAACTCCAAGGCAAATAAGGATTCTCGGAGTACGGTTTAGCTCGAAAACTTGGACTGATGATCCCATACGTCGTTCCCCACCCAGGGGCATACTAGCCCGGGACCCCGCCGAACTCGAATCAGCTCGTCCTCTGCTGGGTCACGGACGTCGTGGAGTGGGGGATGGACTCTAGCCTTTTTTTCTTTGGCCATGAAAATCCTAAGAACATCCAAAGAAGTCGGTAAGCAAATATCAGAATAGATAACCTCATAGATTCAGACACAGAGAGAGTGAAGTAATCCAAACCTCCCCTACTGACCTCCTGTCCCACCAGAAACAAAGCATTCAGGGGGACTGCTCCGCAGCGCATGGCGCAGCGAAGATGGTGTTTCAGGGAGGCGACAAAATCTACCTAAATCACTAAGCTCTATCTGAAGGAAAGCAAAACTAGAAATGCGAAGTTACTCTACTCTTTAAAAAGTTATTAACATTCTGAAAATGCAAATAATGAGGAGGTTGACAGAAAGCTACTTACTACGTAAAGGCAGAATGCTTGAACAGTGGAGAAGCTGCGAGTGGTTGGAAAGCACTCAAAAGAAGCCAAAGTTTTCGCCGCACGATGTTTTCAGTGAAGGAGGCCAAAAACAGTAAAGTAAGGAAGACAAACTTTTGACTCTTATTTATAAAAGGGTTGAATGGTTAAGGGACATTTCTGTCCTCTCCGACGCAAGTTTAAAAGGTGCTCATCATGGCTCGCGGAGTTCTAGGCACGTCTCTCTGATGAAATCGCAACACGTGGCCCACACAACTGTAATAGCAGTTGAAAGGACGGTTACACAGTAATCCAAAGCGTCATACGGATGTTAAATGAGAACTCGAGTTTGTACTGCGGATTCCAGCTTCAACTCACTATTAACGTCACGGACTATGTGCTAACACCGAGGTGCAATTGTTGTGACGATTATGCCGAGTTGGCATTGGACCTATCCCGACAATGTCTTTACGGGGTTATACCGGGATAAGCGTTGGACTCATCCCGGCAGCGTTACCTCGGTGGAAAAAATATATATATAATGAAAGTCCAGAACAAGTACAGAAAAGGTAAAAGCCTATTGAATCATCTTCATTCCATACATCGTCATACATTCGAAAAAAAGGAAAAGGAAAATATTGAGACATGGAATGTATAAAGATATCCCGAGAAAGGGGGCAAACATCTCCGGCTGCCTGAATCATACCCCATCCACATCTCCAAACCTCGGTCTCTTAAAAAAGTGGATTGACTTTGAAGAACATTGGCAAACCGGGGTCATAATCCCGGAGAAAATACCAAAGTTCCTTACATTGCTTCTCCGCGATGCAACTAAAGACTGAAATCTTCTTTCGCTTGTTGGAAGGGGTACGACCTCTCTAGCTGAAGAATCCCTCGCCGGCATCAACCATTCCAAGTTGCCTCAAGTTACGGAGCAGTTACAGCGGCCTTTCCACCCCGGAACAGAGTGAAGCCACTTCGGAGTAGAAATCCTCCGCTCACTCGTTCCTCTCTCATCTTCTCAATGGATAACGGCAGAAGCGGATACCTGCTGCTTCCTTGAAAGCAAGTTAAAGAAAGCAGACCACCCCTGTTTGCTCCAAGGGGGTCCTCACTTCCTTCGACCCAGCATCCTTGCATATCCAGCCGTTACTACGAAGAAGAACGGCCAGGTGCTTTCAAATAGCCCACCAAGAAGATGGAAAGAGGAACGGTATGCCCCGTCGGGTCCCCATGCAATAGTAGACGAAGGCATTGGCTCATCCTGGTAACACGTTGGATCAGACACCGCCGTGTACGCCAGGAGAGAAAGGCTTCCGCCTCCCTAAACGCATAGCAACCCAGTTTTACGCCAAGAAAGAAAGGCCCTTGTCGAAAGGAAAAAACATTCGGGGAAGATCAAACCTCTTCAAGAACTTTGGAAAAAATAAAAGTATAATCTCTGCAGATGATGAAGCTCTCTTCACAAAAGTGAGAAATAAAGAAAGAACTACACTCACTCTCCTGAAAGAAATCATCTTTATTCGAGAATGAAAAAGAAAGGAATACAAGCTCACGGAGAAGCATTCTCTACTTATAACATGCATGAGGGGTTCTGATTGGTCCCGTAAAAGGTGACCTGATCCCATGAAGTCAGCTGAAGTAAATGCTTCTAATCTCTGATTGGTCACAAAGATAAGGAGCAGTTGAGAAAATTCGTATGAAACTGACATTGGGAATTAAAGAATCACTACTCCCCAATAAAGTCTAAGTATCAGTTTCCCAGAGAATTGCAGTCTGTTACCTTCAGAGATCGCGTTTAGAATTTATGTTGAACATATCTCCAGGAATTCCTAGTACTCTTACTTGGGGGCAGAAATCTTTACTCGTAACTGAATAGGACGAGGACATCGGTAATAGCCCGGGGTCTAACATCTATCCGTCGAATTACCATATTAGCCATATGATGGTTGATCCGTTCTAAACTTGACTCTGGTTTGTCTCATCCTAGAGCCAAGCTGGGGGCAACTGTTCTGGACCGTGATCCGGGATCTCGCTCTATGGGATCAACCCGGCATGCACACTACCAGACTCCTCCTAGCTGGCGTAGAGGAAGACTCACGACGTATTCCGGACCGCGGATTACGGTCCTCAAGCGATGTTGGGATGTGACATCGTGGTTGATAGATTCACGCAGAGGATGAATCCCTAAATATCCGTAACTGCCAATCATCAACTTATGATATTATAGGGTTTATAGATATCTTTGATGGCTAGATACTTTCTATATCTTAATCCCAGATTTACAGGGACGTGTCCTATAATAATGGAAAGATGATCCTCATCAGGATACTAATCTTAAATTACCTGCATTCAGTAAGGATCTTATTAGGATTCTGTATACGCTCTATAAATACATGGTTGAGCCATCCTAAGAAGGTAACTTTTAACCCAATCTCTAAAACCTTCTTGTGCACTGCCTGACTTGAGCGTTGGAATCCCTTTGTAAGTACCCGCCCCCCTGTACAACACGCTCAACCGCTGCTCGAAGGAGAAATCACTGTTACGTGCCTACCTCAGGTACTCTCTGAACCCGATTCAGAACAATTAGTAAATGTATTAATCTTTTGACATATGACAAATATATTATCTAATTTTCTATCATGTGTCAACAACGTAAAAAGAATATTGACACATATAAAAACATTATCACTTATACATCAATATAATCAATCAATAAATATAATCAATTAATCAATGTAATTAATAATTATTATAGTTAATATATAAAAATAAAATATATAGTTTAAAATTTTGTCAAACTTCATCCAAGTCAATTAATAAATGTATTAATTTTTTAATATATGGTAAATATATTACCTAATTTTTTACCATGTGTCATATGATGTAATAATTAAAAAAAATTGACACATGTAAAACAAATTGCCTCTTATACATAAAAAGAAAAAAGAAATAAATAAAACAAAAAATTACAAAAAGAAAGAAAGAACAAAAACTAAAAAGAAAATGAATTAAAAAATGTCAAAAAACTTAAGAAGTCAAATATCAAATAATTAATTAATTAATGTGTTATTTTTATTTAGCATACTTAAATTGTATGAACTAAATGTATAGCTTAAAAATAGTTAAAGAATTAGAATACATTAAGTATTATTTAGCAATATTGATATAGACTATTGTACTTTTATACAAATATATATTTTTTCAATTGTCACTAGAATATCTATCAACCTAATATTTTTTTGGATAGAATTTGGTATTAGTGGTTACTTTGATGTAACTTTGATAACACAAGTGAAAAAATTAAGGATTTAATTTGTAATATAATTTTATATAAAAATATCATTAATGAACTTTTCTCTAAATATTTAATATTCAATAGTATTCAATAATAATTATAAAAGAAGACAATTTTTTTGCATTAAGACTTAGTCGATAGGGATAAAAAGTTAAGAGAATAATTTCATTATAATTTCATTTGTATTCCATTTATGAATATTTTAATTGACGATATGTTAAAATGACTATAAATGATAATATAATTTTTATATTATGAATTATTTTAGTATAACTTTAAGAAATGAGTTCCGATTGTAGTACTTAGAAATATTAATTAAGTAGTATGATTATTTAATGAGATAATTTAATTGTACAAAAATGATGGACTAATGTGATAGGAGCAAGAATAGTAACAAGAAATATATTAGTAACAAGATTTATATTCCTCGATTGTATTTAATACCATCAAATGTTGAAAACTATAACAATCAATCTTTCATGAAAAATATAGATCAATACCTTAATGAAGAGAATTTATAGCGATAAAAATTCAAATGAATAAAAAATATAAAGATTAATAACTTAACAATATGAATTAAAATCTAAATAAGTGATCCAAAAAAATTCTAAATGAGTAAAAATATTAAAAAACTATAGAATCTAAAATTAAAATTAATTGAAATTATATAAACAAATTATTTATTTTAATTTTTTCTCTAATTATTCCATGCGTTGCGGGGATACAAAATTCTAATTTAGTATTATAGTATTGTTTTAAAAGTTTTAAAGATTTAAAAAATTAAATACATTGTTTAAAATTAAAGACAATAATAGCCCAACTTGTTAATGGTGTGGGGGTAAGAATGGCAATATACCACGACATGTATGAGTGTGTTTGAAAAAGTTAGAAAAAATAAATTATGTTGATAATCGATTATATGTATAATTAATTATTGTAAAAATCGATTATAATCAGAATTTGTTGTTGTTTGTGTATGTTTATTGAAAAGTGATTTTAAGGTAATCTATTTCGTTTATATGACGCGAAAAAAATTATTTTTACATAATAAATTACGAAAAAAAGTATAAAGTTATTTTATTTATAATATTTGGTGGAGAGCCATTGGAGTTATTATGTGAAATGCTTCTCTCATTAAAGCATAGTTAAAAAAAATTATCTAAAAATAAAAGTTTTTTATGAAAACAGTTCATATTATGAACTTGTGCTAAAATAGTTTTTTTATGAAAATAAATTTTTTTTTACAAATTAATCTAGATACTTAAACATAGCTGATTTTTTATAAAATAATTTTTTTCTAAAAAAATAACTAAATGAGAAAGAATTAATTTTTCCCAAACAAACTCTACGTGTCTAAAAATGTCTTCTTCTGTAATAGTGAAGACTATTGTGAGCACAAAGCACGTGCGTGGCACGAGCAAACACCTTCCCGCCCAAAAGTTGTTAACGAGCCTAACGAACCAACCAGTGACACAAATCGCGAGCCTCCACCTCCGAACTACTTTCCAGAGTTTCCTCAGAATCGCACCCTAACTTCCATTCCTTCTTTCCTCTCTCTCTCTCTCTCTTAGTGAGTCAGTACTTCCAACCAAATGCAGCAGAGATCTTCAAGCTCAAGTTCGCGCGGTTCAGGCGATGATCACGGATCCATCAACATTGGTGCAGATCAGCAGCAACACACAAAGCAGCGAAGAAGGACCGCCGATGATGATTTCCTCGATGGCCTTCCGCTTTACTACCACCGGAACGCCACCGTAAGGAGGGACTTTTCCCGGTCACGATCGCCGGAGAAATGGATTCACGCAATTCCTGTGCTTGTGCTGCTATGCATCTTCACTCTCTGGTGGTTCTCTTTTCCAGGTGCGTACTATTACCACCAACCTCAACACAATTTCACATGTTTTCTTTTGTTTTTATTATTATTTTCTTTAAATGCTTGCTGATTTGCGACATTCTCGTGTACAAGGTTTTGGATTATATTATATGTTTATCGTGCGTTCAGATTTGTGATCGATAGACAACAAGAAAATAATGCAAGAGAAAGAGGGAAAGGTGAAGTTTAAGATGCAAGATTAAGTAAAATTAGGACAGAAGTACAGAACCTAATATCAAAGCATCTATAAGTAATGATTTTAAATTGTGATTGCGTTACACAGTTATCAAAATTGTAGATAATTGTGAAAAAATACGACTGCTGCAAACTGCAGAGATCTATATAACCGTAATATTGTAGTTATAATTGTGGTTGCGGACCACAATTTAAATCTTACTTATTGTGGAGAATCAAAGGAATATTGCTTATTCATGCTGCTAAATTAAATCTGTCACTAATCCCAGTTAATAAGCGTTCATTTGGAATTACATTCAAATTGTTGATAATATCCTTTATTCTTTTGAAACAGTGGATGTGGAGATCAAGGATGGTAGAATTACAGCCATACGACAGATTGATACACCACTACTACCTAACGATACTCGTATTGATCTTACCATACTGGCAGTAGCTGCAACATCACCAATTCCCTCAATCCCTCAAAATCTGTCAGGCGAGGAGGGCGAAACTTACTTGCATCCTGCTAGTTCACCTAATTGAAGAATCGCATTTTCATCAATAAAGGGGCAGAGGCTGAAGGATTGAAGAATTTTTTAGTCAATTCTCTTCAGGTAAATTTGAGACGCTCATTAGATGAGATAGAATAGAAATATGATCTGAATCAGTGTTTCATTGAAAGTATTACAATTTGGTGTCCTTTGTCACACTGGGGGAAGAATGTTGAACTTCATACTTCGAAAGCATTCCAAGAAAACTACAACTGCTGATATGCTTTGTTGAATTTACATAGAGAAAAAGAGGGGGGGGGGGGGGAACTGTATTAAGATGACAAAACTGTAGCTTGTGACATTATGATCAATGACAGTAGTTCAATTTGTGTTCTGTGGACTTTCTGATGCAATTACAGCCAAGACATTAGGAAATAATTGGAATTTGGGAGCTCAAGCTCAATTTCCACCTTAAAGATCCAATTCATTCACCTCTCCCTCTTGACAGCTGCCCACCCATAGGTACATAGTTGAGCTCTTACGTGATGGTTGAACTCTACAACAATCCCTCCTTGGTGACTGCAAAAAGAAGTTTATGATTCAGTCAGTAAAAGTATCCATTTCAAAGTTGATACTTTAGCAACCTCAAGTTAATATGTTGAAGGAAGGTTTTGCATCTGTATGTCCGTAATGAAAAAGCATACAGCCTTTTCAGTCTAAAACATGCGCTTCGATATGTCAATACAAACATGTAAAGTAATAAAGTTACTAAAGTACACTTTTTGATAGGAAGAAATGAAAAGAAATAGACGAGGTTGATATCTCATTATATGTTATGCATGCATCAGTGTGAGTTTCGGAGCATCCCTACCCTTTGCCAGCGAAGAGGATCTGGTCTTTTTGAAACTATGATGGAATCGATTTCCTCTGGTGAGTCCATTTTCCACCGGCAGAGAGGAGGCGTAGATTTGTAACGAGAATAAGTACCAATAATTTGCTTCCTGGCTGGGTCATATTGAGTTCTGTTCATATAGAAAAGGAACGCTTTCTGACAGGGGTGTTTAGTTACAGGCCTTGTGTTAAATGCATATGCAGTGTAATCAGCTCTTCTATACCAATTGAGAAAGGTCCGCGTTGGCATCTCTAGCTCTCTAGGGGACAATATTCCCCTCATAACTTGAACCACATAGCCCCATGAAACAGAGATGGACCAATATCTGTCTTTGTCAAAGCAGATTGATTGTTGCATTATGCTACCTGAGTCTTGCTTGACGGATTTCATTAGGTGCTGAAGGGATTGTACTCGGCTCATCCTTGGGAATATCGGTTGCACTACATCAAGGTGGTGCAATGTCACTAGTGGGGTCACAGGATGTGCCCCCAGAAGGCCTAATAGGTCCCCATACACATCATACTGCACAAGCAAGAAAGATAGATATAAGCACATTTCAAATCCTTCCAAAAATAAAGAATCAAAATCACCAAGCAATCTTAGTAATAATAATACTATTTTTGTTATGCAAATAATACTATTATTTGACATTAGCGGTCAGGAAGCCTAATAAAATAATAATGTTAATTACCTGGTGAAACCCAGCTTCCCTGGTTAATGGCACCCCTAGCTCTGCCATGCAAGCTTGCATTCTATCATCACTGCCATATAAAGCAGGGTATCGCTGAATGCAACGATCCTGCATCTTTGCGAGTTCCTTGGCCAATGGATAGCTTATAGCAAATCCTCCCCCACCATATGCCATGGCATACGAGAAATGTATGTTCTGAACATGGCTCTCGGATGAGCTCCCAACGTAATAGAACTGAGTGTGGTCGTACTTGGAAAGAACTCTGACAACATTATCCACCACAAACACTGTGTCATCATCTCCCATCATAAACCATCTCGCATCCTCCATCCCAAGCTTCAATGTCTCTGTTACCACCCTCGAAATCCTCAATGCAGATCTCTGCCCCTGATGATTCGTATATTTGAATTTTGTAGTGTCCCCAGAAATTCGAATCTCTGGTAACCCCTCGTTTGCTCGAGTCCTCACTCTTTTATCCAACCACACTACCCCTCTGGTTTGATTAGGCTTCCACCATACCTTGATGTATTCTTTTCTTATGTCCCACAAATTTGATGAAGCGGCTATCCCAAAAACAATGTGTTTAAGCTCCGTGTCTTGTCTTTGAGATAACTGATCAAGGGGTATTTCTTCTTCTTCTTCTTCTTCTTCCTCCTTTTCTTTTTCATCCTCTCTTATTTTTCTCTCTTCAGCAACAGTACTTTCAACGATATCTGTATTTGAGGATATATTACTACTCATCTCAAGTTGTTCTTGGGTGTCGGCATCTAAATGGATGGAGGCGGAACAATCTCGTTTGTTATTGGTAAAGAGGAGAAGGTTGGAAGAATAGAGGATGTATAGTACAATCATGATGAGGATCAACCAAGTGATGATGCGTTGCTTGGAAGAAGAGTACATTTGGTTCTTCCAGTTAAGCTGAAATTATTTGTTTTCTTGAGTCTTCAATTCCTTTCAGGTTGTTGCTTTACTATTTCTGTTTCAAGTGTGGGAATGGAGAAAGGTGGTGGTGGGATAGACATTCAAACTCAGAATTGTTCGGATCACACTAAAGAGAGAGAGAGAGAGAGAGAGAGAGAGGGTATTACTATTTTGTTTCCTTCTGGTGTTTCGTGCTTCTAAGTGAAGTTTGTTATGGCACTGGGCGAAGTTGAATGCGGTTAAAATGGAAGCAAGGTTGAAAATTGCATACCTGAATTTTCATTTTAATATGTTGTAACCCAATCCAAATTTGCATTGCATGGCAAGAAAAAGAGCGGGCTCTATCCTTTCCCACCCCCCTCCCCCCGAATTATTTTGCACAACTGTCCTTTTCCATTTATTTTTGGGTCAGATATCCTTTTCCATTTAAAAGCTGACCTTGAACTTTTGGGTTGGACCATTTGACCAATACAGCGTCCAGGAACCCTGGCCCATTATTTAAACTTAGAGGGCCAGGCTCAGAGAGAATGGACCCGCAGCAGACTTAAAAAGGTACTTCTCTTTTTGCCATTCATTTGTTGTCTTACTCTCTTCATCTTAATTGGCCTTGGTTTTTTGAACTTTGAAGTTCCTAGTGTAGCAAAGCAAAATGTTTCTCTTTTCATTTTTAGGTCAGATTACTCAAATTAAAAAACAAAATATTTTAGGTCAATTTTCGAGAACATGATAACCAAATGTATACAATATGACTCCTACCTAACCTTTTCTTAAAAATTTGACTGAAGTCAGTTATAATTTATCAAGATTTAAGAATGATTATTAACACCTGATCACACTCCCTCACACACACCTGGACAAAATGATACAGATGGCAGCACAAGTGGAGCAGTCACCTAGCAACTCTAGAAGCTCCTATTTATTAATTAGTTAACCAATCCGTCAGTGTTAGCTAGTTAGTTAATTAGTTATTGTATAGAAGCTTGTATATAAGCAAGTCTCCCATTGTAATTATGTACATTGATTCATTCTTCAATTCAGATTAACACAACTGGTTCCAGAACTCTCTCTTCTTTCTTTTTAGTCACAATTTTATTAATTATTGGATAAGTAAAAAGATTAGGACCACTCATCAATTTAAGAATCAATTAACAATGTCAACTTTTAGCAAAAAAAATTTTTGGTTATCTAGTATTTTTCTATTTTACGGATCCCACCTACATTTGCCCAATGTGGATGAACTTTTCTTATTTTCGCCCTTACGGATGAAATTGATCAGGGGCCATGAGCCACTCGAATCAAAATGAATAATAATGTGAAGATCTTGTCGCCACCAAAAGACCAATTATCAAGAGCAATAAATACAGGTTGAGGGATAACTATATAACCATTACAATCAACTCTAGGGAGCCCATGAAACAGGATATATAATAACCTTTCGAATTTCGAAGGACGGGTAAAATCCGAAAGCGATCTAAGCCAAGGACAAAACCGCTTCAAGTATCAAAGTTATCTATTACCTACTGCAGATAAGATGATTGTCCAAATTCCAAAAAGCAGTTCACATGAAGATGGGACCTGATCAGCAGCATCCATCTGATCTGGGGCTGGGCCTACACTCTCTCACTTGTCACTTTATATCGCCATCTTATCTCAATCTACGTTTTATTTGTTATGCTCCCTTCTACAAGGTGTATTTTCTTTATTTGTGGGTATGATTGTTAAACTATATAGAGATAACAATAAAAGTTACTTCAACTAATAGAATCCAACTGCATTGAAGCAAATATATCACCATAATTTTTTACTGGGGCTTGTTAATATAATTCCTATGTATATTTAAAAGTGAATAATAAAAAGTATAAAAATTGAAGGAAAACTTGAGAATAAAAAACTTTTATACTTACAAAAGCATGCTACTAACCCAAGGGGTAGGCTTAGGCTCCCAGAAGTAGATAATTATTTAATGTGTAAGTAAATATACAGGTATAAGTTTAAATTTCAGTCACACTAATTTTTTGAAATTAAATCATTAGAAATATTTTTATGAATTTTTTAATCTTAATATAAATAATTTATCTTTAATCAAATTAGAAAGATAAATTAATTAAGATGTGTATAAATTAACTCAAATACTACTAATTACAATACAAATAAATGCATAGTATTAATAATTGATAGTACCCTTTTTGCTCACTGCCTAGGTGAGTATTGGCGCTCAATAATTCTTGACAAACGTATGAAGTAACCCAATTGTATTATTTGTTTTTTACAAGAAATTGGAGAGCGAAACAGATAATTAATAGAAAAATTAAGTTATAAAATCTGAAACAAATAATAAGTAAAAAAACAATGCACGTACATAAAGAAAAAAACAAGTAAAAAACCAATGGCCAAGTGGATTACACAAAAGATTTAATGGGATTGCATATATTTACAAAGATAAATCCAATGGTACAGTAAACAGAAAGTAACTAATTTTTATTTATATATGTCTAAGAGATTATTTATGTAGCATTATTCTAGTCAATAAGGCGACGACAAAAACACAGATAAATAGCTTATAATTTTATAATGATATTATTCAATATTACGTCTATATGATCATAATTTTGTTATCTAAATGTACTCTATTCTTTAAAATTAAGATCTTTAATACTTTAACTCTTTTTTTTTTTTCTGTTGGTACTATACCTTAACTCTTTTTCATTCTTGTCGTTCGAGCTAAGACGGAGTAGTGCAAGTAAAAAAAAAAAAAAAACCCGACGGAGTAGTGAAATCTTCAATTTAGTAGTGTATGATGTAAATGATATAAATGTATAATTTAAATAAAACAAAATTAATGTGTGTTATTCTGAGTGAAAAGAATTTAAATTTTTTAAATATGTGATCTTAAATTTAATTCTTAAATTTATATGTATGAAAATAACATTGTTAAAAGGAATTATCGATTAAGTATCTGATCGTATTTTGTAAGATTAGTCTATCACTTATTGTGTTGTAGGAGATATTCTAAAAAAAAAAAAGAAATCAAACTAAACTTTTTTTTAAGTAACAAAAACAATATTTTTTTTTTGTTTCTCAGAGTGTTTTTTACCTAATATAAGTGAATCTTCTGAAATACGGTTAGACACTTAAGTGAATTTTTTTTAATAATAATATTTTTATACACATGAATCTTAAAATTAAATTCAAGATTATATACTTAAAAGACCTAAACACCTTCTACTTGAATTCACACATGTCGGTTCATTTTGAAACATTTTTTGTTAACTAATTTTAAAACAATTTAAAGTATTACAAATGAGGACAGGGCCATAAAATTACATTAGAGAGCCCCAAACGTCCGTTTGGACTTCATCTCAAACAGAAGTTTCAGCCCCAAGATTAACTCTGATTTTGATTTTGATTTTGATTTATTTTTTGTTAAAATAAGTAATTCTGATGGTGATAGCTGCTTGATGTTCGTTTGCACTGTGCAGCATCTTTTAGCCCAAAATAAAGTTCAACCGTGCAAACTTAGGGTCGCAACACTACCCAGATATGCTCTTAATTTGCGTACTATATCCTTTTTCAATTTGTTGTACAATCGTAAAACTTTTGGCAATTTTACAACTGCGGGTAATATGGTGTGACTTATAATTCATCATCTTCACACGACCAATAACAAAAGATCAAAGCTTAATCCTACATCCCAAAAAAAGTTTTAATTTGAAGTAAATTTGTTTTAATACATTAGAGAGTTGTTACTATCATTGAAATTTATGACATTATTCAAATCTCTTCTCATCCAAACATGATAGATCATAACAAGGGATACTTGACTTAATTTGAACTCAATTACATATATTCCAGTTTTTGCTTTGTACCAGAATTTTTTTTTTCCTTGCAATATTCCGAGTTATTTGTGAATGGTTGATATTTGAGTTCCTTGATCCTTCACATTAAGAAGTTGTTGAACAAGTTGATCAAAGGGGGCTACTTCCCTTCCAGTCATTTAAGCACTAGCAGCTACATCAAATAGGTTAACATCAATCCTCATTTCAATCCAACTTTATGGGAAAATTATATACACATTAAATGTTGAGGATAATTTGTGGTCGTGTATCGCCCAGCATCTGCCAACATGGTCTCACGTGTCCACTTCCCAAAGCCTATCTTTTTGTGACCATGCCTTTCTGCAAGGTCCTGTACTTTTGTGCAAGATAGTGGGTATATTAATATTTCTTTTTTCTTTCCAGACCCGAATTAAAATGAGTAGATTTTTGCCATATTTGGTTGTCAGATTTTGCTTTTGTCCTCGGCTATAATTCCACCATCTCAGACATAGAAACACATAAACAGTATTGACCAGGGAACAACCTGCAGAGATCAACGTGCCTCAGCAGATTGAGAAGACGCAGTGCACATCCTCTGCTCTTGTTGCTTTTCTTGCTTGACAACCAATTTCCAGACTGTCAATTACTGAGAGCAGAAATCATTGAAGGTAAGTGGTTAAGAAGCAACAGAAGAAGTCACTTAAAGTAAAATTTTGATGTCTCAAATGTTTTGGGACTTGACACTTGAGAGAGAGAGTGAGCTCAGTGAAGAGGGTTATAGTTTCTAGGAAGAGGACGTGCAAGAGGCATGTGAAGTTTTGGTCCACAGGGATGGGAAGCCAAACCTTTTCAACAATGATTCAGATTCTCCCTTTTATATCTTTCTTCCACTTTTCCTCTTCCTTCCATTAAAAGCCATTTCTAGAAACTAAACTTCTCGTCGTGCGCTTTAATTTTCTGAAGAATAAGCAGAATACAACACAACCCATCAAGTTCATCAGCCCAGACAGCCTTCAATTTCAGAATTCCTGATCCAGCACAGCTGAACTTGAGGTATTCCAAGTCTGGTCATGCATTATATTGTATATACATATATATCCAACCTGATTCTTTATGTAGTAATTCACTTTTGAACATTTTCTTATGCTTCTCCAACTGTCCTAGTACAAACTGTGTCATATTATATTTATATCCCAACAGCTCATAAAGCAAGTTTATGAAGTTCTTCTTAATTATTAATTTGTTAAATTGCTTGCAAATTCTCCAGCAAGCAAACCATGGCTGCTGTAAAGTTTTCTTTAAATTCTGTTCTACTCTACCATGAGAAACATTCTTCGTTATGCAGAGCTTCCATCAATTATTATCACAGACAATTTGCTTTCCTAGTTTCTTTTCTATTACGTGTCCTTCTCTTCGGATTTCTCTGGCCCTAATGGACACAACAACAGCAAAACTGTTACGGTTCTGACATAATTAGCAAACCACCCAGACATTGTCTTAGTCTCAGTTTTTGATGCATTAATTGGTGTCTCCCTAAGGCCGCCAAATCAAAAACATTGATGTCTACCTCCTCCACTCATTTTAATCCAATCTCCCCGTCAGTAGACAAACGAAACTATCCTGAACTCAAAAATAAAAATTAGCGGAATGAACAAAGTTGAAATGACGAAATAAACCCCAGACAACTCATCATTTACCCTACAAGCCCCTGTCAGAGAACCAATCCCATTGTATTACATGCCAATGCATACTCCCAACTCTATCTGTATTGTTTTTAAAGTAAATTTTTTTATAAAGTAAGTAAATAAATATTTATTTACTCTTAAATTATTCAAAGGTTAAGATTACAATTTTATTTTATATTAAATTATGAGTAGATACATGTCACTCTATAATAACTTTTTTCCACTATCCGGAGTCCCCATTCCAAATTACTAACACTACCAAACTATTTGTTCCCCAGAAGGGCAAGCCGCAAGCCTGGGTTGGTACTTCGATAACAGCATATATTAATTCTGATAGCTAAAATGCTAGTTCTGAAGTACATGTCAACAAGTTTAATTTGAATTGAATCCCACAACTCATTCAATAACAATAATACAGAGTTTCAGACATAAACGAGATAAAAATTTAATATTTCTGGCAATCTCAGAACTCAGAAGTTTCACACATGAAGTAACTAATTTGTATCAATGTTCCCATATCTGAAAACATTAACTTATATATGCATATGAATGCAACAGAGAGAGAGAGAGAGAGCGATGGAGCAGTCAGAGAAATCATCATCAGTGAGAACGGCATTTCCAATTCCAAGAGACCCTCGTGGCTCGCTCGAAGTCTTCAACCCTTCCTCCTCCTCCTCCTCCTACTCGACCGAGAAGCCAATCAACTCGCCGTTGCGTTCCCAACCATCGTGGAAAACCTGGATAGAACCACGCACCAGCAACGACCCACAGCCACGCAATTCCAACTCCACTCCTTCCGATGAAATCGCCAACACCTCCTGGATGGCCCTCAAGGACCCCACTCCGCAGCCGCAGACACTCTCCCCCGAATTTGGCGCGGCTGCGCAGAGGGCGGCGGAGTGGGGATTGGTGCTGAAAACGGACACGGAGACCGGGAAGCCGCAGGGAGTGGCGGTTCGGAACTCCGGCGGGGAGGAACCGAGCGCGAAGGTCGTGGCCGGCGGAGGTTCAAGAAGGGACTCGAACAACTTAGTGAGAAGCTCCGGCGAGTCCTCCGACGATGGCGGCAGAGAATTCCGGGGGATACCGAGGGTGTCGGAGGACTTGAGGGACGCTTTGTCGGCGTTTCAACAGACTTTTGTAGTTTCGGATGCTACCAAACCCGATTACCCGATCATGTATGCCAGTGCCGGGTTCTTTAACATGACGGGTT
The DNA here is from genome assembly GCA_029884595.1 of Ormosia semicastrata. NCBI lineage: Eukaryota > Viridiplantae > Streptophyta > Magnoliopsida > Fabales > Fabaceae > Ormosia > Ormosia semicastrata. The sequence goes on from JAQQTO010000038.1 coordinate 13,047,289, forward strand.
ACACATCCAACGAGGTCATAGGGAGGAACTGGTACGCTAATTTAATTTCCTTCTTTTCTTTGTTAAACCTTAATTTTGTTACATAATAACTTGGTTTTCAGTTAATTTCTAACAATCAATTTTTTTTTAATGCACGCCATTAAAAAAAGTCTTTTATTATCCTTTTTGTAAATTTTCCAATTATAATTTATCATAATTGTCCTTTGTGAATTATTAAATGTGATATTAGATTGTGATAAAAAAAAAATTATTAGAATGGTCTTTTAGTTATAATAGTGATTGAATGATTAATTTCACAACAGGTTAAAAATCACAAAATGTAATGTTAGATGGTGATAGACAACTTTCATACTATTTTTAGACATAAAAATAATGTAGTTTTTTTTTCTTCACTTAAAACATTATAGTTTGAATTACAAATATACAAAAATTGCACCATTTAGTAGTTTAAGTGGACATGTCTGTCGTTTTTTGATCTGCAAGTGAACATGTTTGTTAAATTACTAAATTATGAAGCAATATATTAACAGATTGATGATTGTGAATTGAATATTTGTTCCTTTAAGTTATTATATTGGAAAAATCGTAGTGTTAAAGATTAAGTTGAGAGTTTTTTTGAGCTGCAGATTAAGTTGAGCGTTAACTCATTAGTCAGGAATTAAACTAATAATTTTTATTTATCATTCATTTAATTTAGTTAAAATGAAAAAAAGACATATGCAAGGGTCTTTTTAACTGTAATAACGGTATGAAAAAGGGTAATAACAAATTATAATTATGGGTCGGGTGGGGGTGTAGTCGGTTTTTACAGGGAGCGGATACGGATCCTGAAGACGTGGCCAAGATAAGGGAAGCACTACAAGCAGGGACGAGTTACTGTGGAAGGTTACTGAATTACAAGAAGGATGGGACTCCTTTTTGGAACCTTCTCACGATTGCTCCTATCAAGGACGACGAAGGAAAAGTCCTCAAATTTATCGGGTAATGTTGGCCTAGCCTTTCTTATTAATAATTTCTTTGAATTTGGACCTCTCACTTTATTTTTTCTCTTATTGTACTCCAGTCAACGAGAGATATAAATATAAATATTAAAAATAAATAAATTATAATTAAATCTTATTAATAAATATTTTTATATTTATTTCTCTTCTATTTGACTACATAAAAGAAAAATGATTATAGAGGATTAAAATCCATTTTATTTTTTGTGCTATATTAATAATTGAATCTAGCATAGCTAATTTTTGGTTTTATTGGCGTCATTATTTTGGTTTGATGGCATAGTATTTGTTGGGACCTTATATTATAGTGACAATAAATTGACTCTTCATTGTGCGCAAGCTGTCTTATGCAAAATCTAAGATAAGAATGGGGCGAGCTGGATGAATTTGAGTTCACTCTCCACTATGATAATGACCACTCTGTAATATCGTTTTCTTTGGATTTTCAAAACTGCCAAACAGGGCTCTGTTTTATGTCTGTTATTTTCATTTAAAAATATATTCTCTTACTATTTATTGCTAGGACCTGGCCTGTTGTTGAATATAACTACTAATAGATTTTATAATCTATCACGTTAGCTCTAAGCATAAGTAATAGTCTTATAACAAGCATGTTATTATATATAACTATTGGATACTTTTTTTTTAATAATTTTTTTCAAAGCTTGATCAAGTGAAAAAAAAAATCAGTTAAAAAAAGAGAAAATTTTTTTCTACTTTTTCCTTGTTACTATTTTTAATTTATATAAACTACTTAGATACATAGAGAATTTAAGAGAGATTAATTATACCCAGAAAATATTTGTTTTCGTTCTTCTAATAAAAATTGTCATATTTTGTTATAATATTTCAAATATGATTGTTTGAATCTAAGTTTGGCAAAAAATTTAAGTGAATAATTGTATTTAAATATCGTCAAACAGATCTAAAATATTATTATTATTATTATTATTTTATATATATGAATACAGATAGTCAATTATAATAGTTCAAATCAAGAGAATAGTTCCTGTCATTTGACGACACTTCAAATGTGATAAATGTAATTATCCCAAATATCTGTAAATCTTTTCCTTTTTTGATAGGCGCTTGCCATGATTTTGTGAATTATTGTTATCTTTTACCCTTGGATACTGGATAATACATGCCAAAATCTGATATCTTTGTCACTGTACTTCACGCTAAATATTCGTAACTTGGCATTGATTGCATGAGGTTGACAAAGGGGAAAAATTGACATTGATTGCATTATGTATTTGGGTTATGATTGGTATATATGATAGTATAGTATAAGATAAAATGATAGAATAATATAAAGTATAATAGATAATTAATGGATAACATATAATCTTTTATTTTATTTGATAACAAAAAGATAAATTAAGCCGATTATATAATATTTTTTTAAGACCAAATTATCTTTTAACATAAAAATTAAAATAATTAAAATAATAATAAAAAACCTTTGGTGGTGGTGGCGATATAGTGGTAGTTGTGGTGGACCTGGTAGAGGTAGGTGGTGGTGGTGGTCACTGTACTTCACGCTAAATATTCGTAACTTGACGATGTTGGTTGATGGTGGTGGTGGTGGTTGGCGTGGTGGTGGGGTGGTGATGGTGGTATGAAAGGAGTGATAAAAATTAAAGATAATATTAGAATAAATATGCATTAAGTCTTTATATTGTAAGGATAAAGTTATCACTTAAAATAAGATAAAAACGACCTAATTTCATTACTTATCATGTATCAAATATTGAATAAGACTTGATAATATTAACTTATACTATCATGTCTTCTTTGTATGATGTACCAAACGTAGCCTTGATGTAATGGAACGGTACCACGCTTAATATTTTAAGCTTATCCCATGTATTTTCTTTGTATGGAAATGGGTGATTATGGCAGAATGCAAGTGGAGGTTAGCAAGCATACGGAGGGGTCCAAGGAGAAGATGCTACGTCCCAATGGATTGCCCGAATCCTTGATTCGATATGATGGTATGTATTGGACACGTCTTTCATTTTCCTGCAATTGTCATCTACGTCTCTCTCTCTCTCTCATTTGTTTTTTGTTTTGTTTTTACAAGTAATAATGGGTCTAATAGAATGTGTAACTGATCAATAAAAGCAAAGTCATACGTGAAACATAGACTTTAGTAGGTGTATCTTTGTATGGAGTCAATAGAACTATGACAATGTTAGTTAATGAAACCACGTTTATTAAGGGTACATTACTTTATCAGTGTAACATCCGAAAAATGAATTAGTAAATAGTAGCACATTTCGGGGTTTATAATTTATATATACAAACTTCAGCAAAAAAAAAAACTTATGTATACAAAAGTTTTAAAATTTTACACTTCTAAAAATAACTGTCAAACTAAATGCATACTTTTAATTTCCGTTTACAATAATTAATATCAAAATATTAACTTTTCAATAAATGTTATATAAAGTTATAAACTATGCTTGATTTAGCCACTCTTGAAAAAGTCAAAAAGCGTTGCTGTAGGTCTCAAAGTGTGTTAAAGGCCACGCTTTCTAATGTTTTAGGCTACGTTTTTTAAGGGTTGGTATAGGTCGAGTTTTTTTGTAGTGATAAGTCACCTACATACACCTACATTTGGACATTATTAGTGTAAATATACTAGCATTTTCCATATTCCATTTTTGCTTTTACGAGTCAGACCTATATGACTAATTGAACATATCCAACGTCATTGGAGAATGAAGAAAGGTTGTTAACTTCTATCGAAGATATTAGAATCAAATGTCGGACTGCTTGATTCCATTTGTAATAAACATGGCAGTGGAAGACTAGTTTAAATCAAGATCAATTCTATTGATATACACCCAAATGATAACGATTAAGCATAAGTTTAAGTGTTTAACAATCTAAGTCTAGTACATGCAAATATATAAGATATTAAGATTCTTATTTCGGTCAACGTTGTAGGACTGGTTAGTGTCCAAATACTAGCATCAACGAGCTATGTGTAACACTGCCAATGAGGGGGAGAAGAAGCAAAACTAGGCAACGGATAATTATAGAGTGTTGTATCAGCAGGGAAATAGCTAGGCACTAAGCATGCATTTTTCAAACTAATTTTCCGACCATACCATGCATGCACAATTAGTTACATGAAGTAGAAAGAAATTCTTGTTGCATTCTTAAACACTAATGACTTGTGTATAAGTACTGCAGCTCGTCAGAAAGAGAAGGCTAGCACTTCAGTATCTGAGTTGGTGCAGGCGGTGAAGCGGCCCCGGGCACTCAGTGAATCAGCAAACCGTCCCTTTATCAGAAAGTCAGAATGTAGTGATGATCCAGAAGAAGGGAAAGCACAAAATTTATCAAGGAGAAAATCGGAGAGTACTGTGGCTTCATTTAGACGGAAATCATATGCAGGAATCAGAAATTCAATGCAACGAATCGCTGAGCTGCCTGAAAACAAACATAAGAACCCCCGTCGCCGTTCTTTCATGGGGTATGATTATTTACTTCTTATGTTATACACTTCAATTTTTATGTTCAACTCTACAATTCTTTTTTAATATTTAAATCTGTAATTTTTGTATGATCCTATATCACAACTTTATCTTTCTAATTTCTATGCTTCAGGTTCATCAGGAAAAGTAAGTCCAACTATGAAAGCTTCAATGATGAAGAAGTCGTTGAGGACAGGTCTGACTCTGAGAGTGAGGATGATGAGAGGCCTGATAGTTTTGATGACAAAACACAGCAGAGGGGAAAGCGAAAGGGTCTTGATCTTGCTACCACACTTGAACGTATTGAGAAGAACTTTGTCATTACTGATCCAAGGCTGCCCGACAACCCCATAGTAAGAATCTTTATACCATTTATGTTGCACCAAAAATGTTGCATTTCTGTATGGGATTCGTGTACTGGAGACAAAGAAGAGGTAAGAGGGTAAAGTTTGTATTTGGTTTTTCAGATCTTTGCATCTGATAGCTTCTTAGAGCTTACAGAGTATAGTCGTGAAGAAATCTTGGGAAGGAATTGCAGGTATGCTTTAAATTAATATATTATTATCATGAAAATGAATATTTACTTTGGTTCATATATGCCATACTTCTATAAAATCTAACTGAAATTGGTTTTACGTAGAATATTGTAAATTGGAGCTTCCAACTTGACCTCAGGCTTCATTTATTGCAGTATGAATGCTTCCATGAAGGATCAATGGAAAGATTCCAGAAAAAAAGAGTGTAACAGTAATTGTAAACACAGAATATGTATAAAGCAAAATACCAAAAACTTAAGGAAAATAAACTCTGAAATTATTGCATGACAAGTATACTAATGCAGCAATGCTAGATGGAAGCTAGCAATACAAACTTAAATTCCTTTCTGAAAATTTCAAAAGATTGATATACCTGGAAATGATCTAGAAGGTGTTCGTATAATGTCTATATTCAGTGGTATTTATTTTATATGCTATTTGGTGATTTAGGTTTCTGCAAGGACCCGAAACTGATCCAGCAACAGTAAGAAAAATTAGAGAGGCAATTGACAACCAAACAGAGGTTACCGTGCAGCTCATTAATTACACAAAGAGTGGTAAGCTTCGGTTTAACATTCTACAGGGAAACCCAGTTTAATAAGCTAATTTATTTTGAATTGGAATTTTGTAGGTATTTCATGAATAATTCGTATAGCAATATTGAGTTTAATTGATGAAAAAACTTATAGGATATTCAATGTCACACTATATTTTTCTTTATAAAAAAGAAACAAAAAAGCTGTTATCTCCAAATTTTTTCAGTACTAATAGATAAAAAACAGTTCACAATATTTTCACATATACTCTTGTTTTCAAATCCTGAATCCTTCTCTTAGCCTGCATAGGAAAATAACTATTTAACAACGTGAAGCTCGATAATGTTGCAACTATTATTCCACTTGCTACTGAAGATTTCTCTGCTCAATCCAGGCAAGAAGTTCTGGAACCTGTTTCATTTGCAACCTATGCGTGATCAGAAGGTACAGTTTATGATAGTCCTCTGAAGTGTTGTATGTATAATATCTGGCCATATGACTTCTGTTTTTGGTAGTTAATCATATTCCATTTACCAATACCTTGAACAGAATCAAAGGTTAGCTTGTTTCTCTTTTACTTCTTTGTTTAACAGGGAGAAGTACAGTATTTTATTGGTGTTCAACTCGATGGTAGTCAACACGTGGAGCCTCTTCACAACCGCATTGCAGAAGATACAGCAAAGGAGGGAAAACAATTGGTTTGGTTTCAATTCAAGTGCTTCACTAGTTTAACATTTATTGAGATCTCGATTTCTCTTTTGGGTATCAACATCATTACATATCCAAATAGAGGCTTTTAATTTGAAAGTCTATAAAGCATTAAAAAGCCTATAGTTCCCATTAAAACTATTCTATCTCAATTATGACCAAAAAGAAAGTTTTGGATATAATATTTGTTGGTATTATCACTAAAGTACGAAACTTTGTTCAATTTATTATGCTTTGTATTTTGCAAGTTATAACAAGTTTATTGGACTTCATCCTCAGGTAAAACAAACTGCAGAAAATGTTGACGATGCAGTGAGAGAACTTCCGGATGCTAATTTGGTAATGTCTCCTGATTATCTTTGACTTCTGAAGAGCTTTTGAATTCAATTTGCTACATGACCTTTTGGCTACCTTCAGAAACCAGAAGATTTATGGATAAATCATTCGAAAGTGGTCCGCCCCAAACCTCATAGGAAGGATGATGCTGCTTGGAGAGCTATTCAGAAGGTACTATTTTTGTATTTGAAAATATGTCATATTTTCCTGTATTTTTTGTTATTGCTATTAACTAATTAAAGATTGAAGAATTACTAGTATAAAGTATGGCCATAAACTACTAACACTGACAGCTGTGGTAAAAATTTCAAGATGTTTCATTTGGCATTTTTCATGGCTTTCGTTTTTGTCTTTCTTTTTCTCTAATTTCTTTAGATTTCTGGGAAGTGATAATTTTTTTTTTAATTATGTATTCTATAGAAGATTATTGAGTTCGTAAACATGACATGAAAGATCCTTCTTTGTTCCATATGGTTGTTAATATTTTGAATTTTCTTCCCAGTCACTTATTGAATATCTCATGTAAGTAATGTTCTGCCAACTGATCATAACCTTGGTTTTGCAGACCCTAGATAGTGGAGAACAGATAGGCTTAAAGCATTTTAGGCCAGTTAAACCTTTGGGATCAGGAGATACTGGCAGGTGTTTTTTCCTGTTTCTCTTTTCCACTACCCAACATTTCAAATGTGCTTGAACAGGTGGCACGAGGGTTAAATTAATTGCCAGCTGAAATGAATTGTAACCATATGACTATGATGCACTGGAAACTTATAAGTTATAATTAACATGAGACGTGAGAATCAAAACCTGAAACTATACTTTCATAGTAAGTTCAATCCCTTTCAGCATGATGAGTTTCAGCTGCAACCACCACTTATGAACTTGCATACTTTTTTATGATTTCATTGCTCCAACCAGTACCACTTACCAGATAAGTCTAACTGTCTAAGTTTCGTAGTGTCGATGGGTGATTTTTAACTAGTAAGTAATACTTCTTCAATGGAATTTCAGCATATTTAAGAGACTTGCAGATGAATTAGTCCGTACTCTGTAGTTTAGCTGAAAACTCGAGAACTAAAATTCCAAGACCTTGTACCCAAAAAAAATAAAAATTCTAAGACCTTAATTAGAATTTTTTCCATTGATTTGGGTGATATAAAGCTTTTCTCTGCTTATTATTTTTTCCAAATCAAGCTTCTGTGGAAGTGATATTATTATATGACTTGTTTACTGGCTTTCAGTGTGCATCTGGTGGAGCTATGTGCAACTGGTCAATATTTTGCCATGAAGGCTATGGAGAAGGGTGTTATGCTCAATCGTAACAAGGTACTGAATATGATCATTTGACATGTCTATATTTTCCTTTTTACTGCTAATTTTTTAGGTCTACTTGTCACCTCCTACCATATGAAGTTCTAGACATGTTCCCGTGGACGTTGTTCTGCACTGTATTGGTTTCATTTTCTTTGCCTTTTGGTAATACTTTTTAATTTTTATCACTTAATTTAAGTCAATTTTAGCCTATTAATACACATTTAACAATATCTATATATTTGGCTGTGTATTTATTTAATGCCACGAGTATATCTAGTTCTAGTTATCTAGATCTAATGGTTGGAATTCAAATGGAGTGTTTCTAAATATCTTAAATTACAAAATGTCTATTCTGGTTTTGTAATAATAATAAGTTATAGCAGCCTTTTCCGCTTGTTGTCATAAGACGGCCTTTCTACACTTTCTACAGGTGCATAGAGCTTGCACAGAGAGAGAAATCCTCGACATGTTGGACCACCCGTTTCTACCTGCATTATATGCTTCCTTTCAGGTTTGAAACTCCAGTATTACTTTAAAGTAAGATAGTTTTCGTGACTAGAGGAACTGGTAGGAAAATTAGGATCTTTATGATTACTTGATCACTCCCCCCACCTCCCTTCCCTTACACTGAAGCCTGCGATTATACAGTGAAAATATGTCACAAGCTCTTCAGGGAGAATGATTTCACACATCATATTTCCTGTCTTGTCCTAGATTGATGCCTTTGTTTCCTATTTCATTTGATTCAGAAGTTACAGGATAACAAACGATGTTTACATGACTACTTTACTAATTACTATATAACGAATTTGTCAATTCTTTGACACTTGATTAATTTGCAGACCGAAACACACATTTGTTTGATAACTGATTACTGTCCTGGTGGAGAACTATTCCTACTTCTTGACCGACAGCCAGCAAAGGTTCTCAAGGAAGATGCAGTGAGGTATATTATACTACTACGCAAATATTTATGCATATATATCACAAGTCTAGTGTTTGAAGGCAATCAAAAATGATAGCGAGGAAGGGGGAGGTTTGAAGACAATCACAAGTTTCCTTTTATTGTAAATGCTAAATTATCTTCTTGTATGCCCACAACAGAAACAGCAAGCCTTAAGTCTTCTACGTCAACTATAATAAATTGAGTCCCTCTATATATATTCATTTTTTATCAATCTTTTTTATTCAACATCAGAGTTTCTTCCAATCCTTTTGCCACCAAACCTTTCATTATTAATTCTATCCAGGTCATTCTTGATCTTTCTTTTCTACATGGTTCTCTTATTTGAAGGCTCTCACTCTTCTGCACCAAGGCTATTTTGTCTCTCTGTTTACTTGTCTACACCATTTCAGCTATATCCCTTGCTTCTCTTCAGTTGACAATATACAGCTGTACTTACAAACATCTATTCTTTCATGCATTCCCACTTCTCCACCGTTATGCATATAACAGACATAGTAGATGTTCTTTCTAATGGATTCAAATTGTTATGAACATTTTCTTTTTATATTTGTTGTACTGCGACTTTGTTAAATAGTTGTCAATACCCATTATTAAAGCAAAGGATCCTTCTTCAACAATGTCCGCTACTTCTTGTGTTTTTCTTTACTTTCCTTTTTACTGATATAAAGTGCTTGATAATAATAGATTTTATGCTGCTGAGGTAGTGGTTGCATTGGAGTACCTTCATTGTCAAGGTAGGCTCTTTTTCATCATCCATATGACATGATGATAATCATTATCTTCTTTTCAATAATGATGATAGACATTGTTGTTACCTTCTCGTTTAAGTTTTAACCCATGAAACTTACTTTCAACTTGGTAAGTGTTTAATTGACAAAATCTTTCCAAACCTGTTGGTTGAATTTATCAGGCTGCAATCATCTATAGATGTACTAAAATATTTTTCCTTTCAAATTATCAGGCATCATAAATTGACCTACTAGCAATTATATGATCATTTCTTATCGAGAAATTCTGTCCTAGCAAGAAATCTTGTCTCTTAAATTTTTTTTGATGTATACTAAGACACTTGAACAAAATCTAATATAATGATATCATTTGGTGAGAATTTACAGGGATAATATATCGGGATTTGAAGCCAGAAAATGTGTTACTCCAGAGCAATGGACATGTGTCTCTAACAGATTTTGATTTGTCTTGTTTAACATCTTGCAAACCACAGGTATCTTGGAGACAAGTACTTCAGATAATGAAATTTTTAATTAGAAGTAATACTTTTTAACTCTGATTACTGAAACAAGTTTATATATGTCTGATTGCACTCTTTACAGCTTATAATTCCAGCTACAAATGAAAAGAAGAAACAACAGAAAGGCCAACAGGCTCCAATATTTATGGCTGAACCTATGAGAGCGTCAAATTCTTTTGTTGGCACAGAAGAGTACATAGCTCCGGTTTGTTATTTCTGGACATATCATTATTGAGCAGCAAATTATTTCTGGACATCAAATTCTTATGGAAGCACGAATAATATAGTTAACGTGTGTTTTCACTCTGTAATTTGAAAGATCAAGTTGAATCCGTTAGATAGGAGATAAAGAGCGAGGACAGGATTTTTAGTTTGTTTGTATTGTCCAATCATTCTTGATAAGCTTGCCAATTAGAAACGCATTATTCTTATTCCAGTATAGAGAGTAGAGACCTTGTTTTTTTCCTTCTCCGTGAAGGGTTGGGGTGGGATCTTGGTGGATACACAGATAATTTTATTGCATTCATGCTATTGAAACTTCTTTGATTTTTTTACGCATTTCTCACAATTTGTTGTAATTGACTGTTCAATACTTGTGCAGGAAATTATAACTGGTTCAGGCCATACTAGTGCTGTGGATTGGTGGGCTCTTGGTGATTTTCAATTCTCATAATAAATAAAGGCTTATTAGCAAACTAAATCAATTTTTAAAAATTCAACAAACTTGAAAAAAAAAAAGGAAAAAATGAATGCATTTTATATTTTTTCCATATAGTGGATATATTTATGTTTCCAAAGATATCAAATTGAAAAAGTTAGGAGTTTTATCAGCAAATACTTTTCTCTTAATTGAATGGAAGAATAACATTCCACCTGTTTTAGCTGCATATGGTATTCTCTTCGTTCTTCTTAAACCTTTGCCTTTCTTCACTGAGGCTATGCCCATTTTTTTTCACAACTGATTGGATTTTATGATATGGAGGGAAGAAATTGAAAAAAAAAAAAAAGTCAATCAAAAGCCGTTTGAAATGCCAGAAAAAAACATGCATCTCTCATCCTTATTGCTCATGTTAAAGATTGTCATTAATTGAAATTACTGGCCACCTCATAACCTGTTGGTCTCTTTCACATACAGAAAGACACCAATCTGACTAGTGTGGACATACATAAAGCATATTTTGACTGCATGCATTGTTTTTATCAGGTATTCTTCTGTATGAAATGCTTTATGGGTATACACCATTCAGGGGGAAGACAAGGCAAAGAACATTTACAAATATTCTCCACAAGGATCTTAAATTTCCCAAAAGTAAACAGGTGAGATTGTTCTCCAGCACAACTTATTGTTCACACTAGTTGCTTACTGGTTGCTTTGGTGCGGCATTGGTTCCAACTGTCTTCTCTGAGTTAGGAAATGCATACTTCTAAAATAATTCTTCAAAATAACTTGATGAAACAGTAGCAATTGATGCAACTTACTATTCGCATTTGATGCTTAGGACAGATACCCTGGTGTGGCATAGGTTCCTAATGTCACCAGAGATAGAATATGCGTACTCCTGGTAGAATTTTTATACTTGCTTGGTGGAACAGCCATGGATGGCACACCACCAAATCATCCTCAAATAAAATGGAAAAACACATTTCTACGTATATTCTTGCAGAGGGAAGCTGTTTTCTTGAAATTTCAACAATCAAAATGTTAAGAGAAATTGAAATGAGTCAAAGAATTGAAAATCAAGGCTGTCAAATTGCATTTATAGTAGCCATGTGAGCCCGTGGATAATATAACACAGCCAATTGCTTTTGAAACATGAATATCTTCCACCATTTTTATCTTCCCTCGCTAAGGAACCTAAAAACAGAACTAGTGAAAGTCTGGTTCTATACCAGAATAGTGGTAATAGATTGAGGACTCAGTGTTCAAAGTTAAAGTGAATTTGTCACTAAAGTGAGTAAGTAAGGGTGTATCCACCATTAAATTTTAGTGAGTTAAGATCTCAATGTACTTTAGATTAAATTAAGGGTGGCCACATCCTTACTTGTTCACTTTAGAGACAAGCTCACTTTAGAGGAGCTTTTCCCATAATAATTTAATGGTTTTCCATGCTATTTCCCAAGCTATCTGTGCACGTAAAGCTTGGCATACTCATTTTCATTTTCATTTGATTTTAGGACATCTGATAATCGTGTGCAAGGGATACTCACCAATAGTTATCTACCAAATATGCTTTTAGACTATGCTGCAAAATAAAATAACCATAGGCTTAATCACAGGAACTCTGAAATTGTGGACTGTTTACATGAAATACTTACGAAAATCTCATTCGATCAGACTTTAGTCTGGAGTTATATGCATCATTCTGAATGATAAAACCTCCAAGGTTTGAGTGCAACAGTGTGCATACGAATTAAATGATAGTCTTGTATGTCATGATGCAGGTAAGTCTCAATGCAAAGCAATTAATATACAGGTTGTTGCAGAGAGATCCGACAAGCAGATTGGGTTCACAGGGAGGAGCAAATGAAATTAAGCATCATCCATTCTTCCGGGGTGTCAACTGGGCCCTAGTTCGTTGCATGGTAACATAAGTAAACTTTAGTAGCACTGCCTTCTATGTTGCTATACGATGTTTTCCTTCAACCTCTATTTCATATTGTCATATAACCGGTATGATTAGTAAAACATTCGTATCTTACCAGAATCCCCCTAAGCTTGATGCTCCTCTCTTCAAGACAACTGAAGAAGAAAAGGAAGCCGAAGATAAAGATGTTGATCCTGGGCTAGAGGAGATAAATGTCTTCTGAAATGTCTCTCTCTCCCTCTCTATATCCATCTATCTATCTATCTATCTATCTATCTATCCATCTATGTAGTTATACCATTTTAATGACTAGCTAAATTATTGTCTTCTGGTTTGTAGGTTAAAGGATGAAGTTATATCTCATTCACGAATGCATGATGAGTTTTTTGGGTTCTTGAGCAATTAATGGAATTTTAATCTCTTGCTTTGGTGGTGCCCAAGGCCCGAAGCTGGCCCTGTTAAGCAATCAAAGTTTGATCATGTAACATGTTCGTTGTAATTTAAGAATGGTGTGATGTTTCTAATTTGCTGAGTGATGCGGTAAATCTTTTGCCATAAAATTTATTCTGTGTTTTCCCCGGGCTCTCTTTGGTGCCTAGTTTCTAACAGATGCCGTTGGATATCCACGCCTCATTGTTTCCACCATACACCAACAATTTATTTATTTGCGCGTCTAAACTTATTTCAGCCACTACTCTACTTGACATCAAACTTTTATCAATAATTAATCATGGTAGTGGTACTGATAAGTGATATCCAACCAAAAAAATTGTGCCACTAACTCCCTTAATCATGACATCGTACTTGCCTGCGTTCTTTACAAAGTTATGATGGAGATCTGCAACAATTTTTTGAAGTCTGTGCTGCTTTAAGCTGCCTGGCCTTCCCATAGGGTTAGGACCATTGTGCAGTAGGGAGTACTTTGGCAGTGACTTCCAAAGTACTAACCAGTAACCACACAGAAATCTTTAGTACGAATCCACATGAAAGAAAACAGAACTCATTATTTATATCGCTCATCGCTCATCCTTGTACACCTCGAAAAAGAAAAAAATATTTTCAAATTAGCATATTAAGGTGCCATCTTAACGCAAATTTTCACTAATTATTCAAACAAACACTTACATGAACCAAATTCTTAGGTAGGTAATATGAAGTTGAAAAAGCCAAATAAAACTTGTACTTAAGAATCTCTCCCTTGACAAACGATATATACCAAACTCCTTAGTAATGTAGAATGCCCATTTCATTGTACCCAAAACCCAAAGAATGCCCAAATATATATAAGAATTAAGTAAAAGCAGCATTACATGACAGTAATTGAATCAGTTTCCAAAACAAATAAATTAATTAAATTTTCAGGGTAAACCATTGTGAAGCTCTTTCTAACATTACTGATTTTTTATTAGACATAATTTATCATAAATACTTAAATTATTATTAGATCTATGCAAAATTATAAAATCCCTAGTAAAATTATACTAATTTTTAAAAGTATTTTTAAATTTATCTGATAATAATTTGAGTCACTTCGAGATAAAATAGTAATCCCTGCGTTCGTAAGAATTTCTCTTACTCGGCTAGAGGAAGGCGGGTGTGTGTGCACATGCCAGCAATAATCCCCATCACTGTCTTAACAGAGAAACAGTTGTTTTTGTTTGGTTTCCCTTATTATCAAACAGTCAATGTTATTATTACAGAGACCACGTTGTCTAGGATTCTCTCTTAGTCTCAGCTACTACTACTGCTCTTTCTCTCTCTACTGTGGAAAATGATACTAATAATCAGTGACTGTGACTGTGACTGAGTTTCATTTTCTCGAAATCCAAGCAAGCACTAGCACCCCCTCGCTGATCTCAGTCTCAAAATTGGGTTCTTGCATTCCCACTTCACGCTCTGCGCCTTCGCGCAGGGCTTCAAATTCGAATTCGATGGCTGCAGAGAATGCACTCAAATCCAGAGAGGTATCGGCGATGATAAAGCAGGGTTTCATAGCAGACCCAACATTAACAACAACCCTCTCTTTCTCACCTTCCAGAACCTTCTCCACCCTCTCTTCTCCTCCTCCTCCACCACCACCCCCTTTCTCTCCCTCCTCAACTCGCTCGGGTCAAACTCACTCTCAAACCCTAACCCAAACCCAAACCCTCTTCGAAATGATGTCGGAGGAGCAGAACCGCGACTCCAAGCTCTCCGTCGACAAGCGCCGGAAAATGCAAGATCGGCTATCGAAGCTTCTGGAAGAAGCGCCGTTTCGCGGTGGTGACGGTGATGTGAGGCTCACGGTGGTTGCGAGAGATGGGTTCAAGGTTTCGATGGACGTGCACAAGAGCGTTCTCGCCGATAAGAGCCGCTTCTTCGCGGAGAAGCTTCAGCGTGATAGTGGGATCTCGCACTCGGTGGAGATCAGTGACTGTGACGACGTGGAAGTGTATGTGGAAGCTGTCGTTTTGATGTATTGCGAGGATCTCAAGAGGAGGTTGAGGTTGATGGGTGAAGGGGTTTCTAAAGTTTTGAGCTTGCTCAAGGTAATGTGTGTGTGTATATATATATATGCTTCATGATTTGTTGCATTTTGAATTTTTATGTCAAAGGAAAAAAAAAACTTCGAATGATTTTGACTAGAACAAGAGACATTTGGACTTTCATTTGGAGTAATAATAACTTGTATCTGTAAGTTGTACACAATTTATGTGCCTATTTTTTCCCCTGTTGTGGTTAATTGTGTTATGGAGTGATTAACTAATCGTGTTATGTAGTGTTTAGTGATTAATTACTCCACTTTCCATATCATAATTAACCACATTAGTTCTTAGTTAGTTGGTCCTTTTTGTGAAGTTATGCACATATTGATCCTTAATTATAATTCTGCGGCCCCATGATAATGGATCCCCGCAGAACATGTTAATGCATGCTATCTCTGCTTCTCTTCTATGCATAACTATAATTCAGTGGCCTAGTCTTCCTTGTGCAGCATGCTTGTTGAGGGAAATTTATGCTCTATCAAATCTTATCTATAATCAGCTTAGCACAAAAGCAACCCTGAGAGTGATATTTCACTAAGCTATACCTGCTGTTAATTTCTGTTTTCATTTTGTTTTTTGTTTTCTAGATAGAGACTTCTTATTTATTTTCATTTTTTTTTTGGCTTACCTTCTTTTGTAGGTATCAGCAGCTATCATGTTTGACCTTGGGGTTGTGTCATGCCTAGAATATTTGGAAGCTATTCCTTGGACTGAGGATGAACAGGAGGAAGTCATATCTCAGCTGGGTCATCTGCAACTTCATGACTCTGCACCTGAAGTTCTTCTTAGAGTATCATCTGATCCATCTACCACTGCGAGAGCTGATGACATCTTCATGAGCCTGCTCAGCGGTGTTCTACAAGCAAAAGATGACAAAGCTCGTAGGGAAATGAAAGCTCTGCTATCTAGATTGCTTAAGGAGGATGCATCTAATGATAGCAGCAGACTTGATGTTTCTAAAGAGACTCTTTATCATCTTTGCAACAGGTGCATCAGTTCTCTTGTTCTATGCCTGTCCGAAGCAACTGGTACGGATGAGAGGCCAGATCGATGGGTTTTAATGAGTGAAATAACTCGTGAAGCTGACAATATTCAGTGGATTGTTGACATTTTGATTGGCAAAAATATAGGTGATGAATTTGTGAAAATATGGGCAGACCAGAAAGAACTTGCTACACTTCATTCCAAAGTTCCAACCATTTACCGCCAT
Source organism: Ormosia semicastrata (assembly GCA_029884595.1). Lineage (NCBI taxonomy): Eukaryota > Viridiplantae > Streptophyta > Magnoliopsida > Fabales > Fabaceae > Ormosia > Ormosia semicastrata. Next base: position 13,063,744 of record JAQQTO010000038.1, read on the forward strand.
GAGATAAGTAGAATCACAGCACAACTATGTATTGGCATTGGAAGGGGACACATATTGGTGCCAAAAGAAATTCGATTTTCCTTATTGTCAACATGGCTAGATGCTCTATATGAAGATTTTGGATGGATGAGGAGAGCTTCTAGAGCTGTTGATAAGAAATTGGTTGAGGATGGACTAAGCCAAACTATACTGACACTGCCTTTACTCCAACAGCAGGCTGTGTTGCTCAATTGGTTTGATCGATTTCTTAATAAAGGAGATGACTGTCCTAATATTCAGAAGGCATTTGAGATTTGGTGGAGAAGAGCTTTCATCAGACAGTATTCAACCGAGCCTGATAATTCCCAGTTGCAAATAACGCTATGTGATTACCCAAGCTGAAAGGTATGCAAGATACCTTAAAGGAAAAGAAAAGGAAATTTGTTCACATTTGTAAATAAGAAGGGACATTTTACATTTCCACTTCTGCTTTTTTCCTGCTGTTATCATTTTGTATTTACATTTTTGCCCATTCCCGTATTTTGATCTGAGCCTAGGTGAAAGCACTGTAACCTGAACTCAGTGAAAATGGTAGACAAATAATTGAAGGGTAGGAGAATTGGAAAATGATTTATAAAATATGTAAAGGCATTTCTCGTTCTTGCTAAAGGGTTGAATTGAAATGCTGTAAACTTTGCCATGGTATTTAGAGGAATTAATAAAATGATTTATGAGCTTGTGCCATTCAACACAACAAATCTCATTGTGAAAGACAGAAAGCAAAAGTGATATTGCCACAAACATCAATAACAACTTGAAAACTGACTCTCTTTTTTCGGGTGTTACTTTGTTTATACCATTTAAATTAGAAAAAAGTTCTGTACCAAAAAAAAACAGAAGCTGCCCAATTTCGTACTTAGAAGAATTATTGAAAAATTATACGTAAGCTGATGAGTTGAGAAAAACCAGATGGCAGTCTTTTTTTTTTTTTTAAATTTAGCTTGTATCAATATAAATATATATTGTCAAATATGGTGTGTTTACAAGTTGTTTTTTTTCTTTTTTCTCAGGGTTGTAAAATTAATTTGAAGATATCTTTTTGGGAAATAATTATTATTTAGTGTCAATATGTGAGGGGTTTAACATCAAGTCGGTAGTTTAACAAAGGACAATCATATAATATGTAAGTACAATCAAAATAAACGAACAATAAACAACACTAATCAAAACCCCTTAACCCTTCTCTTATCGTCGGTAAAGTATAATTATTTCACTCACGTACGTACCACCCCTATGTATGTAAAGGTAAAGGGGATTAATTTGTCAAAAGAAAAAAATATAACATTAATATAAAAACTTAAATATGTTTTTATCCCTTTAAATATAACAATTTTTTGTTTTACTCCCTAAAATGTTTCTTATGATTTTGGCTCCTATAATTTCAAAAGAAAGTGAAATTAACCTTTATCGTTATCTTAAATCTGTTGAATGATGATGTACTTAACAGACATCTAAGTCATCTTTGCTATGTGTCTTTCATTATCCACAAGGAGTCATGTCACATTGCACCATTTGTTGTCATTTGTCATGTTACCACCATTTGCCACATCATCACCCCTCTCCCGTCTTCTTCTTCTTCTTCTTCTTCCTCTCTCTCTCTCTCTCACCTCAAAGGCAAATCCACATAAGCCATGCTCCAACATTTTTCCATCATTGGCATGGTTTCTTATGGAAAGTCTAAAACTTCGGCTCACCCTCTTGCTCTTGGGTGCAACAATCCTCTCTCTCTCTCTCTCACCTCAACCATAACTAAATCTTCAAATCTCACCTCAACCATAACCCAACCTTCAACATCGAACGGTCCACACTCCGATCTTCAACATTTAGTCACTAATGCTAAGATAAAGATTTGTATAGGTTCACAAGATATTTGTTGGTTTCTCTAGAGATGATGATGAGGGTTTGGTCGCTAGTGCTTGGTTCACGAGAGATCTACTAGTTTCTCTAGTGCGTGTCATTAGTGCTTGGTTCATGAGTTTGGTTGTTACTGTTTGATTGACGGGGGATCTGCTGGTTTCTCCAATAGCACGATCTAATTCAAAATTTTCACCCAATTGAGCACATAAGCATGTCCAAAAGTAAACAAACCTCTTGGACTATTACGAAAAGCACCATCCAATTTTAAAAGTGTGATCTAATTCAAAATTTTCATCCAAATGAGCACATCTAACATAGTTTTTCACAATAGCAGGATCATTATAACTGACTCCATTGAATTCGCCACCATAGAACTCAACAATTACACCTACTTGTTTGACACTATACTTTTGATTCTACCCTTCCCTATGTATGTATGTGTGTGTGTGCGTATGTGTGTTGCTATTGCTGTGTGCGCGTGTCGCTATTGCTTAGTTCACGGGGGATGTGCTTGTTTCTCTGGTGAGTGTGCATACCTATCGCTGGTGTGTGTGCATATAGCTGATTTCATCATTTGTTATGGAGTTCTCTGATCATGATCCTTTGAAATCAAGGCTAAAGAGAGGAGAGAAGAGGAAAGTAAAGGAAGAGGAAGAGAGGCAGTGTCATGGCAAGTGATTTAATGCCATGTGGACTACACAACAGGTGACAAGTGTGCTTTGGCATTCTGCTAGCCACATAATTACTTAACAGGCTTAGGATAACAGCAAGATAAATTTCACTTACTTTTGAAATTACAAAAACCAAAACCATTAGAGATTTTTTAGAGGAATTAAAACCAAAAACCGTTATATTTAGAGAAACAAAAAACATATTTAAGCTTAATATAAAATAGAACAAATGTTAAAGAAATTATCCAGCGGGACTAAAGTATTAGCTAGGCAAACCAATACCAGAATTTACCATTAAAATGCGGGACTAAAGTATTAGCTAGGCAAATCAATACCAGAATTTACCATTAAAATATTTTTCTGATCAGTAACATTAAGGAAACTATACATGAGGTTAAAAATAATGCCCCCTTTTCTTTCCTTTACGTTTTCCCAAATAATAATAATGCTATTAGCCTATTATAAATTTTTTATATTCTTAATAAATAATCAAATTATCACTACCTCACCCCTCCCTTTATTACTACTTGAGCTAAATGTTAGTGGCTAAAGGCCACTTGGGTGCAGAAAATCTCAAGCATGCATCTCTGAGGAATAGGTAGGCCAGGTAAGGGTCCGCAATTTTCTGGCAAAATAAGTAGGCAGCCATGAGAAAATTTCCGAACCTTAAGCTCACAGCATTCAATGCACTCCGATCCATACTCTTGCTGCTAATATACAACTTCAAACTCAAGATAAAATAGGATCGGTTCCTTGAGGCAACTCCGGAGGATCCAACCTAAAAAAGAGGGGTTAGCTTAGGTTTGTTGTAATGACCATAATAAGTAGCGAATAAGAGAAGAAAAGTTGAGGGGTTCAGAAACGGAAGAAACAGCTAACTTTTTAAAGCTGGATAGAAAGTGTAAATTAGTGCAGAGTAATGCTTAATTAATCACAATCATTACATGGTGAACATGAGCAGTTTATCAAAGATAGGGTTCAAAATGAGGTAAGAATTTTGTTTTTGGTACAAAGGAGGGCCAGGGGCCCAAACAAAAGAGCAACTAACTGATCACAGAAGCATTACGGGGTAGAGTGGCCCGAGACATCAGAAACTAAAAGATGACAGAGAGGCAGCAGGTGGTGAGTGCCATTCATATAAAATTATCAAGGACCAAATCTCTTTAAAGATTAAACTGTCAAGTAGAGACTAATGGATGGCTTATATCTCAAACACACTTCCTCACACAAGCCTTGAAGCGTGGACAACGCCCAGACCAACTCTATCTTGTGCTAAAATTTAACTTCATTTAGAAGAATGAGAGCGGGCAGGGATTGAACTTATGACCACTTGGACATGGAGGCTCTAATACCATGTCAAGGACAATCTCTCCTAAAAGCTGTAGAGGTTCATGAACGAGTCAATGACTAGTATCTCTAAGAATTTAATGATTTTATTTTTATAATATATATTTTAATTCATAGGAGCTATTTATAGACATTATTAACATAGCCCCGTTTATAACTATAAACTGTAATGAAGCTAGCACTGGCACCTAATTTCCTATCAAGAAATGTTACCCGTAAATGGAGTTAATGGATGCATGTCCAACAAATAGGACTACCATGAAAACCCAGCATTATAACTACATTGACATACATTGCATTCTTTACTCACCTTTGTTTGACCTTTATCATTCCGGTGCCTATCTGAATAGGTATACCCATGATTATGCATTCACTTACTCCTTCAATCTGGTCATTCCTCCCATGTACGGATGCGTTGAAAAGATGATCTGATGTCTTCTCAAATGATGCGAGCATTAATACACTTTTGCCCATCTTTTGAATTCCAAATCTCGTTATTCCAAGAACTACACCCTAGTTTGATAAATCACATAAGTGGAAATATACATAATTAGCACAAACACAGATATGGTCCTTTTTTGTTTGATTTTTTTGCTAAGTAATTTTCAAATAACTCACCCTGACGGTCATCACATCTGCTAGAAGCATCATATGGCGTATGTCTATACTCATTCCATGACTTCCCATTGTAAACTTTATCTCCTCAATGATACACTTTCTAGCAGCTTCAATTCCCAGATACTTTTGCACTTCATCGATATGGTTACTAACAGTTTTACGTCCATCAACCCCTTCAACTCCCATAACCTCGTTAAGGCCCGTGCTGAAAAAAGAAGGAAAAAGGAAAAAATACATATAGATTACGAAAAAATATTAAAAATAACAAGCAGCATTTGGTCAGTAGCATACTAGTAGCATGGAATGCCATGACAACGAAACGATTACTTCATAGCTACAATATTTTTCTTTTTTACATTACTTTCCTTAACCATGTACAGACAACCATATAAAATTGAAAGTTATCCTGGTTTTCACTAAGCCCAGTACACCTTATAGTTATTGCACCTGGACTGTCCTCTGTCAAGGTTTTTTTCAGTCAAGCAGAATACTACTCTCTATGATCATATACATGATTTTCATTTCATGTTCTCCTAAACATATAAAATTTTTCTTTCTTTTACTTGCCTCCGATCGCTTTATATTATAGAAGAAAATAAAGAAGCTTGCTCATATACATTTAGTGAAAGCTCAGATAGAGCCCACAATGAAGCAGGTATTCCTGGTCAACGTCAACCTATGTCTTAAGCTCCCTTCTGCAACACTTTGGTCTAACACTTAATCCTGTGCTCAAGAAAAACTATGGCATATGCAGCCAAGCAGGCATATACAAGGGTTCGAAGGAAGCATATGCTATAGTGAAAATTAAAGGTATATGTGATATTCTAACTTAAAACTAATTGGTATTATGTGGAGTGACCTAATAGATATATAAACTGTACCCGGAAGATTGAGGTAAATGATGTGGGACTCTAACACCCCACCTTCACAAATGCCTAGCTGGAACAGGCGAAGGAGATGGGCCTAGCGGAATAGGCGACGGGAAATGGAATCTTTGGCTCTGATACCATATTAGAATAATTGGGCCTAACTCCACCTAGGCAAGAAAACTCCCCCTGAGCAACAAACCCGGGAGGTTGCTCCATGTAGACTTCTTCTTCCAGATCACCATGGAGAAAAGCATTCTTGATATCCAGCTGATGAAGGGGCCAATGACGAATAACGGCCATAGACAGAAAAAGTCGAACAGAAGCCATCTTCGTCACTGGTGAGAAAGTGTCCCCATAATCCAAACCAAATATTTGGGTATACCCTTTTGCCACCAGACGAGCCTTGAGGCGATCAAGAGTACCATCAGGGCAAACTTTGACCGTATAAATCCACCTGCAACCTACAACAGACTTCCCATGAGGAAGAGGAGCAAGTTCCCAAGTACCACTGCTCTGAAGCTCACACATTTCATCAATCATTACTTGGCGCCACCCAGGATGGGATAAAGCTTCACCTAGAGATTTAGGAATAGACACAGAAGACAAGGTAGAAAGACAAGCATAATGCAATGAAGAGAGACGATGGTAACTTAAAGTAACATAGTGAGGAGAAGGGTTACGAGTGGAGCGTACCTTTTCGAAGAGCAATGGGAAGGTCAGGCACGGGAGGTAGTTTCGGAGTTGGTAAAGGAGGTGGAGCCGAAAGGGAGTCCAAAGGGGCCTCAGTAACTTCTACAACCTCTGATGGTGGTGGCGGTGGCTGTGACTGGCGATGATATACCTGGATGGGGCGAGTAGTAGGAATTAGGTTACCAACAAGAGAAGGTGATGATGGAGCAGGGTCAACTGGAACAAGAGGAGGAAAAGTAGGGAGGACCTCAGTAATGGGTGGAAGAGGCAGGTCATGAGACTCAAAGAAAGGAACAGACTCGAAGAAGGTGACATCGGCAGAGACAAGATAACGCTTAAGAGTGGGTGAAAAACACTGATAACCCTTTTGAGACCGATGGTAACCAAGAAAAACGCATTTTATGGAACGAGCAGACAGTTTGTCAAGACCTGGAGTAACATCATGGACAAAACATGTCGACCCGAAGACATGAGGTGGAAGAGAATAGAGGGGTTGGTGAGGGAACAAAACAGAATGAGGTACCCGGTTATCAAGCACAGAAGAGGGCATACGGTTAATCAAATAGCAGGCAGTGAGAACTGCATCGCCCCAAAAACGAAAAGGAACACGACCATGATGCAAAAGGGTCCATGTGGTTTCAATAAGATGTCTATTTTTGCGCTCAGCAATCCCATTTTGTTGTGGGGTATAGGCACAAGATGTTTGGTGAAGAATTCCGTTAGATGCCATAAAAGTTTGAAAATTGTGAGATAAAAATTCACGGGCATTGTCACTACGCAAAATACGAATTGGAACACCAAACTGAGTTTTTATTTCATGATAAAAGGTCTGAAAAATTGAAAACAACTCGGATATGTTTTTCATTAAAAATAACCAAGTACATCGAGAATAGTCATCAATAAAAGCAACAAAGTATTTAGACCCAAAAGTAGACTCAACACGACTAGGACCCCAAATATCAAAATGCACTAAAGCAAAAGGAGACGCAGCTCGACGACACATCCTATCGGGAAACGGACTACGGGTGTGTTTCCCAAGTTGACACGACTCACAAGGTAAACTAGATAACTTAGAAAAGTGTGGCACCATTTGCTGTAATTTGGCAAGGCTAGGATGACCCAACTTAGCATGGATGGTGAGAGGGGAATCTGCAGTAGAGCATACACGAGAGGTGGTAGAGAGCTGGTAAAGGCCGTTAGACTCACATCCAACGTCAATCATCCGTCCCGAACTCCGGTCCTGCAAATGACAAAGTCTTTAGTGAAACTAATGCGACAATCTAAAGAACGGGTCAAACGACTAATGGACAGTAAATTAAAAGGACATCCAGGGACATAAAGAACGGAATCAATAGACAGAGAAGGGAGGGGATAGACAGTGCCAATCCTAGAACCGTGCATGCCCGGTGAGCCCACTGCTCTCCGGTGAAATTTTTTCCAGCTAACCGTGTTTCCATTCCAGTTTGCCGGCCTTTCTCCCGTGCCGTGACGTCTTTCCGGCCCTTTTTTCTCCTTTCTCCGCCGGCCGCCACCTCCTTTCCGGCCGGCGACCACACCACCGGGATCGTCTCCCGCCGATTGGCCGGCCCCAAGAAGCCCAACCCCAGCGCGGCCCGGTTTTCCGACGCGTGACGGCGCGTCCAGCCGTCTCGGGCCGCCGCTCCTCTCGTCTGACTCATCTCTGCCTCCTCTACGCCGATCTGCCCTCGGATCCTCCATCAGACATCTCTATCCCTTTGTTCCCTTGCGTTTGGACTCTCAGGTATATTGTGGTTTCACTTTTTAACACTTTGTAGTCTGACCCATGGCTAGTTCTACCTCCCCAGATGGTTCTAAAGACAACCCAAAGGCTGAGCCTCCTGTGTTCACAAGTTACCTAAATGCTCCTCTCTCCGCTGATAAATTAGATGACAGCAACTATGATACTTAGGCCTCAGACGTCAAGTTGTGGCTTGAAGGTCAAGGATATGAAGACCACCTCACCACCGACCTTGCCTCTGTGCCTGCGGAAGAACAACCTAGGTGGAAGAAGATTGATAAACAGTTGTGCGTTGTCATCAAGTCCACCATTCACTCGTCCCAAGCAGATCTTCGGGTGCTCGGACCACTTGTGCTTTGTTTGGAAGCAGGCCAAAGTTCTTTACACTAATGACACTCGGCGTATATGGGGTTTGTTGATCTCATGAGTGTTATTGCTCCTCGAAAGTTTGATGGCCCTATGTCGCTTTACTTGGGAAGGTTCATGCTGCTCTCCATGATTTCAATGAGTTGTTACCTCCTGCTGCTACCCCAGCCAAAGAACTCGAGCAACGCAGCACCTTCTTCATGCTCATGGCCTTGTATGGTTTGCCTCCGAAATATGCTGCCAACCTTGATCAGATTTTGGATTCGCTTACTATTCCTACTCTGTCCTCTGCTTGGTCTACTTTGCTCCAGGTCCCAGCTAAGCACCCCTCTGATTCTGTCCTAGCCTCGGCTCCGGTTGATACTTCTGCCCTCGTCTCCCACAGTGCCAATCGTGGTCGTTCTCATCCTGGGACCTCAAATAGGCCTCATCCGAAGTGTATATTCTGTAACAGGTTGGGTCATACAGAGGATAGATGTTGGACTAAACATGGCCGTCCTCCACAGGCTGCCAATGTTGCCCAGGTTGCTGTATCTGATTCACTTGAGCCTTATGCATCATCAACCCCATCTCCGGCTGCCTATGTAGATTTTTTGAAATGGTTTGAGCAACAGCAAGCTTCTAACTCTACAACATCTGTTGAGCACACTGGTAATGCATTTACTTGTCTCTCTCAATCACCTTCCTTAGGTCCTTGGGTCCTTGACTCTGGTGCATCTGACCATATATCTGGTAATAAGCGTATTTTCTCCAAACTTTCAAACTTTGACTATTTACCTATGATTACTTTAGCAAATGGTTCTCAAACACGGCCCCAAGGGATTGGCACTGTCCATCCCCTCCCTTCTCTGTCTATTGATTCTGTTCTTTATGTCCTTGGATGTCCTTTTAATTTACTGTCCATTAGTCGTTTGACCCGTTCTTTAGATTGTCGCATTAGTTTCACTAAAGACTCTGTCATTTTGCAGGACCGGAGTTCGGGACGGATGATTGGCGTCGGATGTGAGTCTAATGGCCTTTACCGGCTCTCTGCCACCTCTCGTGTATATGCTCTACTGCAGATTCCCCTCTCACCATCCATGCTAAGTTGGGTCATCCTAGCCTTGCCAAATTACAACAAATGGTGCCACACTTTTCTAAGTTATCTAGTTTACCTTGTGAGTCGTGTCAACTTGGGAAACACACCGTAGTCCGTTTCCGATAGGATGTGTCGTCGAGTGCGTCTCCTTTGCTTTAGTGCATTCTGATATTTGGGGTCCTAGTCGTGTTGAGTCTACTTTTGGGTCTAAATACTTTGTTGCTTTTATTGATGACTATTCTCGATGTACTTGGTTATTTTTAATGAAAAACAGATCCGAGTTGTTTTCAATTTTTCAGACCTTTTATCATGAAATAAAAACTCAGTTTGGTGTTCCAATTCATATTTTGCGTAGTGACAATGCCCGTGAATTTTTATCTCACAATTTTCAAACTTTTATGGCATCTAACGGAATTCTTCACCAAACATTTTGTGCCTATACCCCACAACAAAATGGGGTTGCTGAGCGCAAAAATAGACATCTTATTGAAACCACATGGACCCTTTTGCATCATGGTCGTGTTCCTTTCCGTTTTTGGGGCGATGCAGTTCTCACTGCCTGCTATTTGATTAACCGTATGCCCTCTTCTGTGCTTGATAACCGGGTACCTCATTCTGTTTTGTTCCCTCACCAACCCCTCTATTCTCTTCCACCTCATGTCTTCGGGTCGACATGTTTTGTCCATGATGTTACTCCAGGTCTTGACAAACTGTCTGCTCGTTCCATAAAATGCGTTTTTCTTGGTTACCATCGGTCTCAAAAGGGTTATCAGTGTTTTTTATCCACTCTTAAGCGTTATCTTGTCTCTGCCGATGTCACCTTCTTCGAGTCTGTTCCTTTCTTTGAGTCTCATGACCTGCCTCTTCCACCCATTATTGAGGTCCTCCCTACTTTTCCTCCTCTTGTTCTAGTTGACCCTGCTCCATCATCACCTTCTCTTGTTGGTAACCTAATTCCTACTACTCGCCCCATCCAGGTATATCATCGCCAGTCACAGCCACCGCCACCACCATCAGAGGTTGTAGAAGTTACTGAGGCCCCTTTGGACTCCCTTCCGGCTCCACCTTCTTTACCAGCTCCAAAACTGCCTCCCGTGCCTGACCTTCCCATTGCTCTTCGAAAAGGTACGCTCCACTCGTAACCCTTCTCCTCACTATGTTACTTTAAGTTACCATTGTCTCTCTTCATTACATTATGTTTGTCTTTCCACCTTGTCTTCTGTGTCTATTACTAAATCTCTAGGTGAAGCTTTATCCCATCCTGGGTGGCGCCAAGCAATGATTGATGAAATGTGTGCAGAGCAGTGGTACTTGGGAACTTGCTCCTCTTCCTCCTAGGAAGTCTGTTGTAGGTTGCAGGTGGATTTATACGGTCAAAGTTGGCCCTGCTAGTACTCTTGATCGTCTCAAGGCTCGTCTAGTGGCAAAAGGGTATACCCAGATATTTGGTTTGGATTATGGGGACACTTCCTCACCAGTGGCGAAGATGGCTTCTGTTCGGCTTTTTCTGTCTATGGCCGCTATTCGCCATTAGCCCCTTCATCAGCTGGATATCAAGAATGCTTTTCTCCATGGTGATTTAGAAGAAGAAGTCTACATGGAGCAACCTCCCGAGTCTGTTGCTCGGGGAGTCTTCTGGCCTCGTTTGTCGTCTACACAAGTCTTTGTATGGTCTCAAACAATCTCCTCGGGTTTGGTTTGGGAGATTCAGTACCATTGTTCAGTTGACCACTCTGTCTTCTATCGCCATACAATCCGAGGCTGTATCTATTTGATTGTGTATGTAGACAACATTGTTATCACAGGCAACGATCACCAAGGTATAACTCAGATAAAACAGCTTCTTAAAGAACTTCAATTTGGAAACGTTATGCAAATGACTCTTATTTGTGATAACCAAGCTGCACTGCATATTGCTTCCAATCCAGTGTTTCATGAGAGGACCAAACACATTGAAATAGATTGTCACTTTATTAGAGAGAAGATCTTGTCTGGAGACATCACCACCAGCTTTGTCAATTCAAATGATCAATTGGCAGATGTTTTTACTAAGTCTTTGAGAGGTCCTCAAGTAAACTATATTTGTAACAAGCTTGGTGCATATGACTTATATGCTCCAACTTGAGGGGGAGTGTTGGAAACTGTATATAATTAGGTGTAATTAGTTAGTCCCACATCATGTAAATTGTGTAATTATTTATTACTTATTGAGTATATATTCAGCCTCCGTTGTGTAGTTGAAACACATGGTTTCCTCATATGTCTCTCACTTTCTCTCTCTCTCAACAGGTATTATGTGAGTGACCTAACAGATATATAAACTGCACCCAGAAGATTGAAGCAAATGATGTGGGACTCTAACACCCCGCCTTCACAAATGCCAGGCTGGAACAGGCGAAGGAGATGGGGCTAGCGGAATAGGCGACGGGAAATGGAATCTTTGGCTTTGATACCATATTAGAATAATTGGGCCTAACTCCACCTCAAAAGCTAGCTCAAAAAAAGCTAGCTCAAGGGAGGAGGATTATCCAAGTCATTATAAATGATTCCTTGCTCATATATTCAACTAATGTGAGACTTAATACACCTCATTCATGCACAGAACTGGACATCTGCCGGTGGCTCAACTAAGATAAGCTCTGATACCATGTAAGATTCCAACTTAAAACTAATTGGTATCAAGTGGAGTAACCCAACAGGTATATAAACCGTACTCGGCAGATTGAGGCAGGCGATGTAGGACTCTAATAAAAATGATAAACAGGATGAACTAACCCTTCCACCAATAACTTGAACTTATCAACCTTCCTCTCTTTATCTTCTTCTTTACTGATAACAACACGTTCAGCAGTTTTAATTCCCTGCAATTAAGAAGATAAGAGTTAGATGTGTTTTCTGATCTGGAAATAAATTAAAATATAAAGCCAGATAAAACAAACACGATATTGTCTTCATTAGGTATCAGCCATCAAGAAAGTAAAATGAAAATACCTTTACGACAACTGATGGAAGCAAATTTTTGAGATAGTTAAGTTGAAAATGGATTTTACTTCTATCAGCATCCTGGGGAACAACTTCAAGCTTTTTGATATCCAAAACCTTAATGTGCTGCATACAAAAACTTTGAATATTGCGAGCATAGAAGGAGAAGAAAATCATAATTGCAAGAGAAACTCTTTACCTCTTGCTTCAATTTTATTTTTTGAGTTCGCAAAATTGATTCTTTTACAATATTAGCATCTATATTCAGATGTGCATCTTGGATTCTTTCCATGTCAAGCGTGATAACAACTGATGCTAATCTTGAAGTCATAACAACTTTAATACTCTTTGCAACCTGTACCAATTGGCAAAAAGTGAGTGTTTGAGATCAGACGTTTCAAGGATAGACCAGAAGATGGGTGCACCAGGACAGGGGCTAAACAAAATGCCAAAAATAGTAGTTTAAGCAGAATATGTACACTTAAACATGATTGATACTTATAAACTAACTGAAGATAAGACTCAAATAACAAAAAAGTGATCCCAATGCTTAACTAAATTATACTACGTGGCACATTACCTAATAAGAGAATCCAATCAAACAAAATATTACATACAAACACTGTGTAACATAATTTGTTAAATTACTTGAAGAGGCTCAAGGCAACCCAAACAAACAACCATAAAGTTGGATCAGTATTCCAAGTGTCAAACAATATTCTCCAGCATTTTTTTTTTTGGAGGAAATTTGGCTAGGGAACGTTCCATTTTCAGAGGCTTACCCTCGCTTGTTTCATCTCCCTACTTTGCATAATTTGCCCATTAAACTTTTATATTCTATTCGAGATCATTCTTTGAATTTCAATTGAGACTTCCATTTCTGTAGAGATTTGAATGATAAAGACACTAGTGCACTACAATCCCTTTTGTTTTAATTGAGTCTACTTCTCTAAAAACCAATTTAGATAGAAGATTTTGGACCTTAGATTCTTGTGTTTTCTTTCTATTTCTTACTCTCACTCCTAACCTTTAAATGTTCCTCCTTGATAAACCCACTTGGAAACCCAAAGCTCTCTCTTAAGGTCAAGTCTTTTGTTTGGACAGCTGTACTTAACAGGATTAATACAAAAACTTGCTGTAAAATTGTAAATTTGTAGACCTTTCATCAATATGTCGTGTTCAAAGCATTTTGTTTTTCTGGGTAACAATATATAGGGCGGCCCAGTGCACAAGGCTCCCACCTAGTGGGGTCTGGGGAGGGTAGATGTACGCAGCCTTACCCCCGCAAGCGGAGAGGCTGTTTCCAGGATTTGAACCCATGACCTCCAGGTCACAAGGCAGCAACCTTACCGTTGCGCCAAGTCTGGGTAACAATATATATATATATATATGTTTAGAAAACAACTAAAAGTGTCAAATGTTAAACTTTAAAAAGCACAATTCAGAGGTGTCAAAGGTACACAGCTCCTCTCTTGAAGAGTTGGTGTTTCATAGCATCCAATTAACTGTCATTGATGCACTTCTTTATTAAATACATTGAGCATGGCATAACTTCAGAAAAACAAAAAACAAAAAACAAAAAAAAAGTAGAATCTTCTAAGAAAAGAGCATGAGCACCAATATGCAAAATGACTGTATCACCAACTGCATACACACAACACCAACTTGCAACTAAGAATTTACTATTATTGTTGTAAAATTGCAATGCACATAGCAATAAGAGTAATCCGTATTAATATTGTACTGCTCTCACAAGTACCCAAAACAAGCACTATATATACAACAAACTTTTGAAAGAATAACTAAATGACATCTGAAAAATATTTGAATAACAGTGTAGATTGTTTTAAGCATATAAATAACCATATAATTGACAGATAACCAAGGTATAAGCTTATTAATACTTTTTTTTTTCGACAATGCATACCTGGCCTAAATTTGTTTTTTCTATGCGACCTTTTACCATCCTTGCAGTGTGTGCATTATCATCACGCTCAAGTGTTGCAGTGATGATCGGTGTACTGATCTTTTTGGCTCCATTTATAATTTCTTTGATGCGAGGAACTCCAAGCGTAACATCTAATGACGGATTAAGGGACAACATTAAAACCAATCAACATACAGCATAATTCCAGTAAAGTATTTAATAGAATATTGATGACCGTCGAAGTAGACAACAGTCTATTAGAATAACTGGGCCTAACTCAACCCCAAAAGCTAGCACAAAGGGGAAACGTAGCCCAAGTCATTATAAGGGGGTACTTTGCTCATATACCAATCCGATGTGGGACTTAACACATCCCCTAATGCACAGGACTAGACATCTGGAGCATGAAATTTGCAGAAGTAGAACACCTAAGAATAAAGGATACTCCAGCAACTTAGGCCCAGTTATTCTAATACAGTTAAATAAAGGATACTCATGCTTGCAACCCCAGCAAAGTGAAAAGTTTTCAAAGTCATCTGGGTCCCAGGCTCTCCAATACTATGAGCTCCAATTGCACCGATTGGAGTTCCAGCCTCGACTTTTTTTGAACGGTAACGAGATAGACAAATATCCAGAAAAACCTGAAAAATAGAGTATTATGTAAAATACAGCCACAAACTAGCAAGAACAAAGCATTAATTAAAGGAACTATAATCAGATCAATAGAAAACAAAGTATATTCTAAGAACCAAATGTTCAGAAGATAACATCATGAAAAATACTGCAAAGATTAAATTCAACAAGCATACATTATTGATTAAAGTTTAGGTATATCAATTGCAATGAGTAATTCTGTGAATAACCTCACCCAAAAAACAGTTATTCACTTCTTATTTTCAAATTTATTTTTAAAAGTAAGGAAAAACGAGACAAGCTTTGGGTAGTTTACGAGTGATGAAATAGAAACGGATGGAATCAATCAGTCAATTAGAACAACTTGTAGCATAATGCTACCAAAGACAATATCACAAGCCATATTGTTTATTTGATGATACAAATGTATACCATGAGCATTTCTGTATGTGCGCACAGCATATGACAGTGTACGTCTTTACCAATATAATATAATCCTGGTCTAAATATACACCCCCCCGGTGTAAAATTCAATATTGGTGTCCCAAGGTTATTCATTATATAACTTCAATTTGGAAAACTTACTCTAAAATCCTGACTTCACTTGTGTAATTGAGTAAGTAGACAATTATGTACTTGCTTGTCTTGTTATTCACCATTTAGCTAGGGCATTAGTTTGAAATGTTTCATGTGTATTGTTTGACTTGGTAGGAGCAACTAGTTTTCAAGATGTGCATAAGAAAAACAAAAGAGAAGATCAATTCAGAAAGCAACATTCCTTGGATGTCTTCATCATCCTGTTATGCTGGCGAACATTTTAGCATTATCGATGTCATGATGTCAAATGCCAACTCTTCATAAGCACATGGATTATGGCCCTTTGATATTTTTTAAACAATATGGATGGGAAGTGTTGGAATCCGTATGGATTCATGTGGAGTTGAATTTGTTGTCAGTCACATGTGATATTCCTTGGGATTCACATGTGATATTCCTTGGGATTCTTTGTTTTTAATATTTCTGTTATTTGTCTCCTAGTATAGGTTAGGTTGATTAGGATCTTTATTTTTTCAACCTTGAAATATTCTCTTTCCTGATATCATGGGATCTGATTTTCTAATCCCATTAGTGAACTAGTGTCTATATACTGTACATATCTTATTCATGGAAGATATAAAAAAAAAAAATATTCTTTGATATGGTATCAGAGCAGTTTCGATCAGGGACTACTCCTGGTTTCTGCTAAAACACCTAAACTGATTGGCCTTCATTGCCAACAGTTCTCGGCCTTCACTGCCATTTATCCTCTGATTGGCCTTCATTGCCGATCATTTCTCTAGAAGCTGCATACCTCATTACAGAGGAGTCCTTGAAGCTGACTTGGTGGAAAATTGTAGTCTTGAAGGAGATTTGAGAATTTTCAGATTTGTAACCCACACCCAACAGCAGCAGTAACCCACACCAGCAGTAACCCACATCTTTTCCGGCAACCTTTCTAGCAGCTGGCGAATTTTCCGGTGACTTTTCCAGCAAACGGCAACTTTTCCGGCAACTTTTCAGATGACTTTTCTGGCAACACCAGTCAGCTCATCGGCACTCCCTAAGTAGTTTCTGGTGATTTTTCCTAGCATAGCTCACAAATTCATCCAGTTTACTACCGTAGCTGATCGTTTTTTGGTGCTACTAGTGTTCTGAATATGTCGCACGAAGAAGAAAAAGAAATAGGAGATGTCCAGCCTCAAAATCCTGGAGAATTGCAGAATATCCACTCTGCATATCGGTTGAATGGGAAGAATTACCTAAAGTGGTCTCAACTTGTTCGTACGGTGTTAAAGGGAAAAGGTAAGTTAAGTCACCTAACAGGTACTAGACCTAACAAGGGTAGTTCGAAGTTTGCAGCTTGGGATGAAGAGGACCATGGCTTGGCTATGGAATTCGATGGCTCCAGAAATTAGTGATACCTGCATGTTTCTCAACACTGCCAAGGAGATTTGGGATGCAGTGGAACAAACATATTCCAAAGCCAAAGATGCTGCTCAAGTATATCATGTAAAGGTGAAAACAGTGGCAGCAAAACAAGGGAACAAAACTGTTACAGAATATGCTAATCAACTGAAGTCTCTATGGATGGAGCTAGATCACTATAGAGTGATCAAAACTCAACGTTCTGCTGATGCCGCAGTCCTCAAGGAATTTATTGAACAAGACAGGGTCTATGATCTTCTAGTTGGCCTGAATCCAGAGTTTGATCAAGTCAGAATTCAGATTCTGGGAAAACAAGAACTTCCATGTCTCAATAAAGTAGTTGCTATGGTTCGAAGTGAAGAGAGTAGAAGGAACTTAATGTTGGATACTCCAACTATGGAGAGTTCAGCCATGGTGGTTGAACATCTTAAACATGGTCTGGTGGAGAAAAGGAAGAATGGTTTGTGGTGTACCTATTGTAACAAGGCAGGACATACCCAAGAAAAGTGTTGGAAACTGCATGGCAAGCTTCCTAGTCGTGAATAGAGTAAATAGGGGGGTTCTTCACAGAAGAGTGGATATGTTCATGTGACTGTTGCTGAAAACAATGGAGAAAACAAATCTGAATCCACAAGTCTTAACCAGGAAGAAATAAACAAGATGAGAGCTTTCCTCACAAATCTTGACAAACCAACAGGTACTTGTACTTTGGCATATTCAAGTAAGCTTTCATTTTCATTTGGATTAAATGTCTCAGAAACACCTTCTAACCTAGGCTGGATACTAGATTCAGGTGCCACAGACCACATGACACCCTTATCCAAACACTTCTCCACATATTCACCTTGTCCCAGCACTAAGAAAATTGTCACAGCCGATGGTACTCTTGTAACTGTAGTTGGCCTAGGTGATATCCAAATAAACTCATCTCTAACCCTGAAAAATGTTCTTCATGTCCCAAAGTTATCCATCAACCTTCTCTCTATACAAAAGCTTACAAAAGACTTATCCTGTAAGGTAATTTTTGACAGTAGTAATTGTGTATTTCAAGACAAGGATTTGAGGAGGACGATTGGACGTGCTAGAGAATGGAATGGTCTTTACTACCTTGAGGAACCAAATCTACCCAGCAAGAACAGTCTTCCTCATTCCTTCATGTCCGAGTCTATTCTATCCAACAATCAGAAGGTTTTTCTTTATCACTATAGGTTAGGACATCCTTCTTTTAGGACTGTCAAAATTTTGTTTCCTTCTCTTTTTACCAAATTAGATGTTGAGAGTTTTCATTGTGAGGTGTGTGAACTTGCTAAACACAAACGTGTGCCCTTTCCTATAAGCAATAACAGAAGTTGTTCTCCTTTTTATCTTATTCATTCGGATGTATGGGGTCCCTCTAATATTCCAACTATGTCCGGTGCTCGATGGTTTGTAACCTTTATTCATGATTGTACTAGGGTTACTTGGATTTTCTTACTTAAACTTAAGTCTGAAGTAAGCACTGTTTTCCCAAATTTCTTCTCTATGGTAAAAAACCAGTTTGGTGTGAATATCAAAAGACTTAGATCTAATAATGTCAAGGACTACTTTAATCAAATTCTTACTCCCTTCTGTCAAAAAGAGGGAATTATCCATGAGTCTTCTTGTGTCAAAACACTATAACAGAATGGGATTGCTGAGAGGAAAAATGGGCACCTTCTAAACCACACCCGAGCTTTGTTATATCAGAGAAGTGTTCCAAAAACCTTGTGGGGGGAAGTTGTTCTTACAGCAACGTACCTTGTCAATAGATTACCATCTAGTGTCTTAGGTTTTAAAAGCCCTATGGATGTCCTTTCTTCCATTTACCCGAATCTATCCACTACCAACAATCTCAAACCTCGGATCTTTGGTTGTGTATCATTTGTTCATATCCATAGTCAAGATAGAGGGAAACTTGATCCTAGGGCTCTACAATGTGTTTTTGTTGGGTATTCCTCCACTAAAAAAGGCAATAAATGTTATAATCCTCCATCCAAAAAATTCTCTGTGTCTCAAGATGTTACCTTCAATAAGCAAGAAGCCTATTTTCCTAAACCTTATCTTCAGGGAGAGAATCTTAGGGAAGATAAGGAAAACTATCTTACATTACCTGATCTCCCTAACCTTTTTGTTGAGCTTGATCTGGATCAGTCTGAATCTGACCTCAACACTCTGGACCAACCTGAATCTGACCCCAAAGTTCAATGAAGTCACTCATCTTGATGTAAGATTTGGAAAAGGTTTAGTGTACTCCAGGAAGTGCAAGGCCATTCCAAATTCTAAACAGGTCCAAGAATCTAACTTAACTCTTTCTCATGAGGTAACAATTTCTGAATTACATACTTTAAAGGATGCAACTATTTTGCCCACCTCACAGGATGAAATCGAGACTCAACCTACTAAAGATGATCTTGATCTTCCAATTGCCCTTAGAAAAGGAACCAGAAAAAGCACCAAACAGCCTTTATACCCTCTCTCAAATTATCTCTCATTTAAAAACTTCTCACCGACCCACAGAACTTCCTTGTAAACCTAAACACCACCTCCATACTCACTACTCTTTCTGAGGCTTTGACCAATGAAAAACGGAAGCAAGCCATGGATGTAGAGATGGAAGCACTAGAGAAAAATAAAACCTAGGAGCTTGTTCCTTTACCAGCAAGAAAACGGCCAGTTGGGTGTAAGTGGGTGTACACAGTAAAATACAAAGCTGATGGGTCAATAGAGAGGTACAAGGCAAGGTTAGTTGCCAAGGGATTCACACAAACTTATGGGATTGATTATTCAAAGACCTTTGCTCCGGTTGCTAAAATGAATACAGTCAGGGTGATCCTATCCCTTGTTGCCAACCATGGCTGGGAATTACAACAATTCGATGTAAAGAATGCTTTCTTGCATGGGGAACTTGAGGAAGAAATTTATATGGAAATGCCACCAGGATATGAGAGGAAGGTGGCTGCCAATATAGTATGCAAGTTAAAAAAGGCCCTATATGGGCTGAAACAATCACCTCGGGCCTGGTTTGGAAGATTTACTAGAGTTATGACAGCCTTAGGATACAAGCAAAGTCAAGGGGATCATACATTGTTCATCAAGCACTCTGAGTCAGGGGGAGTGACAGTACTGTTAGTATATGTGGATGACATTATATTGACTGGAGATGATAGGAGAGAACAAGAGATCTTGAGTCAATGTTTGACCAAGGAATTTGAGATCAAAACCTTGGGAAAATTGAAATATTTTTTAGGGATTGAAGTGGCACACTCAAAGAAAGGGATTTTTATATCCCAGCAGAAATACATCACTAATTTGCTCAAGGAAACAGGCAAAAACAGCTTGTAAACCTGTGAGTACTCCTGTGGAACCAAGCCTAAAACTGGGGAATGCAGAGGAAGATGCTACAGTAGACAAAGAGATGTATCAACGGCTGGTAGGTAAGCTCATTTACTTGTCCCACAACAGACCGGATATTGCCTATGGAGTGAGCTTGATCAGTCAATTCATGCACAGCCCAAGAGAAGTCTATTTGCAGGCTGCCCATAGAATTTTACAGTACCTCAAGGGAACTCCAGGAAGAGGAATTTTGTTTAAAAGAAATGGAAAAATGACACTGGAAGCATACACTGATGCTGATTACGCAGGGTCAATTGTTGACAAGAGATCAACTACCGGGTATTGCACCTTCCTTGGGGGAAATCGTGTGACTTGGAAAAGTAAAAAACAAAGTGTAGTAGCACGTTCTAGTGCTGAAGCAGAATTTCGTGTTATGGCACAAAGAGTATGTGAACTACTTTGGTTTAAAACCATTCTAGAAGATTTGAAGATTAAGTGGGAAGAACCTATGAGGCTCTAGTGTGACAATAAATCAGCAATCAACATAGCCCACAATCTGATTCAACATGATCGAACTAAACACATTGAGCTGGATAGGCATTTCATCAAGGAGAAGCTTGAGAGTGGCGTGATATGCACCCCATATGTGCCCACTCAAGGACAACTTGCAGACATCCTCACCAAGGGATTAAGTAGCTCCTCATTTGAAAGAATCATATCCAAGCTGGAATGGAAAATACCTATTCACCAGCTTGAGGGGGAGTATTGGAATCCGTATGGATCCATGTGGAGTTGAATTTGTTGTCAGTCACATGTGATATTCCTTTGGATTCACATGTGATATTCCTTGGGATTCTCTTTGTTTTTTATATTTCTATTATTTGTCTCCTACTATAGGTTAGGTTGATTAGGATCTTTATTTTTTCAACCTTGAAATATTCTCTTTCTTGATATCATGGGATCTGATTTTCTAATCCCATGAGTGAACTAGTGTCTATATATTGTACATATCTTATTCATGGAAGATATACAAAAAAAAACTCTATTCTTTGATAGGAAGGATAGCCCGGATTATACATAAATAACTTAAAATTTAATCCTGTACTCACTACACGTGAGATTGACAATTTATGTTCATAGCTGCCTTAGCTAAAGGGTAAGTTTATTAATACAAGCTTGTGGAGACATGAAACTAAAGTTTTCTACTGTGAGCACATGCAACACATAAAAATTTCATGCAATTCATTATATGACAGCAATTACGTAAATGAATGCTGCATGATAAACCTAACCCAAAATAACTTCCTCAGTCCACACAAACACTTAGAAAATGCTAGAACAAAATTAGAGGCAATGACCCAGAACACAGCCATTATCACTGACGCGTAGAATACCGTTCCTTAGAGACTCGTAAGGAACAAGAAAGTTACTAGCAACGTGACTAAACTAACAGACCAGAACAAATAAGGGCCTAAGAACACCAATTGGTTTAGACCCTAACATTTATTTCATGCAACTTCAAGGAGATTTCCTTGGATGAGCAGCTTCTTTGGGATAAGATTAGGTGTTTGGCATCCACTTGGTGTAAAGCACATGGTCTTTTTATAGAGGGAACCCTCACAGATAAGTTGAGGTAAGGGGAAGCTTTGCTCCATTGATGTATTCTTTGTTCTCTCTTGGTTGTTTTTTCTTTCTTTTCTAAGGAGGATCTCTTATCTTCCTAACTTTTTGTAATCTTCTTCACTTTGTCTTAATAAATTTCTTCTTCTACCCCAAAAAAAAAAAATCTTATTATACTAACCTTGGCTAATCATAGTAATAGTTCCAAGTGAAATATTTTATTTTATTCAGATTCGCAAGTACTTGGTAGTTGTCCATCTATAGAAATATAAAAACAAATTAGCACTTTTTTAACAGTTTAAATATTCCTTTCACGTCTTTACCAAAAGACATCTACAACACGTTCTAGCACACAATACTAAAAGGGAAGTAACAAAAATATTTAGCATAAGCAAATTACAATGCTATAGACTTGCTCATCAAATAGCAAGATTGTGTTAGTAAGCCTCCTATCACTAAAGTATAGGTGAGGAAAAGGAATGTGGGCTGTGGGAAATCAGAGGCCCAAGTGGACATGGAACATGTTGTGGCCACTGCTAACTAATTGCCAGCTTGGAAGAGTAGTGGAGGGGAGAGGAATTCTGTTAGGATCTATGTAGATATAAGATAGAGGGTAGAGAGGGGGGGGGGGGGCAAGGAAGAAGTCATTAAGGAAATTGTGGAGAGAACCAGGCCTCTCGAATGTTTGGATTATCAGTGTGTATCCCTTTCATTTCCTGTTAGTTTTACTTCTTGTATACCCACACTAGACCCCACTGATCTGATATCACACTGATATCAGCTCAGAAGAGGAGATAAATATCAGTCAATTCCCTGTTTGTGTTAACAGCTATTATCAGAGCTCCCTGTCTTGGAAGACGTGAATGGTGAGCACAAGAATGGAGGCAAGACTGGAAGCCATGGAGAAGGGGTTTAAGAGGTGGAGAGAAACCCAAGATGCAAGGATGAAGAAGAGTGAAGAGGTTCAGGAAGAGCTGTTATGATTGATTCGTGACTTACCTCGCAGCAACAATGGTAGGCCAACAAGGGACGAGTCAAAAGGACAATCGAGAGACGATGGTTAAATGGCCAACACCAGTGAATGTGAAAAGTTTGAGAGGGTTTCTGGGTTTGACAGGTTATTACAGGAAATTCGTCAAGGACTATGGCAAAATAGCCAGACCTTTGACTCAACAACTTAAGAAGGAAAGTTTTACTTGGGGAGAAGAGGCTCAAAGGGGCTTTTGAAGCCTTGAAGAATGCTATGACTTCATTACCAGTTTTGGCCATTCCTGATTTTGATAAAACCTTCACTATTGATACAGATGCCTCCGGGAGAGGGATTGGGGCTGTACTGATGCAAGAAGGAAAACCAATAGCTTTTATCAGCCAAGGGCTGTCAGACAGAGCTCAAAGCAAATCAGTATATGAGAAGGAGTTAATGGCCATAGTGTTTGCTGTCCAAAAAAGGTGACACTACTAGATGGGAAGGCAATTTGTGGTAAATACAGATCAAAGAAGTTTGAAGTTTCTAAATGAACAAAGACTTGATGGGAGAAGAGCAGCAAAGGAGGACTTCAAAGATAGGATTTGATTTTGAGGTACACTACAAACCAGGGAGAGAGAATAGGGTTGCTGATGCTTTATCAAGGCAGATGTTGTTCTCTGCAGTATCTACTATACAGCTGACTGAATTAAAGGATCTAGTAAGCAAACCTGATTCCCACCCAGGTTACCAGACTCAAGGAGATAAATTAATTTACAAAGGAAGTGTGGTGCTGCCTAAATCATCCCCAAAAATTCCTATCATCCTTAGAGAATTTCACGATTCTTCAATAGGAGGGCACATAGGATTCTTTAGAACCTACAAAAGGATTTCTGGACTGTTGTACTGGGAAGAAATGAAAAAGGACATCCAGAACTATGTTTCAGCCTGTGATACTTGCCAGACAAACAAATACCAAGCCCTATCCCCTGCAGGATTGCTGCAGCCACTACCTATCCCAACGCAGGTCTGGTCTGATATTTCAATGGACTTTATTGGAGGTTTACCAAAGACTCAAGGAGTCGATACCATCTTGGTGATAGTTAATAGACTCACCAAATACGCCCACTTCACTAGCTTGTGTCATCCCTACACTGCAAAAGAAGTGGCTGAGGTATTTACTAAGAAAATTGTAAAGTTACACGGATATCCAACTTCTGTTGTGTCATACAGCATAGAGTTTTTATCAGTCACTTTTGGACTGAACTCTTCAAGCAGCTAGGTACCAAACTGAGGTTCAGTTCAGCTTACCATCCTCAATCAGATGGCCAGACCGAGATAGTGAACCGCTGCCTTGAAACTTATCTAAGATGCCTCATTGGCACCAAGCCTAAGCAGTGGCCCAAATGGTTGAATTGGGCAGAATATTGGTATAATACCAATTATACTATGATACATAGATACGAGTACGAGAATCCGATATGACATGGGTATGATTAGGGAATACATCATTTTTTAAAAATTTAGGATATGGGTACGACAAGATACAATAGAATATAAGTATGAAAAATTGTATATATCATCTCATAAAACATAAAAATGCATGTAAATTAAAATAAAAATATATTAAAAAAATAAAAGTTAAACAATGAAAATTTGAAATTAACTTGGAAATAGAATAATATATTATTACTAAACTTTGAAAAACATAAAAATAAAAGATGAAAAATACTAAAAGAACCATCCTTTAGTTTTTTAAAAGAAAAGAAACATAGCGAAATTTATTTTTTAATTGATAAAATGTGATGTATCATTAGTTCCCAAAAATGATAAGAAAAAAGATCTAAAGCTGCCAAATAGAACAAAAGCAGTATCATTACTCAATGGACAAAAGCACTATCTCTTCTGAGTTTTGGCACTCTTCGACGCACTGGCTTAAAAGCCAAAACCGCAAGATCGAAGGTAAGACACACTGGCTTCGTCGGAAGTGGAAGTTGCAGCGGCAAGACAGAGGAGGCTTAGCGATTAAGTAGGTCTCAGACTGTTTCCAAGGCAGAGGCATCTTCCCTGTTCAAGTTCATATCAATTTTTTTTTAAAGCACAAAGTGAACGTTTCACCCAGTCTGGTACGGTACCTGTACCAGACACTGGTACAGCGGCCTAAGAGCCGCACTGGTGTTTCTTAGCAATTATAACAGTGCCACTAAAGTTTCTCCTTTTAAGTCCCTCTATGGCAGAGACCCACCTACTTTGTTTAGAGGAACTGCAGATGCATCTACTGTTGAGGAAGTCAATAAATTGATGCTTGAAAGAAATCAGATGTTGGATAAACTAAAAAACAATCTGGTGCAGGGCTCAGAACAGGATGAGAGTACAGGCTGATAAACATAGAAGGGAAGTATGCTACCATCCTGGAGACTTTGTTTATCTTAAAACTCAACCCTATCATTTGAAGTCTGTAGCTAGGAGGGTTAATGAGAAACTCAGCCCTAGACACTATGGTCCATTTGATGTTCTGGAAAAAGTTGGTTCAGTTGCTTACAAATTGAAATTGCCAAATGGAAGCCGGATTCATCAAATATTTTATGTTTCCCTACTAAAGAAGTCCATTTCTGCACCTGCACTAAGTCAGCCACTGCCACTTTTCCTTTCAGAAGATTGGGAACTGCAGGTTCAACCTTTGGCAGTCCTAAACCAAAGAACTAATCCTGAAGGAATTCCAGAAGTGCTCATCAAGTGGCAAGACCTTCCAGACTTCAAGAGTTCATGGGAATCAATGGAAACCATTCAGGAACACTTTCCTGAATAGGTGAAAGCTTTGTTAGTAAGCCTCCTATCACTAAAGTATAGGTGAGGAAAAGAAATGTCAGTTCTTGTATACCCACACTAGACCCCATTGATATCAGCTCAGAAGAGGAGATAAATATCAGTTAATTCCCTGTTTGTGTTGCATTTCTGAAACAGTTCCTATCAGATTGCAATGACCAAATGAAGGCAAAAAAAAAAAAATTAACCAAGGGAAAAAAAAGTTTACAAAATAAGAAAATTGGATGCAATATTAAGGACAAGACCTTAAATACCTCTAGTTGTCTATGAGTGATCCCAGATATCCTCTGAATAAATTTTTTCAGATTTTTAGAATCATCGTTGGAGGAAGCATCTTCTGTTAATTCTGTACTATCTTTGATAAAGACTTGGAGAGAATTTAAGAAGTCAGCAGAGGAGCCCACTTCTGACATTATATCATCCTCTGAAACCCCTTTCCCCACTAACCTAGGCATACCAACTTCTGAAAGCTTCTGCTGAACTACTTTACACACATCTGAGGAAGATAAGATTACATCATCTCCATCACTGGGACATATGGCCTACAAAAAATTTTTTTTAAAAAAAGTTGTTAAGAGTCAAGAAAATAACAAGAAAAAGCGATTTTTTAAGAAAGTTGTAAGAGTCAGGAAAATAATGATGAAACTACATAAAACAACAAAGGCAGCTTTCAAACCTTGCTTCTCAGAAACAACCGCTCAAAATTTAATGGTTTTCCATTTTTTCCTTCCATGCCTGCTGGATCCATGCCATCATCTCCATAACAAAATTGAACAATACAACTACCAGCATTTCTTACAGTGTAATCATAATGTAAAAACAAATCCTCTAGAGATTTCATTAATCTACGAGACATGTATCCAGTGTCTGCAGTTTTAACCTGCAAAGTCACAAGCAGCAAGGAAACTATATAAAGGACTACAAAATTTTTCCTCCCAGTAAATAATAAAAAATTAACTAATGACCACCATCCCAAAATGAATGCTCCATGTTTTACCACTACCAATGCCCAGTGGCTCCTACATCCATAATATTTAACTTTACTGTTTTATTTGTTCATAATTTTTTTTTTTTGCTGAGTTCTAGGGAGGTCCTATTGAACCTAAGGGGAATGGGAAATAGGGATGTGTGGGATCAAACCCCAACCACATAACCACATCTTCTGGTAAAGACCAAGAGAGATGCCAGTTGAGCTATGCTCCACCAACAACACCAAATATAGGTCAACAGGTTAAGTAACAAGAACCGATTATTCTGATTGGAGATATTCAAGATTCACTCTTATGACTTTCATAGTTTCATAACCAAGTAAAAAAACATGCAGCCTTAATTCATGCTCCATGGATTATAGTAAATAAAAATACTAGCTGGTTTTAGTAAACAGTATATCTCACCCGTAAGCCCATCTATCTATTAATCTATAATAAATGCTCTACTTAAAAGTTATCATAGCACTTATTTTAATTGTTGATTTAATTGAAGCAAGTTCTTGATCAAGTATATATTATCATAGCATATTCAAAATATGAACCCTACCGCTGTATCAACAAGGCCTTCTCGCCCTCCCATTGTATGGAAGAAAAATTCAGTAGCTGACAATCCACTGTAAAAGGAATTAGCAACAAAACCTTTAGCCTGCATCAAGAGTAACATAACAGTTTTCAACGTAAGAATCAATGGTGAACTGTAATGCAGAATGAAGGCCATAGCCAACAACAGTAATTAATTTACAACTGTGCAGAGACAGACAATAAAAGTGACAGTGGAATGAAGACAATATTCAACAACAGTAATTTATTACTGTGCTGATAAAGAAGTCAAAGCAATTGATGTTGAAGGCAATATGCAATAACGATTCAAAGTCATGATGAACATGCAAATTCAAATTTAGCTTCTCATGTTTCGGTCAGTTACATAAATAGTGTGTGTGATGTGACTGTGTGTTGCTCACATCTCAGGTGCGTGAATCTGTATGATCAGCAGGTCTCCTTATTAGATATCCTTTTTTTCTTTTGGCAATGCTGTATTACACAGGACACATACAATCACTATCCAATAATTTTCCATTTAAATGCTTATATTGTTTTGCCAATTATTGCAATTAGACCTTTAGCATTTATGCTCGTTTACTAATCTAAATAACTGGTTTATCTTTCATGGGCATAACCCAAGTTCTATAGACACAATGTTACACTATTCATCAAAAAACAGAATTACTCATTTAGTCATTTCTCACATCATCCTTGCTTATTGTTGAAATCATAGAGTTTAAGGAAGAAAAGAGATAGAATCTGAACAATATGATACGAGATTGATATTTTGATGTGATGTAATACACTAACCAAATACTTCTATATATTATTATACTAATAATTAGGTAAAGTATCAATGTAATACTACTAGTACAAGCCCAAATCTACCAGTGCTGCACAATGATATTTTTTCCAGTTAACTTTTATTCCTAAAAACATATAATAATGATCTGTACCAAATGGTTGAACAATTCTTGATATGAGTTATTCATGATTTTCTACTAAAGAAATAAAAGTGGGAGAAAAGAAAGAAATGTAAAGGAACTAAGCAGCCTTTCTAGATAAATAATGATTTTTTAGAAAGATTTTCTGCCTGTTAGCCACTTATTATTTATCAAGTTATTGACTATAATAGTATCAGTAATTCAATATGGCAAAATTGTAGAAATAACAGAAGAAAATAAGGAATTAAGGACGAGTAGGGAATGAGTTCTATGTACATAAACATTCAATAATAAAGTTCCAAATAGTGGGAACTGAACATACAGCAGGGGTTTTTGCTTTTCTAGGGAAATGAGGAAGACTCCGATCTATGAACCCATTAGGAGCACGACGACCTCCAACTGACTGTTGACCAACGCAGGCAACCATTTGACTGATATTAATAGGAGATCCTTTGGAGCCACACTGCGACATGATCAATGGACTATTTCTCCAGTGTAGAGTTTGCATGCAAACCTGGGAAATTTTCATAAGAAAACAAAGAAAGTTATTGACAGGGGCAAAACCAGAATGAAATTGACATGGTTCCACCATTGTTGACAATGATCTTAACACCAAGAGAGCAGATTTAATAACATGATTATTTGCACCCAGTGACCTTATATCTGAAACACATAGATAGAATACATCAGGAAATAGAAATGGATACCTTTCCTGCCGTATCTCGTATACCATTTAACACACCAGTTATTAGAGTCTCTAATGTTTGAGCAGCATCACAACCAGCTTTGAGTTCTAGCTTTCCTTTATTAAAAGCTTCTATAAAATCATCACATTTTTTATAACCATCTGAAATTGTTTCATCTTTCTTGTTGATCAATATCTCTTTTGGTTGGACATCATCAATGCCTATCGAGAACCCATGATTGCCTATCCATCGAGCACTGCATCCAAGCAAAAGGATCATATACTTTGTGAAGCTTCTAAATACACCCATCCAATGAGTGCAAAATAGAACATCAAAATGCATGAACTGACAGCTATTAACAGAAATTATACTTCAACAGTATTTTTTGTTTTTTTGTTCTTACAAGGTTTCCCCACTTCCTTTGGTTGTGAGACTAATCCTTGCTTGGGGAACAGATGCTAAACCTCCCCACAAGTGCTTTCCTACAAGCTAGAACCCTGACATTGCAAAGGCACCTCAATTGCTGAGCTCAAGGTTGCCTCCCACTTGAGCCACCCCTCATGGTTTACTTTAACAGCATTTCTTTTTATTTAATTTAATACATTTTGCATTTAAATCAAACATAAGTCAGACATCAATGTTATTGTTACCACCCATAAGACAGACATATTTACCTCAATTTAGCTAGACGATTCATGCAAGAAGCAGCAGCATGTGCTTTATAGTCTCTTAGTAGCACGGAGAAAAGTCCATCCTTATTGCCATTTCCTGAATTCATGCAAAACAAAGCAGGTCACCAACTTATATGCAAAAGCATGAAGCCATTAAGGGTTAAAAGAATTTGGACATTTAAAAACTATGACCTATAATAAACTAGGCACGCAAAAGTGTTATAAATTAATAGAATGAGAGAAACTACGGAGAATAAGAAAGAAAGAAAATGAAGAATGAATTGTATTGATTAATCTCAAAAGCTTACAGAGAGATTACTTTCTTATATATATTCTGTCTTATAACAGAATATACGGCTATATGCATAACAGAGAGAATATGGGCTTTAAGCCCAAAACATAATGAATAAGCCCAAAACAATGAGACAGTATTATCTCTAACATTCCCCCGTATAAATTCAGGGTGGTTGAGTAAGTGAAAGCTTGTCAAACACCCGAAGTTTATCTCTGAGAGCGCAGAACCTAGCAGCTGACAGAGGCTTGGTAAGCACATCAGCCCATTGATCATGAGCTGGAACATGAGTCACACTCAGGCTGTGATTCAGCACCCTTTCACGAACAAAGAAAATATCTAGCTCCATGTGCTTGGTTCGGGAATGGAGAACAGGGTTATGAGCCAGAGATACCGTGCTAAGATTATCACATAGAACACGAGGAACTTGAACTTTGAGATGCAGCTCAGACAGTAGGGACTGAACCCAAAGAATTTCAGCACAGAGAGCAGCCATGCTTCTATATTCAGCCTCAAGACTGGATCTGGCCACCAAGGGTTGCTTCTTGGACCACCAGGAAATTAAATTTGGACCAAGATAGACACATGCGCCAGAAGTAGAACGTCTATCATCCGGATCAGATGCCCAATCAGCATCACAAAACCCTGTTAAAGTCAAAGGTACATGTATGGCAGCAGGCTGAATTAGGAGGCCATGATAAATTGTACCTTTGAGGTACCTAAGGATGCGCTTAACAGCCTTCCAATGATCCTCTAATGGCTGAGATAAGAATTGGCAAACTTTATTCACAGAATAAGAAATTTCTGGTCGAGTGAGAGTTGCATACTGCAATGCACCAACTATGGACCGAAATAATGAAGGATCAGGAACATAATCAGCTCCTAACTTAGAGAGTTTGAGATTTGCAACCATAGGTGTATTGATGCCCTTTGCTGAATCCATCTTGGCCTTGGACAGTAAGTCACGAAGATACTTGGTTTGGGAAAGAAGCAGAGAACCATTGGACAAGTGAGTGACTTCTATTCCCAGAAAGTAGTCTAGGTTGCCTAGTTGCTTTAGAGCAAATTCTGAATTCAGAGCAGCAATGAGACTATCAATGTGAGGTAAGGAGCTACCAGTGACAAGTATGTCATCCACATACACCAAAACCATTATAGAGTAAGTAGCATTATGCAGGGTGAAAAGAGAGGGATCACACTTGCTTGCCACAAAACCACGGATGAGAAGAGCAGTTTTGAGTCTCTCAAACCAAGCCCTAGGTGCTTGTTTTAGGCCATACAAAGCCTTGTGCAGCTTACAAACAAGGCTCCTATCTTCCACCTCAAACCCCGGAGGTTGTTGCATGTAGACTTCTTCATGAAGATAGCCATTAAGAAAGGCATTGTTTACATCCAACTGCCGAATGGGCCACTTGTAGGAAAGGCCAATGGTCAAATCGAACAGTGACTGGTTCTCACAACCGGAGAAAATGTCTCTCAGTATAGTCACAACCAGCCTGCTTGATGAAAGCCCTTAGCAACAAGCCGGGCCTTATATTTGTTGATGCTGCCATCGGGGTTTTCTTTAACCCGAAACACCCATTTACAACCTATGGAGTTTCGGTTAGACGGAAGAGGAACCAAAGTCCAAGTATGATTGTGCAACAGTGCAGTATATTCAGCATGCATGGCTGCAGCCCAGTGGGGAGCAGCCAAGGCTTGCTTAACAGAAGTGGGTTCCATGTGAGTTAGGAGAAGGGTGGGGTTAAGGCGAGGCATAAAGATACCAGACTTGGATCTGGTTTGCATTGAATGAGTGTTGAGAGGGAGAGAAGGAGACGAGAGGAGAAGGCTCAGATGAGAATGGAGAAAGGGGAGGAGAAACCACAGATGAACTAGAGGACAGTGATGGTGATGGAGAGGAAGAGGACTGAGCATGTGATGGCATAGCCGGAACAGGAGACGGAAGAGAAGCTGCTGGACTAGCAGAGACAAGAGGGGAGAGAGAGAAAGTAGCGGTGAAGGAACAACAGAAGGAAGTAAGGGAGGTATAGAAGGAATGGGAGGCAAAGAGGACTGCGGTGGAGGAGGGACAGGAGTGGAGAAAAGCTCACTGTAAGGGAACCGAAGTTCATTGAAAAGAACATCCTTGGAAATGAAAAGACGACCATCGGAACTAAGACATTTATAGCCTTTATGAGAAGAGGAGTAGCCAAGGAACACACACTCTTGGGAGCGAAAGGACAATTTATGTTGCTGATAAGGACGAAGAAAGGGGTAGCATGCACACCCAAAAACTTTGAGGAACTTGAGATTAGGTTCCTGATGAAGGAGAACAGAATATGGAGACTGATTTTTAAGAACGAGAGGAGGGAACACGATTGATGAGATAAGCAGCCGTAAGAAAGGCATGGTCCCAAAACTTAAAGGGAAGGGAGGCATGAGCCAAAAGAGTGAGACCAGTCTCAACAATGTGCCTATGTTTGCGCTCAACAAGACCATTTTGATGGTGTGTATGTGGACAGGTGAGACGATGCACAATGCCAAGAGCAGAAAGGTATTGAGAAAATGGTCGAAATTCACCACCCCAGTCACTTTGGACAGTTTTGATTTTGGTATTAAACTGTAATTCAACCATGGCACGAAATTGAATAAACTGGGATAAGGTATCAGACTTACGTTTTAAAGGAAAAACCCAAGTAAAACGACTAAAAGCATCAACACAAGTCAGAAAGTAGGTACACCCACAAGAAGACTGGATTGGTGCAGGGCCCCATAAATCACAGACTACAAGTTCAAAGGGAGACGTGTATATGGTTGTGGAAGAAGGAGCTGGGAGGCGATGTGCCTTACCCAAACAGCAGGCAGAGCAAAAATCCAATGGATTCTTGTGAGGAATCGTAAGGTTGCAAGATTTAAGTGCTGCGCGAAGAACATCATGGTGTGGGTGAGCTGCGCGAAGATCTGGAGTAACATGATGAGAAGCACCTGAGTTTGGGTACCAAGACGTGTGACACGGAGAATCAGTGCCTGTAAGAAAGGCTTGCGGCGGTGGTGGTCTAGGTGGTACAGCATAGGTCTGAGAAAACAGAGGAGGCCTAGCAGCATGAGGAAACATAGATGTTGTTGGTGGTCTCTGGTACAAGAAGGGAGGTTGCCACTGGTCAGAACTTGAGTACCGATAGTAACACACATTAGCATCATGACCATACTTCTTACAGAGTTGGCACTGAATGGTAGAACGACCCACCGAACGGCCACCACCGCTGCGACCACGATGCACTCGCCACCACCGTAGCGACCACCACCTCGATACCGGCCACCACGAAAAACGTCACCTCTCGTTGGACAATTCACCACCAACAACATGAGAATAACTCTCTGGAAACTGATCAGTCTGAAACGAAGTAGTCGGAGAAGTGGAAGTGTTGAAGTGTCCTGATCCCGATCCTGGAGACGGAGCTTGTGTAAGGTTGACTGAGACCAGATCAGGAAGAACATTCTTCTTATTCTTGTCAAGACGAGCTTCATGAGCTAGAAGGACGGATTCGAGTTCATCAAGAGAGACAGATTCAGTTTTACTGTTGATCGCAGCCACAACAGGATCGAAATCCTCAGGAAGTGCATCGAGCGTCACCTCCAGAAGATTCCGAGAAGTAATCGGTTCTCCAATAGACAGAAGAGAATCAGAAAGAGAACGAACATGCTGAATAAACTCAGAAACAGAACGATTTCCCTTTGCTAGAGATCGCAACTCAGAACGAAGTCGCCTAGCCTTCGTACTCAAGAGATTGTGAAAATATGTGTGGATTTCATCCCAAATCTGCCAAGCATGAACACAGTTGACGACTCGCGAGAGTAAAGAATCGGAAATGGAAGCAAGAAGCCAAGTCGAAATCAACGCATCTTGCTGCTCCCAATCACTGTATGCAGGATTCACCGCATTGGTTGCTTGATCCGAGTCAGTGAGAAAACGTGACGGAACTCGCGGATCGGTGATAAATTTCTGGAGTTTGTGGCCACGAACTACTCCCTCAATTTGCTGCTTCCATTGACGAAAATTGTTATTATCAAGCTTCAACGAAATTGGATGAGAAGGTGTGAATTGTGGTGCGCTAGGGTTTGCAAAGGATTAACAGAAGTCATGGTTTTTGGAACTACAAGCTCTTGATACCATAATAGAATGAGAGAAACTACGGAGAATAAGAAAGAAAGAAAATGAAGAATGAATTGTATTGATTAATCTCAAAAGCTTACAGAGAGATTACTTTCTTATATATATTCTGTCTTATAACAGAATATACGGCTATATGCATAACAGAGAGAATATGGGCTTTAAGCCCAAAACATAATGAATAAGCCCAAAACAATGAGACAGTATTATCTCTAACATAAATTAACTAGACCACTAATTCATACTCATTTTCAAAGAAGCACTGCAGTAATATTAATGGTCTAACATAAATTATCAGAACTCAGAAAAACAGATAAATGGACGTATGGAACTGAAACATTCAGCAATACACTTTCCATTCTCAATTCTACATTTGTATGAATGAAGATATAGATCCTACTACTTTCCAGCAGCAAGTTCTATTTGGTTTCTCACTTTCTTCATCTCAAGACAATCCTCCTTTCCATATCAATCTGTGCAAGAGGCCAGATGGGAAATAACCACACTCTCAATCCACAACTAACAATGTTTTGACAGACAAGTTGCCTTTTTTTTCCGTATCTATCCAGGTGGCCACTCAATGGTTAGATAAAAAATAAAAAGTGCCCCAACGTTTATTACTTTCCCTAATTGCTGTACTTTTCAACTAGCCACTCAACTGCATAACCCAGGCCAAATTCAAACAACTTGAGGAAAGCTTAAGCACATTTAGTACAGTTGTTTCTTGACAAATATATGCATGTAATATATGTTGGTCATGTGTATTTAAGTTTGTGTACATTTATACAATCTTCTTGAGCATACAAATATGAAATCAAATATACAAAGCTCAAAAGTAAATTTAGAATAACTATTGGAATCCGTGTGGATCCATATGGATCCATGTAGAGTTGAATTTGTTGTCAGTAACATGTGATATTCCTTCGGATTCACATGTGATATTCCTCGGGATTCTCTTTGTTTTTCATATTTCTGTTATTTGTCTCCTAGTATAGGTTAGGTTGATTAGGATCTTTATTTTTTCAACCTTGAAATATTCTCATTCCAGATATCATGGGATCTGATTTTCTAATCCCATGAGTGAACTAGCGGCTATTAAATATTCTCAGACTCTGATTTTCTGGGCCTAAAGGATGATGTAGAGTCTGTTTCGGTGTTTGAGGAGGAAGATGGGTTACTTATTGAATCTCTTCAAGGTAAAGAGGTTGAAGACCCCAAAGAGACTCAGGTCCCTGGAGATGAAACTCTAGGTATTAAAGCTTTATTTGAAGATAATCCACATGCCGGAGGAAAGGTCACTGCCTTTACTGCCTCGACCGGTTTCACTATTGTTGGTAACAATCTTTTAAGTAACGCGAATGACCATATTCTGGACTTGAATGTTACAGGGAGTGATCCTTCTAAATCTTCTTTGCCCTCTTCTCCTTTCCTCTCTTTTGTTCCTCCTTCTTTACCTAATTCTTCCTCCTCTATTGTTTCGGTTCTTTCGCTTTCAGGGGACCAAAATGAGAAGCAACCTTTAGGTGACGGCATCCTACCTTTACCAATCTGTAATCATGCTTCCTTTGGAATTTCTCAACCACAAGGGAACGTCATAGCCATTGACAGTGTGGGGGACGGTAGAGTCAACCAAGACCCAAACTCTTTGTTGAAAGCCATGGGCGTTAGGTTGATAAACTCTAAAGAAGAGGAGGTGACTGTGGTTTCTTCACCAAAGACTTATTTTCGGAAAAAGCAAAGATTAAAGAAGGAGCTTCAAAGATTATCTACTTCAGTAAACTATGGAGGTCTGAAAGGCAAGCGGGAGAAAGATCTGAATAAATGAAGTTTCTCAGCTGGAATGTGAGAGGCCTTGGTGACCCTCGTAAGCGAGCAAAAGTAAAGGAAGTTCTTTTGAGGGCAAGCCCTGATATAGTTATGCTTCAGGAAACCAAACTAGAGGCCTTTGATAGTCTGGTTATTAGAGATATCTGGGATTCGAGGTTTGAAGATTTTGTGTGCTTTCCTTCTGTTGGTGCTTCAGGAGGCATGGTGTTTATTTGGGATACTAGGGTAGCTAACAAAGTTGATACTCTTCATGGAACTTTCTCTCTCTCTGTCTTCCTTGAGTTTAATGGGAGGGGCCACTGGTGGTTGACTTCTGTGTATGGTCCTATTAGGCCAAACCTACGTCCTTTCTTTTGGGAGGAGCTAAGCTTTGTCTACGGTTTTTGTGCTCCCTTTTGGTGTATAGGAGGTGATTTTAATGTAGTCCGGTTTCCGGAGGAGAAGCTAGGAGGTGGTCGTCTTACATCAAGTATGAAAGGTTTTGACTCCTTCATCAGAGATTGTAGTTTGAGGGATCTTCCTTTATCTAATGCACAATTTACTTGGTCTGCTAATAGAGGTCTTTTAGTTTCCTCCCGTTTGGACAGGTTTCTTTTTCCAAGTGCCTTTGAAGAAGCTTTCCCAGACTTGGTCCAGGAGGTTTTTGTTCGGCCTGTCTCTGATCACTTTCCGGTTATCTTGGAGTCAAATAAAATCAAGTGGGGTCCTTCTCCCTTCAGATTTGAGAATATGTGGCTCAATCATGTTTCCTTTACCCCGTTGGTTAGAGATTTTTGGGAGAATACAGTTGTTCTAGGTTGGGAAAGTTTCAAGTTCATGAGGAAGTTAAAATGCTTGAAAGAAAGATTGAAAGAGTGGAATAAGGTTGTCTTTGGTGATGTTAAAACTAAAAAAGATGAAATTCTTAGAGAGATTGAGGCCCTTGATATTTCGGAACAAGAAGGGCCCTTACCTTGTGATCAAGGGAATAGATGGGATTCTCTGCTTATTGCTTTTGAGCAGATCTTGTTAAAGGAGAAAGCTAGTTGGAGACAAAAGACAAAACTACAATGGGTCAAGGATGGTGATGCAAATTCAAAGTTGTTTCATAAGGTGGCGACAGGGAGGAAGTGGAAGAGTTTGATTAAAGAGTTAGAAAGTTCTAATGGGGTTATGATAACGGACATAGGGACTATTGCTGAGGAAATTACCCAATTTTATAAGGTTCTTTATTCTGAGGAGAATATGTCAAGGCCGTTCTTTGATGGTTTGGATTGGTGTGCTATTTCTGTCGAGAAGGCTTGCTTTTTGGAGAGACCTTTTGAGGAAGAAGAGATAAAGAAGGCAGTTTGGAGTTTAGAGAAAGATAAGGCTCCGGGTCCTGACGGTTTTACGAGTGGCTTTTACCAAGGTTGTTGGGATGTTGTTAAAGATGATCTTTTAAAGGTGTTTGCTGAATTTCATCACAATGGTAAACTTGGGGTCAATATCAATTCCACTTTTATCTCTTTGGTTCCTAAGAAGGATAGATCAGTTAGAGTTAGTGACTACAGACCTATTAGTCTAGTTACTAGCTTGTATAAGATCATCACGAAACTTCTGTCGTTAGTCTTCTTTGAGGTCTTGGGAGACACTATTTCTGAGAATCAGAGTGCATTCATTGCTGGTCGTCAAATTTTGGATGCGGCTTTGGTGGCTAATGAAGTGGTAGATGATGTTAGGGCTAACGATCGGCATTGTTTGGTTCTTAAATTGGATTTTGAGAAAGCTTATGACAGAGTCAGTTGGAGCTTTTTGGATAGAGTTATGGAAAAAAAGGGTTTTGGTTCTAAGTGGAGAAGTTGGATTGCAGGATGTCTCTCAAATAGTACTTTTTCTGTGATTATCAATGGTGAACCGAAAGCATGGTTCCGAGGTCAGAGAGGTGTGCGTCAAGGTGATCCTCTGTCTCCTTTCTTGTTCACTTTGGTGGTGGATGTCCTTAGTCGTCTTATTTCGAGAGCTGTTGAGAATGATCTTATTAAAGGCGCTAAAATTGGTTCAGAGAGGATTGCTGTGTCACATTTGCAATTTGCAGATGATACCATCTTGTTCTTAGAAGAGGATACTGAAAGTTTTTGCAACGCTCTCTCTTTGATCAGGCTGTTTGAGAGTGCTTCTGGGTTGAAAATCAATATGCCTAAAAGTGGCTTAGCTGGTATAAATGTGGATTCGCAAATTCTTTCCTCCTTAGCTTCTATGGCAGGTTGTCAGGTCTTGGATTGGCCCCTCATTTATTTGGGTGTTCCCTTGGGTGGGAATCCAAGAGGTGCTTCTTTTTGGGACCCGGTGTTGACGAAAATTTCTAAGCGTTTAGATAATTGGAAAGGTGCTTACTTTTCTCTTGGGGGTCGTATCACTCTTGTTCAAGCCTGCCTCTCGAGCATTCCTATTTATTACTTGTCTTTATTTCGTATCCCTGCTGGTGTGGCCCACTCTATTGAAAAGTTTATGCGGGACTTTCTGTGGTCGGGTGTTACGGATTCTAAACGAGATCATCTAGTGAGTTGGGAGGTGTGTTGTCGCCCTAAGAAGGAAGGGGGTTTGGGTCTTGGTAATTTGGTGTCTAAGAACGTTGCTCTGGCTGCAAAATGGCTTTGGCGTTTTTCTTTGGAGCCTCATTCTCTTTGGCATCAAGTAATCCGAAGTAAGTATGGTTTGGACCCAATTGGTTGGGATGCTAACACAGCAAGTCGAGCTTCTCATTTTAGTCCTTGGAAGTTTATTTCTCAAGGCTATTCTACTTTTAAGACTTTGCTTTCCTTAAAAGTAGGTAATGGCTCTCACATTAGATTTTGGGAGGACCTACGGGTAGGAGATGTTCCCTTCTTTTGTGCTTTCCCCCGCCTGTATCGTCTTTCTACTCTACAAAATTCTCCTATCAACAATTTTTGTAATGTCCAAAATTCAGTATCCTCTTGGAATTTTCACTTTTTTCAAAACTTAAATGATAGAGAGTTCTCTGAATTGGAGGTCCTTTTGGGTTTACTGGATTCTGTTCTTCTTTCCTCCTACCCGGATAAAAGGATTTGGTCTCTTGACTCTTCTGGGGTTTTTTCTTGCAAATCTTATTTTCAGTACCTAACTTATTCTTCGAATAGGGTTAGGTTTCTTCTTGATAAACCTTTGTGGAAATCCAAAGCTCCATCTAAGGTCAAGGCTTTTATTTGGACTGCGGTACTTAATAGAATAAATACTAATGATATGTTGCAGGTTCGTAGGCCTCATAAGGCCCTTTCCCCTGATATGTGTGTTATGTGTGGTACATGTTCAGAATCAGCTTCTCACCTATTCTTACATTGCTCTGCTGCCAACTCTTTATGGCAGTCCTTGTTTGGCATTTATGGCGAATATTGGGTCTGTCCTCCATCTTTAGATCATTTTTTGATGGTTAACTTCTATGGTTTTGGTAGAAGGAAAGAGGCTAAATTTTTGTGGCAATGTGCTATTTATGCTACAATTTGGTGCATCTAGCTCGAGCGAAATTCTCGAATTTTCAAGGGTGTTTCTTCTGTTCTCAACTTAATTAGGGATAAGACTAGGCAGTTGGCGTCTACTTGGTGTAAAGCTCACGGTCTTTTTAATGGGGTATCCCTATCAGATATGATGAGGGATTGGGACGCTATGTTACATTGATTCTCTCTTTTTGTTTTTCAATCTGTTACATTTGTTATAGGAGGATCCCTTATCCTCCCTTTTGTTTGTAATTCTCTCTTTTTCTATCTATAAATTTCTTCTTTTATCAAAAAAAAGAACTAGCGGCTACATATTGTACATATCTTATTCATGGAAGATATACAAAAAAAAAAACTCTATTCTTTGATGTGGTATCAGAGCAGTTCCGATCAAGGACTGCTCCTGGTTTCCGCTGAAACACATAAACTGATTGACCTTCATTGCCAACAGTTCTCGGCCTTCATTGCCATTTATCCTCTGATTGGCCTTCATTGCCGATCATTTCTCCAGTGGCTGCATACCTCATTACAGAGGAGTCCTTGAAGCTGACTTGGTGGAAAATAGTAGTCTTGAAGGAGATTTGAGAATTTTCAGATTTGTAACCCACACCCAACAGCAGCAGTAACCCACACCAGCAATAACCCACATCTTTTCCGGCGACCTTTCCGGCAGGCAGCGACTTTTCCGCTGACCGGCCACTTTTCCAGCGACACCAGCCAACTCATCGACACTCCCTGAGTGGTTTCTGGTGATTTTTCCTGGCGTAACTCACAAATTCATCCAGTTTACTACCATAGCTGATCGTTTTTTGGTGCTACTAGTGTTCTGAATATGTCGCACGAAGAAGCAAAAGAAATAGGAGATGTCCAGCCTCACAATCCTGGAGAATTGCAGAATATCCACTTTGCGTATCGGTTGAATGGGAAGAATTACCTAAAGTGGTCTCAACTTGTTCGTACGGTGTTCAAGGGAAAAGGTAAGTTGAGTCACATAACAGGTACTGGACCTAACAAAGGTAGTTCGAAGTTTGCAGCTTGGGATGAAAAAGACTCCATGATCATAGCTTGGCTATGGAATTCGATGGACTCCAGAAATTAGTGATACATGCATGTTTCTCAACACTGCCAAGGAGATTTGAGATGCAGTGGAACAAACATATTCCAAAGCCAAAGATGCTGCTCAAGTATATCATGTAAAGGTGAAAACAGTGGCAACAAAACAAGGGAACAAAACTGTTACAGAATATGCTAATCAACTGAAGTCTCTATGGATGGAGCTAGATCACTATAGAGTGATCAAAACTCAATGTTCTGTTGATGCCGCAGTCCTCAAGGAATTTATTGAACAAGACAGGGTCTATGATTTTCTAGTTGGCCTGAATCCAGAGTTTGATCAAGTCAAAATTCAGATTCTGAGAAAACAAGAACTTCCATGTCTCAATGAAGTGGTTGCTACGGTACGAAGTGAAGAGAGTAGAAGGACCTTAATGTTGGATACTCCAACTATAGAGAGTTCAGCCATGGTGGTTGAACATCTTAAACATGGTCCAGTGGAGAAAAGGAAGAATGGTTTGTGGTGTACCTATTGTAACAAGATAGGACATACCCAAGAAAAGTGTTGGAAACTGCATGGCAAGCCTCCTAGTCGTGAATGGAGTAAAAAGGGGGAATCTTCACGAAAGAGTGGATATGTTCATGTGACTGCTGCTGAAAACAATGGAGAAAACAAATCAGAATCCAAATCTGAATTCACAAGTCTTAACCAGGAAGAAATAAACAGGATGAGAGTTTTCCTCACCAACCTTGACAAACCAACAGGTACTTGTACTTTAGAATATTCAGGTAAGCTTTCATTTTCATTTGGATTAAATGTCTCAGAAACACCTTCTAACCTAGGCTGGATACTAGATTCAAGTGCCACAGACCACATGACACCCTTATCCAAACACTTCTCCACATACTCACCTTGTCCCAACACTAAGAAAATTGTCACAGCCAATGGTACTCTTGTAACTGTAGCTGGCCTAGGTGATATCCAGATAAACTCATCTCTAACACTAATAAATGTTCTCCATGTCCCAAAGTTATCCACCAACCTTGTCTCTATACAAAAGCTTACAAAAGACTTATCTTGTAAGGTAATTTTTTACAATAGTAATTGTGTATTTCAGGATAAGGATTTGAGGAGGACGATTGGACGTGCTAGAGAATTGAATGGTCTTTACTACCTTGAGGAACCAAATCAGCCCAGCAAGAACAGTCTTCCTCATTCCTTCATGTCCGAGTCTATTCTATCCAACAAGGAGAAGGTTTTTCTTTATCACTATAGGTTAGGACATCCTTCTTTTAGGACTGTCAAAATTTTGTTTCCTTCTCTTTTTTACCAAATTAGATGTTGAGAGTTTTAATTGTGAGGTATGTGAGCTTGCTAAACACAAACGTGTGCCCTTTCCTATAAGCAATAACAGAAGTTCTTCTCCATTTTATCTTATTCATTCGGATGTATGGGATCCCTCTAATGTTCCAACTGTGTCCGGTGCTCAATGGTTTGTAACCTTTATTCATGATTGTACTAGGGTTACTTGGATTTTCTTACTTAAACTTAAGTTTGAAGTAAGCACTGTTTTCCCAAATTTCTTCTCTATGGTAAAAAATCAGTTTGGTGTGAATATCAAAAGACTTAGATCTGATAATGTCAAGGACTACTTTAATCAAATTCTTACTCCCTTCTGTCAAAAAGAGGGAATTATCCATAAGTCTTCTTGTGTCAAAACACCACAACAGAATGGGATTGCTGAGAGGAAAAATGGGCACCTTCTAAACCACACCCGAGCTCTGTTATATCAGCGAAGTGTTCCAAAAATCTTGTAGGGTAAGCTGTTCTTACAACAACATACCTTGTCAATAGATTACCATCTAGTGTCTTAGGTTTTAAAAGCCCTATGGATGTCCTTTCTTCCTTTTACCCGAATCTATCCACTACCAACAATCTCAAACCTCGGATCTTTGGTTGTGTATCATTTGTTCATATCCATAGTCAAGATAGAGGGAAACTTGATCCTAGGGCTCTACAATGTGCTTTTGTTGGGTATTCCTCCACTAAAAAAGGCTATAAATGTTATCATCCTCCATCCAAAAAATTTTGTGTGTCTTGAGATGTTACCTTCAATGAGAAGGAAGCCTATTTTCCTAAACCTTATCGTCAGGGGGAGAATCTTAGGGAAGATAAGGAAAACTATCTTACATTACCTGATCTCCCTAACCTTTCTGTTGAGCCTGATCTGGACCAGTCTGAATCTGACCTCAATACTCCGGACCAACTTGAATCTGACCCCAAGTTCAATGAAGCCACCCATCTTGATGTAAGATTTGGAAAAGGATTAGTGTACTCCAGGAAGTCAAAGGCCATTCCAGACTCTAAACAGGTCCAAGAATCTGACTTAACTCCTTCTCATGAGGTAACAATTTCTGAATTACATACTTTACAGGATGCAACTATTTTGCCCACCTCACAAGATGAAACTGAGACTCAACCTACTAAAAATGATCTTGATCTTCCAATTGCCCTTAGAAAAGGAACCAGAAAAAGCACCAAACAGCCTTTATACCCTCTCTCAAATTATCTCTCATTTAAAAACTTCTCACCAACCCACAGAACTTTCCTTATAAACCTAAACACCACCTCCATACCCACTACTCTTTCTGAGACTTTGACCAATGAAAAATGGAAGCAAGCCATGGATGTAGAGATGAAAGCACTAGAGAAAAGTAAAACCTGGGAGCTTGTTCCTTTACCAGTAGGAAAACGGCCAGTTGGGTGTAAGTGGGTGTACACGGTAAAATACAAAGTTGATGGGTCAATAGAGAGGTACAAGGCAAGGTTAGTTGCAAAGGGGTTCACACAAACTTATGAGATTGATTATTCAGAGACCTTTGCTCCGGTTGCTAAAATGAATACAGTCAAGGTGATCATATCCCTTGCTGCCAACCATGGCTAGGAATTACAGCAATTCAATGTAAGGAATGTTTTCTTGCATGGGGAACTTGAGGAAGAAATTTATATGGAAATGCCACCAGGATATGAGAGGAAGGTGGCTGCCAATATAATATGTAAGTTAAAAAAGGCCCTATATGGGCTGAAACAATCACCTCAGGCCTAGTTTGGAAGATTTACTAGAGTTATGACAGCCTTAGGATACAAGCAAAGTCAAGGGGATCATACATTGTTCATCAAACACTCTGATTCAGGGGGAGTGACCGTACTAGTAGTGTATGTGGATGACATTATATTGACTGGAGATGATAGGAGAAAACAAGAGATCTTGAGTCAATGTTTGGCCAAGGAATTTGAGATCAAAACCTTGGGAAA
Source organism: Ormosia semicastrata (assembly GCA_029884595.1). NCBI lineage: Eukaryota > Viridiplantae > Streptophyta > Magnoliopsida > Fabales > Fabaceae > Ormosia > Ormosia semicastrata. The sequence continues at coordinate 13,107,253 of JAQQTO010000038.1, forward strand.
ATTGAAATATCTTTTAGGGATTGAAGTGGCACACTCCAAGAAAGGGATTTTTATATCCCAGCAGAAATACATTACTGATTTTCTCAAGGAAACAGACAAAACAGCTTGTAAACCTGTGAGTACTCCTGTGGAACCGAGCCTAAAACTGGGGAATGCAGAGGAAGATGCTACAGTAGATAAGGAGATGTATCAACGGCTGGTAGGTAGGCTCATTTACTTGTCCCACACCAGATCGGATATTGCCTATAGAGTGAGCTTGATCAGTCAATTCATGCACAGCCCAAGAGAAGTCCATTTGCAGGCTGCCCATAGAATTTTACAGTACCTCAAGGGAACTCCAAGAAGAGGAATTTTGTTTTAAAGAAATGGAAAAATGACTCTGGAAGCATACAATGATGCTGACTACGTAGGGTCAATTGTTGACAGGCGATCAACTACCGGGTATTGCACCTTCCTTGGGGGAAATCTTGTGACTTGGAAAAGTAAAAAACAAAGTGTAGTAACACGTTCTAGTGCTGAAGCAGAATTCCGTGCTATGGCACAAGGTGTATGTGAACTACTTTGGCTTAAAATCATTCTAGAAGATTTGAAGATTAAATGGGAAGAACCCATGAGACTCTACTGCGACATAAATCAGCAATCAGCATAGCCCACAATCCAGTTCAACATGATCGAACTAAACACATGGAGGTGGATAGGCATTTCATCAAGGAGAAGCTTGACAATGGCATGATACGCACCCCATATGTGCCCACTCAAGGACAACTTGCAGACGTCCTCACCAAGGGATTAAGTAGCTCCTCATTTGAAAGAATCATATCTAAGCTGGAAATGGGAAATACCTATTCACCAGCTTGAGGGAGAGTGTTGGAATCCGTGTGGATCCATATGGATCCATGTGGAGTTGAATTTGTTGTCAGTCACATGTGATATTCCTTGGGATTCACATGTGATATTCCTTGGGATTCACATGCGATATTCCTTGGGATTCTCTTTGTTTTTTATATTTCTGTTATTTGTCTCCTAGTATAGGTTAGGTTGATTAGGATCTTTATTTTTTCAACCTTGAAATATTCTCTTTCCTGATATCATGGGATCTGATTTTCTAATCCCATGAGTGAACTAGTATCTATATATTGTACATATCTTATACATGGAAGATATAAAAAAAAAAAACTCTATACTTTGATAATAACTAACCTAAAGTCAACTTTCCAAGTTGTCCAGAGATATATATGCATGTAATATATGTTGGTCATGTGTATTTAAGTTTGTGTACATTTATACAATCTTCTTGAGCATACAAATATGAAATCACATATACAAAGGTAAAATGTAAATTTAGAATAACTAACCTAAAGTCACCTTTCCAAGTTGTCCAGAGATCAACTCACTATTGCGAAAATAAACAAACCCATCATTCGGGCACATTGTTTTCAATTCTCTTTTCCTGTCATCAAGCTTTGTGCTGTATATTTTCTCCTTAACTGTAAGATTCACATAGACTCTCACATTTGCATGCGGGCGCAATAGAATGCTAAATAACTGTTTACCACTCCAAAGCTCAACTGGCTGCAAAGAATAATTGCATTAAGAAAATATATGCACTGACTGTATAAATCAGCAAACATCATTGAAATTCAGTTATTATATCAAAGGTGGAGAACTCAACCAAACCACTAATTTAAGCATGTCAAAAAAAAAGATGATGTTAATTTACATGTGAATATGCTCTTATTTAGTTCTTTCCTAACACATCTCTTGCAGAGGGGGGGGGGGAATTAGAGAAGAAAATTATTAAAAGGGAAGAATACAAAGAAAAGGAGATAATATATTCTCCATATAGAACTCCTTGTCCCTAAATTCGCTTTGGGATAAGGTTGTTCTTTTATTGCTACTCTGGTTCTCAGCCCATGGTTGTTTCAAGGATGTTGCCATATCCGATATTTTATCCTCGCTCTGGTGTACTTCTTCTCCTTTTTAATAAAACTTTTTTTTCTATCCCAAAAAAGAAAAAGGACAAGGGGATTATGCAAAGAAAAAAGACAGCATAGGAAAGGAAAGCCCACTAAAAAGAGAAAATCATTGCACTCCAAGGTCAACTCAAAATCGGATACAGGAGCCACCATCCACCTTCAGATAGTGAATGTTCTAAAAGAGATGTACCTAAGAAGTGAATTCTCAGGACGCAAGTGAGTGTAGCAGTAAAAGCTGGCTATAAATGTCAGAGACTATAAAAAAGAAGAATAAAAATTAATTTGCTGATAAACCTATATATTGCAAAACGGAATGCATCAATGAAAAATGAAGGGACTAACTTACATACATACATACTATATATATGAGTGGGGATCCACTTACTCTAAGAGTAAGTCTTAGCACATTTACTCCATTGAATAACTTTTTATGAACGCTGAATTTCATCAATCCAGCCACTAGCTTGAAATTTCACATGTGGTAGATCAAGTCTCTAAAATTTCATACAATTTAGAAATTAGTTGATATTTCATAGCACCATTTTATTTTAACATGCAATATGGTTTTATAAAATATAAGTAGATTTTGACTATCATATTACATACCTATGAATGTCTGATTTATCTAAAATTTGGTATGCTGCATAATCATTAAGATAATATCACATTACTCAATGGTTGGCTACGTTGCACGGGTACGGGTATGGTACCGGTACGCGGTACAAATACGGGTACGGAGTACGAAAATTTTCAAAAAACTAGGGTGGGATACGTCATATATATATATAAAAAAATAAATTATATATATATATATGTGTATAATAAACTAAAATCTCACACAATAAAATATGATAACATAGCATAAAAATTAAAACACATGAATTTCAACATAAAACATAGAAAAGAACTTAAGTTATTCAAACAAGACAACATCTACAATAACAAATTACAATACTTAAGTTGTTTAACGTGACAACTTCTAAAGATGATTACAAAAATCAAACTCCAATAGTCTCAATTTCATCATTTCCTTGCCCATCATCAGTGAAAAGAACAGCCTCCAAATCTGGTTCATCAAGAGAGAGACTAGCAACTTCAAGAATCCCAACTCCTTCAAATGGATCCCATTCATCTCCACCAATGTCCCACATTTTAGTCTCACCCTGATTATAGTTCTTATTCTTCCTTGAGAGGAGACGAAGCTTTGTGTGGACAAAAACTAAATCTTCAGCTCTCTTGGGATTTAGCCTATTCCTTTTCATGGAGTGGATAAAGGAATATGTGCTCCAATTCCTTTCACAACAAGAGGAAGAGGAAGGTTGTGAAAGGAGCTTCAAGGCAATGGTTTGAAGTTTGGGGATTGAAGCTCCATACATGACCCACCGTTCCTTTGGTGTCAAGTCCCACCTATCTTGCAAGCAATCAAATTGGCTAAGCTCTTCTTCACCACTTGAGAATTTAACAAACTCTGAAGTGACCTCTCGCCTTTCTTGAGAATCTGGAAAGTAATCCTTCAGGCATTTGTTTCTCCCCATACAAATCTCATTGTCCTTATGTGGGGAGACTCGTTTTGGAGCTTCCTCAAGCCATTGTCTACAATAATACCTATTATATAAAATATAAATTGTGATTACTATAATACAAAAACCGAAGTACATCTCTTAGATGAAAAAGTAAAAGAACTTGGAACTTGAAAGTTAATTAAATTTACCTAGGATTAAGTGAATGAGCCAAGCAATGAAGAGGTGTGCAACTTTTATTCCATCTAGAAATTAGGATGTCAAACACCACTCCATAGAAGGATGAATGTTGATTCAACTCCTTTTCCTCATGTTGATAGATGGCTAGCTTCACTTGCTCAATCATACAATCCCATTTCTCATAAATCAAATGAAGGTTTGGCTTATCGGTGTCACAAGAACGAAGCATTTCATAGATGGGCTTTGTAAAGCTTAGAATATAATCAACTTTATCCCACCAAAGGTCATTCAAGATTGTTTCTTTCACAGTGGCAGCCTTTTGAACATCATCTTCTCTATAGTGAGACCATTCTTCACTAATGACCATAGATTGGAGACCATGCTTAATAGTTTTAAACCTTTTAAGCATTACAATGACGGAGGCAAATCTAGTCTCAGCAATAGAAAGTAGCTTCAGATGCACAAATTGATTATACATGGCTAGCCTCATGGAATAATTCATGATAAAGTTCTTATTGAAAAAAGCATCATCAGCAACATCAGTAATCCAATGACATTCAGCATAAACACTCTCATTATTTGGATTATTTTTAGGAGCACAAATATTTTTCAAAGCAAGGTTCAAGGTGTGCACCACACACGGTGACCAAAAGATATGAGGATAGATGGATTCAACAATTGCTCCAGCAGCCTTGCAAACAGGTGCATTATCAGTAATGATTTGCACCACATTTTGTGATCCAACCTCATCAATGGTGGACAAAATCAAATTAGCAATGTAATGTTTGTCCTTAAACTCACCAGAGCCATCAACCGCCTTCAAGAACATAGGTCCCGAATCCGATGCAGCCATGAAGTTAATCAATGGTCTTCTCTGTGCATCAGTCCAACCATCACTCACTATACTCACACCTTTTTCTGGCCAAGTGTCTTTGATGGGTTGAAGTAATCTCAATATGTGAGCTTTTTCTCTTTGCAACATTGAAGTTCTTATAGCATTGTAACTAGGTGGAAGAAAACATGAGAGGGTAGTATTTGCAAGATATGTGAATGAGCTAACAAAATAGGGATTTCTAGCCACATTGAATGGCAAACCAAAGAGAGTAGAATAGTCTAGCTATTTCACATGACAAATGATCTCTTGCCTCATTATTAAATGCCCTTCCTATTGCACTCTCAGTGCCTCTTCTTCTCTTGCTCCCATCGAAGACATATCAACTCTAGGAGGGTTCAAACTTGTAGTAGAGCAGAGGGTAAAGGAACTTGCACGGCTTTGCATTCTTCTCAATAGCCTCTCTTTCTATTTGCTTCATTTCTTGAAGATAGTCATTTAGCACAGCATCACATATACTAATCCCATGTCCTTTTTCTCTCAGTAGATGAGATTTCACTCTAGAATAAGATCCCTTATAAATTCCATCACAAAAATTGCATTTCCAGCTTGCATTCCCTCCTCCTGCTTTTTTACTTTGCAATATAGTTACATAAACCCAAAGGGGACAATTTTTTTCAGCTATTCCAATAGCATATTTGCTAATCAAAGAACTAGAAGAGCCTGTGCCACTACTAGACCCACTGCCAGACCAAAATCCACCAACACTAGCTGAACCTTGTGAAAACATTTGGAATAGAGTGCAGAGAACGAACTGAAGAGAGGGCACTCAGGGTAGAGAACGGACGGACAGTCCAGAAGGCAGAGAACGTACTGAACGGACGGACTGAAGAGAGAGCAGAGAACGGACGAACTGAAGCTCGTGGCCAGTCGTTCCACACTGGAGCTTGGTCGCGCAGCTCGCGTCGCACAGCTCGGGTCGCACAGTTGGAGCTAGGTCGCGCCGGAGTTGCAGTCGCTGAAGTCGCTGACGTCGCCGGAGTTGCAGTCCCTGGAGCTTGGTCGCGCAGCTCGGGGAGAAGAAGAACGAAGATTTGGAAGCTCGTTGAGACTCGGATTGCAAGATCGTGTTGCAGATCTGAAAAAAACGACCCTGTTTGGCAAATATATGGTGGAGCCGTACCCAGCCGGTGGTGAAGCCGCACCGAGCCGTACCCAAATTCAAAAAAAAAAAAATTTTTGGGGTACGTACCCATACCCGGTACGTACCGGGTACCGGTACTCCTCCCTGGGAGGAGTACCCATGCTTCAGAGATGGTTGGATTGGTCAAATTTGCATATTACAGAAAGTTATTCAAAGGTGTACGTGTGCAAGACTTACCCCTAGAGTAAGTGGATCCCTTTCCCTATATATATATATATATACACACACACACACATACACGAATTTTGTACACACATAAAAACATGTTAGTCTATCTTTGTGTGCTGTGTGCATGCACGCATATATAAGCTCCAACTCTCACCTTAATAATTGCAGGAGTTGGCAGATCAACAAGATCCATGCCATCCCCCATGTATGAGCAAATAAGTGAAAAAGTAGAACGATCATAAAAAGTATCTTTCCTAGATATGAGAAAGGAAGAGGTTAAAAAGTCTTGAGTAGAGGCAACCAGAATTTCGCCATTTTTTGGTGTGCACAAATTGTTTTGCACCTGAAAACAATCAAAATCTCAGTAAGATCTACATGAAATTTACAAACAAAACAAAGAACAGAATATGAAGTCCTTGAAATGCTTACAATTATTGAGCATCATACCGCATACAATCAACCAAACAAATCACGCAATATTTAAAGATGTAAATAATGATATTTAAACCAAGTATAACCAACATCTTCTAATCCTAGCTCATGTTGGGATTAGCTTATTTTATGTTCAAAAAAAGCTTATAATCAAAATGTTACAGAGGGACCTTTATGTTGAAAATCTGTTTTGAGTAAAAAATAAGCAAAACCAAACATGTGCCTAGTTTGTGATGCATTTAACATGGTCAAAACAAGGCATAAAACAACCTGTTTTGAATCATCCCAAACGAAAATAGAAGTAGGAAGGATAAAACAAGGCATCTATAGTGAAACCACGAGTCCTTTTATAAAATTAATATCAAGGTGCCGCTATTATCTCATGGCACAATATATATTCCATGCTTATCAGTACTTATCAAGCATGGCAATTTTCAAATTTACCATCACAGAATTACAGTGATGGGTGAAGAATTCCATTAAAAGATGCCTTTTGGTAAAGCAGTACACAAAAAATACAGCAGAAATCATGAAAAACATGAAAGAAGAAACAGCTAGATTGGCAACACAAAGGAAACAGATAATAGAAAGGCGCATAAATGGAATCCTCCAGCACAGCAATCAGAAGATCATAGCAGATGGATGCATAATGAAATTCTTTTTGGATAAAAATATTTGCATAGTAAAAATTGGACCCAAAATCATTATAAATAGTCAACATGCAATCCTAAATGACAACGGGATCTGTTGATTTTACCCCCATCAACAAAATAGCCTCTGTTCGAGCCTCCTCAGTCTGTGGGACATGTAAGTTCATCTCATCACCATCAAAGTCAGCATTATATGGGTTACATACAGATTCATTGAATCTCAAAGTTCTCCAAGGCATAATCCTTGCCTGCAAGTGCAAAAAGAGATTAATGCAATGTGATCAACATCTGACACTATAATACATATTAGTTTTAATGAATTACCCTATGACACATTATAGACATCCGATGCAAGCTTGGCTGTCTATTGAAAAGAACAATGTCTCCATCTTCTAAATGGCGATCAACAATATCACCAAATCTCAGTTCATCTGCAAGGCGCTTCCTACAAGAAACTTTTAAGGACCTGCAAAATAATGAAATTGACTCCAGATTATTATCAAAAGAAATAATTGGCTTGAGATTAGTCCACATAGGGAAAAATGAAACAGTACAAACCACGTGGGACCTCCAGCATGTCTAAGCAACCTTGCACCAGGATACTTATCGGGACCATTTCTCACACATTGTCTCAATTTCTCTATGTTGTGATGCGAAACACGCTCAGGATAAGTCAATATACGAGCCATATGGATGGGTATTGCAACCTGAAGCAAATAAATATGCTAGAAGGCATCAACTTGAAAGAACCTTGAAAAAGGAAGAGAACTTCCTTGTGTTATTGTTTTCATGGGAATTATAGTGATAGTAAGTCGTTTTAGTGAACATAAGCTTTGTTTTTTTGTGTGAAGAATATTTATATTCTTTTAGTTTATTGGCTTATGCTTCAAGTAAAGGACAGAAAGTACATATATATCGCAAGCTTTAAATGTCTAACCTCAGAAATCTTTAGATTAGGATCCGGTGAAATAACTGTCCTGCCAGTATATTCAACACGTTTCCCAGATAAGTTGCCACGGAAACGTCCCTGCTTCCCTTTAAGGCGCTGAACAAAACCAGCCAATGTCTTGGCCTTTTTCATATTGAACATATTGAATGATACACCACGAACATCACTATTTATGAATTGGGCAACCTCAGCTTGAAGCATTTCCCAACCATCCTAAACCAAAATCAACAACACAACCACAACACCATTACATCCTGGAACCAGAAGAAACCCTCTCATGTCAAAAGAAAAAACTTAGAAGAGAGCAGATAAATGTAAACAATCCAAAGCAAACTGCAAAACCAGCCTATAGACTGTATACAGTTCTAATCAACATTACATTAGGAATAAATTCTATAGTATCGTACAAGAGCTAGCCTTGAGATTATGAGTTTTAACTAATTGTATGAGAATTGAAACATCAATGTATCAACCACGAGGTGTGGCTCAGTTGGCAAGTTGAGCTCCATGTGGGCTGACTTTACTTACGGTGCAGGGGGTCAAATTTCACCAAAAGCACCTTGTGGCCAAGGCAAATGAATATGCCCAAACAGGGATTAGTCCCACAACCAAAGGGTGTGGGGACACCGCGTAGATAGTATACTAGAACAACGATGAGTATAAAGTCCAAAGGACTAAAATACATACATGGCATGATGATGTCTAAAAAAGCAAATGAAAGAGCTTGTTTCAAGTGTATAATATATGGGAAAACCTGTCTTTTTGTATACGCATAAAGGGAGCAACTTATAATATTAACAAACAAATCATCAAAATATTTAGCATCAACTGAAGCTTGACAAGGAAAATTTGATCACTCAAAATGCCTTACTATACCAGGGATTTGAATGAACCGCTTGATTCTTGTAATTCTTGGCGCACAACAGCATTTGCTTGGATTATTTGCTTTAGCCTCTCCGTTATATCATTCTCATTGCTGCCACAAATTAAGAGGAAAACCACAAGCATCAGTTATACCATTTTTTATAAAAATAATTATTGAAGAAGCTGAGAAAAACAAAGCAGGGGATCAGGAATCCTCCAAAAAACAACACAAGAAGGGAGAAAAAAAAAAGAAACAACAGGAAATTCAAGCATCAACTCAGTAGAGCTCTCTAGTCCCCCAAAATGTGCACCAAAGAAAACCCTTTAGAACACTGCATAACCCTACATGGAAGCACAAAAAATAATCCTATCCCAAATAACATTCACACATAAGTGGCTGAAAATTTTGGCATTTCGCTCAAGCTAAATACACCACATGCTTGCTGCCAGTCAAAGAAAAACTCCCCTAAAAACATAGTTGTTAGGTGGAGGTATGTTGTTAGGTGGAGGTTAAGGAATGGTATTTTGTACTTCTAATACGCCCCCTCATGCAAGAGCCCTTTAGGCTTGAATTGCACACAGTGAACAGGCTGACTTTACTCTATGTTGAAATTTAATTTAATAATGAAGAATGGGACAGCAAGAATCGAACTCCTGATCACTTGATCATAGAGGCTTTGATACCTTACCAAGGGCCAACTATCAAACAAACTTAAGCCATTAGGTGGATACCAAGGAATGGCTTTAGTTTTTTATATTTCTAGGACTTCCAAAGAGAGCACAACTTCACAACACCTTTGCATCAGTTATACCATTAGATCACAAATTTTCCATTTAAGAATTGAGATCAAACGATGTTAATGAAGACCTTTTTTTTAACAAAAAAGGATATAAATACAGCCAAATATGTGCTTGCATTACCTCTGTGATCCATTCATTATAACTGAAGGTCGAATAGCTATAGGTGGCACAGCAATGTTTGTTATGATGAGCTTCTCTGGTCTTTCAGCAAGGTAAAGTAATTCACAGTCCTACAACAAAATGTAACAAAAATATTCAACTTGAGAGAAAAGTAAACCTCTGCTTGGCATGCAAGACGTCTTAAAAATTGCAGATACTGTGACCACTTCTTCAAAAAGGAAAAGAGAAGGAAGATCAAACCCAAAAAACAAATAACATCCACATAAATATAAATGTCCACCTCATCATGCATCCTTCTAAACAGGGAAAGAACTTGGAAAGGATTAAGAATTTGAGTATTCAAGTTGATGGTCGCCCTAAGCTCTCTCGTATTAGAAAGTGCGGACTGGTACTCTTCAACACTACTATCATTACATTTTGAGCGATCATGAATGATTCTTACCGCAGACACAGCCTTCTTTACTAAACCTGTATCACAATAGTCATCGCCAATATCATCATACAGCATACAAAAAAGTGCATCTCTTAACAAGCATTAAGCTAGACAATCATATTTAATCCTAACTCCCCTCTTAGAACAAGATGGTAATTTTCTACGGAATAGGAAAAAAAATTAAAAAAAAAAGTATTTACTGATGCCATGTGTGGTGATAATTAGTTCAAAAAGATGGTTGTCCTGAAGTAACACCATTCCCTACAACAAAAGCCTACCAGATGTTGGAATAGAAAGAAATTGCATTCTAAACTATCTCACTCAATAATGATAAAAAAAGGGTTTATCTCAGGTTGTTGCACCTTATGCTTTATTCTAGCTGCCAACTATGTACTCAAGGGCTTCTTGGCAGACAATCCAAACTGTATGAGCTATATTCATAGCCAAAAATAAATAAGCAAAAGCAAAAGGAAAATAAATATTTAGTAAGGTCGAATCCATGATATCCTCAAAGATGGAATCAGCTCCAAATATGAAGAAGCAATTATATTTTCACAAAATATAGAAATTAAGTCACCAAAACACAACCTTTAAACAAATTCAAACAATAATTCATTTGAATAAAGCGTAAAACAAACCATTAATATATCCACATCTCAGGCACTTCACTACTTTGCTACATTTCTCTATAACCTTTTTTACTAAATCAATCTTCATCTCTGTCTCACTTTTGGGGTTTCTTATTTTCTTCAAACGTTCTTTATGGGTATCTTCATCGAGGAGAATACGAGCACAACCCTGTAAAGAAAACACTGAACATTGACATAAAGTTCAAGCAGAACATACAGAAACACAAAATTAAGACTACTAAATATTGAAAAGCATGCTATACTATAAGCAAAAATTCATGTCAGATAACAGTATGGAAAAAAATGCTAGGGCAAATGAGAATGTCCATTAGTAATGAGTATGAGATGCAAACTTGTAAATGGAGTTTTACGCATTAACATAAATTTTGAACATATTCTAACCTTATTCTTTTCTTCTTCTTTTTTTTTTGCCTTTTGTCATAGTCTTACACATATCTAAAAACAATGCATTTTTGAGACAAAATGACAGTTATATCTAGTCACTCATTTTTTTTATAAGTTCATGAAATAGTGAGAGACCACAAAAACATGTACTAAACAAAGCTCAAATTAGAACCAACAGAGCAAAATTTGCATTTTTAAAGAGAAAATGGATACTTAAAGTTTGAGTTATTTTTTGGTGCATATGGAGGCTCAAATCTCAAACCTCAAACCTCAGGGAGGGGGAACATTCACTCTTTGCCAAGTGATTGACCACCAAACCAAAAGGCCTGATGGCACTACAGTTTGAGTTCTTATAGCAGGAAACTTGACTGCCATTCAAAAACCCATCTCCTAAAGCTAAATATTCTGAAATTGTGTCATCCATATATGCATGTTACATAAGTAGATACAAGTCAAGTTAACAGAAATGAGATAAAACAAGGAGAACATTGTGTTGATGATAAATGAAAGAAAAACCAAAGTCTAGAGATAGAGTAGACAAGGAACACATGAAGATTCGGATACCTTACAAATGCACTTCAGTATTTCCACAATGGTACTTAAGTATCCAACATTGTAAACGGGAAGGGCAAGGTTTAAGTATCCATAGTGCCCTGGACAGTCATGAAAGTTTCCATGGCATGTTGCACACACAAGACTCTTATTAGCAGGACCCTGAATTGCATGAAAAGATTGATTTATAAGCATTCGATGCAGGGAAAGACACAAGCATTAGGAAAGAAAAATATATGACCAAACAGATTGAAATTCTATACAAGTAATATCATCCAAATCCAACCATGTATTTTATCAACATGACTTCAACAAAATCTTTCAGTCCGATGATAGCTCTATTTATAAAGGGTTAAAGGCAAGACTTCTTAAACCAGCATACCTAGTAAATGAAGTTTTTGTTGATCACTAATCAAAAGGAAAAGGGGGAATTGAAATTAGAAAAAAAAAAGGGGGGGGGGGGGAACTATATGTGTACAAATCAGGAAATGAATCTCTATGAAGACACTATTCCAAATTACATACCAGCATGTAAGACATGTTATGCATAGGACTCTTGCAATTTTTCCTTAAATTTCAGGTGCAAAACACTAAAATGTGCTATTAATCCTCAAAAGGAAAATAAACTACCAATATCAAAAGCATTTGGTAACTTCTGGTAATGTTTTAATCAGCTGGCACTTTACAGTGTAAAGATAAGTTCATATGTGTCACGGACTCAAGGGTGTCTCTCTTCCTTAGGAAACAAAGTAGAATACAGGGAAAACACACTAACTGTCAAAGAAAATTTGAGGAGGAAATACAAACAACACTATAAAAGGGAACAGGATAAACCATACATGTCATAAATGAATATTTTTTAGATTTCAGTGAACAGAGAAACTGATAGAAAGTGTGAGAAAGTAGAGAAAGAGAGAGAGAGAGATGAGAAAAAAGAGAGAAAATGAATCTGAAAAAGTAACTGAATTAACCACCAAACCAGTGTGTAGGTTCTGGTACATATAGGAGAGAATTTCTCTAGAACTCTCTAGAACATTAAGAGCATGTTTGGTTCAGCTTTTACGCTGAACCAACAGCTTTTTTATTTGCTTTAAGCTGTTGCATGTAGTGTGCAACGTGTTTGGGAAAATTGTTTCCCAAAATCAACAGCTTTTTTCTTGAGAAAAAAGCTGTTGGAGGTGCATCTCTTAGTTGAGCATTTTCTCAAAAAGCTGTTGGGAATATTCCTAACAGTGATATGTAAATATCATTTTGTCTTCAATCAAATAATTTTTTTAATTATTCTATACTTATTTTGGTAATTTAACACATAAAAACGATTCTTTTTTATACTATCCAAACGAAACAGACTAGCTTAAAATCGCTTTTTAGTTAACATATCCAAACATAAAACATTTTTTTATAATCGATTATAACAAAAAACTTTTATACAATAATCGATTAATGAAATAATCTAGTTTTCAAAGCTATCCAAAACACGCACTAACTACCTAACTAACTGATGCCACATCAGCATACATAATAAGCTGTAATCTAATACACTTCTATATACTCTAATACTCTCCCCTCAAATTCAGGGTGGGTCAATCAATGCAAATTGATCGAACACCTGGAGTTTGTCTATTAATGCAGAAAACCGAAGATTAGACAAAGTTTTGGTAAGAATGTCTGCATTCTGATATTGTGCTGGAATATGAGAGACTATAAGACTCTTGTTGAGCACTTTTTCTCAAACAAAAAACAGATCTAACTCTGTGCTTTGTCCGGGAGTGCAGAACAGGATTGTAACTAAGAGATACTGTACTAAGATTGTCACAATAGAAGATAGGTGCAGTCACTGGAACCTTGACTTCTCTTAATAAAGTTTGAATCCAAAGCAACTCTGCTGCTGTATTTGCAAGACTCTGATACTACTAGATCTAGCAACCAAAGGTTGCTTCTTAGACCACCAAGAAATTAGATTTGGACCAAAGTAGATATAAGACCCGGATGTGAATCTGCGATCGTCTGGGTCTGATGCATAATCAGCATCACAATAGGCCTTGAGTACGAGTGGTTGATGAAGTGTAGCAGGTTGTAGCAGTAAACCATAACTCAGAGTGCCCTTTAGATACCTTTGGAACCATTTAACAACTTTCCAATGCTCCTCTAATGGCTGAGAGAGAAACTGACAAACTTTATTGACACTATAGCTGATCTCAAGCCGAGTGATTGTAGCATACTGCAGTGCTCCCACAATGGATCGATAAAGAGAAGGATCAGCCATATAGTCACTGCCATATTTAGACAATTTACAGCCACCAATCATAGGAGTAGAAATTCCTTTTGCATCACTCATCTGTGTTTTAGAGAGTAAATATCTAATATATTTACCTTGAGTTAGTAGCAAAGAACCATCATGCAGATGTTTAACCCCTATCCCAAGGAAATAAACCAAAGTCCCAGTTGCTTAAGAGCAAAAACTGAATTCAGATTATCCATCAGCTGCTGAATTAAGGCCAGAGAAGTACCAGTCATAAAAATGTCATCAACATAGACTAAAATGTAGATACAATGTTGTGAGCCAGACTTTACAAACAGAAGTGGATCACATCTGCTAGGCTGAAAGCCAAAACCAATAAGTGTCTTAGCTAGTCTTTCAAACCATACCCTAGGTGTTTGTTTCAAGCCATACAATGCCTTATTCAGTTTGCATACTAGAGACTTATCCTCATCCACAAAATTTGGAGGCTGCTGCATATGCACTTCCTCCTCTAAAAAACCATTAAGAAATGCATTATTAACATCAAGTTGTTGAAGCAGCTAATGATTTGTGAGAGCCAAAGTCAGAATAGTCCAAACAGTAACTGGTTTAACAACTGGAGAAAACGTCTCTGTATAGTCGAACCACGGTTGTTGATGAAACTCCTTAGCAACCAGCTGGCCTTATACTTATTTACTGATCCATCAGGATTTTCCATGACACAAAAAACCCATCTACAGCCAATAGAAGTCCTGTTATAAGGAAGAGGAACTAAAGTCCAAGTATTACTGGCAATCAAAGCATCATACTCAGCCTGCATAGCTGCCTTCCATTGAGGATTGGACAAGGCTTGAGGAACAGAAGAAGGTTCAACATGTGTAAGAAGTAGAGTAGGATTAAGCCTTGGTTTATGAATATCAGACTTTGACCTAGTTTGCTTAGGATGAATTGACAAGGGAACAGGCTGATTGAAGGAAGAATCAGTGGCTGAAACTGAAGAATCAACCAAGGAAGAAGTAGAAGAATCAGTGGCAGCAACCTGAGAGGAAGTGAAATCTGCAGAAAGAGTAGGAGAAGTAGGAAGATCAGTAGAAACAGAGGCTGATTCAGCAGGAACAGGATGTGTATCAGTGATAGGAGACTGAGAAAAAGAAATAGGTTGTGTAGCAGAAGAAGAATGAGAAGCTGGTCAAGAAGAAGAAGAGGCTGTGGAAGAAGGAAAGGGACTGGAAGTAGGCAGCACAGGAGGTGAAGCTGAAAACAGAAAATAAGCAAAGAAGAAGAGGAAGATGTTCAGGCTGAAACTGAGAAGAAACTTAAAAGGGAAACCGAAACTCATTAAAGAGAACATCTTTGGACACAAAATTTTCCCATCAGAAGCTAAGCACTTCTAACCCTTATGGTAACCCTTATGACTGGAAGAATAGCCTGAGAAAACACACTCTTTGATCTAAACTTCAGTTTGTGGTGATTGTAGGGTCTAAGGAAAGGATAACATGCACAGCCAAACACCCAAAGGAAGGAATAAACAGGGGCTTTATTGAAAAGCTTGGTAAAAGGCACTTGCTGATTGAGAGAAGCAGTGGGGAGACGATTTATAAGATACACTAAAGCCAGGAAGGCATGATCCCAATAATGGAAAGGTAAAGATGCTTGAGCTAAAAGAGTAAGACCCATCTCAAAAATATGTCTATGTTTCCTCTCTACAGTGCCATTTTGATGATGGGTATGAGGACAAATGACCCTATGCAAGATACCTAATTCAGTAAGATAAGTGGCAGAGGTCTAAATTCTCCCCCCCCCCTCAACTAAGCTTGGACAGATTTAATCTTCTTATTAAATTGTAATTCAGCCATAACTTTGAACTGTTTAAAAGCTGTTAGAGCCTCGGATTTAAGTTTGAGAAGATAAATCCAAGTAAACTTGGTTGAGGCATCAACAAAGGTAATATAACAGGTATAACCACAAGAGGAAAGAATGAGGGCTGGAATCACTGAAAATTAATTCCAGAGGTTCAGTACAAGAAGTGACAGAAGATGAGAGGGTAAGCGATGTGCTTTACGAGAACAACAAGCAGAACAAAAATCCAAAACTGTTGGACAGTGCTTTGCGAGAGGGTAAGCGATGTGCTTTAGTGTTCTATTAATTTGTTTCTTATTTTCTAGGGACTAGTTTTTAATGTATAGCAGCTGTCTCTATATAATCTTGGTTGTAAACATTCTGTTACTGATGAAATAATATACAGTGTTCATATTTTTCAAATTCTAAGATGGTATCAGAGCAGTTCCAATCCAAGACTATCTCTGTTTTCTGCTGAGCCTTTTTTTCCAGTCGGCCTTCATTGTCAACAAATCTCTGTTTTTTGGCCTTCATTGCCCCTTTTTGCTTGAAGATTCTTTTTTTTTGCATTCATTACCTCCAAACACCCAGAAACCCGAATAGTTCCTATCCACCGTCACAATCGACCTTCATTGCCAACCAGCCTTCATAGCTGATCATTCGTCAAAGTAAGGCCACGAGGTGACTCAGAGACCTCCAACCGGCCATCCAACTGAGCGCCACCGCCAGAGACCCTGTCACACGCCGCCACACTCGTTTGGATATCCCAACGCGTGGGAGTCACGTGCCAGTTTGTTCCGTTCAACTCGCCAACGACCCCTGCTTCTGTTTCAGTGGTCGGAACTCCAATCCAAAGCTGTTTGGATAGCGAGTTCACCATCTCCAATGTCTTTTATGATTCTGCGTTGACTCTCTTACTCCAGCGGTTCTGTTTTGTATTTCACGATGTCAACCGAAGGTAAGTTTTCACATGTCTCTCTAAACAGCCTTGACAAGCTCTTAGGTACTTGATCTTTGACTTATTCAGGTAATTTACCTTTTTCCGTTGAATTCAATGTCTCGAGTACAATTTTTACCAACTCCTAGATTATGGATTCAGGAGCCACAAATCATATGACCAACAACCCTACTATATTTTCCACCTATTCTCCATTCCCAAGTAGTAAGAAAATATCCACCACTGAGGGTTCCTTGATCGCTGTAGCCAGTGTAGGAGAAGTCCAACTAAGCCCCCTAGTGAGCTTAAACAATGTCCTTCATGTCCCTAAACTATCCACAAATCTAATTTCTGTTCAGAAATTAATTAAAGATTTATTTGCCAAGTAGTTTTTTACAATGATCATTGTGTTTTTCAGGACAAGGATTCAACGAAGATGATTGGACGTGCTAGGAAGCAGGATGGCCTCTACCACCTTGAAGCACCTTGTCACCACGAGCGAACTTGGACACCCATATTCTTTTACCTCCAAACTTCTTTCAACCAAAAAGGACAAAATTTGGCTTGTTCACCGTAGATTAGGCCATCCATCATTTTTTACTATTAAGAGTCTTTTTCCTTCTTTGTTTAAAGGTCTTGATGTTGAACAATTTCATTGTGAAGTATGTGAACTTGCCAAACATAAGCGTGTCAGTTTTCCAATTAGTAATACAAGAAGTTTTGTTCCTTTTTCTCTTATTCACAGTGATGTTTGGGGTCTCTCTTCCATTCCTAGTGTCTCTGGGACAAGATAGTTTGTATCTTTTATTGATGATTGTACTCGTGTTACCTGAATTTTTCTGCTCAAACACAAGTCTGATATTAGTACTGTTCTCCCAAATTTTCGTTCCATGATGAAAAATCAATTTGGGGTGGACATTAAACGATTCATGTCCGATAATGCTAAGGATTATTTTAATCAGACTCTTACACATTTTTTCCAAAAAGAAGGAATAATCCATGAATCATCCTGTGTTCATACCCCACAACAAAATGGGTTAGCAGAATGAAAAAATGGTCATCTTCTTCAAAAAACTCGAGCCTTATTGTTTCAGAGAAATGTCCCTAAAACCTTATGGGGGGAAGCTGTTCTAAGTGACAGCTACTCATCTTATAAATCGATTGCCCACTAAAGTACTGGGGTTCAAGAGTCCTATGGATATCCTCTTTACTTTCTATCCTGATTTCCAAACTTCCAATAATCTTGTCCCTAAAATTTTTGGATGTGTATCTTTTGTCCATGTTCACAGTCCAAACAGGGGGAAACTCGATCCGATGGCTCTAAATGTATCTTTTTGGGCTATTCTTCGACCCAAAAAAGGTACAAGTGTTATCACCCTCCATCCAAAAAATTCTGTCTCTAGGGATGTTACATTCAGTGAAGAAGAACCCTATTTTTCCCATCCTTATCTTCAGGGGGAGAAGTCAATGAGGAAAGATAAGGAAGATTTCTTGCTTGACTTGTCCTTACTTCCTGTGTCTAATGGTCCTTCTAATGACCTTCCTGTTGTCCCTAATCCTCCTCCTGAAGTCACTGCTGAACCTGTGTCTGAACCTGTGTCTAAAACCATTTCTGACCCAGTAGCTGAGTCTACTCTTGAGAATGTAAGGTATGACAAAGGCAAGGTGTTCACAAGAATAAAGATGGCTGTTCCTGAACCTGTGCAGGTCCAAGAGTCCAACTCGGAGCCTTCGAATGAGGTAATAGTCTCTAACCCTTTATTGCAAGATGAAACTGAATTTCATATGGATAATAGTGACCAAATTCTGCCTATAGCCATCAGAAAAGGAACTAGAGAATGCACAAAACGACCACTATACCTTCTTTCACACTTGTTGTCCTTTGAGAATTTTTCACCATCCCATAAAGCCTTCCTTATAAGCCTAAATACCATTGTCATCCCTACCACCCTACCTAAGGCCTTATCCAATGGAAAATGGAAACAAGCCATGAATGAAGAGATGGAGGCATAAGAAAAGAATAAAACTTGGGAGCTAGTGCAGTTACCAGCAGGAAAGAAATTGTGGGTTGTAAATGGTTGTACACTGTGAAATATAGAGTAGATAAATCCATAGAGAGGTATAAGACACGATTAGTTGCCAAAGAGTATACCCAAACTTATGGAATTGATTATCAGGAGACTTTTGCACCAGTTGCAAAGATGAACACAATTCGAGTATTATTGGCATTGGCAGCTAATTATGGTTGAGATTTACAGCAGTTTGATGTCAAGAATGCTTTCTTACCTGGAGATCTCAAAGAAGAAGTCTACATGGAGGTCCCATTAGGATATGGGAGGAATTTGCATGTCAATACTGTGTGTAAGTTGAAAAAGGCCTTATATGGCCTCAAGCAATCACCACGAGCGTGGTTTAGAAGGTTTGCTAGAATTATGCTGGCTATGGGTTACAAACAAAGCCAAGGGGATCACACACTGTTTGTTAAACACTATCCTTCAAGGGGAGTCACAGCTCTCTTGGTGTATGTTGATGACATAATAGTAACAGGAGATGATGCTAAGGAGAAACATATTCTGAGTCAGTGCTTAGCCAAGGAACTAGAAATTAAAGCATTAGGAAGGTTAAAATACTTTCTTGGAATTGAAGTTGCTCATTCTAGGAAAGATATATTCATCTTCCAACAAAAGTATGTTATGGATCTCCTAAAAAAAACAGGTCATACAGCATGCAAACCGGCAAGTACTCCTATAGATCCCAATATGAAACTTGGACAAGCAGAAGAAGATGTTGTAGTTGACAGAGAAATGTATCAGCGTCTGGTGGGAAGACTTATTTATCTATCCCACACACGGCCGGATATTGCATATACAGTTATTGTGATTAGCCAATTCATGCACAGTCCAAAAGAATCTCATTTGCGAGCAACATATCGAGTATTACAGTACCTTAAGGGAACACCAAGAAAAGGCATTTTATTTAAGAGAAATGAAGGTGTGGTACTCGAGACATACACTGATGCGGATTATGCTAGATCACCAGTGAACAGAAGATCAACTACAGGATATTGTACTTTTCTTGGTGGAAATCTGGTGACTTGGAGAAGTAAAAAATATAATGTGATAGCACGATCCAGTGCAGAGGCAGAATTCAGAGCTATGGCTCAAGGTGTGTGTGAGCTACTATGGTTAAAGATAATTCTTGAAGATCTGAAGATCAAGTGGAATGGTCCGATGAGACTTTATTGTGATAACAAGTCTACAATCAGCATAGCTCATAATCCGGTACAGCATGATCGAACAAAGCATATTGAGATTGATAGACATTTTATCAAAGAAAAGCTAGAGTGGTTTAATTTGTACACCCTATGTATCTACACAAGGTTAGCTTCTTGATGTACTTACAAAAAGGGTTGAATAGTCCAACATTTCAGATGATTGTATCCAAGCTGGGAATGGAGAATGCATATTCACCAGCTTGAAGGGGAGTGTTGGACGGTGTTCCCATGGTTTTTAGTGTAGATATTGCTTTTAGTATTCTATTAGTTTGTTGCTTATTTTCTAGGGACTAGTTTTTAATGTACAGCAGCTGCCTCTATATAATATTGGTTGTAAACATTATGTTACTAATGAAATAATATACAATGTTCATATTTTTCAAATTCTAAGAAAAATAGTTTTATTACTGATTGGTATTTTACAAGACTGTAAAACATACCGTACAACCTCAGAATGAGGATGCCCTAACCTACAATGCCACACAGTGTACGAAGTTGGCACATTAGTAATAGACGAATGTACAGAATCATGAGACAAAGATGAATTTACAGAGGTATTATTTGAATTTGCAGAAACAGTAGATGAATTTACAGAGGGTAAAGTAGAATGTACATCCAAAATAGACTAGAAAGTGAGGCTTGAGTAGAATCCACACGAGGCAGAAGAAGCTTGTTGAAGTTATAGACACCATTGGTTCCAAGAGAGCCCTCCAACAAGACCTCATGTGTGGCCTGAGATTTAACAAAACAGTGTGAGGGATGACACTCAAAATACACACAATTATCACGAGCAAACCTACTGACACTGACCAGATTTTTAATAATTGAGGGAACCAAAAGCAAATTTTGAAGAGAAGACTAACAGCAGAACTAAAAGGAAATGAAAAAGTAGAAGAGCCAATGGAAACAATTGGCAAACCTTGTCCATTCCCCATAAGGATTTGGTCAATACCAGAAAAGTCAGTCTTCTGCATTAAATTCTGAGAATCAGCTGTGACATGGTGAGTCGCCCCTGAATCCGGATACCATACTTGATTAGAAAGACCATCTGGTGTGGCTACCATGGCCACAGGCGGTCTATGCTGACCAGTGAAAGAACCATACTGAGATGGATTTGCAGAAAGAACCAGCTGAATAGGAAGGAGCTCGAGACTGCCATGACTGTGGCTGAAATGGATTAACCCCAAATGAAGAAGATGCAGCAGCTGAATACTGAGGATAACGAGGAATAGAGAACATAGAATATGATGGTGGATATTGAGCAGGTGGTGGAAATGGAACCATAGGGAATTGTGGTAGATACCGAGCAGAATTCAATAGCTGAGAGGATGAATTTGACAAATCTTGATCATACCTATGATAGCAAACCTTAGCATCATGACCAAACTAATGACACAGTTGACACTCAACCGAACTCTGAGGGCCAAAACGACCACATCCACGGCCATGAGAACCACCATGACCAAACTTACCACCACAACCAGACTGAGAACCACGTGAACCATACTGAGTTCCAAAACCCATAGTTTGGACCATAGTGAGAATCTTGATATTGCATATTTGGACCCTGCGGACTTGCATACTGTGAAACCTGATTTGAATTAGAGAACTGCAAAGGAGAAGGAAATGAATTCTGATTCAAAGCTGGAGCAGGCCGGAGCTGAGGAAATAGAAATTTCCAGTGTTCCTCAGTGTGCGATGTTAACAGAAAGCGCATTTTTACAATTCCTTTCAAGACGCGCTTCATGCATAAGAAGCACAGACTCAATTTTCCCAAACTGAATACAAATTGAGCTGGCTATTGATGGAAGTGACGAAACCTTCATATTCCTCAGGCAAACCATCAAGAATCATCTCAAGATGTTCTTGCGGAGAAACAGAATCACCGATGGAAATCAAAGAGTCAATCAGCGCCTTGATACGAAGCAAGCACTCCAAGAATGTCCGAACACCTTTCTTGGTGCTTTGCAACTCTGATCAAAATTAATGCACCTTAGCTCAATTCTGCAAGTTGAAGAACGCATGGATTTCATCCTAAAGTTGCCAAGAATGGATGCACCCAACAACACAAGTGAGAAGCGAATCGGAGAGTGAAGACAGGATCCAAGAAAACAACAATTGATCCTGTTTCTCCCAGCTGAGATAAGCTTCACTGATTCGACCAAGGGCGCAATCCTCCTCCGATGCAAACCGAGATGGAATTTTGGGATTTACAACATAGCGTTGCAGGCGATGTCCTTTGATGATCACCTCAATCTGTTCTAGAAATCATATCAAGAGAGAAAGAGAAAACAGAAACGTGTAGTAGAAGAGAGAATGAGAGAGAAAAGAGAGAATGAGAATTCTCTAGAAACTGAAAACTGTAAACTGTAATTGACAATTGCAACAGTGTACACACAGCTGTATTTATACAGCTATCAGAAGCTCTATCAGAAGCTCAACTAACCTAACTGATTCTGTTACTAACTAACATAATAAGATAATATTCTAAATAACCTCTAGAACTCTAGAACACTCTAAACTATTCTACAATAGTCAATAGTTAATACAATATACTCTAACACTCTCCCCTCAAACTCAGGGTGGGTGCTGCAAAGCAAATTTACCAAACACCCTGAGTTTATCTCTCAAAGTACAAATCAAAGATTTGACAGTGGTTTGGTAAATAAATCTGCTGTCTGATCTTGTGCTAGGCTTTTGTTGAGGACCTTCTCACGAATGAAAAATATGTCCAATTCCATATGCTTAGTTCTTGCATGAAGAATTAGATTACGAGCAAGTAGCATTGTACTAAGATTGTCACAGTGAACAATTGGAGCTGGTACAACAACATTTAGTTCTTGCAGTAATGACTGAATCCAGATCAACTCTGTAGCTGTAGCTGCAAGACTGCGATACTCAGCCTCTGTACTAGACCGAGCTCCTAAGGTCTGTTTCTTTGACCACCAAGAAACAAGATTAGGACCCAAGAAAACACAACCTAGAAGTTGATCTTCTATCATCTGGATCTGATGCCCAATCAACATCATAAAAGGCATGCAGAGCAAGTGAACTAGATGATCTCAGAGGCTGCAGTAGCAGACCATGAGTAATGGTACTCTTAAGATACCTTAAAATCCGTTTAACAGCCTTCCAACGATCCTCTAGTGGAGAACTAAGAAACTGGCAAACTTTGTTCACACTAAAGCAGATTTTGGATCTAATGATTGTTGCATACTGCAAAGCACCAACCACTAATCTATATAGGTGAGGGTCATCAACATAGTGACTTCCAAGTTTAGATAGCTTGTTGTTAGTTACCATAGGAGTACCTATGCCTTTGGCATCAGTCATCTTAGCTTTCTCCAGTAAATCTCTAATATATTTACTTTGACTAAGAAAAATAGACCCATTAGCCAAGTGTTTGACTTCTATTCCAAGAAAATAATCAAAATACCCTAGCTTTAAAGCAAATTCTCCATTTAGCTTAGCAATCAGCTGCTGTACTAAAGTTGGTGAGCTGCCAGTCACAACAATATCATCCACATTTACTAGAACATAAGCAGTATGCTGTGGACTGGTGTGAATGAAGAGTGAGGGATCACAGCGACTAGATTGGAAACCAAAACTGAGCAAAGAAGCTGCCAATCTCTCAAACCAGGCCCTAGGAGCCTGTTTCAACCCATAAAGTGCCTTATTCAGCTTACAAACCAGCCCATTATCTGAACCTTTAAAACCTAGAGGTTGCTGCATGTACACTTCCTCTTGCAAATAACCATTGAGGAATGCATTATTGACGTCCAACTGTTGTAACACCCACTGCTGAGTGAGTGCTAGTGTAAGAACAACTCTAACTGTCACTGGTTTAACGACTGGTGAAAAAGTCTGTGTACTCAAACCTATGCTGTTGATGGAACCCTTTAGCCACTAACCTGGCCTTGTACATGTTGATAGAACCATCAGGATATTCTTTTACCCGAAAAACCCATTTGCAGCCAATAGCAGTCCTATTTGGTGGAAGTGATACCAATGTCCAAGTTCAATTCTTAATCAGTGCATCATACTCAGCAGTCATGGCTTCATGCCATTTGGGACTAGTCAAGGCCTCTTGGACAGAATTTGGTTCAAGATGAGCAAGAAGAAGAGTTGGAGTTATTCTTGGTTTAACAATACTAGATTTGGACCTAGTCTGCATGGGATGAGTAGACACAGGAACAGCCTGAGGATTAGTGAGATTTTCAAGTTGAAAATCAGAATCTGAAGAAGTGAAAGGCCGAGTGCTGGCAGGGTCTGATTCGGTAACAGAGGTATGAGATAATTCAGAACTAGTATTGAGATTTGAAGATTCAGGAACAATAACAGGTGCAGATACAATAACAGATGCAGATTCAACAACAGGTGCAGACTCAGAACCAGAACCAGTAACAGAAATTAAACTAGAATCAGTGGGTACAAAAGCAACAGAGACTGGTATTGCTGAAGGAGTAGCAGACTCAGGTACAGGAACCGAACCGGAATTAGGAGATAAAGGTGCCGCAGAAACTGGCAGTGCAGAAGAAGTAGCAGAAGAAGGAGAGTAAAACCGAGATATAGAGAGAGGAGAAAGAACAGGTGGCCTAGATGGAATTTCAGTTATTTTGTTAGTAGCTGCAGAGGAATGAGAATCTGAATATGGGAAACAGAATTCATTAAAAAGGTCATCCTTAGAGATATAAATCCTACCATCCACTGAAAGACATTTATACCCTTTATGATTAGAGGAATAGCCAAGAAAGACACACTCACTAGATCTAAATTCTAGTTTGTGTTTATTATAAGGCCTCAAACAAGGGTAACACGCACACCCAAACACCTTGAGAAAATTATAATCAGGACATGCATTAAAAAGTTTAACATAAGGAACTTGGTTTTGAAGAGCAGCAGTAGGCAGTCTATTAATGAGATAAACTGAAGTGAGGAAGGCATGATCCCAAAATTTAAGAGGCAAAGAAGCTTGAGCTAATAAGGTAAGACCCATATCAACTATTTGTCAATGTTTACACTCAATGCTGCCATTTTGATGGTGAGTATGAGGACAAAGGAGACGATGGTGGATACCCAAATCAACAAGGAACTTTGTAAAGGGTCATAACTTCCCACCCCAATCTGTTTGGACAGATTTTATCTTTTTATCAAACTAAAGTTCAACCATTGCTTTAAACTGTTTGAAAACTGTAAATGCCTCTGATTTTTGCTTAAGAGGATAAAGCCAAGTAAACCTTGTATAAGCATCAACAAAAGAGATGTAGTAAAAACTACCACTAGAGGATTGAATAGGGGCTGGACCCCACAAATCACTGAAAATTAGCTCAAAGGATTCTTGATATACAGTAGTAGAAAGGTGAGAAGGTAAACGACGTGTTTTTGCCAAGACAACATGCAGTACAAAATTCTGAAACCATTTTATTGCAAATGGGAAGATTACAAGAGTGTAATACAGACTTGACTACATCAAAATGGGGATGTCCCAACCTACAATGCCACAACGTATAAGATGTAGGAACTACATTTGCAAAAAATGAAGATTCATTATTTACATCTGCTGATTTATTGACAATATTTATAGCATTTACAATAGGCTGAAATCCTAAAGAACAACTTGAAACAGAAGATGATGGTGCTGAAATTGCAGATTGAGAAGGCACACGAGGCAAGGAGAAACTCTGGAAGGTGTATAAACCATCAGGTCCAAGAGAACCCTCCAGCAGTGTCTCATTTGTGACTTGAGATTTCACAAAACAATGAAAGGGGTGAAGTTCAAAGTAAACAGAATTATCTTGGGCAAATTTACTAACACTCACTAGATTTTTGGTAATTGAAGGAACAAGAAGTAAATTGTTTAGAGAGAGAGAAATAGTAGAATTGAAAGGAGACAAAATTTTAGATGAACCAATAGACTAAATTTCAAGGCCTTGACCATTACCCATTAAAAGTTGATCTGAATCAGGAAAGTCCTGTCTCTGCTGCAGATTGGCAGGGTCTGCAATGACATAATGTATTGCACCGAAGTCAGGATGCCAAGCTTGATTAGAGCTCTATGCAGAAGAGGTTAACAGGGCCATGGGGTTCATTTGTTGTGCTGTATAGCTGGTAAATGGATCAGCTGAAACCAGCATTGGCATAACATGTCCAGGTTGGGTGGAGTATTGGTATGGACCAACAGTAGAATGCAATGACTAATGCTGCAATAAGGAGGGCTGGTGAGACTGAAACTGAGAGGAAAGTTGTTCAGGCTAAAATTGAGATTGAGGCTAAAACTGAGATGGAAGCTGTTGAGGCTGAAATTGAGATGGATAAAATGAGGAACTAGACCCTAATTGTAGTAATTGTGAGTGTGCTAACTGGGCTGAATATGGCTGCAGAGACTGCAAAGGTAGTTGCTGCTGCTGCTGCAGGGACGGTGAAGGCATTTGTAAGTGCTGAAAATTCTGCCTTTGCTGCTGAAAACTAAATCCTGGTTGGGAACCTTGTCCTTAACCATAATTCTGATCAAACCTATAATAACACACTGAAGCAGAATGTCCAAGTTGATCACAAACTTGACAAACTACAGCACTCCTATAGTTAAAGCCAAACCTACCACGTCCTCTTCCTCTATAACTAAATCTACCACCTCTTCCTCCTCTATTAAAATTCTGTTGATAAGAATGAGTACCAAACTGGTTTTGGTCAGAACTGAAACTGGGTTGAAATACTCATTTTGGATGCATTGGAGCAAAACCAGGTGGGGTGGCAAAGACTGAACATCCTGATGTGGAGGATTCATAGATGGTTTATTTAGAGACGGTTGATTCATAGAACTGAAGAACTGTGCAGGTGCTACAACATGCTTGGTTGAAGAATTGGGTAGGGTATTACCACCATTGGCCTGTGCAATATTGATGGAAAAGGCATCTGAAATAGCGAGGCTATTCTTCTCTATTCTGGCCTCATGAGACAGCAACAGAGACTCAATGTCTCCAATGGTGTATGGATCAAGTTTGCTAGCAATAGACGTGACAAACGCATCATATTCTTTAGGAAGACCCTCAATAATGATGTCAATATGATCTTGAGGAGAAACTGGATGCCCAATTGAGATTAAGGAGTCTACTAGTGCTTTGACGGGCAGAAGGTACTCTGAAATAGAACACGAGCCCTTCTTGGTATTGTGAAGTTAAGAACAGTACTGATTTACCTTTGCACGATTTTGGGACCTGAAGTACACATGAACTTCATCCCAGAGCTGCCATAAGTGTACACAGCCAACAACACGTGTGCGAAGAGGATCAGAAAGTGATGACATTAACCACGAGAATAGCATCTGGTCTTGCTATTCCCAATCCAAATATGCATCATTCATGCGACCCACATTTCTATCTAAATCTGACAGAAAACGTGGAGGAATATTACGATCCATAACAAATTTCTACAAGCGATGTGACTTAATTGTAGCTTCGATTTGTTGTTTCTAAACAAGAAAGTTTTTCTCATCAAGCTTGACTGAATTTGAATGAGAAAAACCAGTCAGAGGCGAAGACCGAGGAACAGCAGAGAGAGGTGGATCACCCAAAACTTCAACTGGTGGTGGTGACGATGCTTCCATAATTGTAACTCAGATTGCACCAAGAACCAAATTGAAGCAGAAAAATTCAGCAACTCAGAGATCGCAATCGCACAGCTCAATCAAGGCTACAACTCAGATATTTCAAACAAAACTCAGATCGCACAGCTCATAAATCAAGATCGCAATGCAGAAACTCAACAGAGATCAACAGTGCGCAATTCAGCAAACAAGATCGCACAGACTGAATTGGATTGAATCAGATTGCAACTCCGAATTGCAACTTCAGATCGCAACTCCAGATTGCAACTTCAGATCACGCAGATCACAACTAAGACCACAACCAGATCACGCAATTCACCCAGAGTAAGAATCGAAAACCAGATTTGAAGCGGAAAAACGCAGCTTAGATCGAACTAGCTCTCTGATACCATTCTAGAAATCATATCAAGAGAGAAAGAGAAAATAGAAATGTGTAGTAGAAGAGAGAGAATGAGAGAGAGAAGAGAGAATGAGAATTCTCTAGAAACTGAAAACTGTAAACTGTAATTGACAGTTGCAACAGTGTACACAGCTGTATTTATACAGCTATCAGAAGCTCAACTAACCTAACTGATTCTGTTACTAACTAACATAATAAGATAATATTGTAACTAACCTCTAGAACTCTAGAACACTCTAAACTATTAGTCAAAAGTTAATACAATATACTCTAATAATCTGTTGCTTCCAGATCAAAAAATTCTTCTCATCAAGTTTCACAGAAATCAAATGAGAGAAAGTGATTGGAGCTGAAGGTGGAACCGATGATGGATGAGACATTCTCAGTAGAAGAGTGAAAAGGATTTGAAGGAGAAGCCATTTCCAGGATCAAAGAAAGCTCATGATACCATTTTAGATTTCAGTGAACAGAGAAATTGATAGAAACTGAGAGAAAGTGTGAGAAAGTAAAGAGAGAGAGAGAGAGAGATGAGAAAAGAGAGAGAAAATGAATCTGAAAAAGTAACTGAATTAACCACCAAACCAGTGTGTAGGTTCTGGTACATATAGGAGTCTAGAATCTGTCTAGAACTCTTTAGAACATTAACTACCTAACTAACTGATGCCACATCAGATACATAATAAGCTGTAATCTAATAATATTACGTTTTTTATCACTTTTCAAAACCAATAAAAAAAAGAAATCTGAAGAATGCAAAAAAAAGATATATTTGTCATACTTTATGGAGCTTCTCTACTTTCCCTTTAATGAATAAATTTCACTTCAAAGTTCAAACAACAAACTTGGTATTTTACATGCTAGACTGTAAACACAATTTTCAACAAAAATGTCATCCAGGATGCAATGAGATATGAGACATTTACGGTAATTCTACTTAATAAGCATCGCCTCATAAATAAACAATGTCTACCAACCATAATTCACATATAAACCCATCAAAAGTGAAGCCAGCATGGGTTAGAGCTCACTTGGATGTGCTATTTTGGATTTTTTTTTTTTTAAAAAAATAACTTTCTCTAAAAAATTAAGTACTTTTTATTTTTATTTTTTTATGCTCGGATGAGCTTTAAAAAAATAAATAAATAAGCACTAAAAAAAAGCTCAAATTGTGATTTTTTTTTTTTAAAGATAGATTTTTGAGCTTCTGAAAATACATCTTTTTTACAACATTGAGAAGCTGTTGAAAGATAAAAGAAAATCCTTTTGATTAATGCATCCAAACAAAATAGTTTTTACTTTTTTTAAAAGATCTATTCTGAAAAAATATCAGATTCCCAAATGCAACAAAACAGAAAATTTCAGAAGGGGGCACTGCAAACGTTGCAAAGCATGACATAGAGAACCGAGATAAGCAACCCAATAATCAACAACCCACATATATTATATTATAAGCAGAACTGACAAAGCAAGCACGGAAATAGGGGAGATAGATAGATAGATAGGGGGTGGGTACCATCCGGGGATCCAACAAGCCACCAGGGATGGGCTTTTTAAATGAATCATAGTAATGACCTTTCCAGACTTGAACTTCAGCCATTTTGCCGATCTCTGACTCTGATAACGTGGTGAACTTCATGCTCTTTCTGCAATTAATTAATTAATAATAAAAAACAATGTTTTCAATCTTTTTGTGAATCAAAATTAATCTATAATAGTGTTTCTGGCACTTTCTTAATAAGGAATAATCATACACTAAGCATTACACCTTGAAACTAGACAATCAATTCATGGCTGTAAAACTAGAAACAGAAAGAAGAAGCTCCATTACTTTGTTGCCCAAAAATTGTATGTCAAATAAGTTTTCAACATGTTTGTCCAATGACCAACACAATTTGGAATAATAAGATTAGTTATCTTCATACTTAGTATTTTTTTAGATAAAAGAAGAATAGTTATCTACATACTTAGTATTGAACAACCTATTGGGGGCATGGATATAAAAATAAACTTTGATCTGCCACTATAAATATTCCCTATATCAAGGTCAGTTATGCATTTCATAAGTAGCTTGCTGAATGCTCTTTCCTCTTGGACTTAATAACAAAGAAACTTTTCTAGAAACAGGAATTCGTAGGAACAGTCCAATGAGTATACCTTCTCAGTTTTCTCCTCTGTTTCAGTATCCCTCAATTACAGGACATAATCAGAAAATAATTTTTGCTTCCTCATTTTCATTCTCCTTACCTTCTTTCTTTTTATTTTTTTCCCTCCTTATTTTGTTCCCCAACAAAGGCTTAGGAACCAATAACTGGAATACATTCCTGAGGATAAACTTAAGGCAAATGGTATAACATCAACCAACACAAGAATTTTTAAGCAAAAGAGCTAGAATAGCATTAAAAGGATAGCTGATATTATATACAATGAGGATTTAAAAAAATGTTCTCTCCTTTTGTCTTCTCTAGTTTCATCCATTCAATGAGTCTAATAGCCTATCTATGCTAGTATTCTGACTTGTTATACTTATTGTTTTAGGACCCAAGACACTGATTTTAAATTTGAAGTATTAAATAAATAAAAAACTTAAGGTTAACTTGCCTATAGAATCTGTACAAAACCATGATTTCAACTAATTTCAGTTCCCCATTCTATAACCAGGAGCTCTAATGGATGGGAAGCAGGACTGCATTAACGCAATGCACAAAACAACTTGTGCATCAACTACTATTTAACACCGATAGTAATTTGGTTTTTGGATAATGAGATTTTTGAGACATAAGAACCAATAATAATAATAATAATAACAACAATATAGTTCTGAATCACCTTATATGGTCATCAGCATTTGTTTACTTGGTGATGAGTTTAAAGGGAATAAATAGTTAAATACTTACATATCTTATACATGTGTTGCATTTGATTTCTTTTTATTTATTTTAGAAAACCAAATTAAAATTAATTAGCATGAGCACTTGGACAATTCTAGAAATACAAAGCCCAATACTACATCTCGCATTAAACAGAAAGCACTGAAAGACTACAATCATTGTCCAGCATGAAGAAGAAAGTATCACTCTCCCATGAATTTTCAGTATACACCCATAATGTACTACTATATGATACACCACACCAACCAGCTTAGGCTTCATTACAAAGCTATTATATAATGTGGTTAAACATTCCTCGATTGATAAGATAACACTACTAGAATGACAGTCAACTCTAAAAGTCAAATTAAGGATGGGATCCTTAGCTTATGTATCAAAATGCATTGTCGTGATTCAGCATGTATAGAATTTCAATGACAAAAGGGAGCAAAACTAAAACTGAAATAATGTCAAATAGTGATTGAAAGAAACCAAAGAGCAACCCAGGATTCATCAGAAAAACAAAAGCTATATATCGAAATTAATCTATGATGAAGCAGAGGCAAAAGCAGGCATAAATAAATTAATAAATGCTCACATCCTTCGTGGCCCTACATCCTCGATGTAGGGTTCCTTCGTGAAGGTTACGACTTCACCTCTCGGTCTGTTCATCTCTTTTCCCTTCCGAATGCAGAGAGAGAAATAACTAAAGGGGAAAGTGGTTTAGGGTTCTTTTCGTTGCAACGAGGAATGGGAATTAAAACCCCAAATATGCTATGCTGGAGGAGCTACTGCACAGCGCACGCCTACTTTAGTAAAAGCCAAAACATTCACTCGGTGAATGCCGGTGTTGAGGCTGCGCCGCTTCAGTGCACGGCGGATTCCGGTTGCTCTCAACCGAGGGAGGGCATTGGGTTTGGGTGGGTCGGTTCTGTTGGAGGGGGGTTTCAGCAACAGCAACTGTCAGCAACCTTACTACATAACATAAATATATCACTTCTCATGGAAAAGGATTAGGAAACCCTCTGACGCACGTGACTGAGGCATGGGAATGATTTCTTTTTTTTTTTTTTTGGGTTGGGTTAGGCCCAAAAAAACTGAGAACAACTTAAACCAAGACCGTTCGGGGCAGAGCGGTCCCTAGAAAATCAGCGTTACAGTTCAGGAGGTGAGAATGTTCAGCAGTAGGAATAGGATTATAAAGTGAACAAGAAGACTCTTGGGGTGGGGTTTTGGAGGAGCTTTGTTTAGGAGAGAGGAGACAACAGCTTGAGATTCTCATTCTAAGGTTAGCTTTCTGAATCCCTTTTGAGGCATGGGAATTAATTTATTGTGCCAGTAATATCATCCACATATAAGGTTTTACTCAATTTTTTAAAAATCGAATCAAATAGGTTAATTAGATTAAAAACTGATTATTATTTTTTATTAGATCATTTTTTAATTCAAACAAAATTTAATTACAAATTTAACTAATTAAATTAATTGAATTATGAATTAAAAGTCTTATAAATTTAATCTCTAATTCAATTTTTAAAATATTACTTTTACCTTACTTCATACATGTTTAATAAAATTATTTTAGATTATTTGTAACTATTCGAGAAGAAATAAGAAATTTTTGCACTTTCATACATCCGAACTCAATTTTGCTAACTAAAAACCAAACATGCACGGACATTCTTTGCACATGTTTAATTTTGATTAATTTAAGAGAAAATTTGTTTATTTTTCAAAAGCTCAATATTTTAATTATAAATTATTTTGAACATAAAAATTTGTTAATTTAAACACACTTTTATATTTTTATATAAAAAAAACACACCTTTTTTTTCTTTTTTATTAAACCACATTTAGTTTAATTTTTTTAT